>OZ010694.1:3502161-4203986 GCA_963932265.1 Thymelicus lineola | reverse complement strand
ACATATGTAGCTATATGAGATCCCGTTATTGATAATATCTCTCGTATTTATAAGAAGTCTTTCGGCAGAACAGATAATATTTGACTTTTCCCCTTCCCTGTTTGTATCGAATAACCAAACCAAGTAAAGGAACAGAAAGCGAGAAACAATTGACGAAGTAATAGCAAACATTCAAACATGTACTTGGAAAGACATTTGAATAGTTTTCTTTAGTGATTGCTCGATTAGTCTGCACGCATTTGCGATATGCCTACTAACATCAGCTACCTATGCTGCACCAAGCATCTAGAATATTCTATGTAAACCTCTAAGATGACGTCAGAACCGTCGGGCTAAAGCATTCCATTACTCGACCTTGCAACTTTGAGCTACCTCTCCGTACGAGGTCGGGAACGCCTTTGATGATACTGACTGTCTGACGTCCATGAGCAACGATAAAACACACCATCAAGCATGTCGATATTCACAAAAATGTTTAGACTTTGCATGTACACTCAGCAAGAGTAAGCACCGTATGCAGGGCAAGATACAAAAAGCTTCCATAATGTTTAATACTACATATTTTTTTGATTAATATGAATGTTAAGAGCCATTTCGCGGTTAGTCGCGCGGAATGAAGAATTTGACGTCAAAAATTAGTATCATAAGAAAGATATTAATGCTGGCAAATGAACACATAAAATAGATCAATCTATTATAATTGATATTGATAATCTAATATTCGAAAATATTAATTAGTTTTTGCGTAACTGTCAATCTAGCATAACTATTTTTCAGCAAAAGGACGACAGAGTCAATTTCATACACTGATTTTCTTTATTAAATCTTGTTAAATTGAGTAAAAAAAAATGTCTAGAGAACACTCATATATTATATTTTGCATTTATTACAAGAGATATACGATTACTATCATATTCGTTTCCAAATTAATTCAATAACATTACCAATTTTCATGGTTTATGCCATGACTTTACCATCGATTTTTGTATTCAATAAAGCGTATTTCCCATCAAAAATTTATGTAGTAATAAAATATGGTCTTTGTCGAATATGACACGTAATTTTTTTTTTATCTTACTGCAAAAAATAATTAATTACAACGAATTTACTTTACCATATAAATAAACAAACTGGTGCGAATCAAATCAGTTAGGCTCGAGCCCTCTTGGAGGTCGGACCTATGTCAATTTTTGCTTTAGCCATCTAAGGAATAGATTTCGTAAAAGTAACGTAATTATATTGCCATTGAACAGTCTTGATCATGTGAGAATTTTTAGTTACAGTCAATTGTATTATTTTTAGTTTTCTATAATTTTCAGGGTTTTGTAGTCAAATCGGAATCATGTCTAGTCCGTTCGTTATTTCAACCGGCCGGCTAGCCCGTCCGGCCGTCCGTCCGTCTGTCCGTTCCGTATGATTTTTTCTTCGTCTACCCCTTAATGTGGGGTATCGTTGAAAAGGTCTTTCAAAAATATTATAGGTTTCAAAAGACCATTTTTCAATTCAGGGGTCCGTTTGCGTAATATTCTGCTTTAAACATCTTTGGTTTGAAGAAAACAATAGAAATTAAGTAACTATTTCTTTCCAATTTATGTAGTGTAAGTAGTAACGGAGAAAATCACGAACATACATATGTACAAAATATAACTATATCTATGCTAATCTATACTATTACTATTGTAATATTATAAAGCTGAAAAGTTTGTTTGTTTGTTTGATTGAACGCGCTAATCTTAGGAACTACTGGTTTGAATTGAAAAATTATTTTTGTATTGGATAGTTCATTTATCGAAGAAGGCTTTAGGCTATCGGATTTTTGGAAATTCAACCCCTATTGGGGTTGGAAGTCACTGCTGTAATTTGAAATAAAACATTGTCCGTTTTTAGACATTAGTTACTGTTTACAGTATTTAGGTTTTTTGTTATATGTGTAAATTACATATTTACATAGAAAAAAAAAAATTATAACTTGTCTAAACATACCCTTTATTTATACAACTTTTAGATCAATCTGTACTTTATAGGGTTCCGTACCCAAACGGTGTCAACGGGACCCTATTGCTAAGCCAAAATGTTGGAATGATAGAAACTCAGACATTAGTCAGCTATAGTCACTTATTATTAGTCAAAGATAATACATTCGTTGTTTTGGAAACTCTCGTGCACCCAAGTTCCGTCAACTCCCCAAAACTCACGTATCTCAAATACACAACACCCTTTACCTTCTCTCTTCACCCCTCTCATTTTTTCCCTTCAACAACCCCTCGCCTCCCCCTATACCCCCCCCCCCTCAGTTCTTCACCCAAAAGTGGAATTTTGCGTCGGGATAATCTGGGAGGCATCCGGGCAAATACCGCACTCATCAGGTATATAGATTTCATCGGGATATAGATTTTTGGAAAACCGGAAATCCCGGATATCTCGGAGACGGTGCGTCCTAGACAAGTTTAGACGGAAATTTCGACCCCCTTTAGTAAACCCCCAAACCTTATTGCTAAATCTTACTGAACCCACTTTAACCCCCCCCCCCCCCCAAATTTTCCTAAAATACCATATATCTCCTAAACGGTACGTCCTAGACGATTTCCGACTGAATTTCCATCCACCCTGTGGAACTCATACTTGCAACATTACCCAATCTTATTGGGCCCCAACCTTAACCCCCCCCCCCCTCCCAAATTTTCCGAAAACTCCTTATATCTCCTAAACGGTGCGTCCTAGACGATTTCCGAAAGGATTGAATAAAAGTTGTAGCCCATAAAAAGATTGACATTTTATGTGCCATACATTTTTCTTGTAGAGCAAGTGGTTTGGGAGAAAAGTGCGAATTTCGTTTCTCATAATTTATTATACTAGACTATTGTCAATATTTTGTTTTGTAAACCAACAGAAAACAATAAAGAATTCGTTTTTAACATTCAAAGACCACTGTGAATAGTGTTCTGAATATCTTCTTTTTAAAGCTGTAATCATTTTTGTGTATGGATTGTATTTACCTTTATTTTTACGTTATCTTTTGTATCACGGTAATGATTAGGGTATCGAAAACCGGTCCTGTTTTAAATTACCGGGATTTTCGGTACTCGCCTATGCTGGAACCGGGATTCCCGGGATTTTCAGTTCTTTCGGGATTATTTTACCACGGCTTTCCCCGCGTGAAAATAGTTAGTATCGCGTCTCCTATTTTATCTCTCAGGAGCATTAAATAGGGAAAAACTGTTTTCTACCCAAATCCGCATAGTCGTTTGCCGTGATTGAGTAACCATCATACTATTATACCTTACATGCAAACATAAGTTTCGTATTAATCGTATGAAAGCAACACAATTGTATTGCACAATTCAGCACTGCTTGGACGAGAAAAAAGAGTTAAATCATCTTCATTTATATTAGAAAAATATCAATCTGAGTTGTGTAAATAATATTATATTAGTATAGCTGCTTCATGTAGCCGACGTTCTGAATATCTTCTTTTTAAAGCTGTAATCATTTTTGTGTATGGATTGTATAAATTACCTTTATTTTTACGTTATCTTTTGTATCACGACGCGACATATTTTTATTTCCCAAAAGTTCAGAAATCCCGGTTCTTTTATTTTGTTTCCCGGTTCTTTTATTTTATTTCCTGGTCTTTTATTTTGTTTCCCGGTTCTTTTACTTTATTTCCCGGTTCTTTTGAAAAGTACCGTATTCTTTGTAAATCCCGGGATTTTCGGTTCCGGGATTTCCCGGTTCTATACCCTCCGATTGATTTGAATTTAGGTATACCTATGTATTTCGACGCGCTGCGAATATCGCAGGCAAAATGGACGCATATTGCATTTTATAGATCACCTTGAAAAAACGTGATTTTTAATTTTTCACGTTGATTTGCCAAAATATTGATTTTTGCAATATGCATCTATTGACTTTTTATTGCAATATGCATCTATTGGACATCTTTATTGTGATGTACCTAAGTAGGTACCTAAAATGTATTATGTAAATAAGTTACCGATAATGGTACTACTACATTGTACTTTTAATTGTTATATAAACTTATATTGTCACAAACCAGATACATGTATGTGGTCACAAAGTGTATAATTAAAATTATATGTTCATAATTTTAAAATTTTTACGATTGAAAGTATCAAGGAGATTACTCGCACAGAACTGAGGTCAAGCGCGACGCGAGCCGGGCGAGGCAATATCACGTCTAGGAGCCGCTTCAAATACCTATAGTTTATCAACCGAGTTTTGCGAAATGGCTCTTAATGCTAGCATAAAGAAAGTACAATCAGTATCAAATTAACATTATCCAAATCAAAATGTTATTAGTTGTGAACAGACTATGTAGATCAACTTATTTATTTATTTAACACTTTATTGTTTCTTCACCATAAAAAATAGACATAAAGAACACATGTTAGGAATACAAAACAATGGACGACCTTATGGCTTTGAAGCAATTTCTTCCAGGCAATTCAAAGAAAATGAGTACAGGCATAGGTACCTACTTACACATGAAGTAAAGCAATGATAATATGAACTTGTACGTTAAAATAGCAAAATTAATATTTTGTTCCACTATAATAATATACATATCGCCCCTTCGGTGCAACAAAGTCACAAATAGCCAAAACTGTAAAATTGAGTTAGTATGCCAAATTGTCCATAAAACAAGCATTTTACGTGAAACTATAGCAAAAACTATAAAAATATAATAGTAATATAATATATTTTTAACCTATTACAGATAGTAATCCAGTATTATGAAAATAAATGCGAATGTGAAAAAAATCTTAAAGTACTCTCATGTAAAATTACAAAAAAAGCTGTTGTGCCTTTGTTGCACCGAAGGTGCGATATGTCAGTACAACGCAATTAATTCACTACTTACCTATGGCTAATTCATTATAATTTTGATTCTGACTGTAACTAAATCTAGTTCATACTATTCTATTGCGATTCACTGAGCTTCGAATACATTTGCCGCTTATCTCGGCTGTGCAATAAATAAGCCGAGATATATTCTATGGAATATTGTTTCACTCCGCGAATATTTCATACGTTATGTCCTCGACGTATCCGTATTCCTGTTCGTGTAATTTTTTTCTTTCCAGCCAAATACATTATCGTTGTTTCTAGCGTAAAATTTTATACTTAATTTCAAGTTAAATCTGTATTACATTACAATTTAATTGCTATTGCATTTAATTTCAAGTCTTTATAAAATTTCATATTCATGAACATCTTTGCTGCTGTAGATTTTTATTATCCTTGTCGGTAGAAACATTTTTCCAACGTTATTATTTCTTGATGGACGTATTTACATAATAAAATTCGAAATTAAACCGATTTTATACATCGAGTTCTTTGTGCAAATTATGAATTAGTTTAGAACGTCAAATAAAACGCCTACTTCGTAGCGGCAATGTTAACGAGGACAGACTTGCCAAATTGTCGTTATTCATTGCTTTTATATTATACAGAGTTCTTAATGAGGCAACTTTAATAGGCTGCGCTTCTCTATTAATATTGAGTAAAGCAGCTTAAGAATTTTTAACAGTCATCTTTTTGTTTGACTTTCTGTAATACCATTGTATACTTTCCAAATGCTTTTTGCTTTTAACAATTATTTACGGATTTATAAAACAAATTTAATTCTGAAAATATGGTTATTAAAGACGAGTGGATAAGGTGTGGGCCGGGCCGTAATAGATTATTACCAGGAGGTGAAAAACAAATGTGGCCGATCCTTAGGTTATTTTTATATTTCCTTACTTTAAAACTGCTATATAATTGATAGCTAAAACTGTAGTTGATAACCGTCCTTTATTTACAAGGCTAGCTTTTAGGGAAGCGCCAATAACTCAGTTGACCACTGACATTTATATAACGAGGACTTGTAGGTCTTTCAGTTTTATCTAAAGGTGAAAAAACAAACAATGGTGAAAGAAGGACATGTAAAGGTGTATATTATGTAGTGGTATGTAGGTATATCAAAGGCAGACACAGCGTATCAGGCGTGGAGATCGTGTAGGCTCCTGTCGGTAACAAAGAAAATGATCTTTGAGAAGATAGAGATACAACACGGAACGTTAGGAACTATACTAACCTTGATCACTTTGATTGGAGTGTAGGCGCGCTTAATTTTGTTCCCAATTATATGGATTTGGTACTTAATTTGAAGCTGTATTTACGTAAACAAAGAATTTGAAACAGAAGAACTGTAGGTACTCGAAAGTGTAGCCGCTTATCCGCGTGTGTCTTCAAGGCAAGAATATCTTTTACTAAGTTAGTGCGTCTTACCACCCAAGTATGCATCGCTACTTAATTACCATCAGGTGGGATTGTATTCAAGTATTAACTTGCAAGTTATACAAAAAAAAGATTGCAGTAAGTTGACTCTAGCTTCGAAATTCAGGCAACATATCTAAATAAACTTCAACAACAAGTCTCGCTGTACTGTATGTATCCCGTACCAGTGAAGTGCTTATTATGTTCCTTTTATATTCTTGTTCAGTGATGTGAGTCTTCTTCGGATGCTTCATGTTCTAAATAGGAAGTTTATTGAGCGAAGTGGCGATACGGCTTGTATCATTTACAAAGACGAAAAAAATTAAACCGTATGTAGTTAGATAAAAAAATTTAAGAGCGTTTCTTTATTTCTGAAGGAAGAAGAACAGTAACTATTGCTGAATAAAATTCAGGGATATTCGGATAGCTTATAAATAGATAACTCACTGCCTTGTACTTGACCGAGGAAGAAAAATACCGTGCTGGGGTTACGTAATTCCTGTATTTACAAGTTACCATGCCCATCCACGTCAAAAACCATGCTGTTTTCTGCCAGTAACTTCCGGACAGAAATACAAAAACGGAACGAAAAAGGAGTCTGTCCACTAATAGCGTTCCACACCATGTCCGTGCTAGGAAAGGTACGCTGTACTGGGCAGACACCTCTACTATGATAACACGAAGATCATACCATCATCGACCTAGTAATTTTCTTAAGTTATTATGTGAGAGAAACATCTTTTAACGAGTTCAACCCGATAATGGGTTCTACCCATAGATGTACATCATTGGTTCTACTACTTATTATAAGTACTATTATTTCTTCTGTGGTTCTACCCGAACTATAGGTACCTCGTATTGTAACTAATGAAACCAACAAATTAAATTTGCATCGGCTGACTTAATTTTATAATACGACAGCGCTCAGAGGCAAAGTTCGGTGTTCAGTGGTGCGCCTTTGACAAATTAGTTTACGAATACTCGAGATTGAGTAATGAATACTGCGCCAACTCGCGACAAAGGGAAACTTGACTTTGCACTCCGCAGGCCTATGTTGACTTTTGCTAATGTAATAATCATGTGAACCCACTGTTATACTCGTAATATGTACTGGTTGTTTATAGGTGCATTTTAATAGATTAATACAAATAATGGTAATAATCGGGTTGTAGTAAGTAGGAAGTTATTTTTCGCTATTAACAAATTGAAAGTATATCATACTTCTACTGAAATACTTATACACTCGTTATACTGTAACAATACTTCAGTAGAGCTGTAACAACACGTAAGGGCTGCAGGCCAACTATAATGGAGTCGCGGATGCGAAATAAATTTTGCATATTTTCCGATGGAAATGTTTTCGGGAAATTCACTATTTTCCCGTTTTTTATTCAAGTAAAAGAGAATATTAAAATACATACAAGAATATTAAATAATAGAATAGAATATTAAAATACATATTTATCTTAATCACAAAAAAACAGCTGTAACAGATTTGTTACAGGCTTTAACAAGAGATTTTAATCAAATTTATTATTTTGGGATTTATAGGTCTCTTTTTCCATGTGAAGTTTTAGCTAACCTTAATAAGGCATTCAATGAAGATACGTCTAGGTCCCTCCCTATCTTGAAAGGTCAATGAGTATTGTATTAACTAAGTCTTGACAAGTGCATGAGCGATTTTCTCAAAGCGTCCCTTTCGTGAAATATTGAATCATGTTTATTTGTTGTTGTTTGTTGTATTGAATCATGTATATCATCTGGAACATCTAGTTGGTAATCAGACAAACGCTTCAATATTGAAATATTTTGTTTTAATTAATGCTTGAGTCAAGCCATCGGAATCTCTGCGATGTGTTGAAACGTTACATTCAAAGCTTTTGTTGATTTAATAAAAACAAAATAATACATATGTACATAATTGCAGCCGGTCGTACTTAAAAACGCAAACAACGCTAACTGTCCTTGGTTTTTTTGTCAACAGTTTAACGCAGCAAGTGGTGGCGCTGAAGGAGATCAGGCTACAAGAGGAAGAGGGCGCGCCGTTCACGGCGATCCGCGAGGCCTCGCTCCTCAAGGAGCTGAAGCACGCGAACATCGTCACTCTGCACGACATCGTGCACACGCGCGAGACTCTCACCTTCGTGTTCGAGTTTGTGGTGAGTTGGTGAGACGTCGTGTAAATGTGCGATATCCGTTAGTAATGTTCGGAAAAATAAACTGTGGGCTTAGTGCGAGTTTTACGTGACATAACGGGCTCGCTACGTAAATGCGGGTCAGCTATGCTATTGGCTACCGATTTGGCGACAGTGAAAAGAATTTAAAAGAAATGCATCAATTACGTTAGCGAGTCCGTTATGTCATGTAAAACTCGCACTAAGCCCACTGATGTGGCTTACATGCTCAATAGATCCTTTCTCCTTTAGATTCGCCTTGCAATGCTGGCCAAATTATATATTGAACCACAATTTTCATGAGTGTAAAATCTTTTTTAGTACATCGTATTTTTAGTCGTACAGGACAGGGAATTCCGACAGTAAACACTCATGTCGTTTGTTTCATTAAAAGGACTCATTTGTTACTAAACTAAAGCAACAGCTTCCAAGCCCACCCCAGCTGTATACGCCTGTATACTTGTGTATACTCTGTACAGAGCTCCACTGTATTTCAGTTGGAACAGTGTCGCCATTGAGCGTGCGTGAAGTCTAAAGCGACGTCATTCATGCGGTTTTATTTCCTTCCCCTAAACGTTTTAGTGTTATTGGTAGTAAAGCGACCGCCGCAAATTTCTACGAAGTACCTCCTTGGCAAATTTAACTTGTAACTTGTTTACTTCAGTTGTGTATTGTAAGCAGAATAAGGAGAATGAGCGAGGAAAAATAGTTTTATCTGTAGTTTGTTCATCCTGTGTACCGTTCTGAAGATCATAGATTAGGTTTGGACCTAAACATATATTTTTTAGGCAGAATAATCAAATTATGAATTTAAAAATATTTCATTGACCTAAGGTGGCCTATAGTAATCTAAAGTAAGTGGTAATTAGAGATAAGTTATTAATTAAATTTTGTTGATTATGAAAATTTCAATTTTATATTTCTTATTAATAAGAATTGTGTAAACATAACTTAATTTTATTAACCCAAAGAGTTGATAATAAATTTAAGACGACCTCATGATGAAAGACTATAATGACCACTTGTATTAATAAGAGATAGTTCAAAAAAAATTGTTGATTATGAAAATTTGAATTTTATATTTCTTAATTTTTTTTAACCCAGAGTTGATAATAAATTTAAGATCGGGTTTCGCCCTGGTATGTAATGTATTTGACAGAAGCATTAAAACCTTTTTCAGTTTTATTGTCAACCATTCAGTCATACCTAGTTCATAGTCTATCGCAAAGTAATAAAAGGGAAACTGATACCATAATTTCCTCGCGCATGACCTGGAAAACATCGTAAATATTCAGAAACAATGAGGAAGTGGTTCTGTTTGTTATTCAAGACAATATTTCCCTTGTTAAGTGCACATAAATTTGATAGCGCCCATATTGTTGGCTTTTATTGAAACATAAGTCCAATAGCAACCGCATTCATATAGCTTCCTAAGGCTCAGTTATAGTCCATGCATACGTGTGAAAGTGGATCGGTGTATGCAGTTCATTACATCTGATGTGTACTTATTTTAAACAGCTTGCGAAATGAAATCTGCAATATAATACACGTATTACTTTTATTACTTGTACGTGAGATCACTTTAACTTTTGCTCCTTAAGTGTAATGTCGTATGTATTTACTGTGGTGCATGGCGGTCGCGTGTTTACGTGATACTTTCCTTAGGTACATAATATGTTACAAAGAATATTTTTTTGATCTCTAGCCGAATCGACCTTTAATCGAAAAATAATATTACTCTGTCTGTTAGTAAATTATTAAGTAGTCATTTGCGTATTAATCATAAATACTAGCCATAAATACCACAATAGCCATAAATACTAACCCTAAACTCCAGCATATATGCATGTAAGGCTTAACACGCATTACGATTTTTCACCGCGCGATTTTTTCCGCAAAATTCTGTGAGATATGGAAATTGTATGAATTGCGAAAAAAAAATCGCGTTGATTATGATTCAGTACGCGATTTAAAAATCGTCAGAAAAAAAATCGCGCGGTGAAAAATCGTAATACGTGTTAAGCCTAAATGTTTTATACAAATTTTGATTTTGTAATATTCCGCAAGTCACTTTAATGCGTTAATGTTTATTAAAATTATAAAAAAAATATATTCGCTAACGAGACAGATTTAGGTCGGTGGTTTTAATTAATGAGAATATTTTTATTTAATATAATGGATCCGAGACGAGGCAGAGAAAAAAAGGCCACAGCCTCTCGAGTAATTAATAATGTTTGTATAAAAAGATGTTCATGTTTTACCCTATCATAATTACTTGCAAAACTTTTGAACATCTCATTATTTAGGACGGCAACCCACTATAAAGTGTTGTATCACGATGTTTCAATATAATGGTAATGGTTATCATAAATACCACCTGTAATCTGGATAGCTACCAGTACCACCCTTGAGCATGAGTCAGCCGCCAAACGGCTCGTCGTGTTCCGGCTGGGGGCTTGAGAGCCAGTTTTTTCTTTTTCTTCTCTTTTTTGTGGCCGGCAACGCATCAGTGATTCCTTTGGTGCTGTTGATGTCCATGGGCGACGATATCCACTTACCATCAAGTGGATCGTTTGCCGGCTATTTCCATAAAAAAATAGCCATTCAAACACCATTAAAAGATTTTAAAGTTGTGGGCTAAACTATCTAAACTTATTTTATTATGATATACGTAGTAGGTACTCCACTCACAATATGTATGTGGTATATGGTACGGTGATAAGTTGACCCACTTACAAAGATTCCGGCCACGGCTGAATTTCGGAGGCACGCAGAAACTCTTGACAGGATGACATTCGATACTAACACAAACCAGATATGTATGTAACACACTCTCACTCATGTTATAGACATGTATAACGACCAACTAAAATCATTTTCCTGTACAACACTCAGTTTAAATTAAATTTAAAATGATTATGATTATGAAAATTATGATTTTAATCACATTTTTTTCTCAATGTTGCAAAGCTGTAGGTAAGTACGTCTGCTTATAGATGACGAGTGTCATCCAATCCAATTTTTTTAACTTGGTTCCACTAATATGATGGAAAAACTATAAAGTACTTCTAAAAACTAAAAAAACTATACAAACTACATCATCTAAAGTCTAGTCTTTCTGTCACACCACATCTGATATTTCTGGAATTGACTATACTGAGAAAGTTCTCGTACTCACATAGAGTTAAGTGGTTCAAAGAAACAGATTGAACAACACTATACAGAATTAACAATACATATATAGTTTTTTACAGTACTAATAAAATACTTGTAATTTTGGTAATTTACTTGGAGTGTGTATATTTTATTTTGTATGACGGACACCTTTTTATTTTCTTACTAGGAAATCGCCCACGCTTCGCTTTGGGAAAAATAGTAAAAAAAAATATAATACAGCCTATGTCACCCGGGGATAGTTTAGCTTCCCAACAGTGAAAGAATTTTTCAAATCGGTTCGTTAGTTTCGGAGCCTATTCAATGCAAACAATCAAATCTTTCCTCTTTATAATATTAGTATAGATAAATTGAAAATGTAAATTGAAATTAAAAATGTTCATGCCAATTTGCTTGCAGTGAATTTAGTATCACCTCATTTAAAATTACTCCGCTCTCGAATACTATCAGTACGATCGCCGTCGTTTACCGTGAAAGCCAGTGATAAGTAATGAAAACAAATTTAACTCTATTTTCCCTACGTTTCGCTGCTCTAATGGCATACAAATCGCACATCAATTTAAAAGTAGCTTCACTTGCATCGTGCGGCTTATTGGCTTGTTTACGTCGCTTGCCATGTAACTGAGAGCATAGATTAAGGGGCTATCTTAGCTAAGAGGTTGAATACTGTTTTAATTAGACTGGAATAGCTCGATAAATTAATGTTTATCGGATGTGCTTAAGTAGTAGAAACACAGAAAGTTACAGAATGAAATATATCCAGTGAATTTAATTTCAAGTAAGCTAGTAATCGTTTAGATATAGAGTCCCATCAGCATAATTTTTCATCGGGAAAGCTATAAGATAACCTAAGTGGAGTTTCAATACTTTTTAAAATAATATTAAAATTGTAAGTTTTTTATTTTATGCATAGAAATGATTAGAAAGACATTAACCAATAATAACATAAAAAACAATTTTAAGATTGCCCGACCCGACCCGTATACTGTTATTATTAAATAGAAAATGTATAGTGATATTGGTAACCCGTATAAAACAGGGCAAGAATTAATGCTTCCGTAGCAAAAAGACGGTGTAGAAATAAATAACGAGGAAACAAATAAAGGCAACATAGTGAATAGATGAAGTACAATATCAGGCTCCAACAACTTACATACATGCAGTAATTGCTCATTAATTCAGTTTCCGTACAGCTAAGTGTAACAGGAGAGCGCGCGTCTAGGAGACGCGAGAACAATGGCTAACCAACTTACGGAAATAACGACTTGCCCTTTAGCACACGAGGCTGGTTTCTACTTAATTGCTGTACTAACTACTTAAATTTGTTTAACCTGCGCCATCTAATTACACTTGTTATTAATTTATAATGTATGTTAATGCTGGCGAAGTCAAAGATCGTCGTGGTTGTACGCAGACATGTAGATGATAATGATTGATACAATCCTGAGTAAAATATAATCATCGTCATCAAAAATAATCTCAAAAATAAAATTGAAAGATCTTACACAATTTTTTTTATTTTCTGTGGTTTTCAGGCCTAAACTACGTTGACACGGTTTTCATTGTATGCAAGCCTTACAAAGAAAAGAACGAAAATCAAAATCAATGTGGACCGGAGAAACCTTTCTTCGCTGTCAATGCTCATCAATGAGGCCTATGGTTTTATGTATTAATTAATGACTATAGGTGATGGTGACCATTTATCATAAAGTTGGCCACACACGATAAAGTGTACTTGTCAAGTTTGCAGTTTGACTCGATGGGGCATCCAGTTTGCATGAGATAACTATATTATGGCCAGATAGCCATACCGTGGACATACACCGTCAAGTTTACTGGATGCCGCGTCAAGTCCGCTGCAAACTTGACAAGTAAACTTGATCACGTATGGCCAGCTTAAGATGGCTCATCTGTTCGTCTGTCAGCTAGTTACATAAGTAAAAACCTTAATCCTTGCGAACGAAGTCGTTTTCAAAACCCAGTGTGTATTATAATGAAGGCATTGTGAGAATTTGCAATGCTATAATTATGCAGGAATTTCCCTCTAACTTTGTTTTAGTCGTCACGACTACACGAGAGCGCCATTATTAAGACGCAAGAACAAAGACAGAAATAACACCGTAACGCTGCTTACTTTAGCTCAGTACATAAATTTGAACAAAGGAAAAATAACGAACGACTGAAATTACAGATTGATATTTTTCTTAGAAAGATGTAATAATATTGGTGTAATATTTCTCCTTTTGCGTAATCGAAAGATATGTAGAAATGATATCGCTAAAAAGTGAAAAATTTTTTGGAATGGTTACCACCGCCTATGAACATTCTCATCCTACTATATAATATTATAAATGTGAAAGTTTGGATGTTTGGATGTTTGTGACTCAATCACGCAAAAACGGCTCAACGGATATGAATAAAATTTGGTACAGGGATTGTTTTCAACCTAACTTACCGGATAGGCTACTTTTTATCCCGGGAAATATACCCATTCCTGAGGGATAAGAGCTACAATTTATAATCAACGGATTTTTTTTGTCGCTTTTCGTCACAGTGACACTACAGCTTACAGATGTCCGAAATAAAACATGGCCGAACTTCAAACAGCTGATTGAGTGATTTAGTTGTAATAATGGTTAATTGTTTTAATAACTAACATGTACCAATTTGGCGGTGATGCATATTGTGATATTTTTTATTATAAAATGCGAGGTTTAATTGCTATCGATTTTGTATAAAATCAAATATAAATAAAAAACAATTTTTTTGCGGAAAATTAAGACTATTTTCACACTAGCGTTTGTAAAGCGCTGCTCGAACTCAATGAGCAATCAATGAGCTACATAAATTAATAATTTTATGTTAAAGAAAATTACTCGTCGCCTATCATTGAAGTATAATGTACAAAAGTACCAGAACACACATCGCGAACAAATTTTGTGTGGAGCATCCGTTCTCCTTTCAAAATCGAACAATTCCATTGAAAATTGAAGCCCATTGCAGCCAATTCATTGGGCCAAACATAGTGTTTGCAGTGTCCGTTCTATACGCAAGTAATAATACTTCAATGTAGCTTATCAAGTTTTTTTCCTACCTCTCAATAAGAGGTGCTATAGAAGTATTAGGTATAAAATATCGCATCAGGTTTAATTAATTGCATAAGATCATCAAATCTGGTTATTAATATTCGTAAATATCTTTTTGTTTTTATATTTACTTTATAGTAAGAAATATTAACTTTCCTTAACCGATTGAGCAAGTTATTGAAATGTCGGATGAACGCGTACGTCTTTAAAATCCTAGTGCGTTGTTGGCCTAAAGTCAAATTGCTTTATTTTTCTACAGCTGTGAGTGCGTATATGCCAGTTTATATGCCAGTGTTTTTGGCCGGACACTACAAACCTCATTTTTTATAGACTACAGTATCATCGATTTTTTTTTATAATATGGGGTATTTTGTCAAGTAATTCCTACTTAAATTCAGGGAGGATCTGATGATGGGTTCTGGAGATGAAGAGTGGAACTCCATAATGGTTGGGAAAATGGAACCGTGTTTAAATATATTTTATTTTTAGTATCGTTGACATTGTAAAACCAGCTCTTCATTGACAAACTAAAAGTCTCATGGCATGTCTCGAAGAAAAATAAGTAACTCCTGAAAGGGTGCGAATTACTGAACAGGAATAAAAAAATATTTGTTTTTATTTATCTTGACATTGCAAAAGCAGTACATTAATGACCAACTTAAGGCTTGATGGTGTATCTTGAAAGCAAAATATATAAATCCCGAACGAATGGGTATAGGTGTATAGGATTAAAAAAATATTTTTTGGTAGTTACGAACATTGCAAAACCAGTACGTATGGGTGGTAAAGCTCACTAGCTTCGTAAACGCCTATTCCCTATTGACTTGAAGACACCCATATTATAATCGAACGGGAACACCGACGCGGGTAATTTATTCACGGTACGCATAATAAAAAACAAAGAGAAGAATACCCGGCGGGCGTCGAGTTGTTCAGATTCTTTAGTAGAATGGGAAGGGGGTATTATGTCATGTAATGCTGGTAACTCTGCGTGTGTGCACCCTTGGAGATTAGTCTTAATCAGCTTATCAATGATGATAGATGGCATTTAGCTGCACTAGCTCAAATGTGACAGCAGTACTCCACATATGGCCAACCCTGAATTTTGAACAAGGTTAAGAGCTGTTTTGTTGTTAACAGACGCCTAACTTCTTAGCAGCAGCCTAAGCTTTGGATTCAATGAACCTCCCAAAGTTAATGTTTGAGGATATCTCAATTCTTAAAAAAAAAATTATGCCTTCAGCAGGGATACAAGTAGACGGGTTACCTGATGTTAAGTGATCACCTCCGCCCATGGACATTAGTAACACCGAGGCGTAATCAATGCATTGCCAGCCTCGAGAAAACAATAGACCCAATTCTTGAAGGACCCCATGTCATAGTTTGGAGGGAATACCGATGCAGGAAGTTCGGTCCAGCTTACACGTGCGGGTAGAAAACATACGTGCGGGGAGCGCCATTGTACTTGAATAACTGTAGGCCATAGATGTAGTACCTATAGATTCAGCCACGGCGTAACCGTACATGAGAAAGAAAATTTACATTTCTTTGATTAGTTGAGTTAAAAGTTTTAAAGCAGCCTAAAATACTGCTACCCACCATAGTACTTAAACTTATATACTTACTTGAACTAAACGATTTTCTGTTGAAAATACATATTGAAACTATCTTATTAAAATCTCCAATAGGCAAATTAATCTTAATTATTTGTCACAACTCGCACTCGTAACAAACAATGAAATCCGGCCTCGGTGACGGGGACAAAAAATAATATTTTTTGTCTGGCGATCTCGCTCTGTCAAATGTATGGGCGAATCTACTGGTTCTAAATAAGATATATGCTCTAGGGTGTATTCCAAGGATCTTATTCCAAGATTCTGAAAAGTAGAAGTCAAGATGAAGAAGGCTCCTTTTGCTGGTGAATTGACATGCTTGAGTTTTTATGGCGTTCGAGATGTCAAGGGAAACTGCTAGCTCTTCTCCATTTTTCTCAACGACCTCGACCCAGATATGAGTGGCATACACTAGGAGATCTTCCGTCGACCGTTTTCGGTGGAACCCGTACTGCCGGTCGCTAAGGACATCATTGTATTTTAGGTATACCATGACGCACGTGCTCAATATACGCTCCATAATAACTCCTGAATTTTTGTTTGTTGTTATTGGTAATACTTACATTATATTTGTTGTTGTTTTTTAAACCATTTTAAAATGAAATTAAGTGGATGTTTATCATACACTCACGCTTAAACTGCTAAACGAGTTTAGTTTGGCTCACAGTTATTTAATATCCCGCATTAAAGGATATACTAGATTGCTTTCTAAATAGAGGATAGACCTGTTCCCATAAGATGAGTGGCATAATTAAATATGAAAATTTTGTTTACAGGTTTAGATGCGCTACTAGCATAGAATTTTCGTATCATTTTTTTATTTTTATTAATCACAGTCTTCATTCCTGTTCTGTGACTTTGGTGGTCTCTAGAGTCCTAGGGCACTCGACGGAATGTCCTGTGACCAGTCTGCTCTGATTTTCGGTACTTGGGCTCAATCATCCCAAAGAATGGTGACATTGACCTGGATGTGACACATCGGATCAATGCAGGTCGGATGAAATGGCGACAGGTCACAGGAACTATTTGTGACCCACGGATGCCCCTTAAATTGAAGGGTAAAATCTATAAATCCGTCAGAAGACCTGTCGTAATGTAGGGATCAGAATGTTGGGCTACAAAGAAGACGGATGAGAGACAATTGCATGTCACAGAGATGAGAATGTTGAGGTGAATGTGTGGAGTGACGAGAATGGATAAAGTAAGGAATGAGTATATTAGAGGAAGTGTGAAAGTAGCAAAAATGACAGAAAAGTTGAAAGGAAACCGAATGTCATGGTATGGGCATGTGATGATGCGTGAGGAAACGCATGTGACGAAAAGAGTGATGGATATAAATGTGATAGATAGACGAAGGGGACGAGGAAGACCTAAGAAAAGATGGATGGATTGTGTTTCAGAGGATATGAAAGATAAGAGAGTTAGTGTAAAGATGACGGCTGATAAAGAAGTGTGGAAGAGGAAAACATATTGCGCCGACCCCAAATAAAATTGGGAAATAGGAAGGATAATGATGACTATTTATTCCTCTAAGGACCCAATTCTAAAGTCCACGCAGACGAAGTCGCGGGTAGAAGCTAGTATAAAAATAATTCGTAGCTAGCCAAGAAGAAAACTCATGTATAAAATTGACGTTTGGTCGTAGGAAAAGGTAGCGACACTACCTACGCCTTGCACAGGTACCCTAGGAATTAAATGAAATTTTGTAATGACCTTCCTCAAGAGGGACGTTAAAGGTAATGCTTATAATCCATACGAATTTAATTTGCTATTGTGACGTCGACACAACCATCAGTTTTGAGGCTGATATCTTGTCCATTACTTACGTTAAAGACACTGAAACATTATGTTGAAATTAATTATTTTCTATTGTCACAGGACACAGATCTATCACAATACATGGAGAGGCATCCCGGCGGGCTGAACCATCACAACGTCAGGCTGTTCATGTTCCAGCTTCTCCGTGGACTGTCCTACTGCCATCGGAGAAGAGTTTTACATAGGTACCGTTCTACTGTTTCGTCATGACGTTTTAACGCTTGATTGAACCCAAAGTAACACCATAACTTTTGCGACTAAATTTTGCCATTTTGTTACTTGTTGCTCAAAGCGTCCATCCTGCCATAAATTAACAAAATATACAAAGAGTAACATTAAGAAACAAACGTGTTTTGTACGTAATAAATCTGCGGAACGAAAATAAAAATAACTTTTTGATCAGAATCCTCGCACCCATTTAGAGATGTTGCTCCCCAGTGGATGCACCATTAGGTTGATTTTACAATATTATTAACTATCATTTTTTGTCATCAGGGATGTTAAGCCACAGAACCTGTTAATAAGCTCTCATGGCGAGCTGAAATTGGCCGACTTTGGCCTAGCGCGCGCCAAGTCCGTGCCGAGCCATACGTACTCTCACGAGGTCGTCACGTTATGGTACAGGCCGCCAGGTGAGCTCTCGTTTATGTTTACGCTTTCTTTCTTTTTCTCTCTTCTCTCTCTTTCTTGGCTGACAACGCGTCAATGATGCCTTTGGTTAGCAACATCATGTCCGTGGGCGACGATAGCCGCTTACCATCAGGTCGTCAGCCTGTTTGCCGGCTATTTCCATAAAAAATGTATAAGATATGTCAGTGATATGAACGACGGTACCCCCTTGCGATGAATTCCCATTTTAAATGTTGTACCTGATGTTTTAAGATGTTTTTATCTCTTTTAAACTATATCTTTTTATTACATACATACATTTCTATTAGAGATAATCTTTTTAGTCTAGAGGGGCTTTGAGTGTCCAAGCGTTTATTAATGGATCAAGTGATAAAATCAAATTCTTTCAAGTACCTATTTAAAAATAAATTACGATACCTTGATTTGCCGTGTGTAATATTTTTGTGTTTGTCTGTCCGTCCGTACAGACGTGCTGCTGGGTAGCACAGAGTACTCAACGTCGCTGGACATGTGGGGAGTGGGTTGCATCTTCGTGGAGATGCTCTGTGGAGTGCCGACCTTCCCCGGCGTCAGGGACACAAATGACCAGCTCGACAAGATATTCAAGGTATGGTTCGAGGATAATCTGTAGATGGATGGGGGAGGAGACTGGTTGCTGTTGGTGTAGTTTTTTTATATATGATCAAGCTTACGTTTATGTACATATGTTTATATATAACTGAACTCTTGTTTATGAAATACGAAAATATTGTATTAGTCTTGGATTGATTGGATGCTGAGTATTTGAACGTGGCCGTTAAATAGGCAAAAATAAGGGTACAAACAAAATTTATCAGTCTATAATAATATCAATCCACTTTATTCGGTTGTCACAGATTTTGTCAATCATAGTCAATAATAACTAAGTACCCAGATAGGATACTTGAAATCAACATTCCTTTTCTTTCTTTATTTCGAATTATGTTCAGTGGTTTAATGAGATGTTAAAAACAGATATAAAAACAGGTTTATGCAGCAAGTGAGACCTTACATAAAATAATTTTAAAATTATGTTAAATCTTCGATTCAAATATAGAATATCCAGGTAGTCGAAATATCAATATTTCCTTAACCTCTCAACTGTGACGCGCGCTTTTAAAGATTGACGCGGATCTGTGACGCCGCGGCGGGGGGCGGGGAGAGGTACGCGGGAACGCTTTATAATATGACTATCTCAAAATTATAGTATGAGAGCTATATGTAATACTTATGTCGTTGGAATCATTATGAAACAAGCTAATCATTGAAACAAATATTAGTCCCGTATTGTTTTTTATTGTATTCATAATTTTAATGCGAAAAAAAATATTCGAAATAAATAAATAAATAAAAAGAAAAAATCGTCATAATTAAATGAAACAACCATTATTTCGTAATTATTATGTTTAATTTACATAAATATCCATAGTTTAACATGAATGAATAAAAATAAACCAAAATTAACTAAAAATTCGATTAAAATAACATTTAATATTTGCGGGGGGGAGGGGGGACACAAAAATGACTCTTAAAACGTCCAATACTCATTGTGGGTGTGGTCTATAGACTTGAAATTTTTTGTTTGTCCTCATTGTACTTTTCCCTATACTTTGTATAAGTTTGAGCAAGATAGAAGCATACTGTGACGCACAGTAGTCCACCAAATGTAAACAAGCTCCTGGAGCTTGTTCACATTGGGTGCTAAAATTACGACACGCTCTAGGAGCGCGCTCACAGCGGAGGGGTTAATTGAAAATCGAATATTATCTTCAATAATTTAATCATATCGACGAACACCAATTATTCACAATTTAATATAAGCTTTGATATTACGTATTGAACCTATTACATTTACTATGTGTTTATATAGAATGTGTCCATAAATGGTATTTACAATAATTTGGGATGTTGACTAACTTTAAGATTCAATTTTATTTCATAGATAAAACCTTAATATTCACGAAAAAAAAATATTATAAAAATAATAATCTTCAATTTAAAAACAAAAATTGATAAATAAAAATCATTATCAAACCCACCAAAAACGTCACGTGACGTCACTAAACTATATTCAATACTATCGGTCTACTGAAGTTTGTTGAACTTCCATACAAAATACGAGCAATGACGTCATAAGCTCAAAATGGCGTTGGAGGTCACGTGACAGTGAGTACTATTTTTAACATTTTAAATTAATTATATTTAATTTATTGTAATTGATTTCGATAAAAGAATAATATTTTAGGTGTTTGAATGTTTCCCTTAATACTTTAAATGCAAAATATTAATTTACAGTTAGTGTCAACATCCCTATGGTATGTTTCGGCAATTCCGAATCGGTATAGATACGGTTGTACAGCACCGCAGTCTTGATAGGGAAACGTGACTGGTGTTAGCAACGCACGTGTGGCGTTTGAAAAGGGACATGAATTGCATGCAATGACATTCAGCCCACAGTGCTGTGCCTCCGATATTATGCAATGGTATTAAATTTTAGGTCTTATTTCTCTTGCAAATTGGTAGGAATTATAAATGGAAATCCTGAATTGGGTCAGGTTTTTGTAGTAGGTACGTAATTGGAGTAATTTGCATCTAACCGAAACGAGACTCAGTGTTTTGAGTCATTAATGCGCGCGTGGCGCTATGAACATCAAAGGCGCCAACATCTTAATTCTCAGAGCTCGCTTCGGCTAACCACGTGGCTTAACACTATTCGACATTAATATGTAAAATCCCCACAAACCCTCATTGGAGCAGCGTGGCGGAGTATGCTCCTGGCCTCCTCAGCTATTAAGAGAGATGCAGAAGTAGTTCCAGCCATGTAATCTCCTTAATATTCGAACCGTGGTGGTTGAACGGAAGACAGCGGTCGCAGCAACTCCGTGTTTCAGTAGTATAGTAGAACAGTTGCACGCCATTTTGGAGGGTAGCCGCTAATCAAATCACGTTATGAGGTTAGACCGCTTGACGGCGGTGCCTTTAAAGCTTTGTCTTAATGGCGGTTGCCTTAGCGGTGGACCGCTAGTGCCGACGAGCTCTCAATCTTGTATACACGAGACTGCAGTAACGCAGTATACATCACTGCGTTGATTTAAAACAACCTAACTTACCTAATATTTCTTCAATGTCGAGCTTTTTATTTGTAGTTAAAATAGATTACGTATTGACAAAATCAGAGAATGTTTACATCATAGGATTATTCACTTAAGATATATTACCCTAGTTCTACATAATGTCGTACCCATGATTTTATATCCAATGTCGCCAAGTTCTACTAATCTTTATGATTCACCATCCTCTCACCAGGTGGTAGGCACGCCGACGGAAGAGAGCTGGGTGGGAGTGAGCCGTCTCCCTGGTCTCCGGTCGCACATCGCGCGCTGGGGGAGCAGCCCGGCGCGGTCGCTGGGCGCGGCGTTCCCGCGGCTGCGCGACGCCGGACGCGACGCCGAGCGTCTGGCCGCGGCGCTGCTGCAGTCCGACCCGGCGAGGCGATGCCCCGCGCCTAGGGCGATGCAGCACTCGTACTTCGCCACGCTGCCGCCGCGGTTGAGGGATTTGCCTGATGGTGAGTTTAGTGGCACACTATCTTACTAATCTCTGTCCCTACAAATATTTCGAGATCGGTTTTTTACAAATCCCTCGGGAACCCTAATCTTTTCGGCGATAAAAAGTAGCCTACCTATGTGTTAATCCAGGGTATAGGCTATCTCCATTCCAAATTTCAACCAAATCGGTTAAGTAGTTGTGGCGTGATTGAGGAACAAACCTCCAAATATCTTCATAAACTTTCAAATTTATAATAACAAAATAGGATGTAAAGGTTTCCGAAGCACGGAAACGCTTAAGAATTTTTTGCCACTAGCGGTCACTCATCCAACTACCGACCGCGCCCTCTGTTACTTTGTCGATCATTTAGAAGTTAGAATCGACATAAGCCGCTGGGCTATGAGCGCTTTCGTTATATTTTGATAATTCGTATAATTTTGTTAATGATTGTTGCAGAGGTATCCATATTCACGGTGGAGGGCGTGTGCCTGCAGCCGGAGACGCGGCACGTGGCCATCAAGTGATCCGCCCCCATCGCGACCTACTCGTTAGTTAGTACCTTCAATTCCTATAGTTTTAATCGATGGTCGAAATCCGGTTGACTCGATTCGGTGGACCAATATCTCGTGATAGCTCCCCCCCTTTTGACCGGCACTCGACTGGTACCTCCGACTGGTACCTCGACCCCCTCTCCCGCGTTCGATCCCTTCGTCTACGTTTGTCCATCCGTCGGACGCTTTCGACGTTATATTTAGCGCTTGTTAAGCTTCTAACGTAAATATCCATCCATATAATTCAATTATTCTATGGTGACAAGGTAAACTGATAGGTATCGAGTGTACGATTTGTATGTCTATAAATATACGTATATATGAATAACGGAGCACTGTGCCATGTATCTATAACTGTGAAGAGAGCGACGAGTTATTTTAAAAGATTTTTATGCTGGATATTATATGCTCATAATTTTGGTAAAGGTTTTGAAGATGTTTATTTATATTAACTAAGGGTTCATTGTCGATAATACTAACCCTCATGAGTTATGAGAATCGTTGCACCCGACACGGTATTAAATTCTCACTAAGCACCACTCGGATCGATATATTTTCGTTAAAGCTACATACGTTTAAAGGGTAAAATTATTTTTGAATGGTATTATTAATTCTATTAGTAATTCTGCGACTGGATAGGGGCTATGTTATGTGATTGTTGGCATTCACCTGAATCTTATGCACACATTCCTTCCACGGTGCTCAAATAGGAAATTTTAACTGGAATCCATAATTAGGCAAACTAGTTAGACAGCTGTTGCCACAACACAAATATTTTAATGAATTTTCAAAACATCTCATAATGATAGTGCTTTATACTGTGAATCGAATGACAGGTATGGTTAACTCGATTACTTATTGCCTTATTGGTTCCATATAAAAACTTGGACAATAGACCGTATAAATCATTATTGAAAGAGACGTCACTATACATTAGGTTATAACATGGCAACACCGTGTCAAAATAGTTGGCCTGATTATGTTTTCGAGGGTAGTTTACGAGTCGCGTCGACGACGCTTAGCTTGCCGTTTCTCCACCAGCTTTGTTCTATTCTACTGTGAAAAGCGAGCGATGGATCGCTTACAATCATTTATAGTAAAATGAACGGCGACTTACCAAAATTTATTTAAACGCGACAGATCTCAAATTTATGAAGTGGGACCGTCCTCCTGTAATTAGTGAAGTGATAGGAATTTCGATTATGATAATGATACTTAAATACTTAAATTAAATTTAATCTGTGTGTACAAGAGAGGGGTAGTGTAGGCGGTAGGTCCGTCTTACCTAAAAGACTAGTGAATTTATCAGTTTAGTGGAAAGTTAGTGGTCCCACGTAATGATAAGTGCAGGCCCGAAGAACAGATCTTTAGAAGCTTTTGATATCTAGAACATTACATATAGATTGACACTTGTATTTAGTCAATGACGTACTGTCCATATAATTAACTGAGGCATCACTTATTAAAGAAATCAACCGTACAATTTTGCTAAGCTGGCGTAAATAAAATTGAAAAATGGCATTAATTTCGCAATGTTGGTAAAATTGTGTGAAGTCGCGGTTAATTTCCTAAGTGGTTCCTAAGTAATATGAATGGTACGCCACTGGAAATAAGGTTTTTCTCTTACCATTACCATCTGCTAGCGTAGGAAAAACAATAGTGTTAACAGGGCCTGTGCAATGTACATTAGTGTTACAGATGCATTGGCAACTTGAAATTATTCTTAATGTTAAAGTCAATAGAATTTTTGAACTTTGTATCGTCTGATAGCGTAGACTCCGAATAGAACTTAAAGTTGTAACGTTAACACCAATTTGTGCCAATACACTGTGGTATATACGAGAAAGGTTTATAATGGCAATATTTTTATTAATTATTGTACATCAAATATATTCAACTAAAATAATTATTTAATCACATGATAATTATAATTTGATGCTCCGTTCCCTTTTGTCGATATAAATGACAAACTAACATGCAGTCATCAGTTTTAAGTGTATTAGCCATGTATAATTTATGTTCGCTAAGTTAAATGCAGTCTTGTCACCGAAACTTAAGTTTAGAGTTGTAGATTAACTTCAAGCAATATTCAATGTTAAGTGGAACAAATACAGTCTACTTTTGTGTGATAGATACTCGTCAGTGGATTTAGACTTGATATTAGTGCGCACCCGGTCGTTATACTAACAATATTTTCCGATTAAAACTGTGAATCTATTTGATTTGTAAATAATATTCGCGTATAGATGTATCTATTGCACGATTTGCACTGCCATTTAATAAGACCGACTCGTAAGTAAAAATAATAAATATAGGTAATAAATATACAGGGTTATTGGATACTGGCCACGATAACTTGAATCCAGTAAAGTTTTCACTAAAAGTCTACCGTTTCAGATATGTTCATTTTTATTGACTTTTCGAAAAGTAGGGGCTAAGCATATCTAATCTGCAGGTGTAGTCACTAGGACTTTTTTAAAGAAAGTTTGCTTTTTTGTCGAAGTATGTACATTACGAAAATTATTAAATTTTGCAGGGCTTTTGAGGCCTATCTCGAAATCATTATTAGATTTATTTGATTTCATTATTCAGAATTATTGGTTAGGGTGTCATAAAACTCTAGACAATGAAAAAATATGATTCCGGGCTAAAATTTATTTTTTATACACTTTTGAAGAGGCATATCCCCTACAAAAGATAACATAATATCTGAAACGGAAGACTTTTAGATAAAACTTTATTGGGATTTTATGTAGTGCATGACGTATCATACTACCTCATCACGGAATCGTGACCAGTAAGTAACCAATAACCCTGTATATGTCTTATATATTTATACTGTGAGAGTTTTATCGTCGACTTTTTATGTGTGGCCCAACCTTTACTGTTAGTCATATGTTATGTTCGAAAAAAAAATCTTCTGAATTCATTTGGCGACAGTACAACCTTGTTTAAAATGTGGTCTTAACTGCTTAGAGAATACACACAACTATTGTTATAATTTAATTTGCAGTGTTTGAATAATAATAATAAAATATTTTTTTCAATTCGTGTTAATGATTATTGACGCGTAACGTTCTCACAGTGTATGTATGTAAATGTATATTATGTCGTATAGTAGCATCGGGTTGTCAGCGCTCGAGCCGTAGTTCGTAGCATAGTGTGAACCGAGCCTTAGGGCGGTCGGACGGCGCCGCGGCGCGACTAAACGAGGCTCCGATGACGTTTAATTGATGGAAAATTTAATACTGTCCTACTATACAACTACTAGATAGTTCTCATTCACATTATTTTTTTAATATGCAAGTAGTGCATTACAGTTTTTGCATATATTTGAAGTTTGTCAATGTTCAGTCGGTCACAGATACCTAAATACGTATGTTACGTACGGATAAGTGCGTTACATACCTTGCGAATGGGCCAACATTGGCATATTTTTTTTTGTTTAATAGCGGAATAGACGTAAAATGAAGTCAAAATAAATTTATTGATTACCTTTATTTAGCGAGAATCAGTTTCCAATTTATTAGAAATTTTATTGTTTCTTTTTTTGAGTCTCCAGATGTGGTCATTACTCGTTACAATTTTCATAGTCATTGGTAGATTATGTGTAGCGGCCAATGCGTGAATCAATGTTGTACGATGATTATGTACAAGAAAAAATGGCAATGATATTTACTCAAAATAAAAACTTTTTTTATTTGTTTGAAATTAGTAAGTAAAATTTTTCGTAACTAAATATTTAGAACAAATATAATGTGGACGATTGATCTCGTATTTAATACGCGGTGAAACGTGAATGTCACAAAAAACGCGCGCCGCCCGCACTTTTGTAGTTAAAACGTTATTCGGCTCCGAACACCAAATTAGTGAGTAAAATTATATTAAATATTGTATAGTTTCTAAAACGCAATACTTTCTGTGTACATGATTTGTTGAGTTTTGTTATAGGGATTCGCGTTTGATTCTTGCGACTCTGCTAAATGTTAATATCTTGCGACTCTATCACTTGTGTCGATAACAATTATCATACTTAATAATTAATATAGTAAATCAAGAAGTTGTGAAAAATGTATACCACATTTATTGTAATGAAGTTTATAATTAATTGATCTATTACATGTTATTTTTAATATGCGTCGAGTTGTATATGTTGGACATCTAATATCTTAATCTAATAGTTATATCGTATCTAGATGTGTGATAGAACAGTGAGTATTTAGAGATAGTCGCAAGGGTCAAATGCGATCCTTTAGTATGTAATTTAGTAGAAGGGAGGTTAATATTTCACCCGTTGAGTGAGGCACCAAGCGTACCCCGTGCGATGTAACATAGAATTGTATATTGATCGGAGATTTATGTGGAGCATTTATATAGTTGAATGGTGATAGTGTAGGTACGAGGATGTGAAAGGTATTCGGCTCCGATAGTGACGTCGACAGCTTTCCGATTTCCGTACGGGCACAAATTGAAAATGGTACGAGTTCAGTTTGAATTCAATCTTTCAAATTGAACGTATATTGTTGGAATTATGTTAGATTTGTGGTTTTATGTTTTATTTCAAAATGATGTTCTAGTGTATCCGACGTCACTATTAAGAGCACGCTTGGGTCATATGACGATTGATTCTGTTCAGATGTTATGTATTATCATTGAACCTTTGTATTTTGTGTGAGACGCAACAATCAGAAGGTGGTTGATATTGTAAAAGTGTTTCTACTAGTTTAATTTTATAGTTCAATTTCACATAGCAAATGAATCGCATTTTTATAATGTTGTCTAGCTCTTGTTGTAGCTACGTTTGAGCGTGATTCACAGATGAGAGAAGTTCGTCATTTGGCCCGCTAACGAATGAACGAGTTGTGTTGTGTGATTCGCATTTGAATATGTGATGAGGAACTGATTCGATGCGTTGCGGGGTAACTGTAAATACGGTATGGTGTTATTGTGATCCGTTTGATTTGCAGTCCTGTACTAAATGCCATAGCTATATCCGTGAACAGTTAAATATACAACGATACTAGGAAATACAGTTTGATCCTTGAAAATACAGTTTGATCCTAAAAAATACAGCTTGATCCTAGAAAATACAGTTTGATCCTGCAAAATACAGTTTGAAATTTTATGATAAAGTGAAACGAAATGTACTTATGTGTCTCGGAAGTCACACTGAGTATAATTCTGTCGATTGTGTGATTAAATACGAACATAATATGAGTAAAATTCAGTGACACTTGGTTCTTTTTTATAATAGTACTAGCTGTTACCCGCGACTTCGTACGCCGAAAATAAAGATCCCTTCATTATAAAACATGTTTTTCATAAATTGACAGCAAACTTGTCCATACTATGAAGAGAGGAGACCCGTGCCTTGTAATAATCCATTATGGGTTGAAGCTAAAACACCTATACTTAGTAATTATATCGTATTATGTAAATGAGTAAAATATTAAACAAATCTTTAGTGTTGATAATGAAATGATAACTACGATCTGATATTGTAGCGTGATTGGTAGTCAGCAAGATACTAAACTCTTCACCAAAATTACAGCAAAAGTGACATGTTCATAGAACCCATTAATTACCCATCGGGAGAAGCATTCATAGCCCGGGCGCAGCGGCTTGTGTCGGTTCTAATAGTAATCGATGAAGTTAAACAATAGCGAGTGCGGTCGGTAGTTAGATAGGTGACCGCTAGTCAGATAGGTGACCGCTAGTGGCAAAAAATTCTTGAGTTCTCCGAGCTTCGGAGGGCACGTAAGGCTGTCGGTCCCGGTTGTTGTCGTAAGGTAACAGTCGTTATGACATATTGAAGGTCCTCGCCCGGCGTAATGACTTCCGACACTTGGGTTGATTTCTAATCCCTCCATCAATCCACACTGGAGCAAAGTGGAGGAGTATGCTCTAGGCGTCCTCAAGAGTGAGTGTTCAGTAGTGAGTCATTAATGACCCACCCATAGGAAAGGTCCCAAAATAATTGAACTTTTTAGAATTTAGAGGTTTAAGTCAGGGCCTGAGAGTTTTTGAATTTTAAATTTACATTGTAATTTTACAGAATACACAAAAAAATATCTTTCTTTTCTTTTTGGGCAGCAGCAAATCAGTGATTCCTTTAGCGTTGCTAATGTACATTGGCGAAAGTGACCACTTACCATGAGGTGACTTATCTGTTCGTTTTACAACTTCTTACTCCAAACATACTCTAAACTTACAACCTCTAGTTTTAGCCCTTAGGAAATGTATTAACAAACAATCATGTTACAGTTATATTTGTTTTATGTAACATTACATACTAACTACCAACTTTCACAGTTTTACCTTAAAAAACCGGGCAAATGCGTGTCAGGCCACGTGCAATATTGGGTTCCAAAGTAGTAAGTTTATTGACTATTACTCACTAACTACGATACTTATGTTAACATAGCCTTGATAGTTTTCCTTATAAATCCATCGTATAACCTATTTTTGAGAATTTTTTCACTTGTCCAACTCCAACCGTTTAGCCGTTAGGGGGGACACTTGACTTGACTTGGGTACCCAAAATTAGCACTTTCAAGCCAAATATTTCGCAAACGGAACTCTACATCCAAAAATGGTCTCAATAGACCCATAATATTTTTGAAAAAACTTTTCAACGATACCCCACACTATAGTTATGAATAAAAAAATAACGCTCACGTTACCTGTAGTGGAGGTACCACGAAAAAAAAGTTTTTTCAGTAGTTTATTCTACGATATTGGAGTTTTAATAAATATGTATATCCATGCCAAATTATAGCTTTCTAGCACTAAGGGTCTCGGCGCTTTGCTTTGGATAGACGGACAGACTGACGGACGGACATGACGAAGCTATTAGGGTTCCGATTTTACTTCAGAAACCTAAAAATGACGGAGTTTCGTATAAACATTCCCTGAATTAACCCTTTAAAGATTGATTTTTCAAATTATGTTAAAGTTAATTTTTGTTTATAACAGTCGAACTGAGAACCTGCTACTTTTTTGAAGTTGGTTAAAAAACCGGCTAATAGCGTATCAGGTCACTGGTGATATAGGGTTCCGAAGTTCTAAGTTTATAGAACTCAGTAACTACGTATGCTAATAATAATATAGCCACTTACGAATATTTCGCAAACAGACCCCTCAATCGAAAAATGGACTTAGCAGACCCATATTATTTTTGAGAGACCTTTTCCACGATACCCCGCACTATGGGGTGCGTGACGGAAAAAATTATCCCTATATTACCTCTAGGAGAGGTATCCTAAAAACATATTTTTAAAAATGTTATTCTACCAGAAATTTAAATAAACATGTATATCCTTGCTAAATTACAGCTTTCTAGCACTAAGGGCCTCTGCGCTATGCTACGGACGGATGGATGGACGGACGGACGGACGGGCATGATGAAACTATGAGAATTCTGTTTTGACTTCGGAACCCTAAAAAGAGTCATAAAATCGCTTCATAAAATATAACGAATCTATCAACTACATATAACAAAATTTGACCTTATCCCTCGGGAACAGGTCTGTTTTCCGGGATAAAAAGTATCCTATGTCCTTTCCCGAGCTCAATTCTATATCTGTACTAAATTTCATCGAAATCGGTTTAGCGGCTTGAAAGAGTTATCCCTCAGGAACAGGTCTATTTTCCGGGATAAAAAGTATCCTATGTCCTTTCCCGAGCTCAATTCTATATCTGTACTAAATTTCATCAAAAACGGTTTAGTGGCTTGAAAGAGTTATCCCTCAGGAACAGGTCTATTTTCCGGGATAAAAAGTATCCTATGTCCTTTCCCGAGTTCAATTCTATATCTGTACCAAATTTCATCAAAATCGGTTTAGTGGCTTGAAAGAGTTATCCCTCAGGAACAGGTCTATTTTCCGGGATAAAAAGTATCCTATGTCCTTTCCCGAGCTCAATTCTATATCTGTACTAAATTTCATCAAAATCGGTTTAGTGGCTTGAAAGAGTTATCCCTCAGGAACAGGTCTGTTTTCCGGGATAAAAAGTATCCTATGTCCTTTCCCGAGCTCAATTCTATATCTGTACTAAATTTCATCGAAATCGGTTTAGTGGCTTGAAAGAGTTATCCCTCAGGAACAGGTCTATTTTCCGGGATAAAAAGTATCCTATGTCCTTTCCCGAGCTCCATTGTATATCTGTACCAAACATCAAATACGGTTCAGTTTTTTAGGCTTGAAAGAGTTATCCCTCAGGAACAGGTCTATTTTCCGGGATAAAAAGTATCCTATGTCCTTTCCCGAACTCAATTCTATATATGTACCAAATTTCATCAAAATCGGTTTAGTGGCTTGAAAGAGTTATCCCACAGGAACAGGTCTATTTTCCGGGATAAAAAGTATCCTATGTCCTTTCCCGAGCTCAATTCTATATCTGTACCAAATTTCATCAAAATCGGTTTAGTGGCTTGAAAGAGTTATCCCTCGGGAACAGGTCTATTTTCCGGGATAAAAAGTATCCTATGTCCTTTCCCGAGCTCAATTCTATATCTGTACCAAACATCAAATACGGTTCAGTTTTTTAGGCTTGAAAGAGTTATCCCTCAGGAACAGGTCTATTTTCCGGGATAAAAAGTATCCTATGTCCTTTCCCGAACTCAATTCTATATATGTACCAAATTTCATCAAAATCGGTTTAGTGGCTTGAAAGAGTTATCCCACAGGAACAGGTCTATTTTCCGGGATAAAAAGTATCCTATGTCCTTTCCCGAGCTCAATTCTATATCTGTACTAAATTTCATCAAAATCGGTTTAGTGGCTTGAAAGAGTTATCCCTCAGGAACAGGTCTATTTTCCGGGATAAAAAGTATCCTATGTCCTTTCCCGAGCTCAATTCTATATCTGTACCAAACATCAAAATCGGTTTAGTGGCTTGAAAGAGTTATCCCTCAGGAACAGGTCTTTTTTCCGGGATAAAAAGTATCCTATGTCCATTCCCGAGCTCAATTCTATATCTGTACCAAATTTCATCAAAATCGGTTTAGTGGCTTGAAAGAGTTATCCCTCAGGAACAGGTCTATTTTCTGGGATAAAAAGTATCCTATGTCCTTTCCCGAGCTTAATTCTATATCTGTACCAAATTTCACCAAAATCGGTTCAGTGGTTTTGGCGTGGAATAGTTATCCCTCAGGAACAGGTCTATTTTCCGGGATAAAAAGTATCCTATGTCCTTTCCCGAGCTCAATTCTATATCTGTACCAAACATCAAATACGGTTCAGTTTTTTAGGCTTGAAAGAGTTATCCCTCAGGAACAGGTCTATTTTCCGGGATAAAAAGAATCCTATGTCCTTTCCCGAGCTCAATTCTATATCTGTACTAAATTTCATCAAAATCGGTTTAGTGGCTTGAAAGAGTTATCCCTCAGGAACAGGTCTATTTTCCGGGATAAAAAGTATCCTATGTCCTTTCCCGAGCTCAATTCTATATCTGTACCAAACATCAAAATCGGTTTAGTGGCTTGAAAGAGTTATCCCTCAGGAACAGGTCTTTTTTCCGGGATAAAAAGTATCCTATGTCCATTCCCGAGCTCAATTCTATATCTGTACCAAATTTCATCAAAATCGGTTTAGTGGCTTGAAAGAGTTATCCCTCAGGAACAGGTCTATTTTCTGGGATAAAAAGTATCCTATGTCCTTTCCCGAGCTTAATTCTATATCTGTACCAAATTTCACCAAAATCGGTTCAGTGGTTTTGGCGTGGAATAGTTATCCCTCAGGAACACGTCTATTTTCCGGGATAAAAAGTATCCTATGTTAATTCCCGAGCTCAATTCCATATCTGTACCAAATTTCATCAAAATCGGTTCAGTGTTTTAGGCGTTATTGAGTAGCAGACAGAGTTACTTTCGCATTTATAATATTAGTATAGATTATAACATGATGTGAATATGTTCACTGTTATAGAAAATGTATTGTTCACTCGAGTTTTACTAATCTGTTCGTATTTTAGTCTCTCAGTCGACGATGTGTGGATAAATACAATAAATCGATTATTTACGTCATATTATACTGATTCAGTTCGATGAAAAAAATCAAAGTGTATTTCTTACTATCGCCACCTGTCTAAGACTAATGTCTGTTAAAATATTAGCATGTGATTGCCGTGTCTTAACATAAATTAGCTAGTTTTAGATTGAGTAAGCGAAATACGACTTTATTGTAACTAGTTAGGGTATATAATGACATGCGCTATCTTAACAGGCATTGTTGCTCATTACTGACATGGAAAATTAACATGAGATTTATTTTTATTTTTAATTGTATTTTAAGGTATTGTTTTATTAACTCGATTTTTACTATTTCACGTATCATGAAATTCTGCCGCGCTGTTTTTTTTATTATAATGTGTAAAACAATGTGCTTTTAATCGTTTAAAAGAATGTAAATATGATATTTGAACTGATAATAATAAAAATTTTTATTTCTTAATGAGTTGCTGTGTTTTGTCGTTCATCCTTACCGTTAAGGTCTATGCATGCGCAACATGTTTTTATCCCACACGGGACGGGACGTGAAATTTTAAAAACATCGTTTCATAGAAAATGTAAACGATAGCGCATACGCCACGGAGGCACGGACGGGACCGTCCACGTCCCGTCCCCATCCCGTACACGTTACGTATGCAGCGACCTTTAGTCTCCCTTATTCAATGTACATTCCACAATGCTTCCAGCAGTCTTCGTACAGTCACTTAAACTAAAGACTAGCAGAGTATAAAGAAACAAAATATAAAAATAAAGGGTAGCAGCAAATTAATGACGGACTGTTTCAGCTCTTCAAACACAGACATAAACAGGTTCAACAAATATTCACACATGATTAGTAGGTACACTACACATGGAGTAACACGTGGTAAATTATGCGTTTAATTATTATATTTAACAACGACAAATGATTTCTGTATCGAAGCATATCATGTACATTTGTCGTCCAGTATAAAATTCAAACAGAGCGAAGATAAATAAAACAAAGTTATTCCATATTAATAACATCGTTTTCGTATCGATGTTTTATTTAGTGACCGATTTTTGTTAAGAATTACCTAATTGACACTAACACTTAACTAGAACCATAGACAATCGTCTTAAAATGTCGGGCTAATGCATCGGCGATATCTACCCAAGGTGTTACTAACGTCCATGGGTGACAAAGACCACTAATTGTATTATATGGTCGTCTTTCGTTTGTCAGCTATTCATATAAAAATTACAAGAGACGTTTTCAGCACAATATACCTACTCCAAGGCCTTGAGATGAGCGAATATAAATGATGTAACTAAAGCTTGACGGTCGGAGGTCGGAGCCGTGAACGTTCCGCGGTTGGCGCCGCGCCAAGCGGGCGGTCGGGAGATGGCTCGCAAGGACGTCGCCATGGTGAGTATCTTGAAGATCTGCTGGCGTGGGCCGATTGATTGGACGATAATTTGGGTATTGGGTAGGTACGATTTTAACATGTTATGATGGATTGATTATAATTATAAAGAAATAACAGGGTGAGGCCGTCAAAAATGGTTTTTTTACCCCACTGCGCGACGCAAAGAAGGGTAATGTGTTTATCAGTCTACGAAATCCTACTGTTAATCCTTCTATGGTGTTCCTTCTTGTGTTCAGTGTTACATTTAGTTTTTTTTACGCAGTCCTGTTTTTAGTTTTTTTAATTAATTTTTTAATACATCATACATGAAGGACACTGTCCGTTTATCAATTTCAAAGAGTGATAATGTAATGTAATTTTAAGCTACTTATTGTTTACTGTTGCTTTCTCGATATATTATCATACCTTATTTACTAAATATTATATTTTAATTGGAGCTCTAAATTACGAAGCTGTAATTACACATAGTGCCGTAAATTGAATTTTAAGTATTTTAAGTATATATATATATATATATATATATTTTAAGTACCTAATTCACTTCACGTCTCTTTCCACAAGTAGCAATCATGTTACACGTACACCTCGTAATAACAAAAACTTATCGTGGTCGAGATATTAATGACAGTAAGATACGTAATTGTAGGTAGGTACCAAGCTGTGTACAGGCGTTAATAATCTTGTGGCATTACAATACATACGTATATGCTTTCCAGATCCCTTCAGATGAACTTCCATTTAATATAGCGAAGGTGGATCGTGGGAGGTTAATTAACTCGCACTATAAGTTATACTGAATAGGGTCTCAAACGAGGGTTTCGGTAATCGGGATATTAAGATTCTTGGAGCTAGTCGCTAGATAATATTGAACTTACAATGAGATGTGGCGTAGTACCTAAATACCCATTAGAATAATTATTCGATCACTGTATTACAGATATGTACCTCATAATATAACTTTTTATCAGTCACCGCGGTACCTATATGTTCGCTTTACTGTTATATATAGTCAGAAATAATGAAAGTGTAGGTCTCCGGAGTGAAACAGAACAGAACACGTATAACAGAAAAGCTATCTCAGAAGACATCAAAAATAAATAGCTATAGCCCTACACCTTTTACACCTTTTTCCTAGACTTTTCTTCTGTATTCGAATCTACGTTTTTCACAACTGCCATATTATTTTGTGCAAGATAATATGCTTACAATAAGTATGGGATAATCTAAAATGTCAAATTCAATAACGCCTGCTGGAAATTTTTTGCGTGCAATTATTGTATGTACTTTATTTGACCTGAAGGCAAGTTTTATAAAATGAAGTTGTATGATAGGTATATTATTGACCTATTGGTAAAGTAACAATATTATTGATGTACCTACCTATGTATCTGTGCTTCTTTCACTTTTCTAGTCATGCTGTATCCAAAAGTTTGCGGACTGAGATGTCCGTATAAATCGCCTTTCTTAAATAATTTTCCATAGCTCTCGCATTACTTTGCCACATAGCTAAATAAAGTCGAAATTCGTCAAAGGCCAGACCCGAGGGTGATTTCCGACCCAATTGTCTTCCCCCGCGCTGACCAGGAAATAATAACGACAAAGCAAAACTTTGCCGCCGTTTGTACGTGATAGCCTTTTGTTGTCGTCACTCTTTATCCTGAAAATAGATAAAAAACAAAGCAAAAGGCATTTCCGCAGAATTTATCAGACGTATCAGTTATACGGAAATACAAGTTGTAGTGTTCATGAATCTTATGTTGAACATGAAGTGAACAGCCTAGAGCATGGTGGGTAAATAGTGGTAGGAATGGTAATGATGGTAAATGGTTATTCCATAGCTATATTACCTACAACAAACTTCTGATCTAAAACATTTAACAGTTGATATTATTATATTAATAAGGAGGAAGATGGCACAAATAAATTAATCATTTTTATAAACCGCGTCGCCCAAGCATTCGATTGGAAGATAATATCACCACATTACCACTCCCTCTCAATAATTTTATCGCTAACAAAAGTAATATTACTGTGAAATGAAATAGTGAACCTCAACAACCATACATCTAAGAAGAAGTCAAGAAGAAAGGAAGATTGGAGACATCGGAGCAGCTGCTTAGCCATCAACGCAGCTAATACGAGTAGCGTACTAGTCCTGCAGACCAGGTTAGTGTGCTTCCCAATTCCCAAACCTCCAAAGAACCCCTTGACTTTCTTCTTTCCAACGCAATCTGCAGTCCACCATTATTCGATTCTCTGTAAACGATTCTTTTTACTATCCTGAAAAACGCACGAACCAGTAGGCAGTCTTCAAAGACTGCCCCGCATTTCCACCAATATTTGTTTACTTTGTGGATGTACCTGTATAAGAAATGATAGATTTTCGCAAAATCCATGACAACTTTTCTTAAATCTTTTTATGAGAAAGTGCTGCCGCATTAATAATAATAATCTGCCGATTATTATAAGGCAGAATACCTTACATATTGATATCGAATCGTATGAAGGCTTTGTTCCCACTAGTTCGACTCGTTAGTTCGATTGTCGAACTAGTGGTTTATTTCAGGGAAACCCATTAGTAAAAAAAAATCGATCGTCTGAAAGCTTTGTCCATTAGTTCGACTCGTTAGTTCGATCGCCTTATAATTCTGCCGCACTCTAGTAAATCCAAAAATCCCCTCTTGGGGATCCAAAAATCCCCTACTTTGAAAGCAACTTTTGCCTTTAACAGATTTGTTTCAACGGAAGTTATAAGCACCTATAGCCTAAATGCATACGAGTAGGTATCTATCAGTGAGTTTAATTGTAGTTCGCGGGGGATTTGTTTAACTAATTCTAATTCGTCCCGACTCCTGCTCCGACATATTCGTATCAGCACAAATTAAATACAAAGTAACAAGTTTCCGGAATTGGTTTTATTTGCAGTAATTTACATAATAATAATCGTATGTCCCAAGGATAAACCAATAACAATGATGTAACTGGGTATATCGACTTATCTAAATACAAAAATATTATGTAGATATGTATAATTTTGCTCAATGATTTCAAAAGGAAGGGTAGGCTCATCGGAACATTTCAAATAAAATAAAAACTTGCGTAATTTATCTCTCTATTACTTACTTAGTCTACTTACGAGTACATAATAATATTAACCTATTTATTTATTGGTCTCCAAACATTGGAACCTCATTTGCTATTAAACAAATCATTTATATTTAATACATAATATAATCAAATTTAAAAGGAAAACAAGCTTATAATCGTTACAAAATACATATTAATAAGCAGCATACGTGACACAGGAAGATAAATAACAGCACCCACATAACACAATGCATTGTAAAGGTGGCGGTTCGCGCCGCGACAGAGACAAGCGACCGAGACCAGAGACCGAGACAGGAGACCGCTATCGTCACTTGACCATATGCAATGAATAGGCATCAGTTCGCGAACGAGACCGAGACAGGAGACAGAGACGCGAGACCGGAGACCGCGCGACAGTCGCTGCCGTGGACTAGTAGTGTCTCGGTCTCGTCGTGTCGCGCTCGAATTAAACGTGTTTATTGATTGAAAATGACTTCGTTTCCTGACGACGACTGTGAGAAATTGATTGAACTCATTAGACAGCACCCTCCGATATACAATACTCAACTGGAGTCCTACAGAGACGAAAATTTAAAGAAAAATATTTGGAAAAACATAGCTGAAACCATAAATAAAACCTTCTTCTTCCTCCAATGGAAGTTCTAATTAGACAATGTAAATTAATGGCACAGTACAACATAAGTAACTCCATCGACAGACTCTGAAATTGAATGAATTGTAGCTTTGGTCGCGGTCTCGGTCTCGACCCACAGTAGATGCTAAAGAGACCGAGACACTTGTCGCGGTCTCCTGTCTCGGTCTCTGGTCTCGGTCGCTTGTCTCTGTCGCGGCGCGAACCGCCAGCTTAAGAGTTGAGAGTAATGAAGAGAAAGTTATCACCTCATCACCCCTCTTACTAAGTGCTCGCTAACACGCCAAATAGCTATTTAAAGCAAATAAGCCTCCAAACAAAACTCGTACTTACGAACTACTCTTATATATATTTATTTATCTTTAATATTCATTTTATAATACAACACAAAAATTACAACACTTAGCAAAATAGACGACATCGCATCGTCGTTAAAGAAAGTAGAAAGAAACTAAGAATCATTCACACAAAATTGCGTTGAAAAAGTTAGTAGTGAAAAAGGTAGTAGGTACCTATATAATAAAATTTAAAGCAACGCGAACGTAACAGATAAGTAGGAAATGCAAAAATGATATTAGTGAGGGGCAGGTCAAGTAAAAATTGTGCGCCCTACGCGCGATCAACAAGAAGGCAGAGATAAAAACTTGTATTTACTCATGTATATTTGTTGTACTAAATATACGTATACGGTATAAGTAGGTATGTACCTATAGCCTCAATCACACACAATTACCATTAAGAGAGACGGAAGCATACGAAACACAATTAAAAAGCAATCCACTTCAACTTCAGACACCCCATTTGTAATAAAATTTTAATTAACCGACTCCCGGAATGCCGCCCGCGCCGTCCGTAGGCTCTGCACTGAAAATATGAATAACTACTTTGGCTTCATGAAGTTTTAATAACTCTTAAATTAATAATGTATTTAGTACGTATAAAGCTTGATACTTTGTCATTTTATCTATGAAACGTGTATCTTTGCCAATGTATAGCGTTGCAGCATAAATATTGACGACCAGGGGTAATGGTTACCACGCTGTACCGCCGTGCCAAGGGTTCTAGATTCGATTCCCAGTGAACGGAAATTTTTAAGATGAATTTCTGTTCTCGTTCTGGGTGTGTCTTCTTGTCTTTGTGTGTGTCCATGGCACCCAGAAATTATTTACACACAGACAGCGAATTACACTGGGGGCTATGATTATCTAGCGATTTTTATTTATTTAATATACTTAATATTCTCTCGGTCATTATTCCCACTAGTCGGGACGACCTGTGATTCGTTGACAAAGAAATAGAGGCCATTGGAGTAGAGAAAACTTCTTTCTACATATCCAAGCTACAATCTGCTACGACGTAGCGGCGTAGCATTGCCTTGCTTACGGTCATGCTACAGAAAAAAATCTACAGTCTTCTCCTATTTGGGAAAAAATAGGAATATCGACCGATTATACAAAGAGCTTCGAACAAACTGAAAATAGTAATACAAGAATGAAATAAAGATAAATAAATAAAGATTATTAATTATTTAACTTTCGCATGGTACAGTCGGCATACTAATTAAGTATGCAGGCCATGATTCTAAAACCTTTTGTAATTATTGATATTACAGATTGTTTGTGTTATTATCAATGTTAAATGATACCTATATACGTAAGGTTAATTCTCTTGTCGACTGTACCTAGGTCTGATAAAGGGGAGTAATTCCTCTAAGGATAACTTCCGGAGGAAGCGCTGTGGATTGACCTTTGAAATAGGGCTGCTCACATGTGGAAATTCAACAAATATGTTTTATTTGGTTCTGCAAACATTTTATTGGTTCTACAGATAATGAACGGACTTAAATAAATATTTTTGTATTAAGTGTGATTTGATTTATTTTTGAAAGTAATAATGCATCCGATATAGCGATGTGGTGGCAATACTGACAGTACTATTGACCATTAGGTTATCCGTTTGCTCAGTCATAGCGTTGTTCTTCATCGAACTATGAATTACTGACCTAGAGCTAAGCCAGAGCCTTCTAGAGATGGCCACAATCATTATCAAACTATAACGATCAATATTACCTAATCCGTAATCAACCATTAATTGTTATAGTATCTAAATTTGATTATTGCACCTAATTAAATTTTTGTTATTATTATAATTAGTATACAATAAAAACAATAGTTTTAAGGAATATTTTGTCATGAAGCATGTCGTGATAATGTATAATTAAGATAGGACTACATTTAGTTCCTATTTCGTTTCTATACTATGTGTATTTAATCGATGTTATAATGTGACTCTAATTGATTAAATAAATTAATGAATAGAAGAACTAAGGGGTCCAATTTCAATTCGGCAAAAACAAAGAGAAACTGTTCCAAATCGTTCTCTTATCTTAAAACATCGGATCATCATAATGCAAATCCCATATGATTCACATTCAAATATTCAATTCGGCGCGGATTTCCTTTTAGACACAATCGAAGTGTGAAAATCAGCTGCAAGATTTAATTTTAAATGTCTGTGTTTGCTGTCTGGTCCATTATGACGATTCGATCAATTTTGATATGCCGTTAAGTAACAGCAAACTATAATATTAACAGGATGTTTATTTACTACCTAAGGCCAAACCTTTTCAAGGGGTCTTATGGATCACATTATCAGTTTTGTGTTAAACATTAAAATGTCCTTTATCATGAATTATATTATTATTAAAGGAAACTCGTAATTGATTTTTTTCATTATTTTAAGAGGAACTTTAATCAGTCATTAGTATTTTATGCAAGCTACATTTTATTATGTTTTTGGTTTATATCCTTATAAGTGTATTGTCAGTAACACAAGTTTTAAAGGTCATTGAAAGTATTATTTGATCGAATAAAGAAAGTCTTCAGCAAAAAATATTTTAGGTACTAAGTATACAAATACGTTAAAGTATGCGTAAACGAATTGTCTACTCGTAATTTACGATAGGAAATACAATTGCCGCTCTATCATCATTGAATGATGAGGAACAAAAAATTTCTGTTTATTTTTCTCGTTAGTGAAAAAACCCGAACCGTAAAATATAGGGAATTTTATTTTTGTCAAATCTTTAGCCGCTATATTTACAGTACAGAGATTTATTTTAAATTTTTCATTGAATGCGTAGGAAGCAACTACTTTTAAAAGCTCTACTGCAGAGAAAATATTCAATAAACAGTAAGTTGAAATGAACTTTAGCCTCGAAGTCTCTCGCTTCCATTTCTACGTACTTACTGTTGAAGAGAAATAAAGCAAAAAAACATAACAAGTCCCAAAGAAATGCACCAGACTGTTGATTTATATTGCTGTTTCGACAACTATTGATTTCCCGTATTTATAGAAAGGTTTTAGCAGACAGCGTGCTGACAATGAGCTTAGAATGTTACACATAGGCTATAATTACCTGCCTGTTTTACGCCAGATAATAAGACGCTCAGAAGGAAGGAAAAAAATCTTTTTATGTGATAATTAGCCTATATTAGTGCTCTATGGAATTAATGTGAATGTTATGTTATATTAATTAAATCCATACGAATATTGTAAAGCTGAAGAGTTTGTTTGGTTTAACGCGATAATCTCAGGAACTAACTGCTTCGAATTGAAAAAATATTTTTATATTTGATAGTCCATTTATCGAGGAAGGCTTTATAAGGCTATATAATAATGTTATATAGGCATCATATATTTTAGTACTTAGTTTTTTCCACAAATTAACGCGGGTGAAATCTCGAGGCACCGCTATGTATATTTATAAATAAATATAGGTATAATTATAATATTATAGTCACATACTTAAATACATACATACATATACATATATACAACATACATACAAATATATATATCAACAGTATCATTCTAAAACCACAAATCAGTCACTAAGGGTGAGATAATGTTAACAATAAAATAAGGGATCGACTGCAATAACTACGTGCCACAGAATCACAGACGCGCTTAAAATATTCCGCTCGGTCACTCAACCAGGGACCGAATCCCCAATTGCTTAAATCGGTCAATTACTTAACAACGATACGCGCCGAGGAACTACGCTTAACAATAAAGCGACGAAATAGCAATATGTTTCCCAAACTCCAACTCCAATACGCCGGCACACATCAAATATATCAATATTAATATCCGTATTGACCGTATTGCGTCCTCGACGTGAAGAGGATGAAAGCCCTCGCTAATGATTCTGGCAGAACTAATCTCGGTAAGTGGTCGTTGGGCCGACCACGCGGCTGGGCGAACTAGTGCATGGGAAACAAAAATTATTTTTGTGGAACTTGTAAATGGATACGTCATAACATTATGACTACCTGCAAATCCTGCAATGTATTATGTAGGCCATACAAGATCATGTGTACTTGATCAAGTCTGCAGTTTGACTTGACGCGCCATCCTGCATGAGAATACTATATAGTCATGACCAGATAGCTTACAGTTTAGATACACGATCAAGTATACTGGATGCCGCGTCAAGTCCGCTAGACGCTTGATCAAGTACACATGATCGTGTACGGCCTCCATTAAGAACACCGACACACTAGCCACCTCTTATATCTGTATACTAGGTAAGAACCAAGACGGCCCGTATTAATAACCGATATTTAGATCTCTTAAGATTAGATTGAAGCAGAGATTATAAGATCGATTAATTGATACGGACTAAGGCCTATTCTATTGTAGGTCTCTGGGCTACTGATCTCAGTTTATGGTGTTCATTCGTGGGTACTAGGGTACTTTACCCGCCTGGCCACCTACCACGATCCATAAAACTGACCGTCAAATATTTTATACGTGGTTCGGAGAGCCAGTAATAATGCGGGTTCCATTGTGATGGTGACGCATGCCTTGGTCTCACGCTCACTGATGATCATAGGCGATGGTGACTATTTACGGCGACCCGTCTGCAAAGGAGAACCCCAATTTTCGGCCTCGAACCATATGTAATCTGTGCTAGAACATCGGACTAGACAAGAGTAAACTATATACCAAAAAATTCGTCTTATTTATAAGATAAACATATTTAAATCTTAGCTTCAGCTGCTGTTGCTAAATGAACAAAATAATGCAAAAAAGTTTTCACAGTATTTACCTCATTACATACGATTTTATAATCGATTGAATCGATCGATAATTATCGATTGATGGAACATAATAATATATTTTATGTGTTATTTATTGATTATAATTATAATATTAATTTAAATTGAACATATTTTCGTATTCCATATAAATCAAAACTATGTAATATATTATAATTACCCTTTAATCGTTACGCTAATTTTATTAAATTACATTTCGAATATTTTGACATCGATTAATCGATTGACAACAAAGATGATGTAATCCCTAATAATGTCATTTTGGTAACCATAGTATTTATAAATAACATCACTGTATTGTCATATTTGTCATCGATCTTCTATCTTTCTACGCGTGTTCTTGTATATTTTTACTATCAAATATTTTCAGCGTATTTGGAGTCCTATTTATTATTGAAACTCATCGACACGCACACAGTGATTTTAATTTTCTATTGTATTCGCTTTCGTACTTGTGTTTTGGTGAATGTGTTTCGCAGTTTCGCTACAATTTCTTGCAAACCAATACTATATGAATATGGACTCCTTTATCGCCTGTTTTCTGACTGACAAAGGTTCAGAATAAGGATAACGTACCCTATACATCTTTAGAAGATCAGGAAGTTGCTGTGGCCATACTTACAATGAGTATATTATGGTATCTTGATTGGGCAAGGTACTAACGAAATATAGCGCCTCCTGCACAACTACACGAAATATTAATATATTATAATAATAACTAATAAAATCTCTTGAAATATGCAATAGCTTTTATTATACAACCTTTTTATGACATTCATTTTGGGTGAAAACCATTGAAGTAGTAGATAGTATAATAGTCACCCGCCAACTTAGTTTTAGCCATTAAACTCGTAGTTTAAGTGTTAGTATTTTTGAGAAACTTTTATTTTTATTACATTTGTAATGATTACTCGTAGGTATTTGGTTTATAGTAAGTGTAACATACATATTAAATAGCACTGTGACACGAGTATGACATAATCAGAACCTATAATTAAGGTGATTCATTCTAGGATTTCCTTAGTTGGCCATTGCTGGTAGCCGTGAAAATTTGAGAAATTAAACCTTTTGCAATGATCTAATTGACAGCCAATTTCCAGTCTTGTCTACCTAGGCCTGAGTTTCTATGGAAGCTGGGGTTCTCCTTTGCCGACTAGTTTAAAAAAAAATGATCTACAGGTTTGAAACAATTCTGATAAATATTGGTTCGCGTGTGGACATCCGTAGCACTGAAGGTATCCCGTTGGCTCTCCAACTCAACGATCTAACTTTAATAAAATGTCTGCAAATATAAACATTAATTGGAAAATGTCTCCTCTATTGACTACAAAGCGTATTAATGACCCACTACAGGGCACGGGTCTCTTCTCATATTTGAGAAAGCCTAACACACTCCACCGCTCTGCTCCATTGCAAATTTATGGATATAAAGGAACAAAGAAAGTAGGTAAAGGCTTTTTATACAGTTTTTTACATTTATGAGATCGGATATTTCGTGATATTACACTGATACTGATAAAGTGAGACATCAATGACGCAATTTTTCAAATATATGCGTCGCGGTTATATCTAAACTAGATTTACTCGCTCTAAACTTCTTAAGGATAAAAGGTATTTTAATTTCTACATAATATTATTTTATCTGCTATTGATTCAGTCAAATTTCAGGGCTGATAGCTCCTGAAACAACAATAATGGGCTTCACAAACCGGTTGCTGACTTGATAGTGTTATTTTTATACCAGAAAGTATTTTTCGATAAAAAACAAAATCCTTAGAGAGGAAAGTAGCTTACTGATGAAATTATTCTGTCGAACAACCAATTATGGTAAGTGGCCGTTTGAGGTGCCATTAATGCACCCCACTCTCTTTATAGGCGTAGGATCTTCAAGGAAGCTTAGCATGAGAAGTGGTTCAATACTGAGAAAGTTTGATAATAAAAAAATCATAAGATGGTTTATTAAGTTTAAACATTAGTTTGGTAAAATAATTTTAATTTAATTATTTAACGGAACTCGTGCTTACAGATTGTATGGTTAAGGATTATTAAAAGAACAACGAGATAGAAATAATAATTTTAGTGATTGTAGAAACAAACACTAAAATTATTATCTGAACGACGTAAAATTAACTAAAGATCTTGTTCAAAATGATATTATTATTGAGGAGTTTATTAAAAAAACTTATAATAAATGAAAAAAAAATTAATTTCAAAACACTATGTTTTTATCGGCCATGTTTAAAGATTTTTGGTTCCTAATCGATCTTGGCAGACTGACGATGTTAAAGACAAATTTTCGTGGATATAACTGAAACAAACATAGAGAGATAATACACAACTGCTTATAAGAAGTATATTCCTAAGTGTTTAGTCCTCGGGGAGCAAACAGATTTGAACGCATCATTTAGCGACCGTCGACTGCCGTATAGACGTCTGTATGTGGATAGTCTTTGAACCTTGTACATCTAAATAGTTTAGTATCTACTTTGGTCTCTTCTACTTTGGTCAATATTATTTCATTAACATGGTCAATACTAGTTTCGTCGTTTCTCGCTAAAAATCACGTGGGTTACAGTTTTAGGCTTCCCGCCCACGTCCGATAATCGGTGACCGATTTTTTGTAGGAGAAAAATAGAACGTACTGATAGCAATGGTGCAACGCACACGTCCTACAAAAAGTCGGTCAGAAATAAAACTGACTCACCGACAGTCGGTACAAAAATCGGTCACCGATTATCGGACGTGGACGGGAAGCCTAAAAGCGATACGGTTGTTGACATCTCGTTTTTACATGTCACGTATAAGCATTTATAATACTCGTATGTGCTGTGTATGCCTGTGTGTAGACAATAAATCCTAGTTTCTTGCCACTCCTTCTCTTGAGACCTCTCGAGGTAGCGATTTATTAAATGATTTATTAAAGCGTGGGTTTGTATGTGAGCGTTTATTGTAGGTATTTCAAAATCCAATCATACCCTTTCATTGTAATTACATGAAGGTACTAATGACTAACGTAATCAAAATATATTATTTCTATTACAAATATATGTAGCTACATCTTAAGTTTCCCGAGTTGAATAATTATAATTGGTTTCCAACTCAATCTCGTAGGAGGTAGGCTTTGTTTAGGTTTAATTTCCACGTTGCCGACGGCGACGGAGCCATAATCATCTCCAAGTTCTATATCAACATTCACATAAAAATGTTTAACTTCAAACATTTCAATTAACTTACATTTACGGTTATTATTTTTATGGGATTTTATACACGAGAAACAGGAACGGAACTGTCAAAACACCAATTAATTTAAATAATCAAAATATCCTTATATCAATTGATAGCGGTTTTACTAACGTTTACCCTACAAAAGAGTCATACTCACATCCATCGGTCTTATATATTTTTAAATCTATCCTAATGATTCCTGACACCAAAACGCTCCTTGCTACTTCTGTTACTACCTTCGTTCCAACTACAGACTAAAATAACTGCTCAGTTTCAGCCGTATCTACTACTGAAATCGGAATTTCAATGTATGGAAATCACTCAGCTTGGCCAATATGGGGCGTCGAGTACGTGAGCGGTCGGGAAATAGGATACTGGCCGTTTTACGACTACTTTGGCAGCGAACCTTAGCTAATAAAGCCTGTTTTTAGATGTAGGTCTGTGGCACATTCGTAAGTCATTCGATTTATGTAAAGTATATATCTAAAGCGTAATAAAAGTGGTCGTTGATAACTTGGTTCGATTCCCGGTCGGTATACTAGTATGTACCAGTATTGGTAATATTGGTCAGAGGCATTGTTTCGGACCCTTTTTTCATTGTAAACCTTTTATTTATGATCCAAATGGCTTAGCCTGTAACGGCTAGTTTTAATTAAGGTCACATACAGGTATAGCATTGACTTGCGATTCTCTGTTGAATCATTTAGCTATCAACATTTGAACACTTGACAAAGGTTTAATTACATTAATGAATATCAGATTAATTTGAACAGACTCTTAATTGTTCTAATTAGAGTGAAATTAATTCAAAGTTTGCTGCTACAGAGACAGCTATTCGTACATGCCATTCAAGTTTATTTTCGCTTTTTTAGTCATTCCTGGAGTCTTTGTAATTAAAGAAAGGAGGAAAGGAAGAAAGACTTGAAAATATATTTTATGTTCGTGGTTTTGATATAATTTTGTACTTAATATTCACGGAGCGATGGTCGTTACTAAGAAATATTGGCAGTGAAATGGAGAAAGTAGTAAAAAGTGAATAAGAACAATGAAGAATAAATGCGATAAGCCCGAAGATCATTCAGGACAGCGATGAAGAAAACGAATAATAGTAAAATAAGAGAAAATGCGTGAACGACACTACGCAGCATAGATTGCACTTTCCAGGTTTATATATACGAAGTAAATCTAAATACGGATTTTTGTTACAATATCGTATAAAATTACGTATGTTTACGATAAGGATTTATGGAAATGATCATCTTTACAACCTATTTTGGGGAATATTTCTTGTAAATATGTGCATAATTTTAAGATGTGCTGATTAGTTATACTCGTAATACTTTTTCCATTTCTCGTCTTCCACGCAAAAGTATAAACCTTTCGAGTTATCTTTTTTAAAACTTGTTCCGAAACTCTAAATAGATCGTTGCGTTCTTTCCAAAATGGAATTCAACTCACAATCCAGTTGCCAAACTATCGGATACTTCGAACGAATTGCGATTCTGTTTGTTGGCACAACTGCTGAAATTGTTTTAAAAACTTAAATAATAAAAAACGCTAACACAGTCAATAGATTTACTGTGTATTAGTAGACAAGATAAGGCAAGCTACATCTTACCACAATGTGGTACATGTCATGTAGGTAATTTACATTGGCAAATGCACATGAAAAAAAAAATCATGAAACCTTCGCACTGTATCATTGTTAAAGTTATTTAGTTTAAGTAGTTGTATATTTTCCATTGCTAAGAATTGAAAATTTTATCAATTTTATATAAAAATAACGCATAACAAACACCTTGACCAAAATTGCTTAGAAACGGATTTATGGTCAATACTTCGTTTGTAATTGGAAGCCGTTAAAACGCCGGGTAATCGTTACGCTTCTAATAACAATCTTTTAATTCCCATGTAATAACTAGCTCAGTTCTCGCTTCATAAAACTAAGTAATAAGTCTTATGATGCCTTATGATGATGATGTGTATGAAGTCTTATCCTACTAATGTTATTATAAATGTATAATAATTAGATATTTCGATGTTTGGGTTTGTCTTTCATCATATGCAATGCAAGGCCTACATTATGTACCTAATGTACGGATTATATTTGTGATTTAGTTTTATGAAACCAGTCTTCCCCGGATCTATGGAGAGGGCTATGCTCGGTATTTCTCTAGACGAACTAGAATATCCGACATAGCCCAGCGAATAAGCCGGCTGAAGTGGCAATGGGCTGGCCACATAATAGTTTGAAGGACCGATAACCGTTGGGGAAGAAAGGTCCTTGAATGGCGCCCACATCTCGGAAAACGGAGTATAGAATGCCCCAGACCAGATGAAATGACAACCTGAAGAAGACAGCGAGCATCCGCTGGATTCAGAAGGCTCAGGACTGGTCAGGTTGGTGCAAGTTAGGGGAAGCCTATGTCCAGCAGTGGACCTCCAAGGGGGCGAAATGGATGAATGAGTCATCCACGTGTGAAGCTAGTGTAACGTAACGTGTCAGACTTTACTTTTGAATATAACTGAATAGTTTTAAATAAAAATTTCGTGACACCGATAAACAATATTCTGTTTTAGCAGACATCGGAAGATGATCTCGTAGATCCGGATTGTCCCAGATTGATGTATCTGCAAAATACAAATACATCTTATAGACCTGTTAAAAAATCAATAGACACGAACAAAGATCTTTTAATCTGACCGTGATGTGACCATGATGCACGATAATCTGAACATTAGCGACGATATTTGTTATATTAAAACCATAAGCACTTCACGTTATGACCTATCGAGTTAAGGAACCCTTGTTAATCACTTCATACGAGCGTGTTAACATGGCAGTATTTACGAAAGTCTAATAAGACTTGCTTTCGTTCACACTCTCCTGTGGCTTTATTCATTCGGTTCACGCGATCTGACCAAACTTTTCTCATTATTGGATTTATGAAGAAACTAGCTCTTTCTACATTTACTTCTAAGATATATTTCTACTTTCTGCATTTACTTCTATATTTATATAAATCTACGGTTCCAATGGCAGATCAACTCAATGTAAATCGAGCGGTGGATGTAACTACCTTCAACGCATTACTGAATTCAAGAATAAAACGAATAAATAGGTATAGGGCGTTTTTTTTTGAGATTCATTTTGTTTTCTGGAAAAAGGTGTGAGCTTAAGTGTGTAGTTTTGCCTCGCTTATTTATTGTGCCTCCTCTGAGTAAATACATTTCAGAACAACTAACTAGAGCAACGAGCAACAAAACCAATATTAGGTGCTAGCTTCTTGGGCGACTCTGTCTTACGTTGATCTCAGAAGTGAAAAGTATTTGATAAAAACATACGGGTAAAAAACAAAGCGAAATATTCAAAGTAGTCAAAACATTAATTACCAATTATACCAATTTTATGTGGGAATAGATATTTATCCAGAAGAAAAGTGACCTATTCCTGTAATCATTGGAAAATTCAATTTTAATCCTGCACAAAGTATCTGTGTGTCACTTCTAAATCCGTCCAGGCGTTTTTGTATGACGGTCTAAAAACATCAAAACTGTAAACATAAAAAGTTTCGTATTAATCATTAGTAAAATGTGTACCTACACAAATACGTAAATATTTGAGATAAAAGCGCAAGTGGCTGCACGGACCCGTAGTTCCATATACTTAGTGGCGGATAGAGTCAAGCAATTTTCTTTCCATTTGCGATCCAGGGAAAAGAATTTGTTAGTTTCGAGCAATTTTTGTGCAGTACTTTCTGAGGGTAGAGAAATATCCTTTTTCGCCTTGAATTGTACAGGAACTGTATTTGCTATAGTCAATGAACTAATATACTAACGTATGTACAAGTGAATTACGGCTACAGCATTACGACAATGCCTAATTCCCATGCTTATTTTAGATAATTGTATACAATTTTAGCAATATTCTTCAATTGATTTATTTATCTTTAATTATTATACAAAACAGTGTAACCATTGGTACTAGGTATTATGGGGTTAAAGAGAAACAAACAACCGTACAATCTTTCATATTTATTATAATATATTACAGATTTTAAGATAATATCAGACAACTGAAAAATTGGTCTTGAGTCCTGACTTTGCCGCTATACTTATTGCATCATGTGTGTTCACGATCTAATGAAGTGTTCACGAAATGCCAGCGCGTTCGAAAATGCCGCTGCTTTTATGCAGTTCGAAACACATATGAAATAGCTTATGCCAGTTAGTTTCAAGCGTGATTTACCAGGGTACCAAGTAATATAAACTTGCACAATGTCTTTACTTTCACAGAATTTCTAATTTAGATTTAAACTTAACATTTTGGGAGTAAAAATAAAGAAAGGAAGAAACTAAAATGGCCTAACTTTTTTTCAATCAGGAATAATGAACGGAACAGTCCAAAGTATAAACATAATAAATATTTGCGCATTGACAAGGTTTACATAAATAAGGTTTTCGTTTATGCCTATTGACTATATTAAAAACGGAATTAAATAAAATATCTTCGAAAAACAATCGGCTTTACTGCCGATTATTGACATAAAAGTTAAAAGCAACAGTGGCTTAGTTGCTCATATACTTGCCTTTGAAACTAAACAAGTTTACATTCTTGGGATTTGCCTGTAATTCCTTGCCTAATACTCGTACTAAATCCCTCACAAACGAAGTATTTACCCTAACTGTGCAGATTTTTCGAGCAATTTTCTTTCTATTTTCTCTTCAACGAGAAGCATTTGCGTCCAAAAATTCTTTTCCAACGAAATTTCTGTACCAAACGCATCGAGACACAGTAATGAGAATATCTGCAACATCATTGAGTCTGTACGGGGTTTGAGATTGAATTATCATGATAAAACCTTGGCTTGTGTATCTTTATTTTCTATTACATTTTTATCATGATGCATATCAGCACTTACTCGTAAATGAGTTACAAAATACAAAAATAAACAGACTTAAGACAGTAAATGCTTTCCTCGCTCTATTGTATCGTAGTATGTATCGTAGTAATGTAATGAGTAGTTTTACTAACCCATAATATAGGAATGTATATTATCTATATATACGGTACTACTGCCGATAGTGAAAGAATTCAATAATTCACTTCTATCTACGAAATTGCTATATGTAGATTTAGCTTCTAAGGTCTATTATCTTACAAAGATAAGCATATGATTTTTTAAGTATGATTATATCATTTCGGATACTGACCATTCTAAATACTAAGAATTTTAATTCTCATGTTAGGCTTAAAGGGCAATAATGTTTTTATTGTTTTTAATGTTAATAATGTTTTTTATGATTTGGTAAGGAAAAGCAGAAAAAATGTGTTGATTGTGTAGAGCAAATACCATGGAGACAATTTTAATTAGTATGTCTCAACGTTTAATCGCGCATTTTTCACCCACAAATCATCTCTGACTTAGCTCCTACTTCTTATTTAGGATAGAAACAAGCAAAGATTTTAGTCTTCCTCACAACGGCTTAATCGCCAGCTACCATCGAATTAGATTTGATTTTAAAACTGTCGTTTAAGCGTATCAAAAATTCCATATGCAAATTCTTTCGCACCATTAAATCCTGAGGGCGACGCCAAAAGTAATATAATGCAATAAAAACGATTTACTGCAGTTTTCCACCCTTTCACACATTCAAGTGCTTATTCGGGATGTTTCTGATTGCTGTCATTTTTCATAAAGATTAACTTTTTGCGAAAAACACCCTTCTCAGTTTTTCTATGCACTTGTGTTGTGAGGGATATGAAATATTTATCGCTATACCCAATGTGCTTGAGAAAACATAAAAAGATCCTTTTTTGCTACCGGTGTCCGCCGGTTACACAGAGATTTCGTTTTATGTTTGAAATTAAGATAGTGCTTTTACTTTGATTACACCTTTTTTAAAACGATGTAAGACATAACCACTCAACGAATAACAACGATCGGATTTTTAATCCCCGACAAAAAAGAGGGGTGTTATAAATTTGACACGTCTGTGTATCTGTGTATCTATGCGTCTGTGTATCTGTGGATCTGTATGTCTATCTGTGGGAGCGTAGCTTCGAAACGGTTGAATCGATTTTGATCAATTTTTTGTATGGAAGGTGACTTTAATCGAGTGTTCTTAGCTATGTTTAGTGTAAATAAATAAAACTATCCGGGGTTTTTTTTAACTTTAATTGAAGATTATTAGCATTTATAAAACAAGAAGAGTGTGAAACAAATGTTAAAACTTGAATTTTCAGTGGCAACTAAAACAGTTGGTAAATAGAAATTAATTTTCGAGCGAAAATATCTTTCCGTACCGCATTTTCATCGACAATAAAATACATGCTGCAAATTCACATCCACTCGAAAATAATGATGCAAAATGGGTGTTCATTCGTCGTCATTTCAGTACCTAGAATGAAATTCTATTTTCCTATAAAATCCGCACACTTCAGCTGGAAATTTTGGGGTTTTGAAATTACATTTTACTCTCCACCACTGGCCTCACGCGCCTTAGTGTAATGCCTTTGTAAAAGTGTAATTTATGTATATGTTGATGGTTTATATTGTTTTTCCGATCAACTATGTAGTTTTTCTTGTTAATTGACAAAACGTAGTGTTTTATTATTTATTATTAGAGGAAAAACCCACACCCTCTTGTAGGCCGCTAATGGGTTAAGTACAATATTACAAATTGACTTGATGGAAAACATTTAAATAAACCAGTCGGCATAAGACCTAGCCATTACAATAAATCTACCTATATTCCTAACTTTATTAGGCCAGTAATATTTTAAAGATGACATTTTGTTTTCTCAAAATCTTTTAATCTGTATTATTAAATTTTTTCATTTGTTATCGCTAATTTGAGACCAATAGCTCCTTAATCATATTATTAATAAAGAAACCATCGTAAAAGTAGTTTTTTTTGTCATTGAATAGAATTTCCTGCGCTCTTCAATTTATTACACGAAATCACATCGAAACCGAATTGAGTTTTTGTTGAACATAACGGTCACTATGTTCTATAGATTTATGTCTGTAAAGAGATGGACCATATAAATTTACTCAGAGATTTATATCTATCGCAGTTTAAGGCTTATGATAAGGCTTCGCTTTAGGATTATTATCTTTCGATGAAACCTTTCTTCCTACTTTTCTCTTTTAAGGACAGTAACGCATCGGCACTGCCTATTGTATAACTGATGTCCATGGGTGGCACTGACCATGGCCACTTAACATCAAGTGGATCGTCGCACAAAAAAATTGAGATGGAATCTTTCTTTCGGCGTTTGTGAATGAATGAGACAAAATGTAAAACATAATAAATTAACGCTCACAAACTCACATCCCCGCACTAAAATTCACTGTGTCGCGCATGGCATGGACATAGTTATTATTCTGCAGTCCATCTCTTCTCCTAACTAATCTATGGTGGGTAGTAGTATCTCGGAGAAACACCACAAAGGGAACGAGAACGGAATACTTTGGCAGCGAACGAACTATAAACGAGCTATGAATTGCTTTTCAATCCCGTGGAATTTGCTTTGAACCTCGCTTCTACAGGAAATGAACCTTGACGTCGTTGGTTCTTCTGAATTGATGTACAAAAACTAGTTATAGGCACAGATGTTAGATATAATAATAATACGTAATATAGTATCGAAAACGCTTAAAATAAATGTTTAATAGAAATCGATTATTTATAACACAGCCTTCCTTCGCTCTGTGAATTGAGTTCAGCTCTGAATAATAACGCGATATTTTAAAGTAGGTAACACTGTTCCGTACGTCTGAATATCTTTATGAATTTTGTATTAAACATTACAACAGCCGTATTGTTTAATACAAAATTCATAAAGATATTCAGACGTACGGGTACGGAACTGCGGATATACAGCATTTACCAAAATGGACCACCTTTGGGCATAGCCACTCTTGTCCATTCGTGGTACAAAATTAGGTTGACACAGCCTGACATCAGCTTTATCCATAACATAATTTTTATTCATGAAAGATGAAAATAATTTTTATTTCATCGTTAACAAGTTTTAATTGGGTGAATTTAAAGTCGAGAAAACTAAAAATTGGGTCCGAAACGTCGCACTGGGTCAACAGCTAACAAGTAAACAGAAATTTAACGAACTGTCTTCAAAATAAACTCGCGTTGAAGTGAAAAGGCCGGTTTCAGGCGCCGAACACATCGCCCCGGCGCGGCGCACTTAAACATGAAATTCAGGAACTAAAACATTAAATCCGCAACGTTTTTTTTCATTTATCGAAATATTACTAAATTTCCAATATAATAACACTTTTATTAGAACTTCGGCAAGCTTCGGCAACTGCCAAAACTCTAATCGAAAATTCGAAATGAAGAAATACTACCTGTCACAAGATATTCGTCTCTAGTAGGTATATTTACAAATTAAGTTTTTTTTTGTACTAAATCTAAAAGTACGTACTTTCAGCTTTCGTACATCGTGACCTCTTAGCATTTGACAAAAAATGGAACTCCGACAGAACGCGCGTTCTCTTTGACCGCCGCGGTCTGACCGCTTTTGTGTGTGTAGGATTCTTTGATCGGGGAATAGGTACACTAGACGGACATGCCCGCGGGCAAGTCTGCAGACATGCCCGCCGGACCTCGCTACCAGGGGCGGCTGTACTTTAAGTGCACTCGTGCGCCGAACTGCCAGATTTTAATACATTACAAACGTTTATGAACGTTTAGAAAAATAAAACAAAAAATGTTTAGTAAATTATTTGATTAACGATCTATCCAATTTTAACGAAATTATGATAAAACAATTTAAGCTCTTTGCTAAAGCATTTAGACTCAATTTCGCGGGACTCAATATTCCCGGTGCGCTAGCTCCAAGCGCACGGCGAGTGTTCATACAACTTCTATGAAATACAACCGAAAACGCCTGGCGCGTGAGACAGAGCTAGTTCAATAGTAAATGTACGGCGAAATATGACCGCTTTCGAGCGCCGCACGAGCGCACCGAAGATTACCGAGAGCGGGACGAAGTTTTGACGAAATTCGCGCGCGCATCGCCGGCTAGCTCGAAGGAGTTTTCGTGTTTGTTAATTGTTTACATTCTGCAAGGGTTTTCAATATTATATTATATAGTTACTGAGTTGTGGGGCATTGTGCGTGAGTAAATAGATGTAAAAATGAGTACTAACTTTAACATTGACTATAATATTAAGAGTAACAACAAAACATTTGAACAAAAATTAGAAATAAAATCGGCAGGACCGCCCAGGCCATTTCTTAATTTGAAACAAGAGTATAAATCGAAAAATATTTTTTTTCTTTCTTGGCAGTCGTTAAAAATACGCTTATACAGTGCACCACCACTTCTAGGATCCACCAGCCGCCACTGCTCGCTACTATAGGTCTGTGCAATGTTTGCTAGTGTAGGACCGCTGCAGTCAGTCTGGCAGACTTGCCCGTTGCACGTCCGCGCGATCTCGTTTTGTCTGTGGGGGCACAGACATGTCATTATAATGTATACGCACAACACGACTAATCGTTAAGCCGCTCCAACACAAACTGATAAGACTGTGTAGTGTATTGTGGCGACAGACATGCCCGGCGCGCTGAATTGCCCCTCGACATTACAGTGAACGCGGAACGCGGAACGCAGAACTCGGAACTCTGACCGCTAGACCGCCGGCAGTGGGGCCGGCGCCTCAACGCCGAGATCACGACAGGAATTAGCTAGAGTTGACAAAACACGTTAAGGCTTGTTATTATATTATATTGTAGGTAAAGTATCTGGTGTATATGTATGTATGGGTATACCTAAGTATATTGTAACGTGCAAAGTTGATGTACCGCCAATAAACAGTTCGTCTCAAGCAGCCCTGTCTTTTACTCGCATACACACTAGTATCAAAATCAGTTTTGTTTATAATATTTGTCATATAATTACGTAAAAGTCTCAATACGCACCCAAGTCTCATCAAATAGCATTCTTATAACCTTCGTTCAGTGTATTAGAGAGCATATAGCAATAAAAACACCCATTTCCACGTAATAAAGGCAACAATAAGAAAATAAAGCTCAGAGCACACTGCTCACATAAAGGACATCTGATGTATCAATAAAACAATTGTCAGTGTAATTAAGCGAATTTGTTTTAATGGTTTTTACTATTTTTAGTAGGATAGTCAATTTAATTTTAGCTGTAGTAAGTAGGCAAGTTTTGCAAGTATTAAAGTATAAAATAAATAAAATTAAATTTTTGTATTAACGCAAAAGTATAAGTAAGTATAAGTAAGTGTAAGTATAAGTATTTTTACTAAAAAGTAAATTAATGGCCTACTAGCACCGACTTAAAAAAAGTTATTTTCACATCCGTGCCTACGAGATACTCAGTGGCAATGTCAGAGAGTAAATATAATGTGGGTCCCCTGTCTCCTTTTTTGAGACTGCCCACCGGTACTACCTAATACGTATACAAAAAACTTAATTAAAATACCATAGACGACACAAATTTATTGAAATGAAATGAAATGAAATAATCTTTGAAATGAAATAATCTTTATTCATGTAGGTATCACTGATACTCTTATGCACGTCATTTTTTTAATCTACCAGCTTTTCGGAAAGGTGCTTTGTCATGGAGGAGAAGAAAAGCCGTAAAGAAACTCCTCAGCACATCTTTTAAAAATAAAACTTATATCTATTACAAAAATAGGTATTCTTTAACCTGTGCAGAACTGGTTGCCTAGCTAGTCATTTCCAAGCATCCTTGTCATTTAAATATTCATTTATGCTATAGTAGCCCTTGCCTAAGAGCTGAGCCTTTACACGTTTCTTAAAAGATTGCACCGGTAAGTCATGTATTTGTTTTGGGACTTTATTTTAAAATTTTATACCTAGTCCCATAAAAGAACGTTGCACTTTAGAAAGGGGCCGTCCATTAATCACGTGAGGCTTGAAAGGGGGGGGAGGGGTTTGACAAAAATCACGAAAATATCACGAGGGGGGTGGGGGGGTGTAGTAAGATATCACGTGTATTTATTTTTTCGTCAAACGCGCGATTTTTAAATAGAAAAGCAGCGTGTAGTGTGACTTTGACTTGCCGTTGCCAGGCAACGAACGAAGGCCTCACGCGCCGCCACCGACTGCCCGGCTCGGCATGTTTTGGATTAAAACAATGTCGAAAGTAGGTGATCTGTATAAAGACCTTTTTGCAGAGTATAAGAAAGGAAAAATACACGTGATGTTGGGGGAGGGGGGGGGGGGTAGTCTTAAACCTCACTACATATCACCAAGGGGGAGGGGGGGGTTAAAAAATGCTAAAAAAAGATCACGTGATTAATGGACGGCCCCAAAGACGGTACGAAGAGGTAGCCAATTGATGCATCCTTCTTGTTTGACGATTTGAAAAATCACAATTTTGTTTATATGCAGTTATGTTATTCCGTATAAACACTAAATTATTATAAATATATTGGGAAGCTACTGTAAGTATACCTATTTGTTTAAATTTGACACGCAAGGACTCCCTTGATTTTAGTTTATAAATAGCTCTAATGGCTCTTTTCTGTAATACAAAAATTTGTTCTATACCGGCTGCTTTGCCCCACAGTAAAATGCCATAAGACATAACACTATGGAAATATGCAAAATAAACAAGCCGAGCAGTGTCGACGTCAGTGAGCTGCCTTATTTTTCTAACAGCATAAGCAGCCCTAGCAAGTTTAGTTGTGAGAGATGCTATGTGCGGGCCCCATTGCAGTTTACTGTCCAAGGTCACCCCTAAAAAAACCGTGGATTCCTCTATATTTAATGTTTCATTATTTAATTTAAGAGATTTATTTACTTTTTTTACTACTATTCATTTTGTTATCATTAAAACTTATTAAGCTAAAAATGTTACCGTAAATCGTATCAGTTACTCTATAATACTAGCTAGTTGCTGACAGTTTTACACTTTGTTCTCGCTTCAAGCACAATCAATTAAGGACGCCGAACTCCGAAATCACTTCCTTTTGACTGCCGCATTCCGTCCAGAGCCTAAAGTGAAGACCGTTGTAATATTTATTTACTAGCGCTATTTACTCTGTCGCTTTCCACAGACAATTAACGAGATATCGTTTTAGCGATAAAAAATATATACTGTCAGATAAGATTGTAGTTAAGAACTAACTTTTTGAAATGAAAACTTCTTTAGGCACGTTGGGCATTTTTGAGATGGGAAAAAACCATTGAACTCGCGATACCGTTACCGACACCTCTATATATTTCCATCGTCGTTTGTACATAGATAAATATGTATCATATACACAACATATGTTTAAATTATATTATAACTAGCTGACCCAGCGAACTTCGTATCGCCTAACAATTGATCAGTTTTCGACCGGAGAGGAAAAATGATTAAATTACTAAAATGGCTATTAAAAAATAAGGGTTGATCGTAGAAGGGTGAAAATTGAGGATTGTATGTATTTTTGTATGTTGTATTATAAAAAAATAGAAATTAAAAATTTTGTCTAAAAAATAAAAAATAAAATTTAGGGGTGGACTACCCCTAACATTTAGGGGGATGAAAAATAGATGTTGGCCGATTCTCATAGATACCGGATAAGCACAAAAAATTTCATCAAAATCGGTCAAGCCGTTTCGGAGGAGTATGGCAACGAAAACTGTGACACGAGAATTTTATATATTAGATATATTATTTAAATATAGTTATATTATATTTTTAATAAAAGTTTTCACTGCTGACGGGACTCCCGGAGTGCCACTGTTTTTATTATTATAATTATAAGTACTTAAACGACAACGTACAAACTGAGGGGTTATTCCCATTTGTCCCCACCTCGTTTGTCACCACTGGTGACAAATGGGAACAAAATCCTTCCCATTTGTCCCACTACATAGACCACTAATAAATTGATATGCTCTCAGTAGTGGCGATGCTAGAGCTGAATATATAGTAATGCTAATTTTTTTTTCGCGAATTATGATAAACAGATGATATATTGATTATTTAATGCAATTTTAACTTGGAAAACATATATTTTTAACCGACTACAAAAAAGGAGGAGGTTATCAATGTCGCGTATGTTTTTTTTATTTGTATGTTCACCGATTACTCTAAGATGGTACGACCAATTTGGACATTGTCATCCTAAAATAAAGAATTTTTTTAAAGTGAAACTTTTATTACATCGTCTCAAACTTTTTGGTATGTGTGTCGCATGTCGCGTGACGGTCGGTTCTTAACTTATCGGTTCTCAGTAACGAAAGTACTTAGGATGACCTAGCTTTCAACATTTATCTGATTGAGTACGGGTGCTATTACATGATACATTCTGAAGGTCTGATGATGACCAGGTACATACTTATCGGTTCTCAGTAACGGAAGTACTTAGGATGACCTAGCTTTCAACATTTATCTGATTGAGTACGGGTGCTACTACATGATACATGCTGAAGGTCTGATGATGACCAGGTATATACTTATGTTGCTATTTCTTGCTTTTGATAAACAACGACACAGCTAGTCAGTCCGAAAATCTGATCAACGAGGATGATGCCATTTTAATAACCTAAATCGAATATTTACCCAAAATTTTTTAGTTAAATGTCTACAACACGAAAAAAAGTTTTACTTATACCGTGGTTTCATAAAACCACACAATCTTTTTTTATCAAATATTAGTGCCTTAAAGTCTTTAAGCAATGAAACAAACAAACTTTTTTTCATATTGTAGACATTTAACTAAAAAAATTTGGATAAATATTCGATTTAGGGTATTAAAATGGCATCATCCTCGTTGATCAGTTTTTCGGACTGACTAGCTGTGTCGTTGTTTATCAAAAGCAAGAAATAGCAACATAGGTATATACCTGGTCATCATCAGACCTTCAGAATGTATCATGTAGTAGCACCCGTACTCAATCAGATAAATGTTGAAAGCTAGGTCATCCTAAGTACTTCCGTTACTGAGAACCGATAAGTTAAGAACCGACCGTCACGCGACATGCGACACACATACCAAAAAGTTTGAGACGATGTAATAAAAGTTTCACTTTAAAAATAATGTAATAAATAAAAATATAGTTTTAAGTAACGTGTAATTGGTCCCATTCCTTGAAGCAATTTTCTATTCAATACCGTTTAAAACATCCAAATCGGTAGAACCGTCTTAGAGTAATCGGTGAACATACAAAGAAAAAAAACATTCGTGACATTGATAACCTCCTCCTTTTTTGTAGTCGGTTAAAAATATATGTTTTCCAAGTTAAAATTGCATTAAATAATCAATATATCATCTGTTTATCATAATTCGCGAAAAAAACATTAGCATTACTATATATTCAGCTCTAGCATCGCCACTACTGAGGGCGTATCAATTTATTAGTGGTCTATGTAGTGGGACAAATGGGAAGGATTTTATTCCCATTTGTCACCAGTGGGGACAAATGGGAATAACCCAAACTGAGCAATCAATTGCCGACGAAGACAAATTACTTATATTCCCTTCTCTAAACTCAATAATTAGGCGTAGGTCAAAACAACTTCCCGATTACACGGATGGGTATCACCATAAGTAAATGAAATATTTAATGAAGTGATTTTCAGAAAAGTAGGCAAAATTGTCATTTAGATAATACACACATGTCAAGTGGGAATGATTTTTTTATGTCTTCCCCGTGGTATGGAGTCCTTACTGTTGGATAGGTCATATAAATATACCATTTTTATGCTCGCTATTACTTTTTTTATAACTTTATTACCGGAATCTTTGTGGGTTTATACATTAAGATATTTTAATACGTACTTTTTGAAGTTATTCTTTTACGGGCGCATTTGAAAAAAAAAGAAAGTAAAATTATTACAATTCACGCACACACCGACAGCCAAAAAGCGACATGATGAAGTTAGCTGATAACTGCTTCCTTTTACAAACAAAGAGTTGTGCATACCTACGAGGTAAAATCTTTCGCTATTTTTGTTCTGTTACGCCAAAGAAGTAAAAGTTCTTACGTGAATATATAAGTAAGTATACACACACACACTTTTAAGGAACGTTTATTTATATATTATTTTATTTATTTATTATTTTACCCCATGCAAACAAGGGTTCTAATCTAAGCCTAATCCTACGCAAACCATTTTTCCAAACTACACGTTTAAGTTTCCAATTAACAAATATTTTGATGTAAACCATGGGCCTTATCCTTTTCAGTTTCGAAAAAGGTTACAAGACTGACATGAATTCTTTTAAAACATCCCATTTTCCTTTTGATGGAAGTTTGTTTTGTTTCTCGACCTCTTTCAAGTTTATATTAGTTACAGGAAACCTCTTGCGAGTAACTGTCTATTTACCCAACCCAACTAATTTTACTTACATACATGTTGGTATATCTTACGTATGAATCTTGATACTATAAATAAAGGTTGTAAAACCATAACATATTAGTTTAGTTCAAACCGCAGATCGATAATTGGTAAACGCGTGATCTAAACGTTGCGTTCAAATTGCTCCAAATGGACCAATGCAGAATATTTATCTACTTAATACCTTTAAACGAGCAATTCTTGTATACTCGTATATATTTTTTGAAACTCGGAAACGGCTCCAACAATTTTCATAAAATGTAGTATGCAATAGGGTGGAGTGAAAAATTTTATTTTCGAATTTTGAATTCCCTGTGCCTTGCCTTGACGATACATTGTAACGTACACGAAATACTATCAAATTCTAACATTATCTTGAGGTGGCGCACTAACCCCAAATTTTTGCAAAGAAGTTATTTTTTGTCAGATATTGCATGTAGGCAAGCACCGCTAGTTATCTTTTTTTTTTTTCGGGGGGAAATCCTCATGGACTCCCTCCGCCTGGGGTAAGGCGGAGGGGTGTGCCGGACTCTTACCGGCTAAAACCACCCCGGTGTCTCCTCGCACGTGCGCGCGGGGCCGCGGGAATCCACATTCTTCCGCAGCCCCACCCTAGTGCTGGCCGGGTCTATCCCGGCCTCGTCTCCTGCACGAGGTAGTGAGGTGTTGAACTACCCCGTGCATCGCCTCGGAGGCGCACGCCGACACCCGCGTGCGCCTGCGACTCGGGTCCATCGAATAGGGGGTGGGGACTTCCCCAAGTCCCTCGCCCCTGGACCCATTCATGGGGGCTGGAAAAGGGCGTTATCCGCCCTTCTCCTGCGCCCGGTGCGTCTTCTGCGGCCGGGGAAGGGAGTCGAGATCTCCCTCTCCCGTTCCGCAGTTTCCTTCTGCGACATCACGTCCTCGCAGAAGGACCCCACCGCGTCCCACGACTCTGCGCTACCGACCATCCTCCGCACTATGGCCTGCAGCGACAGATCGTCTCCTACTACATTTGTGAGGACACGGCGCTGCTCCTCCCAAGCTACACACTCGGCAAGCGTGTGTTGCGCCGTGTCCTCCCCGCAATGGACGCAGTGGTGGCACCGAGCGTCCGGCTCCCTGTCTATGCGGCACAGGTACTTGCCGAAGCAGCCGTACCCCGACAGCACCTGCGTCACCCTAAACGACAGGGAGCCGTGCCTTCTCCCGAGCCAGTCGTCGAGTACTGGCCGGATCGCCTCGACGGTAGCGAGGCCGGCGGCAGGGCGCAGAAGCCTTTGCCGCCATTCCGCCACCAAGACCTTCCGGAGCTCCTCTCGGCGCAGCGCGATCTGCCGCTGCACCAGCATCGAGCCCCGTGCCCGCTCTTCCTCGCGCCATCGATATAATGACGCGAGTACTTTCGCCTCTAGGTCCCAGAGCGGGGATCCGGCCAGGACGCAAGCCGCCTCGTAGGAAATCGTGCGATACCCGCGGATGACTCTGACGGCCATCGCCCTCTGCGGTTTGCGCAGAATGGCGAGAGTGTTGGCCGTCATATCCATTGCCCACACAGGGGCCGCATACAGGGCCATGGACCGCACGATTCCCACGTACAACCGCCTACAGGCGGAGCTCGGGCCCCCCATGTTGGGAAGCAACGTTGAAAGCGCGCCCGCTGCGCCCATCAGCTTGGGCACCAGCCGCCGGAAGTGGGGCCCGAATTCCCATCGGCTGTCGAGCACCAATCCCAGATACTTCATGGTGGACTCGACAGCTATCCGGGCCCCGCTGACCACGATGTGTGATCCCGGCGCCGGCGCACGTCGGGGGCCATGAAACACCATGGCCTCCGACTTGTTTAGGGCCACCTCCAGGCCCAGGCGCCGGATGCGGTTCACCACCTGTGACACCGCAGCCGTGGCTATCAACTTCGCTTCCCTGTGCGAACTCCCTCGGGCAGTTACGAGCGTGTCGTCCGCATAACACGTCAAGTCGGCGCCCGACGGGAGTTCGCCTCTCAACACCCAGTCGTAGCCGATATTCCACAGAAGCGGTCCCGCTTGTTATCTAGTTTAACATCAAAAACACTTCGCCCACCCACGTTCCCTTAATACCAAGCGTTGCTATGGATAAATAGATGCTGAAAAACATAAAATTTTATTTTTTACTCGTCATCTTCAGGTGGCGCTGGATACTTGTTATATGGAACAGGACTAACATTTTCAAAATATTTAATTAAGTAAGAGAAATATATTTATCCATTTTACCTTTATTATTTGAATTAAACTACAAACAATTAAAAGATTAAAACACGTTTTGCAGCCTGTGAGTGACAAATAAACCTTTCAATGCAAATATTTATATTTTCACTCATAATTTTGTCCCATATTATATATTAATTTTTCTATCACTATATTTTGAAATGAATGGTGACGCGAATATTTTTTTTTTGTTGTCCAGTCTATGAAGTCATAATAGTAGTTTGCTTCAAAGTTCAATTTCAAAACTATTCTCTCACTTTCTTTGTCTTTGTAGTGTTTTGCTTTTTAAGTATTCGTCCAAGTGCTAATTCTTTAATATGTCGCCTTTCGTCTTGCAGCATAGCCAATGAAATATTTTCGGAATGCGTAAAGAAAGAGTTCCACTGCATATTATTCGAAATGCAATTGTTTTCAGGTCATCTTTCAAACAAGAGCATCTTTTTATCATAGAATCCAAGACGTAAGGCAACATATTAAAGAATTAGCACTTACACGAATACTTAAAGCGCGAAAAACTACAAAAGCAAAGAAAGTAAGAAAGTTTTTAGTTCCGAAATTGAATTTTGAAGCAAACCACTATTATGACTTGATAGACTGGACAACAGAAAAAATATTCAAGCTGCCATTTCCTTCATAATATAGTAACAGTGAAATATGGGACAAAATTATATGTGAAAATATAAATATTTGTATTGAAACGTTTTCTTGTAACATACAGGCTGTAAAGAGAGCCATAAAACTGGTTACTGATGCAAGTTTGGCTGTTTGTGGAACTGCAGCACGTGATGGATACATCCAAGCAAGAATAAAATCTAGACAAGAAATGCCAAAATTTAACACAAAATCTCAGTTTTTCTCCGAAGTTCAACAAGCTACCCCGCATGCAGATGATATGACTGAAGGCTTAAATGATAAAAACGTGTTTTAATCTTTTAATTCTTTGTAATTTAATTCAAATAATAAAGAAAAAACGGATAAATATATTTCTTTTATTTAATTAAATATTTTGAAAATATCAGTCCTGTTCCATATTACAAGTCTTCTGCGCCACCTGAAGATGACGAGTAAAAAAATAAAATTTTATGTTTTTCAGCAGCTATTTATCCATAGCAATGTTTGGTAATACAGGGTTAATGATATGTGAAAAAAAATTTTTTTTTGCCCTGTTTCACTCCACCCTAGTATGCAAGGGGTTTCAGGGGCGATATATCGATCTAGTTAGGATTCATTTTAAGAAATTGTCATTAAAACGACAACAAACACGGATAAATCCGTGTTTTCAGGCAATGAAAAACTGCCGCAATAGACTCTTCCTGACATATATTTGCGAGTAGCAACACTAAAGTTACTTCATTAGATGGCGTTGTTAAGCAACACTAAACCGAGCAAAGCTCGGTCATCTATGGTAGTTATTACCTATTATTCAACGTAGTGACGAGATAACAAAGAAATAGAAAGTTGGAGCTACTTTTTGCTTGTTTTAAGAACATTTTTGTGTAACGCGACTTACGCGACTAACCAGGTAGACTTCACGAAAAGATAACATTAGTACCTATTTATACTATGCTACCTTATAGCGAAGCAAACCCACGAATACAATTTAAAAATTTATTTCACATACCCTTATCTCGTGTTCCTTTTCGTAGATACTCGATAATAATGAGTGCTAATTAATAAGTCACTAAACTGTAATCGGTCATGAAAGGGACCGACCCTTTTGTTAGCAAAGTTTCCTCCAACTCCTAATTCTGAAGCAGACAGGATCGGCCTGCGTCACCAATATGTCGCCTGTCATCGTTGTTGTACCCTCATTATGGCTCCTACACACTGCCGCCGGCATGCCCGCTCGGCTTTTGCCGCGCGAGTCGTGCGCCACACAGGGTTAGTTCGTTCCCGGCATTTACGCGATAGTGTTATGTATGTGGTAAAATGTCGTGTATGTTGTGTGGTAAAAATACGAGATGTCATTTAATAACTAAAAAGAAGCAAACAGAAGCCGCGGTCTGCCAAGCGGTTTTTTGCGCGGCAAAGCCGGTGGCTATAAGAGCTGCCGACTTGTGCACTCGGCCACAACCCCGTCTTCTTGCCGGCGGCGTAGTGTGTAGGAGCCATTACACCAAGCCAGCAATATATCCAACGAATATTCCACATATTGATTTTGTTAATATAATGTTATAAGGGTTTTTAGGACGTAAGCATTTCAAATGAGACTCGTGGTACACCCTGCTGAACGAGACAACTAAAGACCTATTGAAGATCCCTAAACTCAGATTAAACTCGGTGGTTCTCATTCATGGCAGTATGGCCTTGAGTGGTTAGTTATCAATTTCCCATATATTTTTCGCGGGTCTACATAATTTTTTTTTAACCTGACGCCCCACCTTAGAGTCACTAACGGTTACTTAAATCGCTCGTTAGTACAGAATTTGTATGGTGATTCTTTACTAAGGAGCGATTAAAGTAACCATTAGTGACTCTGAGTTGGGACGTTAGACAAGCTCAATAAATATAATAGTTCACCCTTTAACCACATTTGTGCTTTAATTCTCTTAATGTGAAAACGAATAAAGCAATGGGAATGAACAAGAAATTCATTTGCAATTGTAATAAAGCTTTATTGTTTTTCCAACAAATTCTGTAAACAGTCATTCTCAATCAGCATTAAATTCCTTTGAATGACCTTAACGATCTCGGGGCGTAGAGGAAACAGTGAAATATTTCTGTCTGTAAATAAATGTCTTCAAAAACTATTAGACTTACGAACTCGGTTACCACCAGGAATACAAGCGAATAAATTTAGTTTTTACAAGCGTCGTTGTTGATGATAGTACTTAGCTCATAAAGCCCGTACCGAGCTTGAATAATGAAATAAAATACAGTCTGTTCTTGGGAGTTACAAATTTTGGTTTGAATAATTGGGTAAGTACATTATAAAAGAAAGGGCTTTCAGGTCGCAGTTTTTAACAGAAGAATACAAAATATATTTTTAGTTATCAAGCTTTTATGGCGAGTTAAGATTTAAAATACCTGTTGATGAACGGCTAGATATTAACGTAATTATTCAAAATTCAAATATTTTTATTCAAAATTGGTTTACTTTACTAACACTTTTTGAAAGTCATGCAAGCTACGCCAATGCTTCAACAAGGCCATATTGTGAGAGGGCCCGGGAGAAGAAGCAGCAAGAAACTACCAGAGATGTTTTTTTTCCTACTCACAGTTACAGATAGCACTTATTAACTACTTATAATCTATATTTATAAAACTCATGTCCAAGCAGTCTTGTCATAAAAATAATCATATAATTTGTAATACCCTTTCGTCATAAGGATGCTTTTAATATGAGTTAATAAAAATATCACCGTTTCTTTGTCTGTACTGTACATAGTTGTTAGAAAAGTATAATTTATTGTGTAGACAATTTAACCTGTGTGAGTATGTATATGTGTGACTGACCTGACTCCTGCGTAAGACGAAGGTTACTGCCATTCAGGAAAATTGCGAAATAATCTGTCATCATAAAACGAAACTCTGTACTCTGTACCATAACTACGTAACCTATTACGTACTGATTATTGTACGAGTATTATAGTTTATCTATTTTGCACTTGCATGACTGCATTATTAAATCACTCTAACCATATTTGATTGCATTTATCAGGAGGTAACCGAATAAATCATTTAACGGACTAATGGCGAAATTGAAATCACATTTATGAACTTAGTTTTATTTAGTTAACATATTTTTTTCCTGGAAATATTATTATAGACCGTCAAATAAACTATTAGGTATTCACTACGAATTAAAATAGTATTTCATCGAACTCGTGACACCTGCTAAAAATGTATAATAAATATTGGGAAGAAAACAACGTAAGAGTAGTATTCAAAGTGCTGTTGACTTTGTGAATGTTTATGTCAATGGGTCAATAAGTGTTCTGCACGCTATGTCGCAATTATTGTTTAGTGTACTCTGAGTTATGTAAATTCTCATGTAAGTGAATTTGTTAATTCTTATGAGAAATAAAGATTCTTAACCACAAGAAAACAACACATAAGTATTATTAAACCAATCATTGTCTCCAAATATCCGGTACAAAAGATATCACAGACATAAGACATCACAATATACTGGACATAACAGAAGCGGCTCCAAATACCACTACATGAGGCTCTAATGAAATTTAGTGGTATAATTACGATGTTCCATAATTAAACCATGTAAACGCTGCCAAGCGCCAAGCAAAGAAGCATTGCTGCAGGAATTCCGTTGAAAACCCGGCACTACTTTCAGCTGCAGAGGGTCTCGATAGGCTGCATCAGAGCTAATTAAAAACTTTTTCCTTTTCTCGACCCGCTTTTCACTAAGTAAAAAAGGTGTACGTATTCAATTTGCGTTGGCCCCGCTGCAAATGGGAATTAAAAGAGCTATTGAATCGTAATGGTAAGGTATAGGACAGCGGCAACGTGTAATGAAAATATAGGTCGTGTATTTTTCGGTCCGTCCAACCCTCACATCTTATTTTTCTTGCAGCTTCAAGACAATAAAAGTTCAAACTTTGCGAATAACTTTGATGTTGACGCCAAAACCGTGAATTTATAGATTTAAGGAAACAAAAACATAACTTACTATTTAAATATTCATTAGGTACAATTTGCCGTTCAATTTTCAAAATTGAGCCCCGGTTCTCCTTTCAAAATTCATTGGGACATAATGAATTCGCGGTGTCGGTTCTATACTTCAATGTTACTGAATGATATTTTCTTCGAATCAAATTATTTTTGTAGACGTTCTCCAATGATGGTATTAACATTTCAAAGCATCTTGAAACAGAAGTTTATATTTATAACTGCAAGCTTTTAATTTGCATAGGCTGTATTGTTTTGAACAAATCTATTCAGAGAGCTAATAATATAATAATAACTCACCATATAGTTGCTACTTAATAAAAATTTTAAATTTTTTAGAGAACAAAAAAAAATACTTATTAAAGAAAAAATACTTATTTGTGTACAAGTGCAATCAACTGTTATAATATAGTCCTCAAGCTATAATTATAATTTCGTCATTCGTTCTCTATATACCTAATGTAATTTACATAACACTGTTAAAATAACAAAAGAACATTTCATAAAAATGTCTGTGGCGTTTCAAAGTGTCTAAGTAATTGCAATTGTAGCGTTTCACAAACATGCTGACGTTATTAAATCGCTTACATTTGGTTAAGAATTTTAATGAGATGTCGCGTCTGGCTCTGTGACGTACCTGGTATCCCCATAAGTATATAAAACCGATGTTGTTGTACATGTGATAAAGTAATACCTGCAGCGGTTTATAAAATAATTGACAAACAAGTGCTGGTAAAACGTTTAGTCTAGGTCTCATGAAATCCCGATCCACAAAAGATTTATAACATGCATAGATAACATATTCAGTTATTTAATTATAAAAAATACCTCATTATTATTATAATTATACACCTAATTATGTGCCATCTTCGTCCTTAGATACAGCAATATATTTCATTTATTATTAAGAGAATCGTAACAACGATATTTCCAGTTGATCTCATGAGAAGAATACACCTAAAAGACAAAATATCAAAGTCAATTAACAATATTTTAACAACCTCGTAGATCTGTAGATAGAGACCCTGCCTGAGAAGCGAGGGGTCCTGTGTTCGATTCCCGGAGGTAGTTGATGTCTTATTTGTGTTGTCCGCCACCTGCGACAGAGAATACGGATATCCGTGGGTATGAATGTGTAAGGATTGAAGAAGTATATTTGATACTGAATCTTAATACAAATGAACAAATTCTATAAATCATGTAGATATTTGTAAAATAGTGAAATAGTGAAATCTGGTTTGAATATTACTCGTTTTCACGTAACCAATCCTATATGCACTTCGTATTGGAAATTGTTTATTGGACGCTTGCGAAGAGTAAACATGCATTCACAAACTAAACGGAAATAATTATGAATTGTTTTAACGATAACAAAGGAAAAGGGCTCAACTACTTATCTAAGAACTTGGGAAAAGTTGGAATTTCTAAAAACAAATTTCAACTCATTTGGTCCAGTAGTTTCGGAGCAAATTGGCTGTGAAAGGGGGTCGGACAGACACACAAGTGATCCTATAAGGGTTCCGTTTTTTGTTTTTTTTTGTACGGAACTCTAAAAATTATAGATATCTAACCTTTGAATTTAATTTCATATGAAAAATATAGATTTGTAAAAGATGTCATAGAAATTACTGAACTCAAGTTATTTATCACTACTATTAACTATAACATTACTTCCACATCAAATTGAAATCTAAATAGAAAAAACGGACGAAGCGCTGTGAAAACGACTTTTAAATTCTGTCAACTCATGTCTCATTCAGTGAAATTGAATGAGATGGGATTAAAGCGGGAGGTTCCCTGCGAGCTCTCCGCGTAGAAAATATGCAATATTGTTCCTGTCTTTGAAAAGTGCAAAGCTTACATTACATCGGGTTTGTAATGCGGCTTATTGTTGGCATATTGTCTGGCGACTGGTGCGGTGTACCGCTTTTATCATCTAAAATGCGTAAAGTTTTATTTTTATAGGTTTTTATTACGTGTACTTAATTATATTCTAGTATATTCCTTTTTTAGGTAAATGAGCCTGATATAAAGCTGATATTTACGTCTATAATCAGTTAGCGATATCACCAACGCGTCGCCGTTCAAGTAGAAGACTGGAACACGTTTATATATTAGGTAATATAATACTATTAAAACTAGTAAATGCTACTTTTTTGGCCCCAAATTTCAAATCAACCCTTCAGATCTTGCTATACATGTGTGCTTTTAATGAAAATCCGATCAATAGTTCTTGCGTGAAAGAGTAGCAAACATCATAAATTCTCAAATAAAATTGTCGTAGATATTTATGATATTAGTAGGTTGGAGCCCATTCTACTCCAGCCACCCTCTCTCTCTGGCCTCTGATAATTATAATAGTTATCCTCGACAGGCAAATGAACTCGTAAGTTCAGATTATTGTTTTATTACAGAAGAAATGATAGTAGTTTTGTTCAATAATCTGATCTCGTAAGTATAAAAACTTGTCGATCGTATTCGACTGGCGCAAAGTAAAAAAAGTTATCTGCAAAGTAGCTGTTTTGTAGATAACTCTTTTTACATTGCACCCGGTTTATATCATACTATGTTATAAGCCAAATAGAGCCAAAAAGAGCCAAAACGCTTCTTTACGTGCCTAACATCCATACGCGGCAATATTTGACGGATTATTACGTAACGACGTCCGTTTGGCGCCGTCCCAAAGAGCCGACGAAGCGTCCAAGATTCCGATGCGACGTCTCATATTTTCATGAAATGTTCAGATAACTGACGACCCTGTAGCCTGGTTGGTAACGACTAACGACCTTGCCTGCGAAGCGAGGGGTTCGATTCCCGGCCGGGGCAGATATTTGTGTGACAGATAAATATTTGTACTCGGGTGCAGGGTGTTATTGTGATGTGTTATAAGTGTCGTCCATGCCACCCGCGACATAGGTAAAAATCTACTGCGGGGGTATGAGTGTGTCCATCGTATACTGTCTTCTTATAATCGTCGTTACTTAAAGTCGAAGGTGTGTCATAATGACACAAACAAGACTGATAAGCTTTAGTTTGTCAGGCCTTACAAATATGATCAAGTTGTATAATAACTACATACTTTACAAAACTTATTGCGAACATAAAAAGCCATAAAATGCAATCCGATTTAAGTATTAGGACTATATTCAAATTACTTAGCTATAGCTCTAAAGTCTAAATTAGATAGGTATGCCTTTTGGTATGTCACACGATAGTCATAAATCAGATTTCGGGACCAGTAAAACTCCTAATAAACAAGGGTAGTTTTGCAATTAGCATCTAACTACGACTTCTTTGTTCTCAGCTTGAATTCATAACGTCGCTACTAAACATTTCTCAAATGCAACTTCAATATTCCCACGATTTCCTATAATCCACGATTCCGGATTCCAGCTCTGATTAGATGCAATATTCAATGTAAAACTTCACCTTAAAATATCCAAATATTAGTAAGTATATTCGTACGCCGGTCACATAGATAGCCACTTCGCCTCTAGACGTTATTTGCCAGATGGTCTGGGCTCGTGCGAGTCGTGTTACCCGCTTGTGGAAACATACGGAAGTATTTTTTAAAACGTGACGCCCACAATTATTACTATAGCTCTGACATTTGTACTATGAGAAAAGCAATATTTTATGAATATCATGTCAAATGTCTCATTATATTTATCTTACGAGTATACTAGCGCTCTGCCGGCTTTTCCCGAGTTCTCCAGGATAGTAGGTTATTACAGATCCGAAACATGGTCTAACTGTGAGTAACAAATATCCATAAATCCTTACAAATTTTCACATTCATAATATTAGTAACATAAGAAACATATGAAGCGCTCATTACGGCTTGTGTCGATTTTAAGTGTTCGAAAAAGTTAAGCAACAGCGGGCGCGGTCGGTATTTGGATGGGCGACCGCTAGTGGCAAAAATTCTTGAATGTTTCCGTGCTTCGGAGGGCACGTAAAGCCGTCGGTCTCGGTTGTTATCGTAAGATAACAGTCGTCAAGCCATGTCGGAGGCCCTCGGGTGGTATAAAAACTTCTGACACTCGGGTTGACCACTAACCCCTCCACCAATCCGCACTGGAGCAGCGTGGTGGAGTATGCTCTAGGCCTCCTCAAGGAGAGAGACGTGTTCAGTAGTGGGCCATTAATGAGTTGAGGCCAAGAAACATAAAAAACTTAACTTTCCCGTCCGAGAACTCGTGTCGTACGTAACCGTTTTCGTCGCAAGAGAGACGCGCCGTGCGCTGCGCTGAGACCGGCCGAGTTACCGCAAACAACTTCCACGGACCACATGATAATGTGCAAAAATGTTTGAACAACTTCTTACCAGCTCTCCTCTAGTACTGAGTATAATCATTATGTCCGACGTGGGCGGAGTGCCTTAACTCATTGGGATGGATTACTTCATTAAGTAACAGATATTCTGTTACAAAATATTGAATATAAAAAATTAATAATTATAAATATTAAAATAAATAATTATTGAATATAAACACATTATTCACATGAAAAAACCTCTAGTAGGCTCATCAATTTTCATGCTTTCTCTAATAACATTCTGTTAAAAATTAATTGCCACACCCAAGTTTCAGAAACCCAATGATTCGCTAGTAAGGGCGTAGAATAAAAATAAAAACTTATTTTCAGAAAACATTTTAGAAACAAGCCAAGCCTTTGATTACGTAATAAAACGTGCGTTTGTTAAACAGTGCATGTGACAGCACTGAAAGCAAGGGTGTCGCGTTGGGGTAAATTATATTTAATATTAAAACAACATGCCAACCATAGCGGGCTTCGTGGTAACTACGCGTTACTAATTAAAACGTTTGGGGCGTCAATTACGATGGATTTGTTTGATGTTGACATATTATTTCTGTAAAACAATTTAACGTCAATGAATACCTATCGAAAGAGTATTTACAAGTAAAGTAATACACCTGTGTACAGGAAAAGTGTATATTTGAATAGAAATAAATCTGGATTTCATCTATACTAATATTATAAAGAGGAAAGATTTGATTGTTTGTTTGCATTGAATAGGCTCCGAAACTACCGAACCGATTTGAAAAATTCTTTCACTATTTTGAAGCTGCACTATCCCCAGGTGACATGCTACATTATATTTTTTTTACTATTTTTCCCGAAGCGAAGCGAGGACGATTTCCTAGTATGAAATAAATATCAACGTAATTATGACAAGCCATGTATTCCCACAAAAGTATAAGAAAGTATAAGAATCTATTTCCCATCGTCCGTAGCGCCGGCGTGCGACTGATCGGGCCTGCCGAGCAACCTAGGTATTTAAACATAGTAATGAAGACAAGCATTTTATCAAATCAGATTCAGCAAAATTACCTCGAAATATTTAGTGTCTTGAATTGAGTACAAATGGAGTAAGTGGCTATCGTCGCCCATTAATATCAGCAACACCAAAGGCATCACTGATGCGTTGCCGGCCAAGAAAGAAAGAAGAAAAAGAAAAAAGAACTGGCTCTCAAGACCTCAGCCGGAACACGTGTCGTTTGGCGGCTGACTCATGCTCAAGGGTGGTAGCTATCCAGGCGAACCCCATGGTGGAATTAATTATTAATTAACAATTAAAATCAATGTTACCAATACGAGTATAATCCCTCCGAGGGTCCCTACCACAAGCGGGCCTGATTTACCGCCTCTTACGACACCCATCCGGCGTGGGATTGGGGTTAGTATTCTAAGCCACCCTAATACGGCTAAAAAACCTATAATATATTTAATTGAATTCTTATGATGTGCTTGAGATATTATAGTTTTTACTTGTCGTACAAGTAAATAAATCCACCTCACCATCCATTTCTACTATAAAACATTATGCTTTTTCTCCTGTAATGAATGTTCCCGCTAATTCCGAGAAACTGATCTCATCACCCAGCATTTGACAGTGACACATAGCAGTTGTTTCGTCATCCGTCACCGTGATTAAAACATCCTGACTGCCCCCACAGCTTTCCTCTAACTCGGTATTATGTTGACTGCTTGCTTTGTTTACACCCTAACAAATGGGAGAAAAAGTATGATTGATTTAACGAGATTACAAATTTCCCGGATTAAGGTTGACCCCTCGCCGTGTTTACGCAGTGGCGTGAAAAGAGGTAAGAATTTCTTATTGTACACAACACCCATATTATACACAACTCAATTATTAAGACTGATAGCTACTCTTTATGGAGATTAGAATTTCTGTCTCAATCGCAGTAATGTCTGAGTAATCCTGTATTCTGTAAAGTTATGGCGTATTACAGATTATGACTTACTTTTATACTAAGTCTTGAACCAGTTGAGACAAAATATTTTTTAACAAGTGATGTTCATGCCAGTCTGGACACACGTATAAAACGTAACGTATGGCGTATATGTTATGGATATTTATGTTTAATACGTGTATGTATATACCTAAATTTATTAATGTTTAAAAAGAGAAAGAGAATTGATTTATGGTGAACGCACATAATAATATGTCCGCACCGCACGCGCTGAACGCGCTGTATTTGTATGAAATCATATGAGAGCCTGATACGAATGACATATGCGGTCGCATCGGGCTTTCATAGTGTGCGTTCAGCATTATTTAGTCCTCATTCAAAGTAATATGTAGATGTACAGAATGCTTTATGAATACAGATTACATCGAAAGGCCGGGTAGATATGAAACACACGATTACTTTTCAGTTTGCGCTCTTTATATACAGATTTATCGTCTTTCTCTCACTACAAGCACGTGGCAACATTGAATTAAAATGTAAGCGTAGTTAAGGCCCCCAGGCCTCGCAAGTAAGTGTTCAATAATACCAATAGATATTTAAAATACTAAGAGAGTCTATGAAATATTGTCAAGTGATACGAAAGCTGTAAATCCGGGGCAAACTTTTCCAAAATTTTTTGTTTGAATTTCATTTTACCGAAAACTATTGACCGACGTCTTTTTTGCTTTACGCATATTAGACATATTTTTAGATCATCGAAGTATCATGTGTCATAAATGAACGAATGTACGTAAGTATATTAGTTCATAGTGTATTATAGGTATTATTTTACCGAAGAGTATTATTTCACCGATTTACAAAATACCTTTTTGCTATTGGCTGAAGCCTCTTTTGAACTTCTTTTATTTGCTAAAGTGATTTATTTGCCACATCACCATTCACTACACCGAAACAACACTTTACGGAATATTATTTGGTCACAAAAATATAGCCGGTTACTTGGTAGCATTTTCCCTTCGCCACCAAATTAAAACTACCTTTGCAGCTGAAAATTGTCAAAAACATTGAACAATTTTAATGCCAGCAATATTAAAACTGTGCGTAAAATGATTTACTGTACAAAACAAATAAAGATATTCCTTTAATAAAGGATTAATGACGAAGATAATAAAATACACCCAGATCTCTCGCAAATTGCAATTTCATTTACAAGTCAATCACTAGAGAGTTATGAAAAAGTAAGAGCCTCGTATACCTATGTTTATGAGGTGTTGGCAAGAGTTTATACTTTTTACGTTCCATTAACTTTGTTTTGTTTGCAACGAATGACCAGTGCTACAAAACAAGACAAAAGGATGATGTTTAAGCAATATAGCGAAAAATAATAGCGAATAAAATTTATTATGGGTTTATAATTTAAATAAATTAATTTGCAGAAAAAAGTACAATATAGGTACAATTAAGGGAAGAATGTTTGTATGATTACGGGGAACGAAATGTATTATAATTTGACTTGAAATTTGTACTGATTTATCTATACAGGATGGTCCGTGATATGCAGACTATATTTTTGTTTTCAATTTATAAAATGTTTTCGAAGCTGCTTTTTAAGTAAAGGAATGTATATTCCCGCAGATCACCCAATGACAACACTTTGTAAATACAACTCACACAAAATGCGCTAAAAGTAATTGCACAAATATTGGTCAAAAATACCGAGTCAAAATCCACAGTGCGTTTTTAACGCCAGCAATTTGCGCCGATAATACAGCTGCGCCAGACATTGCAATCGGCTGAAGCTCGCGCCAATCATTGCAATCAGCTTTTCAATCAATCCAGCCCTCCACTCCGCACCTCTATAACAAAATATATCATTTTGATTTGAACTCGTTTGTGACACTTCACTACTCCAGACGCGGTGCAATCAAACGCCTTTTTACAAAGTTTTTTTAACTAGCAATATACTTTGTTAGTTGGTTTGGAACAAACTTTGCAAGCTAAAATTAAATAGGATAGGATAGGATAGGATTTATTTTATCCTAAAGTTTTAAAACTTACACTTCTTTGTTTACACTTCTTTGTTCCCGATGACGTGGTGCTTGAATCTGAGATTCAAGATCTGTCATCCCTATCCCTATCACAGAAAATTCCTCAAGGATCCCTTCTAGGTCCTATTCTATTTATTTTATACACAGCAGATATTGCAATGCATATCAAATATTGTCAGGTAACGTATTCTGAGGTAACAGCTGAACCATTGGCTTGACTTAGTTTTACACATTGAAAACGATTACTTAAATAACTATCAAACCATTGAAGAGCATTGATATCAAACCCATAATAACTTAATTTTAACAATAGCAGAGTGATATTTATCGAGTCAAAGGCCCTTGAGAAATCTAGCAATACTAGTTAAATGCATATGCCCTCGTCTTGGGCGCAAAGAATTTTTAATAATAATAATAAAACTTTATTTTCATCTCCACACATTACATTTTTTGCAAGTTACACTCTTATGACTTAACAATTAGTTTACATTTTTGTGGTACCTAATACATATTTTTATTTGAGAAACTGATAATGTAATATGTGGGAAATCTGGAATCTATACTAAGCCGAAGCCTGCATCATAGACACCAGGTCCCCCTCTCTTAATGGCTTATATGTTTTCTTCTTATATACCAACCAATAACTATATATATTCTATATGAATAGTTTACTTTCGTTCGTGTTTGTATGTGTAGACGCGTGTTATGTTGTGGAAATTTTTCATATTTTTATACAACCTTATATGTATGTATGTATCTAAAATTATATCTAAGTAGTGTTTAATATGTTTGTTTAAGTAAAGTAAGTTTTATTTTATCCACTTTTATTATATATTTAAACTTATATTACTATATAAATATATTATGTATGTGTATAAGTTGTTTATGTACGTATGTAAATATTATATATTTGAATATATCTAATCTACATGTGTATCTATGCTATTTGCAATATATATTTTTTATCCTATCTCGTTTCTAACTTTCTATATCCATTTATGTTTTATTTTGTATGTTTAACATAATCCTGTAGTGTCACCTATATTGTGCTTGCGCTTATACTCGTATGTGTAACGGCATATTATTGTTGACTGTTATCATGCAACCATGTAAGTATTACTTTTGTGAAACTTCTATTAATGAGTATATAATTGTATGTTTTTATATATTTGCATGAGTACCTATTATATCTGTTTGTTTTGTATATTCATTGTTTATCGAATTTAATCATTCAATATTTATTTGTATTATATGTCAGTTATTATGAGTTTTTCTGTTTCATTGTAATTTAAGGTTAAAAGCCATTTGGTCAGATTATTTTTTAGTTTGCGTTTTTGACATTTAGCTATGTTCAATATTTTATTAATTTTATTGTACAAAAAAGGACCACGAAAATGAAAGAATCTTTTGGCAAAGGTTGTGCGAACAGGAGGTACCTCACATACTGTATAGTGTCTCCTTGTTTTGGCCAATGTATCGGTAACATTAAGCAGAGCAGTTGTAGTATTGCGTCCCTTTCTGAAACCTGACTGTAACTGTGGTAAAATATTATTTGATTAAAAAAATACAGTTAACTGCGTATAAACTGCTTTTTTCTAATAATTTTTATAGACACGGTAACAAACTAATCGGTCTAAGATGTACAGGATATGAAACTTTAGGTAAAGGACGTACATACAAATGCAAGCTTCCAGATGTCAGGGAATGTCGACGTATATGGAGGTGTTTATTACGGCTCTAATCACCTTGGTGTGCGGAAATATCATTAATAACATGTTCAAATTTATACCATCACAGCATTCTGCATTTGATTTTAAACTCTTGAAATTAAAATTTTCTTACAAGTCTACAATTTCATAGGTAGAAACCTAATATATAGATTCAAAAGAATCTATTATCTAATCTAAGCTGAAAAACCTTTAATATCCGTACCGGTTCACCTTCGAGAGCAGCTGTCAAAACAGCGGAAATATGATGACGATGCTTATCTCCTGGGAGTTATCGTCTCATTTTATGTGCCAAATATTTGAAAATAAGCACCAATACATTTTGTACTTTATGGTTTAAGTATAAATTTGATTTTTGTGTATTTGTGGAGGGCAATATATCTAGAATTAGGTTGGGGTACACAGGTGTATACTGCATCCTTGACGTTTTGATAAATATGTGTATCTGTGATTTGTGGCGAGAGGCCGGTCGCATTATTTATATATTGATGTCGTGTCGATACTGCTTTGTAAAAAACGAACAAAAACAATTTACGACAAACATGAACAATGTTCAATATTGTTTTGGGATCGTGAGGATTCACCAAAACATAATGTAATCCTTTTATTGTAATTCTTTCGATATTTTTATGTTGTATCTTTGGTAGTATTGTATCATTGAAAAAATTATAACACCGACATGGTCTACGAAATATGATTTTTTTCCACAAATGTAACGTTTGTTATACGTAGGATATATAACTGTGTATTATTACAAAAAAATTAACATATAAACATACATTGATGCTGTATACTTGGAGGCATGAGGGAAATGCTAAAACTTAGAGACTATGTTTAATCCCGTCTAAAGCCGTTAGTCAGCCGACGCTAGAACCGGATATACCGTCCAAACATGACCGGGTCTAAGGGATAATATCCCGGTTCATGGAACAAAGTTCTAGATCTCATTTATTAATGAGTATAAATATAACGTATAACGTGAGTACTTCTACCATATTGAATGTATTTTCGTGTTTTCGGTTTGAAAATTATGAGAATTAAAAAGGCTTTTAAAGGAAAGCACAGTGAAAAGCGGAATTAACGTATTTTGGCTTAACTTCTACAGAAATTTTAACACCAGAAGATCAGCTTAGTTGTTTTAAATTATTTGTAACACATCAGACAGATAGTATCTCGCGGCTAAGATGTGTTAAGTTCGGAAAGTTACGAAACGTTTTATAGACATTTTATACAGGCGGCAAAACATTAATGTCGGTCTTGTACAAGGAATAAAACATGTATTGTTTTTCACAATGCCTGAATGTTAATTTATTTATATTTGCTTTTGTTAGTTTAAAATAAGCGACTAATTAAAATGGCATAAAAATGTGATAATAAAATATGATAATGCTCCTGAATCAAGTTAATTTTAATTACCTAATTACAAGGGCCCTGCATTGCTAAATTCAACATTATAACTCCATTAAAGGATACACAGCCAAAGCGTCGCAAGTTGAGAGATACTTCACTAAAACGCAAATTACGTACAACATAATTGTTTAAATAGAATTTAATTGAAATAGTCTGGAAGATCATAGTCAAACACGCTAACTTTCCTAATACATCATGTCCTGCCCGTATTAATAAACCGATCTCGTTTCAAGAGCATGATCTCAGATAAGAAATGTCACTTTTTCATGTGATTTGACATTATTTCAGCATCTCAAACTGAATATTAATATCGCAGAGATCTTAAGTTCGGTCTATCAATACGACCTAAGAAAATTACTTAAGTTTTCCTGTTTTATGGATGGGTCCCTATTTTTAAGTTATTGAGTTCAATCTTGTAGTAAATCTATTGTTCATGTAGTAAGTTATACAGGTATCTACCGGAGGCAGCGCAGGTAATAAAGGTTAGTGAATAATTGAACAGGAGCAAGAATACGGCCTTTATTAAAGTTTCCTACCATGGTAAGTACCGCGTGTAAATAAAATAAAGTCTGCTTAATATTATAATAGCTGGATTATTTCAGTTCACAGAGTAATTCCAGGTTTAGAGGCAAGGTCTTACACTAGACGAAGAAAGATAAAACTTTTATGTGAGGAATAGAATTATAGCAATGTTTAACATTAAAATACACGTAAACTAGAAGCTTTCTATGGTTTTGAAAATTATCATTCTAAGAAGTATTACTCTGTGCAAGCTAATTTTAATTTGTCTTTAAAATAAAATCTTATACAGACCTCCTAGGACTTCATACGTTGCAAAACATAGACATGACCAAAAAAACGGGTGGAAAGACACATTAAGAGGATGACATCACAAAAGCATAATATGCAACCGTGATAAGAATGTAAGACCTATCCGTAATAGGAAAGTTCCTCTCAATCGATATCTAGACCAAGAATACGAGCAATATAAATGCAAATAAACAAATAGTTCACCTGTCGTCCGAGGAGCGTCGTTAACGAAAGGCACGTAGAAAGACTTGCAGTAAGGAACTTCTATTTACAAACTTAATTTTTCACTCACAAGCCAGTCATTTGAACTACAACTTTATTACAGTGGTATAGAGTTTATTTTTGGAATGAGTTTTAAACAACTCTAGAACGATTTTGTATCATTTTCATCGTTTAACTTAGATTTGATCACAGACATGTATCGAAATTTCAAAGTAATTAGAGTTGGCTGTGTCTGAAGTTATCACTAAAATTTTATGTTTTCATCTTGTTTTCTATTACCTACTCGTGCCAGCCAATTGGTACACAGATAGTCTAGAACAAGAAAATAGAGTAGTTTTTATCCCGGTTGTAAGTTCCCTTAGGATGATCAGGACGTTGATATGTTTGTAAATTCGTTTTGTAAACCACCCATCCGTGAGTGAAGCCGCAAGTGGAAACTACTATAAAAAATGTTTAATGTTATAATTAATTCCTTTTATGCTTAATAATCTTCCTTAACAGTAGAATTATTTCACGATGCCCATCATCTGTCCGTATGCTACAACTGTTTTACTCAGACGATGATACACGAAATTCGAAAATGATCTGTTAAATAACAAAAACTAACTGACTGTTTAAATATAAAAAAAAATATTATATCAAGGGTTCAATGTATATAATACCTTATTTATCTCAATATTTATTACGTATCTGAAATGAAAACTAACGACTCTTTTTACCTTTTTTTTAATTCGATAAAGAAAATAGTTTATGAAGTAATTTATTTATTAAAAGTTTGAATGAAAGTTACTTACAAACAAAACACTGCCGCATACAGAGTCTGGTGAGTCTACATAGATGTCTACGCCGTAGATCTAATTCGTAGCACATCACGTAGCACATTGGTCTCGTAGACATCGCAGCATTTAATAAACGTTATTGATGAAAACAAAATAACGGACTAAAACGAGTTACACATAACATATCAATAAAATATCACACGGAAATCGCCGAGTAGGCCTATAAATTTTTAATCCCTGACGTAATCGTTCTAGAAGGAAGAGACCAACTTGGTCTTTAACCGGCAACCATCTTATGTGAATAAAATTACGCACTGCGCATTATAATCAATCTATTTACATCACCGTCGGAAGGTTTTTGTGATAATTAATTGTATCATTACCCGCAACCCTTTGTTCGACGAAGCCTCTGGATCATTGTTTCATGAGGCCTTTATTTGAAAGTGAGAAATTGCGGTACATTAATTTAGAATTTTCTCGTGTATTTACATTAAATTTTAGGATGTTATAAGAACAGCCTCATGCGTGGCTTTTATAACAAACCACCTATTTACCTTAGTGTCCGCGATTAAAATTAAAATTATATTCAAAACCATAGTCAAAGTCAAAGTCAAAATATTTTATTCATATAGGTATCATTGATACACTTATGCACGTCATTTTTTGGCTTTTCGGAAGGTGCTTTGTCATGGAGGAGAAGAAAAGCCTAAAGAAACTCCTCAGCACATCTTTTAAAAAAAATATTACAAAAATGATTTTATCATACAAAAGTTTACTATTCTGAGTGGAACTGGTTGCAGAGCTAATCATTTCCATGCGTCTTTGTCATTTAAATACTCGTTTACACTATAATATCCCTTGCCTAACAATTGTGTTTTTACACGTTTTTTGAAAGATTCTATTGGCAAGTCACGTATTATTTTTGGGATTTTATTATAGAAATGTACACCAAGCCCTATGAAAGATCGTTGCACTTTACTTAGGCGGAACGAAGGCGTAACTAATTGATACATTCTTTTTGTTTGGCGATTATTAATATCAAAATTTTGTTTATACGCGTTTATATTCTTCCTTATAAAAAGTACATTATTGAAGATATACTGGGAAGCTACTGTAAGTATACCTATTACCTTGAACTTTTCACGCAAAGATTCCCGAGACTTAAGTTTATAGATAGCCCTAATAGCCCTTTTTTGGAGAATGAAAATTTGTTCTATATTGGCTGCTTTGCCCCACAGCAAGATGGCATATGACATAACACTGTGGAAATAAGCAAAATAAACTATAAAAGATTAAATACGAATAATTAATTGTATCTAAATCGAGATTCTAATTAGTATAGAACTGTCCGTTATAACCTATAATGCGTAGGTATACTACATACTTTTAAAGTCCAAAGGAGAACCCCAGTTTCCATAGAAACTCAGGCCTAAGTAGACAAGACTGGAAATTGGCTGTTAATTAGATTATTGCAAAAGGTTCAATTTCTCCAATTTTCACGGCTGCCAGCAATGGCCAACTAAGGAAATCCTAGAATGAATCACCTTAATTATAGGTTATGATTATGTCATACTCGTGTCACATTGCTATTTAATATGTATGTTACACTTACGTTGGCGGGTGTCTATCATAATATCTACTACTTCAATGGTTTTCACCCAAAACGAATGTCATAAAAAGGTTGTATAATAAAAGCTATTGCATATTACAAGAGATTTTATTAGTTATCATTACAATATATTAATATTTCGTGTAGTTGTGCAGGAGGCGTTATATTTCGTTAGTACCTTGCCCAATCAAGATACCATAATATACTCATTGTAAGTATGGCCACAGCAACTTCCTGATCTTCTAAAGATGTATAGCTGTATAGGGCACATTATCCAGTGTTCAGGACTTATTATGAACCTTTGTCAGTCACAAAACAGGCGATTAAGGAGTCCATATTCATATAGTATTGGTTTGCAAGAAATTGTAGCGAAACTGCGAAACACATTCACCAAAACACAAGTACGAAAGCGAATACAATAGAAAATTAAAATCACTGTGTGCGTGTCGAAGAGTTTCAATAGTAAATAGGACTCCAAATACGCTGAAAATATTTGATAGTAAAAATATACAAGAACACGCGTAGAAAGATGAAAGATCGATGACAAACATGACAATACAGTGGAGTTATTTATAAATACTATGGTTACCAAAATGACATTATTAGGGATTACATCATCATTGTTGTCAATCAATTAATCGATGTCAAAATATTCGAAATGTAATTTAATAAAATTAGCGTAACGATTGAATGGTAATTATAATATATTACATAGTTTTGATTTATATGGAATACGAAAATATGTAAAAAATAAATTAATATTATAATTATAATCACTAAATAATACATAAAATATATTATTATGTTCCATCAATCGATCATTATCAATCGATTCAATCGATTATAAAATCGTATGTAATGAGGTAAATACTGTGAAAACTTTTTTGCATTATTTTGTTCATTTGGCAACAGCAGCTGAAGCTAAGATTATGTTTATCTTACAAATAAGACAAATTTTTTGGTATATAGTTTACTCTTGTCTAGTCCGATGTTCTAGCACAGATTACATATGGTTCGAGGCCGAAAATTGGGGATCTCCTTTTATCCAGACATTATCGATCTTCCTTAAACCTATCAAAGTATAATATTATGAAAGTTGCAATTATGCGCCTTACCCCATTGAAGTATAATGTCGTAGAACAGACATCTCGAAAAAAAGGGGGGTCCCGGGAGGTTCCATTTTCAAAATTGAGCCGCGGTTCTCCTTTCAAAATCGAACGAATCCATTGAAGATTGCAGCCACGTGGCGCCAATTCATTGGGACATACATGGTGTTCGCGGTGTCGGTTCTATGCGCTAGTAATAATACTTCAATGCCTTACCCATCCTCTTTATAGCCAGATGCCGTATAGCATCGCCTGGATTAATTGATGATTCCATCCATTAATTTGCTTGCCTACATTCATAAATTGGAAAGGAAATTGAAGCTTAATAAACCAGTGGCGCGTTAAACAACGTATGAAATTTCAATTTTATCAATTTACCCTTGTGAATTTTATGTGAATTTTATGAAGTCTATTAAAATTTCCTCCTCGATATTATTTTAAATGTTGTATGTTCAAAATGCTTAATAATACATTTATATAGTCACTTATGACCTAACCCCACAATAATTCACTTAGTTTGGGATATTATCTAACAATAAGCCTAGCATTTGGATGTTAAAAGATTGGATAATGATAAACCAAGATAAACTTACAAATAAAGATTTATACTTTATAGTATGCACTCGGCCAGTAACCAATCGAAGTCGCCAGTGAAACGTTTCCAATTTCATGTTAAAACTTTGAGCTCCTGCAATAAATTTAATCAATTTAAAATAAAAACCGTAAATGTCCTCAATAAAAACAAGTGCAAATAAATCCCGAACTCCAACAGTAAATATTTTACTCCCCGATTCCACCAATGTTCCAACAAACTTGTTTGTTTATTAAAAAAGTACTCGCATTTTAAATGTTGCAAAGAAAAATATTCGTGTTATTGTGGTAAATTCAGTTATGAAAATGGCAACATAAAATGAAATTACCTTCGTCTACGTCAGAGGTTGGTCAGAGGTGGTTCGTTTACTTGACGAGGACATTACCACGAAACTACTCTTTAAAATTACTTTCATTTTTATGGAGTGGTAATCTATTCACGTACTGGTTAGAAGGATCTTCCCTGATACGTTTTTTGTGTTAGATTATCACGAGTAGACAAGATACCTAATGATAGTGGTCACCGTTACTCATGGATAACATCAACAAGGCACCACCGATGAAAAGAAAGAAAGAAAGAAAAGAGAATACAGGTTGTTGACCTTCCAGTCAGAAACTCACTTCACTGAATAATAATGCCAGTAGGTAATAATAATAGCATAGCATAGCAACATCCCACAATTGTCCCACTGCTGGAATAATAATGATTACTTAATAATACAAAATCTAGAATCCTGTCGTAACATCATGCCACCAAGCAGTTTACGACAACCTGGTTTATCGGGATGGAATTGTGTTCAATGGGTTCTCTATTATAGCACGATCCCATATAAACTGATTGAGATTTCATATTAAATCATCTTCACAGGCATCATAAACGCAGTTTGTTGTAAACGTAAACAAAATAAAGTGTGTAAAAACAACACGTATGTAGAACTGAAACGTCTTTGCTTCAAGAATAAGTAATAATGGGTCATTAAATGGACAGATTTATGAGTCATTACTAACTATGTATGTATCGACATGCAACTAACAATCTATGACAATCGATAATTTACTTTATAGCAGCAGTATGTATGTGCTTAACTTGGCCAGTATGGTAAACATTGTCCAGTCTTTACCTACTCCTAACAGTGTGAAGAAAATACCTGAGTTGAGTCGATGGTATAGCTATGCATCGCGATAATATACCAAGATACTTATTATAGAAATTCCGTTTCAAATGTAACATTATATTTACGAAGATGAAATTACTAATCGCAACTTGGTAGCTAAACACATAACATTAGGTAAAGCAGAATTAATAAAATTGAATTAATTCACTACAAAGAATAAAACACATAATCACAATTTGGCAGAACAGGTAAATAAAAATGTCTTTAAAATCTTTAAAATAATAAATAAATGTTAAAAATTAAAATGTCAATAATTAAAATTTCAATATTTAAAAATATCGTATAAATAACTCCTGTTTCTACTATCATCGACAAAACCCGTCAATGTTCCACTGCTGGGCTTGGGTCATGGGTCTCAGAGTACATAATGTACATGTCATAGTCCACCACGTTGGCCATTATATGCATTATATAGACGTATTTAGCGTTAAGTATGCTGTGTAAGACGTGAATGCGGAATTCAAACCCAGCTGCCTCTGTGTAGAAGGCAACATTTAAACAGATCACTACTTATTATGACATAAACTCACTAACATAATGTCTTATATGAAATTTCAACCCAATCAGAATCAAATAGCTTCACCATTGTATCAACAATTGACCTTATGAATTAAATCTCACGATAAATAAAAATTACATAAATCACATTAACCAAGAACTTTTCGTCTTCGTCCGAGCTCATTTCTCTAACAATTCGCACGTGCTGTACAAAAGTCGTAAATCAGGAGCGAGTCTAGTCCAACGTCGACCATCCAATATTTACTTTACGCCGGTAGTGACTGATTCCAGATCTCCGGAAAATTCCGGATAAATCCGGAGATCTACGGGTAGGTCTCATTTACGGATCTACGGATCTTATTGCTAAACCTATGAATTTTTGAAAAAACATATTTTCTGTGGAAAACGATACTTAAATTGTTAAGATTTCAATATATTGTAGACATGGTATTCTCTAAAAAAAAGTCGTTAAAGTCACTGGTGCCCGGCTGGGTCAACGACCCAGCCGGGCACCAGTGACTATTAACGAATAGTGGCAGTTCTTTCGCTACATTGTAATTCAGCGTCAAAAAAATTGCTAAGGCCACTGGCACCCGCCGAATTTATAGATCTCCGGACTTTTGTACCATATATACGGATTTTTGAGTGACAATCTACGGAATTTTAAAAATCGGATCTGACAACACTGCGCCAGTGCGGTATTACCGAGACTTACCTTCAGCGGCTAATTAAACCTAACTACTTTATTGCACGCCCGCCACACTATGCTACTTTTTTATATGCACGCTATTAATTTATAGTTCCAAGACTTGCAAGTAATAATATGGAATGATGTTTTGATTTTGAAATACTGTAATTGAATTTTTTAGCATCTATAAGTTATATACAATAATCCTAAGTGCTTTTTGAGATGGCGAGATAGAAAATTGATACGCATAATTTTATATACGTAGTTTAAATAGTTATTCAAAAAATATAATAGATCGTTATCTATTTAATAACCTCATTACCTCGTTAACTTGTCCATTCACTAATTACAATGGGCTTATCGCTTCTTCGTATCCATACGTACCAGTTTAAAAAAAATTACCAAAATTTTTACATTTTGAAATTTTCATAGAAATCTCCAATTTCATAGGTAAAAACCTAATATTATTACACGTAAGAAGCTTTCCTGAAGCAAGGGCGGGATGCTAGTTAAACACAAACATGCCTCCGAGTATGTTATTACAGCACCCAGCAATAAATATGGCCCGGTGAACCAAAAATATCGCTGCATTACATTACCCGCCTCCCGAGACAGCGAGAGAATAACTCATCTTACCTTACAGCAACTTGATAGCGTAGTCCAAACTTTCTCGCTACACACGGCGAAAGATACTATGTACTACGAGTAGGGTGACCAGTCATTTTGATTGTAATCGGATAATAGTTTATCTGCGAAGTTGTATATTTTATTATTTCTTAGAATGTTCTTTTTTTTAGCCGATTGAAATTCTGTTGAAATATATGTCTCCAATCATTAGCTCAAAGCTCGTTTTTTACTCACCTATCTGTAAAAACACCAACTTACAAAATAAAATAGTAACTATACAAATGAAAAAAATTGAGTTTCGAACTTAACTATTAATTACGCTTCTTGAGTTAATTACGTAAAAACACTTAAAAATAAAGATGGAAATTTTTCAATTAAATAAATTCCAACAGGATGGACTAGACCGTCTCACATATCAAACTCTGTTTGGTCACGTTATTTTGGACGCGTGCCGTAGCCCAAACTTCGCAAGCAATTACAGTCCAAAGTGCTCACACACAAGAGCGAAAGTTGCAATAACAAATATTATGTATAGAAAAGATTCGAGCACCAAGTTTGCATGCAGATAAATGTTCTTAAAGGACCCTTCATGAATCTTATAACATACAGAGTATATTTATGGAAGCATGTCAAGCCACGCGACAAGGGTGTATTCAACACCCTCACTCACTGTGTTTGGATGATGGAAAGTGTTATTAACATTTACTATTAACGTAGATTGCATAGAGACTTTTTTAATCTAATGTTTTTGTAATTATAACTTCAGAAAAAATTGTAAAGAATCCTTACCTGTTATCATTGCTATAGGTCTCCAGTGGTTACAATCAAGGTCTCTTAAACTCAAAACTATCTGAAAGAATTTTCAACGATTATAATAAAGGCAATCTGTTTTACAGACAAATACATATAATAAGTCGTGTTTGTTAAAAATAGTATCCACATAACGTTACACTCATACATACAATACGTTGGTTTCAACTATCATAGATGTTCTGTGATGTGGTCTGTCAAAATTGGCGGTTTCAAATGTGCATGAGTCACGTTATTTATTATCTAATTATTAAATATGTAGTAGTGAAGAGCCCAAGCTAAATACTTTTATATTTTCACTCGTGAACCATCCTCAGTCCTAGGATACCGTGTATCCGCCGGATGTTTGAGAATGGAATCTACCTCCGCGTCTCAAATATTCAGTAGATCCCTGTTTGGTTATTCATTTAGCCACCTATTTTCCCGTGACCTTTGGGAACATTGCCAGTGGAAACGTAAACGTTACTATGATGGTATGTGTTCTAATATCTGTAATTGCTTTTATTAATGTCTTGACATTTTCATATGAAACCAAAATATAAGGTACACTTTTCGCAGGACTTCTTAGAAATATAAATACGCCTTCATAATACGATGCTTTATTTTCAACTAACTCATGCAACAGACCGGTACTATAAGTGCTATATTGATACGAACACATTGCCTAGCTATTGTTAGGAAGATACACTGTAATCCAATGTAATAGTATTGTTGGTTGGTTGGAAGAAAACTTAGTGTTAGTATGAAGCCCACCTATTGTTCCTTTTTAAACGCATTCAAGTGTTTTCACTCAACATTCATTCATATTCTCATAAAACCAGTAAACCAGAGAAAACGTGGCTTAAAAAGAAGCGGGAGTTTTACAAAAGCACACTTTTGCAATACGTGTGTGCCGTATGTTTCACTTTCATATTACCACAAATAGATGTAAATTGTAATATTGTTGAAGATAATTTTGAACACCTTTTGTAACTACGTTAAGAATACAATTCTACCTGATGGTAAGAGTTAGCCTATAAAGAAGAAGAAGAAGAATAGAAGTTAAGCCTATAAAGACAAGAGTCAAGGCTCCGCTTACAATCAAGACTAATGAGCTGCTACGTTTTTTCCGACGAGATACTTAACTATTATAAAAGCATCTTATCAAGTACCTAGAATATAATTTCGTTGTTAGCACAGCGCGTTTTACTAATTTACTGAACAAAATGGAAGGATGGAAGCTTTTATGGAATTAAACTGTCCTAAGAATTTTAACTTCGAGCCGGTAAGTTGCTAAGTTTCATAACCTAAGGAAATCAACTCAGTCTGTACTAAGAAAATTAGTTATCTATTTCCTTCGATTAAATATTATCAGAATGCATAAGTTTTCCATGAGTTTCGCTTTGTGCGGGACAGTACCGCTCTTATGTTGGATCTCGTTGTCGTTAACATAATTATTGAAAAGGTATCTGACCCGTCGACTTGGAGGCACAACTAGTTTTGCAGTCGGGAATGCTCACGCAAAACATTTGGCAAAGCATCCACAAATTGTAAACTCGCGGCACAACCTGTGTCCTTTTGACAAGCAAGTTTTTTGTTGCAATGACAGTGTGGGATGTTTTAATATAATCGTACCTAAGAAAATCTGAAACGAAATCGAAATACAAACGGAAACGTGAACCAAATATCCTGAAACCATCTTTAGAAAAGAAACACACAATACATGTACACACAATACTTCAATGTGGACTCAACATAATGTATTTAATCCCTCCCCATGCGAATCCGTTCATTGGTATTCGGATTTCGCATATTATTGTACACAAGACAAGTGTTCAGCAATCATTTGCTGTCCTACGATGAAAAAATATGTTACGATAAGATATGCAGCATAACATACGATTCAAGGGCCCGGATATACTCGTATTTACCCCACTTACCGCATTCATTACCCGGTTTTTGGCAACGTTTCGCGTCGTAATAATGTCTTCAAAATTCAGGAGATGTTATATTCAGGATAACATGTTAGATAATGTTTTACGAATATCAACTCGCTCACAAGTTGTTTATAGCAATATGTATAGTTAACGTCTATTACAATATCTTTTTAGAACAATATTTTTGTCAACGTACATTTAGATAAAACCGTTTAACGTCTTTTTTGTATTCTGCTATGTTTAGATACGTGACCAATATCATTTTATACATGTATTGTCTGTAAAGATAAAAATTACTAAATAAAATGAGACATAAACATAAAAACATAGAATATTGAATCTTTTAGAAAGCTTTCCCTTTTTCCGTAACCTTAATACTTAACCGTAAACTTAATAAAAAACAGTTGGGCGTATTACAAAAGTTAGAAAGTCGTTAAACTACGAGTATTTCACCAATAACCAGATGGAATGGGATCCCATCCCAACCACCATAATGGTTATTATTTTCAAAACTCGCTCATGCTCGTACAAACGGTCAAACGAGATTGTTATTTATGTCAAGTATCTATTATTATACACACAAAACATTTTGGTATTTTTAATCTGCTTTATTTACATATTCTGTAACATATTTACATAATACTGGATTTTTTATAAAGATCTCCGGCACAAGCTATTGTCATATGGGGTGTAAAGGATCGTGGGTATGATCAACGGTCCCTCCTGTTGGAGGTCACGGGGTTCTGTAACACCCATTTAATCCCGAAGTTACTCACACATGGTGACAGAGATTTTATACCCGCCTGGCTACTTACCTTACCCCCTTCCTAAAATCGGCAAAGGTCAAATTTATACGTTAATGATTCTTACCTTCTACGGGTGAATCTGGCGTAAACCTTCACAATGATAAGATGACCATTTCACAGGCAATATATAGGAGATTCCCTATCACCACCCTTCCGTTGATCCTTACATACGCGAGTGTATTATGTATAAGTTTGCACTTATATTTAACGAAGGCATTTTCATAAATTGCTTATCAAGGAGTCCTTATAAATTTTGTTTCGTGTAACAAACAAGCTCATAAAAACAACCCGATCCTTATTCTGTAACCGAATGACTGTACAAGTCATAATATTCAAGACCTGAACAATAAAATATGATTGGCAATGGTTTAAGCGGAGACTCTTAGCCCGACGACTTTTGTCGATCGTAAGCAATCAACCGAGTTCGCACATTACAATAAACTTGACGTCAGTTCCACTTCGGCTCATTCCATAGGAAAACAATAAAATATTAAGTTTATGTCATACACTTTATAGTAAAATTTTTCGTAGCCACCGTAGGTTTAAATCGCATGAGTGTAAGTTCACGCAACCACCTCTTCGTGTAGAGGTGGGCTTGAGGGCTAGTTGGTGTAATGTGCGAAGACTTAAGATCTTCAAGCGCAATCGGGAGTTAGATGGGTGACTGCAAGTGTCTTTATTTCTACTTCGGAAGTACGTGAGTCCGTCGGTTAGAACGTGAAAATACATTGGAGACTTTCGGACGACATAACATCGTCCAGATTTAGCCACTTCACTGACCAGCGTAGTAGTGGTATTACGCTTTTTAAAAGCCTTGAGAAATTAAGAGCATGTTCTTATTTCGATTGCATTTTTTAATGTTTGTTACCTCAGAACTCCGTCATTTATGATCTGATTTGAAATCTTTGATTTCTTTCAAATTAAATAATAGTTTATTTAATTTGAAAGAAGATTTAGCTGTGACGATGGAATCTATTAGAAATCGAGGAATCTCCTAAAACATTATAATTAAACATATGGCGATTTTGAAAAAAAAATTTTTTCAAAGACTGTTTGAATTTATTTGTTAAAATTTAAATAATGGTATTTCAATAACAATCAGAGACCTGTGTACAATGAGACCCTACTAGATTAAAGTAATCACTAAGCAAGCTACTACCAAGAAATTCATAAAGTCATCTCATTAAGGTACTTCGTTTACTTATATTGCTAGGAATACTAACATTATTTTCGGTAGAATAGCTAACTAGGGCCTTGAAATGTTTTCCAAAGTAAGCGAAACTCATCCCATGATCAAGTAGCAGAATGCTCGGCATTATTTGGCAGAACGACAAAGTTTCGCTATAAGAGAAGCAAATGTCGTTTGTGAAGTTTGTTCAAACGAACCAGTCAAATACAAGCGAGATGGGTGACAACTTGATTTAGATTCCAAGGTTTCGCCGATTTTGGGAGTTTGTGTGTGTGAAGAGGGATTTTTCCCGAACCATTGCCGAATCCAGAGACACTGTAGTGTCTCACGGAAATTAGATACACGTTGAACGTAGTAGTAGAAGTAACCTTTTGACAAATTGATTTACAGTCATATTTCGACTGCAAAGCGGGTTTCTAGTAGTCTATTTAATTTAAAACTCTCGCTTGAAAAGTTCGGTTTTAAGAAATATTTATGTAAATACATAGGTAAGTAACTATCTTTCTGCATTTAAAATAAAATATTATTTTATACAACGCAGAAATAAATAGAAAGATTTTACGTCTCGCGTAGAAATTTCAAGATTTAAAATGTCTTATAGATTCTCCAATTTTTATGGATGGCTTCTCAAATAAATATTATAAGTACTCTTTCGTATCTAACATTTTATTGAAAGTTTCGGCTCTGTGGTTTGAGGAGGATGATAGGATAGGAAGTGCATGAAAACCTCAATAGCAAATAAATGTCTGATTTCAAACTAATTTTTTAAATAATCGTAATATTATGAAATAAGTTAGCTTTTGCCCGCGGCTTCGCCCGCGGTAAAGTGGTTTTGAAACGTTAATTGAATAATTTCGATTTATAGACCCACATAAAAATAAAACATGAGAGGTGTCAAGGGACACCCGGATGGAACGAAGTTCCTTTCGATTTAAGTTTTGTTGTACAGCGCCATCTCTGTACAACTTTCTGAATCACGCTAGCGCCATGTATACATTATACAGAGTATACAGTACAGCGCCATGAGTTTTACAGAGCTGGCGCTGTACTGTAAAACTCTCTGAATCACGCTAGCGTGATTCAGTCGAACCTCCTCGTCGCTCATGATGTCCTAGTACTTCATTAAAAATTTGTGTGAAGTTAAAATTCTTCACAAAAATTTTAATGAAGTTACTAGGACATCACGAGCGACTAGGAGGTTCGACTAAATGCGACTGTGTTCAGTGAATACGTTCAGTCGAACCTCCTAGTCGCTCATGATGTCCTAGTACTTCATTAAAAATTTGTGTGAAGTTAAAATTCTTCACAAAAATTTTAAATGAGTTACTAGGACATCACGAGCGACTAGGAGGTTCGACTACATGCGACTGTGTTTAGTGAATACGTTCAGTCGAACCTCCTAGTCGCTCATGATGTCCTAGTACTTCATTAAAAATTTGTGTGAAGTTAAAATTCTTCACAAAAATTTTAAATGAGTTACTAGGACATCACGAGCGACTAGGAGGTTCGACTACATGCGACTGTGTTTAGTGAATACGTTCAGTCGAACCTCCTAGTCGCTCATGATGTCCTAGTACTTCATTAAAAATTTGTGTAAAGTTAAAATTCTTCACAAAAAAATAGCGTGATTCAGAAAGTTGTACAGTACAGCGCCATCTCTGTAAAACTTTCTGAATCACGCTAGCGCCATGTATACATTATACAGAGCATACAGTACAGCGCCATGAGTTTTACAGAGCTGGCGCTGTACTGTAAAACTCTCTGAATCACGCTAGCTTGATTCAGTCGAACCTCCTCGTCGCTCATGATGTCCTAGTACTTCATTAAAAATTTGTGTGAAGTTAAAATTCTTCACAAAAATTTTAATGAAGTTACTAGGACATCACGAGCGACTAGGAGGTTCGACTAAATGCGACTGTGTTCAGTGAATACGTTCAGTCGAACCTCCTAGTCGCTCATGATGTCCTAGTACTTCATTAAAAATTTGTGTGAAGTTAAAATTCTTCACAAAAATTTTAAATGAGTTACTAGGACATCACGAGCGACTAGGAGGTTCGACTACATGCGACTGTGTTTAGTGAATACGTTCAGTCGAACCTCCTAGTCGCTCATGATGTCCTAGTACTTCATTAAAAATTTGTGTAAAGTTAAAATTCTTCACAAAAAAATAGCGTGATTCAGAAAGTTGTACAGTACAGCGCCATCTCTGTAAAACTAACTGAATCACTTCAAAAAAAGTGTCGTCATTCGCAAAATCAAAAAGTGTCGAAATTTTCCGTCTAGCCCCCTTTCACAACGCGCGATAAGGAACTTCGTTCCAAAATTCACCTATGAGTAGAATATTAGATGAGAAGTATATATTAGATGATGCCCGTGGCTTTTGCGTAAAAGAGTAACGAACATAGGTACATAAAGCAACAACTCATAATTGTCCCACTGCTGGGCTCGGTCTCCTAAACTCTCACAATGTGAGGGGTTGTTAGACTTCACACACCTTTGAGAACTTTATGGAAAACTCTCCGGTGTGCAGATAATTAACTTCTAATACGCACATAATATTTGAAAATAAGAGGTCAGGAGGCCAGGATTTGAACTCCAGCCCCTGCGTTAGAGAGACCAACTTTGTAACCGCTAGACTATCACTACTATACATAAAACAAACATATAATATATACAATTATACATCCTCATAAACTTTCACATTTATAAAATGAATAGGAAGGAACATTCCCGCGATGAGTAGGCGAATCAAGTTCACAGGATATTTTATCAGAATTTAATCCAAATCCAATAAGATTCCTCAAGAGTGCAGCACAAGTCACAGTCCAAAATGTTCCGCAGAAAATACATGTCCGCCGTAAACATTTCTTGTATGTACACTTACCCGAATAAATATTTTATTCGACATACCGTGCGCTGGTGCATGCACTTGGCCTAATTATTTCGGCCTACAAATATCAACTTACGATGCATACACACTGCCCGATATAAGTTACGACACAATACAAAAAAGATGGTCGTTTAGTTAACAAGCTTTTTATGAAATTATTACTCTGAATATTTTACGACATAACATGTGAGTTTTTCACGGTAATTAATTAATTTAATGCTTTATTGTTTGTTGCTTTATTTCAACTCATCTCGAACAGAACAATATAATGCGGAAAATTACATATTAATAAAATGGTATCAATACATTGAAGTATTATTACTATCGTATAGAACCGACACCGCGAACACGATGTATGTCCCAATGCATTGCCGCCACGTGGCTTCAATCTTCAATGGATTCGTTCGATTTTGAAAGGAGAACGGGGGCTCAATTTTGAAAATCGAACCTCCCGGGCGAGACTGACATTTTGTTTGAGATGTCTGTTCTATGTATCAATACTATATTTTATGGTATGTAAACAAGCACAGTAGGATAAATGACTTGTATTAGTCTACTTTGCAAGATGGTATATACTTTAAAACATGTGTGGCACCTCCCTCCCTCCCACAACGGAAAAACGTATAATACTATAATAATTAAAAGTATATACCAACATACATACCAGCACCAACACGTGTTTCGCCCCGAAACGGTACCTCTTAGTATGAGTTGACTCTACAAAGGTAAGTCGCAAAGTGGACGCCGTTTTTTTGTTTTGAAGAGTAGTTGCTGTTGGCCCTACTGACCTTTACAGCTTAACGCGGCCTGTAGGGAGGGTCCTGGAGGGACCCAGCCCACTTGTTCCGTTTTCGTAACCATTTTTCGTAACCAGCTACGAAAAAGGATTTTTTTTTCATTGTTTCGTAACTGGTTATCAAACAAGAAAAAAAATTGCCGTTTTCATAACCGGTTTGGCAGTAGTTCCGAAAAAGGAATATTTATTTCTTGTTGCATAACTGGTTATTAAACAAGATTATTTTTTTCCGTTTTCATAACCATTTGTTAACTTACTACTTAACTTACAATATAGTTTCATCTTCGTATCGATGTTTTTAGTTACTAGAAACAAAGGGGTAGATTTAAGAAGATATGATAGATAAAGATAACATATTCATCACACGAAACACTTTCATCGTGGGTTCGACTTGCACTTGTCCGTTTTATAATTTTAAAAATCACCGCAGAAATTTGATGAAATATTATGATTTTCGTACTCGAAGCATACCCCTTTGTTTCTGGTAACTAAAAACTTCGATACGAAGATGAAACTATATTGTAAGTTAAGTAGTAAGTTAACAAATGGTTATGAAAACGGAAAAAATATTCTTGTTTAATAACCAGTTATGAAACAAGAAATAAATATTCCTTTTTCGGAACTACTGCCAAACCGGTTATGAAAAAGGCAATTTTTTTTCTTGTTTGATAACCAGTTACGAAACAATGAAAAAAAAATCCTTTTTCGTAGCTGGTTACGAAAAATGGTTACGAAAACGGAACAAGTGACCCAGCCGTCACTGAGCGCGGCGTATTTATACCCAACTCGCCAACTGGTTGTCTAATGATGTTGTTCATAATTAGTGATTCACGCCGGCAGAAACCGGGTCTGACGTAATCTGGTGATGTTTACTGTTGAAAATCCTGTGTAAAGGTAAGTTGGATACATTAATTTGTTCATTCAGTAGTGCAAAATTTGGGTTAATACTATGTTTTATTATTTCTAACTGCTCTAGTATACTTAATTTAAAACCCTTTTCAGATTTATGTAATAATTATTATTATGTATAGTTACTAGTTAAACCGTGATCTGATTCTATTAGGTCTTTAGCGAAGTTAGACTTATCTGCGTGACCATTCCTGTTCGGTAGTATAAATGGCACGTAACCAGGTATATAAAGAAGGGTAGACATAGTACATGCATGTATACCGTCAGTATAAAGTTGAGTCTTATAGATAGCGGCTTCTATTAGAAGGAATCTGACGTAACTGAAATCCGTTGTTCAATAGGATACAGCAGGAATACAGAAATTTCGCTTAGACTTAAGGATGAAGGCAATTCCTTACACCCAAAAAATTCATAGAAGGTAAGTAAAATTTTTATATAGCTTCGATATCGAATCGGATCGTATAAAACAATGCTTCTAGAAATATTGTGTACTGACCTGTATTGTCGGACACTACGTACTTGAGGCAAATAGCGTATTTCATTTTCAAATGTTTGGAGTATTTTGATGGAAATACTGTCTCTATCCCGTATTGCTTTTTAACTTGGATGATTCAAACTGAATAAATATTATATCTTTGACTCCGACTAAACTAAAGTTTGAGCAGGAAGGTAACTTAGTTCCTAAGAGTATTAAGTACAATAAAAAAAAACCTTTACTGCCTAAGCCGGGATTACCTTTTTAACTGGCATGCTCAATATTAACTACGAACTATAATAATAAAGCCAGCTGAAGTGGCAATGGGCTGGCCACATAGTGCGAAGGACCGATAACCGTTGGGGAAGAAAGGTCCTCGAATGGCGCCCGCGTCTCGGAAAGCGGAGTACAGGACGCCCCCCGACAAGATGGACCGACGACCTGAAGAAGTCAGCGGGCATCCGTTGGATTCAGAAGGCTCAGGACCGGTCAGAGTGGCGCAAGTTAGGGGAGGCCTATGTCCAGCAGTGGACCTCCAAGGGCTGATGGATGGATATAATAATAAATAATACCAAATTTTATTTTTCCAAAATATATAAATTTTTGCAATGTAAATCTATAATTAGAATCATTTTATTCTACACTTTCCATTTACTTTCCATTTAAGCACATGTTTATTGTTTTCAATAAATTGAAATGTCAAGGGCTACTCTGGGCTGCGACAAATTATACTTATAGCAGAATTCGACGCCCCCGGGGAATAAAATCGTAATCGCGGTTACCGAAAAAACTTTTTTTTTCATTTTTGGCATCTACGAGTCAATATACACCTGCTAAATATTATTTAGATTTTTATCTTTTAATTTCATAAAATTAGAGCCATTTTATTTTTATTCATCGGAAGTCATGTACAAATTATAGCCCATAATAAAGTCGTAATCATATATTACTGAACAACTACTAGTCTCTTTAGATCAGTAAGACGCTTATACCCATCTTATACCATTTTATTCTTCCCTAAATAAAATTGTTACATGTCAATACGTCAAAGATGAGTATTAACTTTGACCGGAAGAAAATTGTAATAGTGTAATACATTTACAATTAATTCATAAAAGTACAATAAAAGTGTATCGTAAGTGATGAAAACTGTCGATAGCATGATAGAGTTTTACGGGAATAAAATTGTTATATACACTTACTGGCTACACAATTCCATATAATAACAGTATTATTGTTTTTTGGTGATAATTAAAAAGATATAATTATATTATTAAATTTTTTTATGGAATGTAATTCCGGAAAAAATAACGCATGTTTTGATGTATAATTCAAAGATACCCAATCATTATTCTGCGTAGGATAAAACAAAACTGGTTTTTTGCTTCTCCTGTAAAATTTACTTTTCTCTATTACCATTTTATTCCCCGGGGACGTCGAATTGTGTTTTTAGAATGTTTAGAATAAGTACAATAGTTAGCAAACTTTATTTTTTTTAATTTAAATATAATTAAACTGTTTTGTAATGTAAGTAGGTAGGGCACAGAAAAACGTATAAAAATGTTTTCTTATGTAATGTAAGTACCTTTTTTCAAATTTTCAACGATGATTAATAATAAACATTTATTCTGCATAAAAATTGTACAACACTCTTCACTTACATAGGTAGATACTTATAAAAAACAATGTAACTTATACAGTCATTGAGGAGTTTTGTTGAACTCTGGTACCCATGATAAGACTCAACTTGTGTTATGGGTATTAGTGCTCTCACAAGGAGATTTTGCTTCTAAGATACATTGTATCAAGATTCGTACAATTTCATCGACTGGGGAAAGATCAGTAATTTAAATAGTTTTGCATGCTGTCTACATTATTATATTTTAAACTGAATATCAAATAATTTATGGTTCTGTACGTTAGAGCAGTATCCGACATGTTTCGGAGTAATATCCTTTGTATCGCAGCCGGCACTCAGCGTCTTTTGTGAAGTTAATTAAACGCCTCCCCGGAAGTGTCAGCCACAAACCTCTTATATTTACTTCAATATTCTGTAACGCTTTATTCCCTGTGCTCTCAAACATATCTCAACCATCGCCTCTTAAGAACCGAACAAATCTAGTAACCATCTTGAATTTTGAAATTGCACTTAACTATTCTTAAGAAAATATAAACTGCGTTAATAAAGAACAAGCGTTAAAGTCAAAGTCAAAATATTTTATTCATAGGTACCAATGGTACCTACACTAATTATGCACGTCATTTTTTGGCTTTTCGGAAAGGTGCTTTGTCATGGAGGAGAAGAAAACCACCAATTTGTCAGTACGCAAAGACAGGAATAAGATGAAAATGTTAATTATTGCTTAGTTCTTCATGTACTCAAACCTAAGTGCTCAAATAATATTTCCGCCGGCTGGAAGGTCACAAAGGGGCGCCCACTTTGAGAAACACTATTCGCATTGTTTAAGACAAGTGATGGAATAATATAATTTCACAACGCTTAACCTGTATTAGACAGATTAAATATAACATTTCTGAGAAATAATCCTTGAGTGGGTAGAACGAATTTTAAAATGACACAACAACCTAGTTGTGGATAGTAGGTCCATCAGGAAACTGATCTGTGTCCACTAGTAATGAATAGGTACAAGTAAATTGTTGAATGGTTGAGCGCATTAAAATAAATAAAAATAATATTTCCCCGTAATACATGTATTCCAAAACTTACCTATTCATTTGTAAGTTTGTAAAATCCTAAAATCTTAAAAGTTTTATAATAAGTAATGATGTGTTATATAAGCGCTAATCTAATCGAGCTTAATATGTATTAGTCACGTGCCTAAGTGTATTTTTTAGGTTCTTAAAATTTGTTATAGTAAAAATACAACATACAACATGTAATTTCACGAAACATGCGCCTTTTATGCAATGGTTGACAATTATCATTAAATTGTGAGCTCTACGATCAAAGCAAGACTGCGACAGAATACAAAGCCTCGCGCGGGAGTTGCCGCTGCCACTGACGTGAATGGGCTCACTGTCCCTTTATATCTATTTGAATATAAACCATGATTTGTGCCGTTCTGGCTCTAGCATATTTCAGATACAGTCGAGTATGTGATTAATGCGAAGATTAACCCAAGAAACTTCATGCTGAGACACTAGGCACGTCTAACAAAGGTCCCTTGAAGTAAAAAATCAATAGACTTCCGAAAACAGTTTATTTATCCTAGAAATCAATTCAAGGAATCCTTCCAGTTACAATCTGACATGAAAGCCATTATGGATGAATTATGCTACACCGTGCCGGGCACGAGCCGTGCCGCGGACGAGGCACGGACGAGGCACGGATTCAAAACTTCACTAACATTTTATATGACGCGGACATCGAGTATTTATGCTACACCGTGCGACGTCCGTGTCCGAGCCGAGTAAAATATTAGTAAACTTTCTCGTGCCCGACACGGCTCGTGCCCGGCATGGTCTAGATTAATCAATCCCTTAAACAACCACGAGGAGCTCCACGTACCTTCACGGTTTTCAGTACCCCATACCACACAGGTTGTCTACAGGCCAAAATTGGTTGGTAAATACAGTTATTTTCCACAGAGTAAAGAGTCAACTCTCAATACGAGCTTATTACGCGCTGAAAGTAAAATGCACTATAATCGTATATGCAATTACAAATCCCAGTCCATTGATATTTGATGAGTTCCCACTCGTATTATAAAGTGACCGGATATTGGTAATCAATCGGGACTCCCGTACTCCCAAATGGAACGCATTGCACTGCGACAGCGATCGCTTCGTACTGCATTATATCACTTCATCATCCGTATTTACTTACGGCCGTTCCCATTACACAATAATGATGATTTTTAGAATTTCAGTTTCATGTCTGCCTGTGTGCTTGTTTCCGCTATTCTCAAAAACGGCTGAACTGTTTTTGGTGCCTTACAATAAGAGAATACTGATATCTTACAATAGACGAGACTTAAAATTTAATGTACTTTGTTTATTTTAACCAGTTCAATTAAAAAAAAAGATAATTATGTCGATGTAAAGAATTCCAGATAACATGTTTCAAGTGCGAATACTAAGGCACAGGTTTTCCCTAAACAAAGGTGGAACACAGGGTGGATACTAGTCAATAATATAAAAATTATAGCAATAATATTTTTTTCCAAAGATCATGACGTCACGACCGAGTCTGCAGTAGTTATCCAAAGCCGAGCGACGCAACCGAGGGATGCGAATGAAAACGAAATGTCCATCAAATCATTAAATCAACGTCGCCTGCCGCTCTAGACTTATCCAATTACACCTGAAATTGATTCAGTGATTGGCTAACATGAATTTGAATTGAATGAGTTCAAAATTAGTGTAGGAGACACAAATCTAATGTTAGGTATCTAATTAATCAAGTATTGTTACATAGTTTGACTTTTCAATAATTTCAAAATTAGCTTTCAGAAGCACCCATCTTTGACCGAAATCAATTAATATTATTCTTGTCTCGTTTTTCTTGGTCTAAGTTCAGGGCTATTCGGCATTTTCAACTAGTTATTCACATAAAATAAACAAAAAGCTGATACATTACAAGCTTATTTTAATAAATTGTGGTCTTTCGGCTTAAGACGGCTGGTGACATAAACAAAAATCCCCTGCGATCGGCCAAAAATATAATTCTAGCCCTATTTGTAATTCAATTCAATTCTACAAGTCATAGCGGCCAAAATAATTTAGTACTTATATATTCGTCGAGCCACAAGACGACGCCCAGATGATGAATGACCATCGTCATCCATGGATATCAACATAGTAACAGCAAAGTCATCACCGATGCCGACCAAGAAAGAAGCGGAAGATCCGTATTTAAACCATAACTAAAAAGTTAGTCGTCTTGAAATCCTACTTCATGTAGGCAATGTTTACTTTCAATACAAACAAGCCACTACAAAATGCATCCACATATCGTATGCTCAATCTACATACACGTTCCACATATTTATCAAGCTCATTGAAGCTACCGAACTAAACCAAACAAATGGTGGATGGTAAGATTGCTTTAAAATTTTTACGTAATCCATTCGGCGAACGTCGGTTGAAGGCACACAATAGGGCGATTACACCTTTATTTTATAAAACCGGGCAAGTGTGTGTCAGGCCACGTGCAATGTAGGGTTCCGGAGTAATAACTTTATCGACTATTACTCAACAACTAGATGCTAACATAGCCGTGATAGTTTTGCTTGTAAATTCACCATACAAACTATTTTTAAGAATTTTTTCACTTGTCCAACTTCAACCGTTTCGCCGGCAGGGGGTGGGACACTTGACTCTAACCAAAATTAGCACTTTAAAGCCAAATATTTCAGAAACAGACCCCTAATAGGGATGTTGACACTAATTATAAATTAATATAAATTTATGTCTGAAATATTAGTGGTAACATTTAAAGGCCTAAAATATGATTCTTTTATTGAAATCAATCACAATAAATTAAATATCATTAATTTAAAATGTTAAAAATTGTACTCACTGTCACGTGACCTCAAACGCCATTTTGAGAATATGACGTCATTGGAACAATTTTATATGGAAATTCAACAAACTTAGCAGACAGATAGTACTGAATATCGTTTTGTGACGTCACGTAACGTTTTTGGTGGGAAATTTGATAATGATTTTTATTTATCAATTTTTGTTTTTAAATTGAAGAATATTATTTTTATAATATTTTTTTCGTGAATATTGAGGTTCTATCTATAAAATAAAGTTGAATCCTAAAATTAGTCAACATCCCTATTCCAAAAATGGTCTTAATAGACCCATAATATTATCGAACGAACACGACGAAACTATAAGGGTTCCGATTTTACTTTTGAACCCTAAAAATCCTCTTTTAGTAGCAGTCGTCATGGTATTGTTTTACAAGTCGTTATGTTTTACGAGTAATTTTTGAAGTGAAACTTCTTTAGAATCGTTAGTGATTTGAAACCGGATGCAACGACAGGTAAGATAATATAACCGCTAATTTCGACTTTCAATTTAACTCCTCCGTAGCTCAATGGTCAGGACGTAGATACACAATACCTGATGCGCAGGTTCGCGTCTCTCGGTATTTTTTTTTTTTAGTTTTATTTTTATACTTTTTTTAAATACTTTCAAATGCTCTTTTAAATATTTTCAAAGAATTTATCAACAAAAAATAAGAATTTCATTCTTTCATCCTGTCGATCGACCGACCGTAAAAATGCTAAGTTGTATTCATAGATGGCGCGAGGAATAAGATAGAACATTCGTTTTATTGCTAGGTAGATTTTTAAAAAGTGCTAAGTTGTATTCGTAGATGGCACTTCGATTTATTGCTTTTTCATCTCATTATCTTGAAACCAAAATTTTGGAAAGTTTCACTTCTACCACGTGTGAATTGCACACATTTTCTTTTTTCTTGTTCTATGAACTAGGAACATATCGATTTGTTCCAACTTTAACATGATACTAAATTTTAACTTATATCCGGTGGACCTTAATCTAGTCCATTATCCTACCTATAAGTTACAAAAATGATCATTATCATAATCATGACATCAAAGGCAGTCAGACACAAAAACAAAACTTCAAAAATATATGTATCGAATATAAATATCGAATAAAAAAACATGAGAGGTGTCAAGGGACACCCGGATGGAACGAAGTTCCTTTCGATTTAAGTATTGTATTGTTGTACAGCGCCATCTCTGTAAAACTTTCTGAATCACGCTAGTTCAAAAAAAGTGTCGTCATTCGTAAAATCAAAAAGTGTCGTAATTTTCCGTCTAGCCCCCTTTCACAACGCGCGATAAGGAACTTCGTTCCAATAATAGACATGTTATGACATTCACGTTCACTCCCAATATTTCCAAGCAAGCCATAAACGAATAGCTATAGGTATAAAATACTTAACATAATATGTATAGGTGTTTGGTAACTTGATATGTCTAGTTTAACACGTAACTAATACTATATTCAATACAACATTAAACATTCATAGAGATATTTCCAAGTCAAAGGTACATACGAGCAGCTTATTCCATTGATCACAATATTGGAATCAATAACTAGCCGCTAAACATTGGAATGAATCCTAACTGGAATAATCTGGAATAAACCAAATACTATTATAGGTATGTACTTAAAAACTTAATAGCTGATTCCTCAGTTGCTGTTTTACAATTTATCAATCTACTTATAGAATCAGACGAAAACAACCGACTTTGAAATGACTTTGAATTTTTGCCAATACGACGGGTGCAAAGTAAAAAAAGTTATCTGCAAAGTAGCTGTTTTGTAGATAACTCTTTTTACTTTGCACCCGAAGAATAGCAGTCACCCATCCAACTACCGACCGCGCTCCTTTACTCTCACAGGATCGACACAAGAGCTAGATGTGCTCGATCGAGCTTGACCTGTTATTGCCTAAATAATGTTAAAGGATGTAAAACCAAATCTCCAAAAGTGATTAAATCACACAAATAATCGACTTCCATTATTTATTAAGATATGTACCTATAGCATAATTATTTTATCTGTGAGTATGTTTATTGAAATAAATGAATAAATTATGCAGAATAAGTTCCTTGTCTTGTCCTTGTGTCAGATCTCTGTGAACAGAAGAAGAGATTTTATGAGACAGATATTAAATGTTTGGTGTCGGGAATGTCATAATTTTCTTGTGTCCGCCACTCCGACATGAAATTCAGATGCAGAGAACATAAAAGGAGTTGTGTTTATTTTATTTCACACTAGTGTTCTGCCCGCGGTTTTGCTTGTGTTTTTGAGGATGATAATGTCTTATTCCATACCATGGTCTACATAATATGTCCTAAATTTCATGAAAATCCTTTTATTAGTTTTTAAAAATCCTTCCTTCCGATAATCCTGTTATTAGCATGAAAGAGTGACAAACATCCTCACATAGGTTCACATTTATAATTATTTATTTATTTATTTAACAGTTTATGTACACGTATAATAGTGGTTACAAAAGGTCATGAAAGAAATTTTGTACATAGGCATAGGCAATGCTTATTTCTAAAAGAAATCTCTTTCAGCACACCTAGGAATGGAAAAGTGGTATAAAATTAATTTAGCGTGCACTAAATATATTATACAATATAATTATTACTGTACTATACCTATGTATAATTATTAGCAGGAAGGATATTAATAGGATTTAAGATGCAAGAAATAAACGAATCATTATTGCTGTAATTGTTCCACTGATGGGCTTAGGTATTTTCTCACAATGTATCTAAGGGGAATAGGCCAAAGTCTTTTGTTAAAAAGCTGGTCAAGTTTTATATAAGACTACATACGTCTATGAAAATATTATGGAGAACTTTAAGTCTCTAGGTTTCTTTAAGGTGCTGTTCTTCACTGAAGCAAGTGATGCTTAATAAATAATAAGAAGTGAAATCAGAAGGTAGAATATAGAGATAAAATAACAAGAAAAGTGAGGATTAGATCTTCACAAAAGAAAAGACAGGAGACTGAAATTCAAAAACGATTCTATGTCCATTAATCAACTACTACTCTATTGAGTATCAGAACGTAAGGACCCAATCTCGATTCCGAATCTTTATGAGGAATCTTTATGGCACAAGCGACAAATTATGTTACGTGAATGAAACAATATATTAGCTAAGTATACATTACAAATGTAGGCACCATTTACAAATTGAGAAGCTCAAGATTAGTAACGGTCGAATGCACGAAGGAAAAGTTAATCCCTTGTTGTAGCTCGTTTGCCCTCTCTGAATATTTTAAACCAATTTGTTAACGTCTGCAGGGCCCACACTACCGTTGCTACGCCGCGGCCGGCCTGTCACACAGAGGGTAAATAAGCGAAGTATAATTTCTGGTTTATTCCCACTACTAATCAATCGGACTAACGAGTAGAACTAGTGAGAACAAAGCGGTAGATACGGGTTTTGTTCCCACTAGTCTGACGGTAGAACTAGTGAGAAAAAAATTCCCACTAGTTCTACGATTGGACTAACGAGTAGAATTAGTGAGAACAAAGTTATTTAAATAAATATAGATACGTTATGCCCTTACAAATCAACCGAAAAATCTGTTCCGATGTCCGCAAGGCACGCTTTATTGCTTTATTGCACGTCTTTATCGCTCTCGCGTCAAAACAACATCGCTATCTCTTTCTTCACCTGAATAAGAGTTCCCAATTGGGAACTTTTTGAGTCACACAACGCGCGCGCTTATATCTGCCTCTTTTTAATATATAATATCATTGGGTAGATACGGGTTTTGTTCCCACTAGTCCGACGGTAGAACTAGTGAGAAAAAAATTCCCACTAACGAGCAGAATTAGTGGGAATAAACCATAATTCTTAGAGTCTATATGGCAACAACAGCTATAATAATTCTTTTGTCTTTGGCAACACATCAATGATGCCTTTGGTGTCGCTGATGTCCATGTGCGACGACAGCCACTTACCAACCGGTGGATCGTCAGTTGTCGGTTATTTTCATTACGAGTACTGTCAATATATCAATCGATTCTTCGCCACGCGCTTTTGATAGTGCAATGCAACGAGCAATCGTGTTAAAACCCACTTGGACTAAGAAGATTATGACATTTTATATTTAATGAATAAAAATGGATCTGATATTTTTATAAGCTCTCATAATTTATGCTGGTTTTATATGTCTCTGCACTGAAGTCATTTATATTGTAGTTAGCTTTTATTTCTTTCTTAATTAGTTATTGTGAATATTAATAATTATTTCAGGAACGAGACTGCATTCTTATTTTAAGTTATTTATTTATTTTAAACGTGGAATAAATTTAGTCATAGACATTTTCAACCGACTTCAAAAAAGGAAAAATTTCTTTGAAGTTGTTTTTTAATAATATTTCTATTAAGCTGGTAATATAACAAACAATGATAGTGGCTGCAAGCTCAGGGAACAATGGCGAGAACGACAATAGGTCAGAATAAATAATGACAACGCCACATTTCTTCCTGCCGTCGTTTCACAAAACACTTCCAATCAGTGTCGCTGCGGTCACATTAACGGTCCTGGGAAGTGGTGACCATCGTTTACACTTTAACTCGGATAAGACTTTAAAAATATAAGTACCTACGTTATCTCTATTCCACTTATGGGCCTACTGGAAGAGATTTCTTAATAGGAATAAGTAGTGCCCTTGTACAAACTGTCTCTTAAATTATTTATATTGTAAATGTTTTTGTGTGTACAAAATAAATAAATAAATAAATACGGTCTATATGGATTAAAATGGCAATGAGTCTATTAAGAGGTTGTGTATGACGAAGTGAATTTATTATGAGGATTTATTACAATCAAACATTGAATGAAAAATATATAGTTCTAAACAAGTATAATTTTGAATTTTTTTGTATCTGTGACTATTAATTAATTCATTTTCACATTTTTAACCAGTGTTTTTAACCAGTATTTAAAATATTCGTGTATAGACCTTCCTGGTCACGCACATGCACTTTGCTAAATTACGAATAAAGTTAGACGACCCGTGGGGCGTAATGGTTAAAAGTCGACAATTAAATATTTTAACACTCCGCTTGCAGTAGCGGAGAGCCCGTTGAATTTTAGTATTTAGCTTCCTCTTATCTTTGATTAAAAGACAGAAGCAAAATTCCTTTCACAAAATTGCGTACCTACAGTTGTAAAGGTGGTCCTAAACGAATGACCAATATGACCAATATGTTGGACGAATAGTTTCACTAATGAAAGCAATAATGTTATGCATATACAATACAAATACATACACTCATTCTTTCGAGATTCATCACTTAACCTTGTACGCCAAATTATAATGTGAGGAATATCCAAAGAAACCCAAACTCATGGCAAACCTTACCAGGACACGGGGCATAAATAATTGCAGGATCCTGCGTTTTTCCACTAGAGTTACGTGTTTCCCCCGGCTGGAAACTAGGTCGCATACACAGTTGCGGTTTAAAAATACGTCCGTTGTAAAGTACCTTTATCAAACCGTCCGCGCTTTGAACTCGTGTTCTTATATCAAAGAGAAAATGCACAGAGAGGATCAACAACCATACAACGTTGGGATAATCAACAACCGTATATCTATCTACTTGTGAAGGATAAAGTTGAAGAAGAATAAGTTTAGCGTCACATCTAAGAAAAACACACTAATGCCCAAACTCAGAGTCACTAATAGTTATTTAAATCGTTGTTTAGTACAGAATTTGTATGGTGATTCTTTATTAAGGAGCGATTTAAGTAACCGTTAGTGACTCTGAGTTGGAGCGTAAATTACTAAGTATTTGTGAGGAATTTTAAGGTTACCTTAGCTCCTTGTAATCATAATTATTTAAACACTAATTTCAAAGCTTATTACGCATGGGGCCAATAGTGAGATCAATATTCAGATGTCACGATCTTAAGGTTGCAAGTGTACAAAATGGTTCAATCAAATTGAAACTTTGGTCGAAAGAAATGCATAAAGGGAATCAATAATGCAATTATAACTTTGCGGAAATGTATTGTATAGTTTAGTCAACAAGTGGTAAAGCTCCTAAAAATATGAATGATAACTCATTAGATTCGGAATGAAGAGTAGAAAAATGGTGCATGAAGTAAATAAAACATCCAGTTAGTAAGTACGTTAGTAAGACAACATGTTTACGCCATGATTATATACTTAGTTAAACCGTTCATAGCTCAGACTAAAAAGTTTTTAATGGAAATCCTCAGGGCTCAGAGGTAGGTCGTAACACAGCTCAGCGGACGAACAGCGTGTATTTCGGTCAGTCAATAGAGCGGGCTCGCCTCTAATTGAGCTATCGGGGGCTAAAAGCGAACTGATCGAGTTACAGCATAGATCAGCTGGCTCAGCCTGCGCTTCGGTAGACAAGCTAGCTCAACGTTGATAGACTTTTCGTAAGACGTGCATTTTATTTTATACTAGGAAATCGCCCTCGCTTTGCTTCGGGAAAAATAGTAAAAAATATATAATATAGCCTATGTCACCAGGGGATAGTGTAGCTTCCCAACGGTGAAAGAATTTTTCAAATCGACTTGGTGGTTTCACAGCCTATTCATTGCAAACAATCAAATCTTTCCTCTTTATAATATTAGTATAGATAATATTTTATATAAAACTAGCTGACTCGCCAAAGTACGTTGTTCTGCCAAAAATTTTCTGGATAGGGACACCCTAATCACCTAGCAGAATTAAATATAGTTTACGACCTATTCTCATATCTACCAAATATACACAAAACAATTCATAAAAAGTCGAACCGTTTCGGAGGAGTTCGACCACAAACATCGTGAAACGTGAAACGAGATTTTTATAAATTAGATGTCGTACTCGTAAGTTTGCGTGTTATTTCACAATCAGACTTTTCCGAAGGTCGAAGAGATGGGACGAAAAGGCATCCGACTTCAGAAAACACATTTTGTCATATTAGCGTTTCATGATCAAATCTGACCCACTGCTGGGCTCGGGTTCAAACGAGAACAGCTAGGTTAAAGTTCGTTACGTTTACTAAATCCATAGACTGGTCAGCAAGTTTTCTCATGATTTCTCCTGTTACCAAACCATTGATGATAATTTTTAAAACACTCATAATAAATGATGTGATACGTTAGAAAGAAACTCATAACTTTAAAAATTAGAAGCGTGTGCAGGACTCGAACCCAGACCCCCTTGGCGAAGAAGCCAAGGGACTAGACTGCATTGCTAGATTTAAATGACATGCATAAAAAACTCTGTAGGTACGAATCAAACACACGATATTAAATTAAAAGTTTGTTCTGAAATCTGTTGAAGCCGTTCCAATGCTAGCTCGGCACAGGCCTAGAACAAACTTTACCTAACTTCTGCTGCATGGACGGTTACGAGTTACGACAGTCTAGTTTTAAAATATTTTTTGTTTGCAGTGCGAAGACTGCAGGCTAGTGATATGACCGCGCAGGATATGTAGGTACGTGATAGTTGATAAGGGTCACAGTAATAAGTAATACAGATTGTTTCATAAATAAATCAAGAATTAATTCAACGCTGTGGGCAAATCATTCTATAAGTAATACAGATTGTTTCATAAATAAATCAAGAATTAATTCAACGCTGTGGGCAAATCATTCTATAAGTAATACAGATTGTTTCATAAATAAATCAAGAATTAATTCAACGCTGTGGGCAAATCATTCTATAAGTAATACAGATTGTTTCATAAATAAATCAAGAATTAATTCAACGCTGTGGGCAAATCATTCTATAAGTAATACAGATTGTTTCATAAATAAATCAAGAATTAATTCAACGCTGTGGGCAAATCATTCTATGTACATATCATTGTATGTACACAACCATCAATCAAATCCGGGTACCTACAAAGTGGCCAGTCAACATTTATAAGTTCACAAATTGTAATAAATTGCGACCAATTTCATTATGCTGTAACTTTTTATAAGATGGACCTTTGTTAAAATCGGACTACGACACATCTATACTAATATTATAAAGAGCAAAGATTTGATTGTTTGTTTGCATTGAGTAGGCTCCGAAACAACCAAACCGATTTGAAAAATTCTTTCACTGTTGGGAAGCTACACTATCCCCGGGTGATATAGGATATGTTATATATTTTTTACTATTTTTACCGAAGTGAAGCGAGGGCGATTTCCTAGTTTATAATATAAATAGTAAAAAAAACATATGTTGGTATCCATCCATCCATCCGTCTTATCCATAATTTTCTTTAGAGGAATACAATGAGCCGGTTCGCGTAATAATAGAAAAACTTTACCTACGTTTAAAACATGCATAATCATGCTCTCAAGCTCCACAATAATGATAATGAATTTCGACCACTGGAAATTCATTATATATTTTTATTTACCGAGCGATATTTTTAAAGCGTCATTCCTGAAGTCCTGACAATTTTGACAGCCTGCCATCAATCACTGACCTATTTCATTTAGAGCGATATCTTTATTTCAACTGTTTTTTTACAAAGTTCAAGCCTTTTTGCGTCATCGCCAACATTTTCTTGATTATGATAATGCTTTTTTGGCGGTCATGAATAATTGTTTTTACAAATCCAGTAGATATGAATTTTGACGATTAAAATTACTAGTCTTTTTATTTATTTTTTACGTATGTTGGACTGCAGGGAAATAGGTAGATAAGTTTGTAAAGAGTCGATATCTACTTTATTCGGTTGTACCTATTACGTTACGGTATACAGACAGTAAGAAAATTCATTTAGTTAATACCTATCTTTGCCCTCTTGTTAAAATAACAATTACATTACATTACATAAAGAGAAACAAAACATTTATGTGATTTAAACCCTGATAACCCATCTTAACATACCCAACCTTATTCTTATTGAACTGCAAACAGCTCTCGAATATTAAAACAATAAAACATTATTGTAGATACACCAATACGTTATGTATAAACCGCGCCATTAAAGAAACGAATCTAAAATGGCGGAAATTATCATTCCCCCTCACTCGCACGCTAAACGTTATTCCTGTCTTGACACAATTATTTTTTTAATTAAATTAAATTAACACAATTAAATTATGGGCATTCTCCTTTCCTTTAAAAAAATCTAACTATAAAATTTTATTACAATTACACAATTCTTAATTCAAATTTATTTTCTAGTTTTTAGTTGGATTTTCTATAAAAGCGTGTTTTTAATATTTTTAACTATTACTTATTTTTATTTTACAATCCAACTTCCAGTTACACTATTATTGAAATTGAATTGTATAATACAATATTCTAAAAAATATTAAAAATGTTTTGTTGCATTGTCCGACACACCTATTATAAGTTTTAATGAATGTTCACGAGATCAGCAAAACAAAGTGATGTCGCGGGGAGACTGGGCTGAGTGACGTGTACGTGTACCGCAAGAGGCTGTATTAATATCCTTAAAGTTCCTCACTTTATAACGAGACAGGAAAACTTTCAAACGCTTAGACAAAGCGACCTTTAACTTACGGGCTACGGCAAAGTAATTAAGGTTGCAAAACAGGTAAAATTAAGTTGCATAATCGTGTACATATATATGAGTATTACGTATCTATGTGTAGTTAATAAAATACATATAACAAAATATAATTACAAAATATACATCTATCTATAGTCGAATCACCGATGATTTAGTGATTCGACTATACCATTCAATTTAAGTAAAATTCATTCCCTGTCAAAGTAGGGAAAAAAAACCCAAGCATCCACAAATATAAATTAGGTATTCTATTTACTCGATTAATCCTTACTGACCTTTGATTAATAATAAACCTTCAGATCAATAGATGGCTACCAACGTGTATATCTTTGTTTATTGCAAAACGCAAAACGCAAAAATACAACTACAATAGTATCTTACCAAAGAAGCAAAATTTATAGAAAGGTGTGAATTAGTTCTTATTTACTTAGTTTAAACTAGCTGACCCGGCGAACTTCGTATCGCGTTTTTTTTAACTATTTCTTTCTAAAATAAAAGTAGCCTAAGTTACTCCTTGTTACATCAGCTATCTGCCAGTGAAAGTCCCGTCAAAATCGGTCCAGCCATTTCAGAGATTAGCCGAAACAGACAGACAAAAATTCTAAAAAATGGTGTTTTGGTATATGTACCATGTACCTAAACATTCAAATGCACTTAGTAAAAAGCGATAATTTTAATATAACAAAGAGTCATTCCAATTTTATTTATTTGTATAGATAACGACATGTACCTACATATGTTGTTAGTTCCAACGCGAGAACAAAGGCTGGGTAGTTGAGAGTGGACAGCGAAACAATAAGAATGGAATTCGAGCTAAGTGATTTGTCTCAGGGAAGAAATGTTTTTGCAGCTTTTACTTTGTGCTGGTTACGTGGTTCTTTATTGTTGAGTTCTTCCCTTTATCTATGGATGTTTGTTGCTCTCGCGAATACTACTGAATGAATTTTTATGAAATTTAGCAGACAGGTAGACCTAGAATAAGATCTAGAATAATGATCTGGAATAAGATATATGGTATTAGATATTAATCCCGGAAAAGATAGGCAAAGTCGCGGGCAGAGCAGAGTGCTAATAGTTAATACATTATTTTTATCTACCTACATATTCACATATTTCACGAAATGACTTTTGATAAATTTAGCACCAATCTAGACGTAAGTATATCCTTTACTGAAGTAAAATTTCTTTACATACGCTTGACTTGGAGAGTAAGCTGGTGAATGCGTGACGAGAGCGTTACGAAAAGTGTGATCGGGCGAGGCGAACGTTAGTTCGTTTGCGAGTTTGCTACGTTACGCGAACGGTGATTTCTTGATTATTTCCTAATTTCATTTCGTTCTTGAATAATTTTGTAAATTAATATTTTGTTCAATACATTAAATATTCTACATTTAAAGTCAATAATTAAATAAAAATCTATTCAAAATTATTAATTTATCAATGAAAACCAATAATAAAGAATTTTTACTTCAGTCGTGTAGTCTAAAGCACACTCGTTTTTTTATTGAAGAAAGATGAAATCGATAACTTTAGTTCCAGCTGTATTTAGTTAAAACCATTTTACCTTAACAATCCTCCTTGTTCACAGCGCATCTCCATTAGAGCCTCTAGACCTTTGCGCTAGAGTCTAGACAAAACTGTCTTGGGAATGACATTTAGTCCTACTTCTCTAACCTTTGCTATTTCCATTTAGCCATGGTATCATTGTTAATAATTATTAACGATATCTTTGTTTTGTTTACCAAACATCTTTGTTTAATAAACAAAACAAAGATATACCTATCTTTGATAAACTTACCGTTCAAGTGGTTTGCCCTGCTGCAAAGCTCTTTGTGAGAATCAGTTGCAGAATACTTTATTTCCGACACTAGCAACGTACCGGCCCTAATGGCGCTATAAGTGCGCTTTGCAGCTTAATAGCTGGAGAGCTAGTGAACCCTCCGAGTAACGGTCTTCCTGTAAGGCTAGAAATTTGTACACTTATGATTTATAGCATGCTAAGGGCAATAGCCATGACCTGCCAGGCGTCAACCCTGCACGTCATCAGCCCCTTTATTTTTTAAATTGTAAAATATATAAGGAAAAAAAACTTGTTCCTGTAAGGTTAAAAATTTAATAGGGTGTAGTTTATTTATTGTAAATCTTGTAAAAAAATTGACAGGCGATTACAATGAGCAAAAGTATGTGACAGGTGAATTGAAAGGTGCACATTTGATGAGGTAAAATAAACTTTCTCCTGTATAGTTCAAACTTGGATATGTTTTTGAGTAAACGTTTTAGAATAAATATGTACAATGACAGGCGATTTTGAATAGCATAAGACCTTGACAGGCGAGGGAAAAGCTGCTAAGGGCGTGCGAGTAAGAGGTGTTACGTGAACGCCTATAAAGTGCGAGTGACATGAAATAAAAATAAAAATGATAAATACAATATATTTTATTGGTTTTAATGTAATCTACATTAGTTTTTACATTAATTTTCTTCATCATTATCCGACACTTCACTACCTACTACTACAATAATTTAAAAAAAATTATAAATATTTCTGAACTGTATACAAAATTGGGACCTTCTATATGCCAAAGCTTACCGGGATTTCATGCATGACCGGTTGCGATTTTAATCCGTAGTTTTTAAGAGGTAAAAAAACCTTTCCAAATATTGCAGAAATGTAGTGAGTATCAGAAGGCGTTCAAAGCATTAGGGAATGCAGAAGTAGTAGAGAAGAAAGAAAAAAAATCCGATACTCGAGAAATTTGTATGCCATCAAAAACGTAACTTGTAAAAAAACCAAGTCTCGCAACTCAGTTCTTCTACTGTACAAATTTGTATGATCCATATAATACCAAGTCGGTTAATTTATTCAGTCCCTACTTAAGGGTCCTTATGTCTTAAGTTATTACGTAATTAGCTAACCTAACAACATTTTAAAGTGGTTGGTTGGTTGGTTGGTTGGTTGGTTTCAACCCATCCTGCCATGCCTGTCAATTTTTTTCTTAAAGTGCCAGTACCATATCAATATTAAAAATCTTTTACCTATGTTCTAAATAAACAGACTGACTTGGCCATTGCATGAAAACGCAATGTATCTGACAAGTAATACGTATTACTTACATATTATTATTAAATAAGACTGTTTTGTGCGATTGCCTGTATTTATAACATAAAAGATTTTTAATATTGATATGGTCACTTTAAGATGTTGTTAGGTTAGTAAAGTTTAGGTGTAATTACGTAATAACTTAAGACAGAAGGACCCTTAAGTAGTGACTGAATAAATTAACCGACTTGGCATTACATGGATCTCACAAATTTTTACGGTAGAACTGAGTTGCGAGACTTGGCTTTTTTACAAGTTATGTTTTTGATGGCATCTCATTTCTTTTTGTAGTTAATCCTCCTTTTTTGCCTTTCCAACACCTTTTACTTCGTGAATACCAACAATTTCGGGCAATTTAGTCTACTCAGTATTTTGCGGGATTTTGGTACAACTTCATAAGACATGTCCCATTTTTGCTTTTTCATTTCTTTGAACATAATAATATCTATATTATACATAATACAGGTACACTGATTCGTTAACTGCAAATGTAATTTTGTAATGATTTACATTTATACGGGATTACAAAGTTAATTATGCAGTTAGTGTATCTAGAAAACTGGACTGAAATTGCAAAATATTTTAAGTTTTCCTTGATTTATACACTAAACCCTGACTGTGTTCTAAATTTGAAGTTTCTATGTCTGCTAGAAGTGCCTTAGAGTTTTGATGATCGGTCAGTGAGTGACGAAATTAAAAAACTTTGACTAGTTATAATTCTTAAACTTCTGGTTCAAATTGATTGAAATTTGAAATATACATACAATGCCTGCTTGGTGACTGAAAATTCAGGCTTCTAGATTTATCCATAACGAAGTTTTAGGGGTTCGAAAATGGCCTGAACTGCTTCGAGAAAAAGATGGTACGGCCGGCCGTGCGGCTGTGCCCCCAGATGCCAAATGTACGGTTCGAAATGTTCAAAATTAAATGATGCGCGTTATGAAAAGTTCTTTGCTACATATATAACACAAGTAATCCTAAAATATTCATGAAAAAACTAAGAAGTTATGATTCATCAAATCTATATCCGTGCCAACGCGAACTGCAACAACAATTATTAAGAAATGCATAATTATTACAAATATATAGCGAAATTATCATTTAAAGGAACCAACAATTCTTACCCCTGAAAATAACGGTTGGAACTTAATTGATGGTCATTACGATTTCAATTGGTTTGAGGGGAATACGGTTCTTTCTTTTATTAAAATTTATGATATACTTTTACAAGAGCCTACTGATACTGCCGAAGCACAATCAACTGAAACTGAGGAATACATTTTAGGTAACATACAATTATTTTATTCAATAAGATTTAATATGCAGTCCTATGTAATTGAGCTTGATATTCAATTCTTAATGACCTTATTGATTTATTAAGATATTTTTTTTTCTATTTTCAGAAGAGTAAAAGATTATCGAAGAGTCAGATGATGATGAAAACAGTAGTAGCTAGTGAAGTGTCGGATAATGATGAAGAAAATTAATGTAAAAACTAATGTAGATTACATTAAAACCAATAAAATATATTGTATTTATCATTTTTATTTTTATTTCATGTCACTCGCACTTTATAGGCGTTCACGTAACACCTCTTACTCGCACGCCCTTAGCAGCTTTTCCCTCGCCTGTCAAGGTCTTATGCTATTCAAAATCGCCTGTCATTGTACATATTTATTCTAAAACGTTTACTCAAAAACATATCCAAGTTTGAACTATACAGGAGAAAGTTTATTTTACCTCATCAAATGTGCACCTTTCAATTCACCTGTCACATACTTTTGCTCATTGTAATCGCCTGTCAATTTTTTTTCAAGATTTACAATAAATAAACTACACCCTATGGATGTTTGGGTTATCCATTAAAAGAGTTTCTTCTGTAGATAGTAATTTAATGCGGAAGAGCACAGTCACAACTTTATAGTGGCGGCAGTTCACAAGTCTCGAGTGGATTATACAATTCGAATCTGTTAGCACTGTCACTGTTTGTACGGTAGTGGTGGTTGACAACCCACTGACATATTGACAGTTCTGCCTGACGTCGTGAGGTGTTGCCAGTGTCAATATGCCAGTGCAATGTGTCGCCACACCACCCCCCTACGAAGTAACTAAAAATATAATTTTTATATTACTAATAGGGATAACAATTGTATTATATTCCTTAAGCTATACAAATTAAAAAAAAATAAAATATTGCAATAAACAATATAAGGAAATAAACAATACAATGAAAATAGACAATATAAAAAAAAATGACAACCAAAGAAAACTAAAATTAAAATAACAAAAACAAATACATTAGATTTTCTTATGAACGTATTATAAATCTAATACAGATTTGAACTTAACAGTACGACCTGAACGGGTTACAGTTGGTTGTGGAGTTCGTACGTTGTCGGAGAGCTTTGGCGGAGGCACAGTAGGAGATGCAGCAGGAGTAGAAGGAGCTATTGTCTGATCGAGGCTACTGTCCGGATCAGACATGAGGTAGGCTGGTTTTACACGGTCTATGCTCACTTCTTGGTGTTTACCTGCGATGTCGAGGGTTAAGGTCTTGTTACCGTGTTTCAACACCTTGTACGGTCCGGTGTAAGGCGGTTGTAAAGAGCGTCGAACGGTGTCGTCCCGCAAGAAAACATGTGTTGAGACAGGTAGATCTCTAAATATGAACGACGTTCGATTGCTGTGACGAGATGCTGGGATTGGACGAACGTCCGTCATCTTACGCCTTAGCTGCGAAACAAAACTCTCGGTGTCATGTTGGTCCCCTTGAGAAACACTAGGTGCCAAGAATTCTCCTGGCAACCTCAGTGGTTCTCCGTAGAGCATTTCTGCTGCGGAGCATTTGAGATCGTCCTTGAGAGAGGTGCGAATGCCGAGAAGGACGAGAGGAAGGGCTCTGTGCCAGGTGTTGTTATGGCACATTAGAGCTCCCTTCAACTGGCGGTGAAAACGTTCCACCATGCCGTTCGCCTGAGGATGGTAACTGGTCGTTCGGGCACGTCTGGTGGCTCCGAATTCCATGAGGCGTTGGAACAACGTGGATTCAAATTGACGTCCCTGGTCCGTTGTTACAGTAATGGGGACGCCGTAACGCGCAATCCAGCCGTTGAAAAAACATTCGGCAACTTCCTCAGCAGTGATGGAGGTCATGGGCCAGGCTTCTGGCCACCTTGAGAAACGGTCTATTGCCGTAAGACAATAATTGAATCCATTCGAAGGTGGTAGAGGGCCTATGATGTCAAGGTGAACGTGTTTGAACCTTCCTGGTGGTGTAGGGATATCACCAAGTGGGGATGTGATGTGTCGCGTGACTTTGCTTTTCTGGAAAGCTTGACACTCGCGTGCCCACTTGCGGCAGTCTTTTGCGATGCCAGGCCAGACAAAACGGTCCGCGATCAGGCGCGCTGTTGCACGCGCTCCCGGATGGCTTAAGTTGTGCAGACGCTCGAAGATTGGGCGTCTGTGACTCGGTGTTAAATACGGTCGCGGCTTTCCGGTAGATACATCACAGTAAATAGTGGTACCGGTTCCTGGTATCACCGTTGCTTCCAACTTTAACGATGACTCCTTGCGCATCTTCTCGAGCTCTGCGTCACAACACTGAGACTCAGCGAGGGCGGTGTAGTCATCATCCAGCTGAATCGCTTCGATCCGGGACATCGTATCCGCGACAACGTTGTCTTTGCCGTGGATATGCAAGATGTTTGTGGTAAATTGAGAAATGAATGACAGCTGATTAAGTTGTACGGGAGGTAACTTCTCACGTCGTTGTAAAAACGCGTAGATGAGAGGTTTGTGGTCGGTATATATAGTGACCTCCTGTGCCTCCAAAATGTGGCGGAAATGTTGAACGGCTTCATAAACTGCTAACAGCTCCCTATAGTATGCAGGCCAGGTGGACTGGCGCGAGGTAAGCTTCTTGCTGAAAAAGGCAAGTGGCTGCCAGCAGTTGTCCACACGTTGTTGAAGACAAGCACCAACGTGAGTGGAGGATGCGTCTGTAAATAGTCCGAGGAGAGCGCCAGGTTTTGGATGACACAGAAGAGTTGCCTGAGCAAGATGGTCTTTACAGCTTTGGAATGCTTGCTCAAGGTTCGCTGTCCATGGGACGGGTTTAGCTCCTTTTAGCTGGCTCGACGCTAAGATGTCGTTTAGCGGAGCTTGTAGTTCTGCAGCCTTTGGGATGAATCGTCGGTAAAAGTTAACCATTCCAAGAAACCTGCGGAGGCCTTCTACGGTCTTAGGTAGAGGGTAGTTCCGCAGAGCTTCAATTCTGTCCTGTGGTGGACGTATGCCTTCTTGTGAGATATGGTAGCCTAAGAAAACAATTTCTTTCTCAGCTAGGACACACTTGGCGGGATTTATGACGACACCATATTTGGAGAGACGTTGGAACAGGGCGCGTAAGTTCCGAGCATGTTCGTCGGCCGAGCGCGAAAACAGCAGAATGTCGTCGACATATGGGAAGCAGAAATCGAGTCCCCTGACGACTTCGTCTATAAACCGCTGAAAGGTTTGCCCAGCGTTACGCAAACCGAAGGTCATAAAAGGGAACTCGAAAAGCCCAAATGGTGTTGTGATTGCTGTTTTCGCGACATCTGGCTCGTGCACTGGAATTTGTTGGTAGGCCTTAACTAGGTCGATTTTCCCAAATATGGTGGCGCCAGCCAGGTTATGTCCGAAATCGGCAATGTGCCGAACGGGGTATCTATCAGGAACGGTCCTCGCGTTCAGGGCACGATAATCGCCGCAAGGCCGCCAACCGTTCTCACCCTTTTTAGCCAGGTGCAGGGGTGAAGCCCAGGGACTCTTTGAGGGTCTCGCGGTGCCACATTGTACCATGTCCTCAAATTCCTTCTTCGCAATTGAGAGCTTTTCAGGTGCAAGTCTCCTGGGTCGGCATGCTACGGGTGGGCCATCTGTTGTCAAAATGTGGTGTATTGTAGTGTGTTTGACTGTTCTTGGAAGTCCAGGTGGCCTGGTGATGTCAGGGAACTCCTGGAGTATTTCCGAGAAATTGTTGTCAGTCACAACCACAGCCTTTATACTTACCTGTGCTACGTCAGTCACCTGTGCTGGGGCTGAGAGGTTAGTTAATCCGTCAATCAGTTTTTGATTAGCACAGTCTGGCAGTAGGTTGTAATGTGCCAGGAAATCAGATCCAATTATAGGAATGCTGACGTCAGCAATTATAAAGTCCCACTTGAAGTCGCGGCGTAGATTTAAATTTAAATTAAGGGTGAGTGGGCCATAGGTCCGGATAATGCTTCCGTTGGCGGCGCAGGCTTCATAATTTGTAGGATGCACTGTGCCCTTAACTAAATTTCGTGGGAAGCAGGAGAGATCAGACCCAGTGTCAATCAAAAACTGACTCCTGGATCTAAGATCTCTAATGAATAACCGGCGGCCAGGTTTCAAGCAATCAGCAGCCGCCACTACTGACTGCTTAAGTCGTTTCCCTTCTCAGCCCAGGAGCAAGGGCTGGTACACTTTGTTGCTTTTTCAGCAAATCTTTTATGGTACCAGCATGTCCCCACCTTTTGTTTTGTTGCTGATCGACTGCGTGAACGAGGCCGGTGGGGTGTCGATCTACTATGCCTGTGCTGGTTTAAGCTGAGGGTCTCAACCCTCTTTGACAGTTCTTCTAACCGTTGCACTATGGTATGAAAATCAATTGGGTTAGGGCTGGCAACAGCGTGTATTGCTGGTGGTGGTGGGAGGGATGAATCTACAATGGCATCTGCTATTTGTGCTACCCTGTCTAACGGTAAATCCAATTGTGCCATTAATATGCGCTGGACTTCTTGTGGAAGCCTACGTATCCATAATTCCCGGATAATGGATTCATCACCCGTGTTGTTACCTGCCAAAGAACGAAGGTGCCGGAGAAAAGCTGAAGGTTTCCTATCCCCCAACATTTCCTCACTGAGCAATTGCCGTACACGCTGTTCGCTGGACACTGAGAACCGCTTAATTAACTCTGTTTTGAGGTACTCATATTTATCTTTAGAGGGAGGATTGGAAATAATATCCTCAACCTGGTCTGCCAATCTTGCATCCAGCATAGCAAGCACGTGTCCATATTTAGTGGCATCCTGTGTTATGTTTGCAATCTCAAACTGTGCCTCAGCCATAGCAAACCACATTTTGGGTTTCTCCGGCCAAAAATTGCTTAACTTTACTGACACACCCATGATACTTGCTTCGGGTTTAGTAAGAGCTGCAAGTTGAGCTTGAAGCTCAATAACTTGCTTCTGTACCTCTTCCTGAGATATGTTAGTTAATATTAAACACGAACACCGGTTAAGCAAAATGTCAAAAATAACAGAATTTAAAATAATATTAGTAGTGCAAAGTAAAATTAATATTTAGTGGTAAAATGATCAGTAATTGTAAATAAAGATGATATTAATAACATTCCATTAATCAGCAATTGGCATTTATATGAGTAGGCATGGATATCATGCAACAATAATAAAATAAAACTTTAAACTGTTAATAATACAATCCAGGATATTAATTGTTAATAAAGGAGCAAACAAAACACAAATTGTAGGCGGACACGTTATGCAGTTCGTTTTTTAGTAAATACATGCAACCACAGAGTTATTTTGTTGTCATAAGAATGTCAAAATGTTCAAACACTTACGTACAGTTTGACGTAAATACACACCAACCTTGCAGGAACGGAACGCAATAAGACTTGCTGTTTTGACGTATGTCACTGTTACTTTGGCGTATCGCGTCACTATGATACTTGACGTACGTTGTCAAAGTATGGCGGTAAGCTTCCCGCAAATTTTAGTTCGCGGGAAAAATTTTGGTGGCGCTGATGTCGTTGTTCGGTTCGACGATTTTATGTTAAAAACTGAAATTATTTCAACCAAACACACTTTTACACACACTATTTACACAATACACGCTGTGAGCTGTATGCAGGTCGCATGTATGACTTCGGGGGCTCCTTGCGCGCCGAATAGGTTCCGTGCCAGCGATCTGTAAAGTGGATCGCGCGGCCAAAATTGCGATGGAATTTGACGAAAACGATGAATATTCGCAATTTCTTGACGCGAATGCTTCGTGCAGGCTGTGTAGGTCCTCAGTGCGACCTCCTGGGCTCCATGCACGATGCTCGGGCTCCTTGCCAGGCTTGCCAGCGATCTCTTCAATAGATCGAAGGGTGGCAAGTTTGTGGCGAAGACGAATATTCACGTAGACTCTTGTTCTTAAGTCGGGTCACCATTTATGGATGTTTGGGTTATCCATTAAAAGAGTTTCTTCTGTAGATAGTAATTTAATGCGGAAGAGCACAGTCACAACTTTATAGTGGCGGCAGTTCACAAGTCTCGAGTGGATTATACAATTCGAATCTGTTAGCACTGTCACTGTTTGTACGGTAGTGGTGGTTGACAACCCACTGACATATTGACAGTTCTGCCTGACGTCGTGAGGTGTTGCCAGTGTCAATATGCCAGTGCAATGTGTCGCCACAACCCTATTAAATTTTTAAGCTTACAGGAACAAGTTTTTTTTCTTTATATATTTTACAATTTAAAAAATAAAGGGGCTGATGACGTGCAGGGTTGACGCCTGGCAGGTCATGGCTATTGCCCTTAGCATGCTATAAATCATAAGTGTACAAATTTCTAACCTTACAGGAAGACCGTTACTCGGAGGGTTCACTAGCTCTTGGACTATAAACTTCTTTTTAATTTTCTTCTGGCTGGCTGTTAGCACTGCAACACGCTTGTAAGTAAAATGCGAATAGATTAATACAAAATAGATTTTGGAGGTAATAGCCTACAAAAGAGTTATTGAGATCATTGAAGTAGGTATAATGTCATAGAACAGACATCTCGAACAAAATGTATGTCCCTCCCGAGATGTTTGATTTTCAAAATTGAGCCCCGGTTCTCCTTTCAAAATCGAACGAATCCATTGAAGATTGAAGCCACGTGGCGCCAATGCATTGGTACATAAAATATGGTGTTCGCGGTGTCGATTCTATACGCTAGTAATAATAAATACTTCAGTGATTGAGGTATGTATATTTGATTACTTTAACCTGGCTCATAGGTACCTACACTGTACCTACTTATACTAAAATAATTTTTCATACACTAAATTAAATTAATTAACAATAATAACTTTATTTAAATAGAACTATGCTGAGTGTGTTATTAGGTATTGTTATTTATTTATATTAATTTAGGAATACGATTTTGATTTTAAATTTATATCGTCCTTAATCCTTTGTTTTATTAAAAACCTATACATGAAGCCACTGTTAAGACACGCTAAAACTTTTCCTAAGGACAGACACTAAAACCTTTCAGTATACAGCGCATACGCATGTAGGCGAAATATAATTAATTAATTACATAATTTAAATGATATCTCCCTAACAAAAAAAAAATTAAAATGTTATTAGAAAGAATCCGCAGAGCACTTCCGGGACGGAACTGTACCGGGATGACCTACTTTAACCCCGCGGCCGCTCCCCAAAGAGACATTTGGAGGAAAAACGCGCACCACGAGAAAGCTACTTCTTTATTTTACTTACATTTCTTATTTATTCTAATACATGTATTTACGAGGCACCCGGATAAATATTGTGTCTTGTGACTACCGTAGAGTATTAAAATATTTATGTACTTGTGTTGTATTATCTTTCCCTAAATCTTTGTTTAAGGAGCCACTCATGTTAACTTAAAATATAATTGAATGTCAGATAAATACACAACACACACAGTAATTAAATTTCAAGGCAAATGTAATTTACAAACATCTTTGAAATAAATGAGGACAAAGTAATTTTAAAAAGTTTAATGAATAAGTAGGTTACATGCATATGTATTAACGGCTAATGCTAATAATTGGTTTCATGTACAATAAATTAAATATGCGCAATAAATTAGATAGGTATGGTAGGTACCTACTTAATACTGTAGTTTGGATTACCTGGATATTAAAATTACCAAGAGATGTAGTTAGCCAAATTGTTTAAAGCTGTTTAATTTTTCCTGGCATACGTTTTTCTTACCTACATAAAATTACTAATTTATTTTAAGAAGCTATAAACTCTGCAAAGGTCTAACTACAAAGAAGGTAATTTGTGACACTATGAATTTTATTTACGCATAAATAAATCTGTTTCGTAAGACAGCTAAAGCAACAATTACCTATAATAAAAGGAAATTAAAAGAAATAGAGATCAAAATAATATAATATGTTACTGTAAAAGCCCAAACTACGGTAAATCTTAAATTCCAGTAAAACCTAAGATTTACCAACTTTTAATGGTAAAAGCCCGAAGTGGTCTGTGATTATTGTTTTTTTTTTTTTTTTTTTTTTTTTTTATTTATTTACTAACAAACATAACTCGTTTATAATCATACCCGCCAAACCGTTGAAACAGTTTGTAGGCGGAGACTGAACGCTCTTAACATTACAATATTGAGAGTAGTACATACTTGTTTGCTAACTCTTATATTCTTATTAACTCTGTTTACTTATAAACTCATATACTATTATATTCATGTTACACACATATATATATTTATTTAATTAAGAAATGCAAATAAACATATCTATACTATAATAAAACTCAAAGTGTCTGTTTGTCTGTCCGGGCATCACATAAAAACACTTGAACGGAATTCGATGAAACTTGGTAAAGTTGTTACTGATACCCTGGGTCATATTTTAAACAACTTTTCATCCCGGTACATTAAAAGGCTTCCCGGGAAAACAGGACAAAAATTTAATTTCGAACTTTTATTATCGTACGAGTATATTCGGTAAATCTTACGTTTTACCTCAGAGACATGGTAAATGTTGAAAAATAGACATCCAAACGTGTTAGATACATCGCCACGTACTCGTGGGTAATCTTCATTCCCCCACTGTATTCAGAACACACCATAATTTATTCAGATTTCAACATTCATACCACTAGAAAAAAACGTGTAAACGCGCGCAGAGCTATTTTCGGGGTTAAATTAAAATAATAAATAATGGAGATAGAGCTATAAGAGCTGTGACATATTTTTTGTAAATATCCTCCTCCTTAAGAATCTTTTTTTGTTAAATATAGATATTTTTTTCCTTCTTGTAATTGAAATAATACTCGTTGCTTTATTTCGAAAACTAACATTTACCAACCATCATTGGTAAAACTTAACATGTACCTAACTACCAAACGCTAATGGTAAAATCCTGAAAAAATACCATTTTGTATAAAATTTACCAACACACGTTAGTAAATCCTAAGATACCTAAGATTTACCAATATACTGGCTTTTACAGTAACATATAAACATACCAAACGAAGTTTATAAAATTTTCCTGTGAAAGCTCTTTGTTCTTCTTTTAAATAAGAAAGGATCGTAAGTCTATTAAAGGGTACCTAATGGAATCATTTCTTACTTACCGTTTGTGTTATATTCTTCATATTCTATATATATATATTCTTCTTGTTGCGGCTAAAACTTCTTGCATCTTAATTACAGCCTGCACAAAGAACACAAGGAAGAATATTCCCTAATTTTCTGGAGAAGCACATAATATTTATGTTTCGTAAAAACACAACATTTTGGCCAAGGAAGGCTTTGTCAAGGCAATTTGTACCGCTGCCTCGGCCGCTCAGATTTTGTGCCTTTGTACTTTATCTCTCAGATGGACTATTAGCAAGTGTCCCTGTAACAATTCCGTTTTTGCACTGACTTATTGCTCCAGAAAGTACCGGCTTTTCGCGGAAGAGGAAGAAATTATACATAATAAATGATAAGGAGAGTTTAGGTTTAGTAGAACAATCCAATTCATTTCTATATGTATTTTAGTTTCATACATAATTATGAATTATAAAGTGGAGCTTTGTTTTATAAGGACACTTCACTTTTGCCCTGAATAACAGCAATACCAAAATTAATTTGAAATAACTATCTAATTGAACTAACTAGGTGTGCAGTGCAAATAAATACAAAACCAAAAAATGCCTAAATTTTTATTATATTTGCAGAGAGAACAGAAATTGTAGATGGGTTTTCTCTGAAGCCAAGAATAAAGACTGGCGCTACGACCAACACAAAAATTGCGAGAAAAAACTAAAAAAATATATTTATGGCTCACTAAAATGGATGTGCACGGAACGCAAAATGTTATGTGAGAGTGACATAATGCGTGGTCACGTCGTGAACGTGACGCCGTCGAAGTGTTACACTTCACTATAGTTTTAGACTAGTTATAGTTAAAGTTAGTATATGTATACTCATTACTTAGTTTTTAAAGACGAATCATATTTACTTAGTAAACAAACTTACTGTCTTTTTATATTGATTGGTATTATAATTTAAAGACAAACACAAAACGATAATAATTTAAAGAAGAATAAATATTTATTAATTTCTGTTTACCATTAATTATTTTTTTAATTAAACAAAAAGTAGTGCTAAGTTTGCTTACCAAATTAGTCGCATCCAAAAAATGGAGTATAATGTGTTCGGGGTATAAAACAGTGTAATGTGTTCCCATTCGATTATAATGTTGGTGTCTTTAAGTCAAGAGTCAAAAGGCTTTTACTAAGTAAGTGCGTCTTACCACCCATGCCTACATCTCCACTTGCTTCCATACTTCGTTCGTAGGACACGTAAGGAGGCCTTTGGGCAGCATGAGGCCTTGGGCAGCGGCACTTGGGTGGCCCACTAAACAATCCGCACGGGAGCAATATAATCCGCAAGAGTGAATACGCTTTTACTAAGCTAATGCGTTTACCACCCATGACTATCAGGTGGGATTGTAGTCAAGCATTAACTTTTAAGATATAAAAAGCAGCAGGGTGAAGTATAACTAGGCCTCCTCAAGATGACAGACCCTTTAGTAGTAGGCCATTAATGAGTTGACGCCAGGTATCAGTAATAATAAAATTATAAAGAGTATAAATACTATCTGGTAGGTACCTACTGAGGCTACTGCAATAAATTGAATTTGAGGATACTGTAGTGTGTCATACATTCACCCACTACCCACCATGACAATGACAAAGTGCAGGGCTGATATGGTAACCAGTGTTATCTGAGTGAGGCAACTGAGAATTCAGTCCATGTCTAAAGCCCCATATTAATGTGTCCACTAAGCCACGCTAAGCGGATTACCATGTGGAAATGTACGGTGAATTAAACGCGCTAATATAAGCCTAATATAAGCCTTAAGAACTTAATGGCAATAAGTAATACTTATGATATTAGACTTACGCCCCAACTCAGAGTCACTAATGGTTACTTAAATCTTAAATCGTTCCTTAGTACAGAATTTGTATGGTGATCCTTTACTAAACAGCGATTAAAGTAAACGTTAGTGACTCTGAGTTGGGGCGTAAGTGTGTGTACAAAACTACAAATTGAACGTATTACCGGCGTGATTAAGCATGGTAACCTTTTAAAAGAGTTTTTAAAATTTTATATTGTTGGCCTACTACCATTAAAGCGGTAGTTTCTTGCCGCTTCTTCTTACGGTTGAGATTTGTTAAAGCGATGACGTCGGCCGTAGCTTAATTTTCGAAAGAGTTTATAAAACCAATTTCAAATAACATTGTTTTGATTTGATTTATCTTATGTTTATTTAAAGCTGGTGTGAGCAAAAAGCATCGCGTAGCAGCATGAATCACAACATTCACGACCAAATTGGTAAAATAGCTAGAAACTCGGCAATTTGCAAAGAACTATCTGCACCGAAGTGCTTCTTACATCTTAGTTCTTGAAAGTGAAAGAAACGATACGCCCACATCGCCAATTCAAAATTATTGAAAATCAAATGTACCTACCTTACCTACATAATAAAGTAAGCATTCGATCGTCGTTGCTAACTTATCCTCAAAGGTAAAAAAGATATTCAATAGTTTGACTAGCTTATAGGTCATCAGTATTATTTAATATTCAGGTCCGGTATAATTCAGTATTCTGGACCGATGTCGTGCCGTCTCGTGCCCCAAATGTTCAGCAGTTCATGACCCCCAGGGGACCGGGATCACCAAAGTATCTTGCGGCGTGCTCCAATAATGGAGATTCACTGACTGCCAACAATATTCAATTCGTGTAACATCTGTGGCAAATGTTTATATTTTTTTATTATTCTTAATATAATTATTATTATAAGTTTCTTAATAATTACATATAGGTATAATAATGGACTTCCGCAAAAAAACGCTGGATACTATTAACTATATTTTGTTATGTTAAGTATATTTTTAAGAAAATGGACACCATGATGGTAAAGTGATCACCGCTCTCCATGGACTTTCGACAGTTTAATCTATGCTTCTGACAGATTACCAATACCTGAGGAATTTACAAACCCTCTCTTTTAAGATACCTACTTTTGTAAAAAATCATGGTAAGCCACATTGTTTTCAAAAAGGTATTGTTTTCATCTATCGTAATTTTTTAAAGTGAAAAGTCATATTGATTTTAATGAAACTTTTTACACTGAAATTGTGTTATCCTATTTACGGATTACCTACGCAACTTTCTTATAGCCTGAAGCACCGACGGAAAAGCAGAGAGCTGAAAAGAAGAGTCCTTTTCTAGATTTCCCAGAATAATAATCTGAACCCTGACATAAAATTAATGCTCCCAAATAAGCCGCCTCCGCGCTAATTATAGCCGGAAACTCGGCATTTATAGTAAAACTAGGTCGAGAAAAAACAAGTTGCGAAGCGAACCTATTGAACTTTACCCATTAGAACGATAATAAGCATTAAAAAATATCACAGCGCGGTCGCCGCCGGTCAATGGGATGCACAAGAAAACCTCGTGAAATCTTTTCTTAACTTTTGTATAGATTCGAGAATAGCGTCTTTAAGAATTTTTTCTTAAAGAAGAGACTCTTTTTTCCGTATTTTTATCTATCTAACACATTGAAGTATAATGTCATAGAACAGACATCTCTAACAAAATGTGTGTCCCACTCGGGAGGTTCGATTTTCAAAATCGAGCCCCCGTTCTTCTTTCTAAATTGAACGTATCCATTGAAGATTGAAGCCACGTGGCGCTAATGCATTGGAACATACATGGTGTTCGCGGTGTGTTCGAACTAAACGCTAGTAATACCTAATTCTTCAATGATCTATCATTGATTTTAAGTTAACAAAGGAAAACACTAAAACGTAAGGGCATAATTGTTTACTGCAGCACGAAATTGGTGCATACTGCTATTGCTATTCTATCCCGAAATCTAAGTCTTTGTTAGAATTTTTGTGAAAGCGTGTGAGCTTGTGAGTACTTGCAACCTCTTTGACATGAATCGTTTTTGGGGGATCTCAACTCAGAATACCTTTCTGACGCTATCTGGTACATGTTTAGATGGTTTGGCAAAAGTGTCATCTGCAACGAAATCCGAATTGCTTTGGATAATGGAATCGTAATACGGTAAAACGTAAATCCGACATACGTTTCAGCTTAAAGCCGTTTTGTGAAACACTCCATTAACGCCAACTACATACCGACATACATACTGACTGTAACATGCGACAGCTAGCATGGGATAATCCAAAGCCTTACCCGAACATCTTTGCTAAGGTCTGGCCACAGGAAACATTTTATTCGCCAATTTCATATCTCGTTAGTAAAATCTTTTATTTTACTGGCCATTTTCAGCGTGTTTTCATAACGTTTTATACAGGTTCTTCATTATAATTCCCGTCACTGCACTCGGGTCAACTCTTAAGATAATAATATGCAGTCATATTTAATTTTGCTAAACGCAAAAATATAGGTAGATGCCTATCTATCATTAATGGAAAAATTCAGCTAGCCATTATAAGCTACATAATAAGTTTTTAAAAATCTAGCTTTAAGGTTAAAATGAATGAAAAATTACTCCTTTCAGTGGCGTAAAAAAGAACTCCTTCACGAGTCAGCTAGTTCTCTGGATAAGGAACAATAAAAACCCGCAAAAGCGCTGCGTGTCAAACGTTCAGGCCTAACTAAGGACACAGGGCTGCACTGGACCGCTAATTGGTCGCAGCCATTACACGCCATGAATAGACCTTTACAAATAACAAACCGACAAGCGAGGGATATCACAGGACACAGATGCTGACGTCAAAGAGCGTAATTACATTCGAACAAAGTTCTTTGAACGCCACGTTTATTGTTTTCGTGCTGACGGTACACTCCCAAGTTCCCAACACTATTTGCGCGACAACATTCAGTGAACGAATAAGAGTGTATTTAAGTCGATGTTTCGTTTGTTTCACCAAAATAATCTCTCACTGGCTTTGAACACGAACACGAAAGTTAGTGCAGTTAATGGAAACAAACACGGGATTCTAATTTCTGTTTTGTCAAATCTGAGTTATTGTAAAACATTATCTACTTACATTAGATTAGATTATACGATGTTAATTAGATCAGTTAAAGTGAATGAATGAAATAACCCATTTAGATCATAGCTGTTTGTAAACGTTGTTTTGAAATATAATTTAAATGTAAAAAAAGACTAGCGACTATAAAAACTCATACCTAATATTATGCAGACAGGAGTAAAGGTCGTAGCTCATCTAAACGACACCGCTCCCACCCAACCAAAGTATGAGAATTCAAATATAAACTTTAAATCGTGCTCTGTAGGTGCACTTTACAGTAACAACAAAAATTAGCAGCCAGCGCGCGGGAAGCAAGCTTACCGCAACCTTGCCCCTCAATAGTTAACGTCTGGCGTATCGCACACTTCAAGCGAGCGGCCCGCATGCTTTAAGCACGGCGGCTGCTGGCTTGAAGCCCGCTAACGGACGGCGTACGTGCGCGGGTGGATGGAGGTCGCAACTGGTTCCGTCGCATACGTGTGAAAGGCGCAGGGTCAGCGAGTAGCCTGCTAGCTGTAGGCGCGAGGAAGCGTGTAGCCTGCTAGCTATAGGCGCGGGGAAGCGAGTAGCCTGCTAGCTGTAGGCGCGGGGAAGCGAGTAGCCTGCTAGCTGTAGGCACGGAGACAGCGAGTTGTCTGCTTGCTTTACAGGCGGTGTTGTACAGGTGCGGTGTGGGATTGGTGTCGTGTAAATGAGCTACGACCTTAATCCATAAAAGACCTGTGGGAGCAACTCGACGTCCATTTATGGCGAGAGAAAAAAGCTGACCAATATCAATAAGCTGCACTACGAACATGCATGCCCCTGAACTTGAGTCGAATCGAGTCTCTTATACTTAAACGATCAACTATTGAATTTTTTATACTTTTTCACTGACGTTTATTTGCTTTTTCATAACCATACATAATTTTCCTCTTATGGCAAATGCACCCGACTATTATATTGCCAACTAATTACGTAAGCTGCAAACTCTAGTCAATTAGGTAGTTGTAGATATAGCAAGATCGCTGAAAGAGCACTTCACTTCAGTTTGTTGAAAAAGTACCGTCAACAGCTTTGAATAGTGTAATTTACATTCAAAATGTAAGCAAATAGCATTGGGCTTGTATGGAATTAGGTCGCTGTTGAATGATAAACCTGATGATGATCGCTAGGATTATGATTTTCCTATTCACATTAATTGCTACTACACAACAGTTTAAAACCAGTTTAAGTTTTTGCTAGTTCTGTAGAGTACTGTAGAGAAACATAAAAAATATTGTAAGTATAAGTTACAATAAAATAACGCATTCCGTAAAAATAGGCACAAAGGTACCTACCACGTACGTTCATGGTATTTTTTAATATAACTTTCATCAAAATCTGACATGCCACACATTGATTTACCCACAAAATCTGTAAACTGGTACGTATCTGTAAACTGGTCAGTAGCGTAGCTTGTCCTCAGCAGGCCCTGTATAAATATTTGTTGAGGGGCCCCCGCTCCAACTTAAGCTGTCAAACGGGAGAAAAAGGGACGCCAATAGCAACAGCCTTAGGGCAACTTGCGAGCTTTTTTGGGGGCGCCACGTTTTGAAATGACGCGAAGTACATCGATAATGCTGGTCATACACGATCAAGTATACTTGTCAAGTTTTCAGCAGACTTGATGCGGCATCCAATAAACTTAACGGTGTATGGCCACGGTATGGCTATCTGGCTATCCATTACCACTTCAATTTTGCAATTCTTACCGTTCCGCGAGTAGGAATGTATGAATGAATTTATTTTAGGCACTAATAGTGCAGTCATTGAAGCATTATTGCTCCGAATTTTTTTACTGTGAACCGATTTGCGTGAAATTTTGGAATTAGGTTCATCTTACCCTTAACTTCAAAAGTGAAAATGATTTAAACTCCGCACTCACCCTGGGGGTGGTTGCCACCCCTTCTCGGGGGTGGACATTTTTTTTTTCAAAATAACCTCGGATGTCGATAGAAGGGCTAATTTCAAGCTAAAAATCACCTATAAAGTTTTTCGAAAAATCCAATACTTTTCAAGTTATTGGCAATTGAAAAATCGCAATTTTTTCACGTTTTTCATCGGTCTTTTGCAAATATCTCCAAAAATATATGTTTTATCGAAAATTTTATAAGAACCAAAATTGTAGCAGATAAAAAAACGAACAATTTAGTTTTTTTTTAAATCATTCTAAGTGCAATATTAAGCTAGATATTGAAGATCAAAGCCGTTTTTTATTTTGTCTGAAATTTAATCTATGTGTTCAATGCCATCTAGCGGCGAACAGATGCATTTTATGCATTCTGCCATAAAGAAAGTTTTTGTAGTGCTTGAAATAAGCTTTAAAATGAGCACTGTTAAAGGTCTTTTGCACGTAAAATAAGTGAGCTGTATTGAAAATAAGAAGACCATTTAATATTTTTTCTTTTAAATCAATGGGTTTCATAAGTGCCATTTCCGCCAAAATGAAAATTAATCGTATTCCGCCTAGAAATAACTTTATTATGAAGAGTTTGATAGATTGTATCAGTTTGGCTGCTTCAGGACACATATTTTTAAAAAAAATCAAGATTTAAAAAAAAAAACAAAATTTCAAATTTACAAAAAAAACACCTTTTTTTCATAATATCTCAAAAATGACGACAGATACGTAAAAAAGTGTAGGGATAAAAAATTTAGGTATTTTTCTGACGAACAATTTGGTTTTTTTTTATTTCTGTCAAACAAAAATTGACGGAGATATGATTGTTTAAAGAGCGCGCGGCAGCGCAATCACAGTCTCTCTTAAGCCCTTTAACCCTTCACCGTTTTAAAAAAAGGTTTTTTACTATATATTGCAATAAAGGATATTGTAGCTCTGTTAATTACCTTTAAAATGGTTTATTATAAATTGTGATAGCATGAAAATTGAAGGAGTTATGGTCCAAAAACTTATCATATTTTTTTCTACTCAGTAACTGAAAATTTCGGAGTGTGAATATTTGGAGCAAGTTTTCTCAAAGCTGCTACAAAAAACACTGCTGTAAAATTGTCATCGCTAGTTCCAACCGTTGGTGCCATAGATGAGCATACCAAGAGAGTTTATCTGCAAACCCAGATTTGGCTTGGTAATAAAAACATTTGTCCAACGGATTGGGGGTGGATCATCAGTGACGGCTTATTGACTCCACTTAAGTCTGTAAATCCACCCGCACCACAAGAACTCCTAAAAATGATTTTTTGCAACTGCAAAAAAGGATGTGGAACGTCTTGCGGGTGCAGAAGAGTTGGCCTATTCTGTAATACTACATGCGGAACGTGCAGTGGAGATAATTGCCAAAATAGCCCATTAATTCAACCAGATATTAATTGTGACAGCGACTCCGACATTGAGTAATGAAAAATAATATATTTTAATAATCTGGTACGATGTATTTTATGTAGTATTTTATGTAATTTGTAAATATTTTATTCAATAAATGGCAATTTTTTACTCTATAATTAAATTATTTTTAAATATGTGATCATATATATTTACTGTTTTAATTTAGGGGTAGTTTTAAGGGTAGCTAAGTTGAAGATTATGATAATCACTTTCGAGAGTGTAGAATAATATTTAAATCCTTTTCATTTAATGAAAAAAAAATTTTTAACAATTTTTTATCAAGAGGTTGTTTTTAAGGGTTGAAAGGGGGTTAAAAATTTGACTATTATTATAGAGAACAAAATAATACTTACTCTATACTTACATCTTTTTATGTCATACCAAAGTAATTATTTGTGATTTTTTTAATTTAGGGGTTGTTAGCAAGGGTTGTAAGAATTTCAAGGGGTTGAAAATGATTTTAATATGAGGTAATTGTGTTAGAAAACACTTTACAATTTCAAAACTTACTATTACTTAAGTTTTCTAGCGATAAAATGGCTCAATGTTAATTTTTCCATTAAGGGGTTGTTTACACCCCTTAAAAATAATTTGCGGAGTTCAGATTATTTTCACTTTTGAAGTTAAGGGTTAGATAAGCCTAATTCCAAAATTTCATGCAAATCGGTTCACAGTAAAAAAATTCGGAGGTAACACCGTATTTTTCGCTTCAATGACTGCACTATAAATAAAACCAGAACATTTGGCTTCGTCTGTTCATATAATTCAACAGCTGTTCGATACATTCATAACTTAGAACCAATTGATTAGAAATAATTTTGCATTACAAAACAATTTTAAATAAATCTTTATTTCCTACTTTCTAATGTTTGCTATAGGTACGTATCATATTATGTCACAGATGCTTTTTACATAAGGCTATAGTACATAAACATCTTTGGAATTTTCCATAATAATACATTTAAAGTCTGTTAAACTATTGAAGGAATTTACATTTAAGAATTTAATAGATTGTAAAATCGCTAACTGGATAAACAAGAGTAGCCTCTCTTGGTTCCCCATTGGTAAACAAGAACCGTAGTTTACGCAATACCATAGATGACCCTGTAGCCTAATATCAAATATCAATGGTCTGTTGATATTTACTCTACCTGTGTAGGTCCTATTTTTAAAGTAGAAGTAGGCCAAGACCACGGAACACAGAGACAAGAGGTGGAAATGGTATAAGTGTTGATTAGTACGGGAACCGTTCTAGCCAAAAAAAACACAAGTAAATGGATAATCGTATTACTTACAACTAAGAAACTTACATTTTGATTGGTTTTTAGTTGTCAACTACGAATAGTCCGAGAAACCTGCTATTTATGTTTGAAAATTCATTTTAATATTTGATGTTAATTCTTATTTTTCAATGTCATATTCAGTGAACTTAGTACCTTTATCAATTAAGATCATAATACTTTTCAAGTTCTGCTATACACCGCTAGATGGCAATATTCTACGTAATAAATAATTCTATACTTAACATATAGTAATAAGGTTGACATTGAATTGCAGTTGGTTGTATTACAATGTCAATCTTATTGGAAAATGATTAAATAATTCCATCTACTGAACGCTAGATGTCGTGACTGGAATCTAATATCAACCTTAAATGTATAGAGGTAAGTTATATTTTTGGTTAATTAGGCCTAGGGATGTGCGTGGTGCTTTTACCGCGTTATCGACAATTATCGATATTTATCGAAACTGGTATACTACAAGGTAATGTTGGTACTTGTACAACTTGTGTGTGTCTATGTGAAAACGTGCTCAAAATTTTGAAAGCTTATATCTATTACAAGGCGTAGATGTGGCCGTAGCTTTTTTATTAACGTTAGCTAACTAAACAGTATGTCGATAAGTGAAATTTCAATGTAGCTCAACGTAGCTTAGCTATAAAAAAAATGATGTGAATTAGGATGAATTTCAACCTTAACGTTATACAAAAAAGGTAAAAAAGAATGCCCATAGCCAGCACTCTCAAAAAAATTATTGTGTCACAATGATTTTTGAACAAAAAATTAAATTAAAATATTTCAAGTATAATAAAGTATATTTCCTAAAAAAATCCTCTTTGAGAATAATTTTCTGAAATTAATAAGTAACTTTACTTCCGTTTTACAAAAGAAAACCATTGGGCCATTTATGTTTGGATAAGGGCCAATCAGAAATATTTTAAGATCCTTCGGGCCAATAGGTTGCATTGATTCCATTATGATTATGATACAACAAACTAGATGACCTAAGGGGACTGTCAAATGAATTACAAAATTATTATAATCAGCCAGGGGTAAGTGTTCTGTGATTATAATACATTATAAACTACATGGCGTTTTGGGACTGTCAAATGAATTTGAAACTTAAAAGAACGACATTACATACGCAATCGACTTTAATACGCATACGGCATAGGCTCCATATTACTGTGAGTTTACTATAACCTAAATTCAAACTAATTTTGTTGAAAATCTCGTATTTCCTACTATTAACATTGACTAAAGTTAGTATATGTAATTTATAAAGATAACGTAATCAAATAAAGATATTTTTATCACGACATAAACATGTTAAAGTCAGTACAGTCATTTCTCCATACTAAATGGGCATTCTACTTTTGTTCGACCTACAACGTTTAGTAGTAGAACCAATTGCGCCATCTAGTGTCGCCTTTATTTTCGTGGAATTACATTTCCTAGCTTTGAAGCTCTCATAGCCCGGCGGATTGCGTCGATCCTAAGCGATCGAAGAAGTTAAGCAACAGCGGGCGCGGTCGGTAGTTGGATGGGTGACCACTAGTCCAAGAATTTCTTGAGCGCCTTTGCAACATCCAAACTTACAGCCTTTTTGCTTCTGCCCAGCAATGAGTAAGATATACTAAAAGATCACCAGCTGATCTGCCGTGGCGGAAACCGTATTGACGGTCACTGAAACTATGAATTCTTCTTGTAAAAAATGCTCTGAGCATGGTACTAGATTTTACTGGGTACCAATTGATCCGCCCAGTTGTTTTAAGCCAGTCTTCTTTTCTCTATGCGTCTTTAGGAAATCTAAGAAGTATAGAAACCAAAAAAGGTATAATATTCAAATAATTATTATAATTAATCATAATAATATTGACCAAGTTGACTGTTAGAGATTGCCAGCTGGCATTAACTATTTATATGCATTAACTATAGGTTATATACGAAGATATTTTCTCTATAAATAGCCATTTAAACCCTAATCAGTCGGGTCTTGGTCGTATAATATTACATCGTAAATAAAATTACAACACACCGATATCGATAAATTTATCCCATCCCTTCCCGAGTAGCAAAGAATGTTTTCAAAGAATGTTCTGGAAAACAATAGTCGAGTAGCAATACCATTTAAAACATAAAAATAACCTTATTGCCGTGTAAATAGAGTAGCTTTTTGATCATAAAAATATATTACTTCCTTTAATTTTATGTTTTGATTTTGAATTAATACAAAATAAATATAAAACTAGGCTTAGCTGTGGGTGGCTGTGGTATGAAACACTGCCATTAAATAAATTCTTAGCTCTGCTATCATTTTTGCACCCAAAATTGCACAATAAGGCATATTATTATAATTTAAGTCAAATTTTAATTTATGTAATGCACAACCGACGCAGCTCAGTGACAGATATGTTATGCGGGCAAGTAAGCGGAGCTACGCTTACTGTTAGTCGCTGTGCCCCGCTTACTTCGCACTTCCACCTCTTGTCTCTGTGTTCCGTGGCCAAGACGCAAGCTATGGAACTTCACAACTTTTAATATTGTCGCTTGAAATTAAAAATTGACTAAGCGACATTGAGCTAACTTTACAGGAGTGTTTGAAGTTGAATTTTTAGAAAAGTTGTTGTATATGCCAAGTGACAATATAGATGATAAAATAAGGATTCCATAAAAGTAAGAATAACGTCGGTAGGAAGATTACAAAAAAAAATATATGATTTTTTTCTAAAAATTCCAACTTTAAACTGCTCTCCTGTAAAGGTAGTTCAATGTCGCTTAATCAATTTTTCCTTTCAAGCGTCGATATAAAGTTTATACTTTGAACATAAGCAATGGAATCTAGATACAGATTTTACACGTTAACGCTTATGACGACACAGTACACGTGCAGTTTTTCTCTGTGTTCCGTTTCGAACCCGGCACAAATATCTGTGACGTATAAACTCATCACTATAATATTCTGTGGTTGAAAAAATTTAACTTTTGGCGGGAACACCGATATGACATGTTCATTTGAATTAGATAATGTTTACTGGATTTACTGCATAGTTAACCTTGTCTGTGTAATATAACGTTGCATTTCGATAAGTTTTAGGAGTATTAATATACTCCTAAGCACATTTTACTCTTGAACGATTAAACGAGAAAAACTATATTTACATCGCCTGCTTCTTGGCATATTAGCACGTCAATATATGTATATATCTGATTAAGATATTAGTATGATTTTTTTTCGAGTCATCGTATGTTTGACGTCTGAATTTTGTATCCATCCTCCCCCGGACACGTTATAGTTAGGGAATATATCACTGATTATTGTTGAAATCAATGCATAAAATAATTACACGAGTAAATAACGTTTTCGCAATTACATTTCGTTGAACATTTAATTTGTGAAATAAGAAAACTTCGATTTTAGTACACGTGGACTCAATAACATTAAAGTCGCCATATACACATATCACCAAATCTATGATACAAACGTAAAATATTACACATAATTTTTCTGTACATGATACAGCTTTAGATTAAAAAAATATACAATAAAACTGACACGAAATTAAACATATAAATTCAAGATATTCATACATGCCTTAAAACATTGAAGTATAATGTCATAGAACAGACATCTCGAACAAAATGTGTGTCCCGCCCGGGAGGTTCCATTTTCAAAATTGAGCCCCCGTTCTCCTTTCAAAATCGAACGAATCCATTGAAGATTGAAGCCACGTGGCGCCAATGCATTGGGACATACATGGTGTTCGCGGTGTCAGTTCTATACGCTAGTAATAATACTTCAATGCCTTAAAATAAATTGCGATAATTTTTTTTCTATACAATCAACAAGTTTTCAATTAACAAACTTGAGTTTTTCATTAACATTTTGCTAAATATTCAATTATACATACGTACAACGCTACAAGCATACTTGCATGTCGACTCAAAATTTAAAATAATTTATATTTCAAACACATTTGAAATACATCTTTCAAATTTCGCTAAGATAAAGCTGAATCACAAAAATATGTTTTATATTTCAATTTAAAATACAATCAGTACGAGATTCGTTAATGCACCTGAAATATAGAGTGCTTTATACATATAATAATGCAATTGCTAAAGATTTTATTTCATTAATTATCTTGAATTAAAATGAAAAGACACAAGAGTTACCATCATTATGGGAACAGATAAAAGATATTTGACAACTTATAGTACTCTGTATGTCTTTTTGAATGTATTGTATATAAGTAAGGGTGAGACCAAACGAGCGTATTTTTTCGAGCTTTGAGTCGCGAAAAATGAGTCGCGTGCATTCGGTTTCATACTAAAGTCCTGTTTGTACCACACGGTGACGCAAACTGAGTTTGGACTTTAGTACAAAACCGGCTTATTTCACGCGACGCACACTTCAAAAATACACTCATTTGTCCTCATCCTTACATTTAAAGACCGAAAATGCTCATTGCTCAACAACATACACAAGTCTCACAACGCATTATGGCACATGTAAAATGTCACTTCTTTTCTCTCTGTGATTGCCACATTGCGTCGTGAGCGTTCTAACAAGAGTCATAATACGAATTCACGTTATGGACGTTTTACAGATGCCGCAACGCGTTGTAAGCTATCTTTTCGCTCAAATATATAGTTTTCGGTCTTTGGGCGTACCCAGTGAACGAATATACTACTAGTATATAGTTAATTGGGCGTACCATATAAAAATATAAGCCATAACGTCATTTAAGTACATTTAAAAATGAAACGAAATAGCTGTTTTATCTCATCGTAACCATGCATCTTTTTGCAGATCAATAAACTGACTTACACAAACATAATTATACAAATTAATAACGAGATTAATTCCAAGAACAGATATATAAAATAGTAATGTTGTTGTTATTTTCCAAACTTCGAATTTTACATCTCTTCCGTCATCCGACTTTGGATGTAATGTCAATATTTGTTCCTAATATACATAATTCAGTTACGAACTGTAATTCAAATAATGAATTATCAGTCTTATATTTTTTGTTTAACATTATTTTGTATACAATATAAATATTCCTCAATTTAAGTTAGCGAATCCCATTTGTCAAATACAACCTTTATACAAAATATGAAAATAATGTTATGAATCAATAATATGCAGAATTTACGTGCACTGTTGTACTGACATCTGAATAGACAGAAATGCTGCATAGCAAAATTATCGTCGTTAAACTCATAATTATGATACATGTATACACACATATATAATAAACGTAACATGAGCGTATAATACTGTGCAATATTGAACAATAATGCACACAATTGTCTACAGCAGTGGACAATATTAAACAATAGTGTACAGTAATGAACAATATTGTACAATAGTGTATGTATTTCCTTCCAAGCTCAGCTTCTTTCACCGGCCCTAGTAACTAAATCATCACTCCATACAGAGCGGTACAGTGACTATATTGTATGTATATGCGCGTATATTTTACTATGATTCGAACAAACCAATTTAGTCGTGACCACGATTCATACAACTATCGAAATACCGACGACAACATACATATTTTGAGTACATACTCATATCGCACCCTCAGTGGAAAAAAAGCATAAGTCGTCTTACGTTGAATTTTAGTTAGTAATATGATTGGAAAGAGGGACAAAATCTGCATAATTATGTTCATTTTTTTCAAATTTTTATCATTATTCTTGACGGTTTTGTGCAAAAAATCGTAATGTAAATTTTTTTGACTACTTACTGACATTTTAACAGTTTTTTTTGCTCTCCTGTAAAATAGCTATTTTCATCTTATGCCTTTTTTCCACTGAGCGTGCGAATCATAGTGAAATATACACAATACATGATGAGTTATATTTAAAAACAAGTATGTACGTATGTACTTAAACGTATAACCGGACCCGTATAATAAGCTATCATACGTACATAGAAATATGAGATAATTATAAAGAATTAACAGAACAATTATATAATATATTACAATTGAGTAAATTATGAATATTATACAATATCCCGCTTACACATTATACCGCGAATAAATACAGACACTTATTTGATGACTATTGACTACTAATTCCTATTTTATTATAAATTACACTGACATGGATTTGTACAACAAATCGTACCCATGTATTATCAAAAGCTACTAACTTCCCTACACAGTATCACATCGCCTCGCTTTAAGTCTTTCCATCGAATTACTCTAACCATTACACGAAAAGTTTCTCGGTCGATACGATACGATACGGTTTGCTTGAACCAATCGAATACGATTGTGGTTACATTGCACTGTCTATACATAGCCCTGCGGCTTGCGTCGATCTTAAGTGATCGACAAAGTTATGCAACAGCGGGCGCAGTCGGAAGTTGGATGGGTGACCGCTAGTGGCAAAAATTCTTGAGCATTTCCGTGCTTCGGAGGGCACGTAAAGCCGTCGGCCCCGGTTGTTATCATAAGATAACAGTCGTTAAGCCAAGTCGAAGGCCCTCGGGCAGTTAGAATACTTCCGACACTCGGGTTGGCCACTAACCCCTCCACCAATCCGCACTGGAGCAGCGTGGTGGAGTATGCTCTAGGCCTCCTCAAAAGGAGAGACCCGTGCCCAGTAGCCGTCCATTAATGGGTTGAAGCCATACGTCACAGTGGGCCTGATACACAACAGTGACCTGATCACGCTATTGAAGTTTTCAATAATAAAATGCCTGCCAGTGTTGCCAATGCTACGACAATTACCGTGTTCTACGGCTCTCAGGCCAAAAAAATCCACGGTTTTTTTAGTCTGAGCATTTAAATGACAAAGACGCATGGAAATGACCAGCTCTGCAACCAGTTCCGCTCAGAATAGTAAATACTTTTGTATTATTATCTTTTTTTGTAATATTTTTTTAAAAGATGTGCTGAGGAGTTTCTTTAGGCTTTTCTTCTCCTCCATGACAAAGCACCTTCCGAAAAGCCAAAAAATGACGCGCATAAGTGTATCAGCGATACACAACAGAAATGAAGAAAAGATATAGAAGAAGAAGATAGAGAGAGATATAGATATAGAGATTCAGTGATATGAATAAAATATTTTAAGTTTGACTTTGAGCGCTGAACCGATAGTAAATGTACTGGCAGCACTGGACACGGCTCACAGTTGATCTTTTTCTATATAAACACGGCTTTTTATCTAATGTACACGGCCGTCGAAAAGTTTGCATTGGCAACCGTGATGCCCGCATATACAAAAGTTCCAAACATGAATAGGAGCACGAGCCACTTCCCATGTATGCTATAGGCTCGAGCCCTATAGTGACATTAATGAGATGAAGCCAAATAGCAGGAGGTAATTTCTCAAAAAAATAAATTATTTCAACCAGCTGTTAAGCATAAAATGTCGACAAAACACGGTGACCATCCAATCCCAATAGTCCCCGACTCTAATACGAATATTTTTGTAACAAGAAAACCGTCTTTCGATACCGAGAAACTTTTCAAGTGTAAACCTTACCATTATTATAATAAGCCACCACATATATTATATTACACTGGGGTAGTTTTACTACACTCGCTATCATAACACGTATGAATAACGAAGGTTCCTAGCACCTCAGCTGTCGTTAAAATTATTCCAAATTAATCGCTGACTGGCAAAAATAACCTAATCGAACACAACATACGTTACAGGCATTCGGTCTTTCTGTTAAAACAAACAAAAATAGGTTAAACAAAAAATTATATTTTATCATAATATAATATAAATAGGACATATTTTTACGTGTCCTAAAATCTATTCATTTGTCAACTCACAAATAAGTATATAATTAATTAAAAATTGTTCGTTTAGCAACTTTCAAAATAATTAAATTGTATTTCAATATAGAGAGAATTATGATGAAATAAAACATTAATATTATGACATGATTATTAATTGTATGACAAATAAAATATCGCTGTATATTAATGAAAATGAACACATTAAACAAGTTAATAAAACGCTTCCGAACGTTACAGATTAAAAACAGATTAAAGACAACATTAAAGACAAAAAGAAACTTCAACAAAAAGATCGACCGCCTCAACGGACTAACGAAATGAGCAACGGACAAAATTAAAAGGAAAATAAATAACTCGAGTAACATTCCAAATTACCTTAGCTATATACAGTAGCTTATAATTAGTTGACTGTCGGTCTGTGCCTCGACCGGGAGAGGGCGTCACTAGCTTACGTAAACTCGTTGAACTGGGCGAGGGCGGTCTTCACTCTGCAAAGAGATCAAATAGTACAACTCAAATATTGAAACAGTCAGGTGTCTTTTGTCAGTCCTGAGTTGTCTACCGACTTAGGCAACTACTGGACCAACAATTAGATGGGTGATCAGAACAAAAAATTTGTAGCAAAAATTGTTATATCTTCTATGTCTAGGAGGATACTTTAAGCCGTAATCCCAGTTGCTATCATTGAATAACAGTTATTGAAGTAATTAAAAATTAATTTAATATTTTTATTTTACTTCCTATGCCTACTTTCTGTAATAAGTTCTGATTAGCGCTCATTCTGGGCCAAAAAAATACAATTGTAATAAAGGGTACGCCCACGTAGATAATACATTAAATTCACTAATACGGAGAATATAATGTGTTATTTTTTTGGATTTTACCTACTTAAGAGTAAATTAAAACGTTACGTTACGTTATGCGTAAGTTTTGTAATTCATAACAAAGAATCTAGATGGCGTTGTTACTGATTTACTAGCCTATATATTTTACTAGCTGTTGCTCGCTGCTTCGCACACGGAAATTATACAACAAACAGTGAATGTACTTTTCATGCAGATGCGCGGCGTCCTGCCTCGCGCGCAGCAGTTTAAGCGCGCGCAGCACGCCCAGCTCGGCCAGCCGCGCCTGCCGCGCCGCCGCGCCCGCCTCCCCGCGCCACACCAGGTTGCCCGCCACGAACAGCGCCGCCTCCTGCAGCGCGCTCTCCGGGTGCGCCTGACACACGGGCACACACGCACACATACATAATGATAATAATAATAGTAAACACACACTCATACCCCCGCAGTAGGTGTTTACCTGCGTCGCGGGTGGCATGGACTACACATATCATGCATAACATGGACTAAACACATCACAATAACACCCATGACCCGAATACAAGTATTTATCTGTCCCCCCTACCCCCTCCCCCTTAAACTTCTTCTATCTGGACTCATCGCTTCGCGTGTGAAGCGTTATCTTATCTTTATTACATAGCATAAAATAAAATCGCTTCTTGTGTCTGTACGCTCAGATCTTTCAAACTAAACAACGAATTTTAATGCGATTTTCATCAACACAGAGTGATTCACAAGAAAGATTTATATGTATCTTATAACACAGGGAGAGGTAGAGGGAGAGGAGAGAGTTGTAAGGCCGTACAAAATTCAGGTCAGCTGGTACAGTACGGCCGACGTACCTTGGCGCGTCTGAACATAGGCTTTGCGAACTTTAGCGCATGTAAGACAGAGATAGCGACACGAACATGCTAACGTGTGACTGAGACCATAATACGCCGCATATCGATCATTACCGAATTATGTTACTGCGCAGCCTTCTGCGCAAAGTTCAGACGCGCCAAGATAGGTCGGCCGTACTGTATTTCTGTAAATATATTGATAACTGTACCAAGTAATCGACGAGCTTCCTCAGCACATCCTCGTTGGCCATGACGAGGTCCTTGGCCTTCTCGCCGTCTCCGATGTTGCCCAGGATGCACAGCGCCTGCTCCTTCACCTCCGCGGGGTACGAGCCCTCCAGCACCAGGATCACTGCCTGCGGGAGACAAACGATTGGTAACGTCAGTAAACGTTGGTAACGTCATCCGGCCCGCTGGTGGTAGAGCCCTCGAAAGGATTATATTGGTAGTATTGATTTTAATTGTTAATTAATACCATTATTACTATTATTATTTCTCCAGGGGTTCGCCTGGATAGCTACCACCCTCGAACATGAGTCAGCCGCCAAACGACTCGTCGTGTTACGGCTGGGGCCTTGAGAGCCAGTTCTTTCTTTCTTTTTCTTCTTTCTTTCTTGGCCGGCAACGCATCAGCCTTTGGTGTTGCTGATGTTCATGGGCGGCGATAGCCACTTACCATCAGGTGGATCGTCAGCTTGTTTGCCGGCTATTTCCATAAAAAAAATCAGTCAGCAATCCTTAAATAAAATATTAATCATTAAACAAAATTCAATAATCTTTATGTGTTGTCTATGGCACCCACGACACAGAGAATTATCTTATTTAGGTTATGTATTTACATCACCTGCATAACCTGATGCGAGTACTCGGTCATGATGGCGTCGATGTGGTGCCTGGTGGAGAGCAGGTTCCGCAGCAGCCCCAGGGTCTTCATGATGACACGAGTGTCGCTGTCACCCAGCAGCCGGAACATCTGCTCCGTGCCCAGGCAGCTCAGGATGCGCTGCTTTACTTTCTGTTCCGCCTGGGTGACAATAAAGGTGGTACAAGGCATAAGCTTAAATTAAAATTAAAAAAACAACAACCCCGCCCATTTTTAAAACTAAACATATATAAGAACACTCGATTATGTCACCTTTCTCAAATCGGTTCATTCGTTTGGGATCTACGATGCCACAGACATACAGATACACAGACACGTCAAACTTATAACACCCCTCTTTCGTCGGGGGTTAAAGAGTTAGGTATGGAAGACATGATTCTAAAACCTTCGTGTGCCCTAGTATTATAGTAGCATTGTAGTATTGTATGAGTATTGTTTATGTATAATATTTGTATAGTAGTATTTTTTACATATAAGACACATACTGTAACACCTGTTTTATTTACTGACCTGAGCAATGGACATTCCCCTGGACACCATACACACAGATCATCAACTTCTTCGCGGGACCGAATAGTTTTCGTTCGCACTTCGAACTTTACTTTAATTAATCAACGTAAATCTTAAATGTTTTCATACTTTTGTTTACAATTGGAGTTAGTGACAAGCCTGTTGACATAGAGGACTGACAGTGACATTGGGAACCTAATGACGTTTGGCGGACTGTGCGGTTTGACAGCTCGACTCGAGTGCACGGAGGATGTCGTCGGAGGAATGGACCAATCATCGCGCGCCGTTCGAGTCCCTTTGAAACTTGGCGCGTTAGTTCACTCTGTTCTATATAGTCGGTGGTTCATTCAGCCTCTTGTCTGTGTCGAATGTTAGTATATTTTATTTATTGGAATTTCGGGACTTTTATAGTTGGTAATTTTCCTAAAAAGGATAGTGTTTCGTTAGAATGATAAAATATTAAAACATTCCTTGCGCTTGTTTTTTGTCTGTGGTTGGAGTCGTCTAGGATTGGCGCTGGTCTTCGGTATTTGTGTACAACTTCCTTTCGTAGTGACGTTTTGGAATTGATCTCAAGTTGGGTGCAATTAAGTGCATTCTTGCATTTTTGTGTTGTGAACTCTGACTTTTCGCGCGCTCTCGAGGCCTTTGTTTGAGGCCGGAAGTTTGGTTTCGCTTACGGGGACCGCAGTGATTGGTTGCGTGAAGTGAAAGGGGACGCGATATATATAGGGCGAACGGGGTGTGGTTTCTTTTTGCCCGGGGTCGGAGACTGTTGTGAACGAACTGGTTGTGTTCTGTTTGTGCTGGTTGTGTGGGGTGTTTGAGTTGCTGGGTAAGTTTCGGGCATTCTAATTGGAATTTTCCGACGGGGTTTCGTGGTAATCTCGAAGTGTAGTGGTTAATGTGCGGAATCTTTTCAGGCTTGTGTGTCTGTGCCCCGGTGTTTGCACCACGCTGTGTGGTGTGGCGCGGCTTGGTATAAGGGTGTGGCGGTTGCATCAGCTGCATTCGGTCGGCGTCCCGTCCAGTGGTGCGGTGACTGTCTGCCTTTCTTCAGGCGTTTGACACCTCCATAAAAAGGTATCGTTAAACTCATTCTCTTCTACGCGGTAGTTTATCAAAGAGTAAATGGTGTAACCTAGTGTTGTTTTGATAAAGGAAGCCGCGATGGCTGTCCACCGGCGTGACGCCGTGGTCGACACCCCGTGCTTCGTGCACTGGCGTCGCCCGCCCCCACGAGCGTTCCGTAGGACTCCTGGGTTAGTTACCTTGATGATATTTACCCAAGGAGAATGTAGCGAGTGGACTGTGGGTTCTCGGGGAGAATAGTACCGTTCCTGTATTATGTTTTAATTGTTTTGAAAGTGGGGATTGTGTTTAATTAAATTCCATTTGTTTATGTAAGCTGGATGTATTGGTCGAGGCCTCCTTGTCTAACTTAATTAATTCAGTGATTAATCCTCGTCCAAGTTAATTAGACTATATTCATGCTCGCCGAGTGGCCTGTATGGAACGTTATAGGCTGTTGTGTAAGACTGGGTTTTCTGTGCTAAACAGGAGGTGTTTTTCTGGGAGCTGGTTTTCCTGGGAGGTGTTTTCCTGGGAGGTGTTTTCCTGGGAGCTGGTTTTTCTGGGAGCGCTGTTTCTGGGGGCGCTGTTTCTGGGAGCGCTGTTTTGGGAGCTACCGTTCCGTGAGGGCCGAGCGCCTTAACGGGAACTGCGGTGCCGGTGGGAGCCTTGCCCGAGCGAGGGGTCGACGGGAAGACTCACCGACCACGTGATCCGTGTCTTTTCTTCTTTTTGTTTATTGTTTTCCCCACCCTAAGGGGTGGAAGTAGTTACTCCTAACTAATTAATTTAGCACTTCCTTAATTTAATAACTGTACGGATTTTTCCCTTCCGTTCACAATTTTGTACGGGATATTCCTTTTTTTAATTTAGCATACTGTACGTATACCTCTCTTCCGTTAATAATTATTTGCGGGATTAAATTCCTTAATTTAGAACTTCCTTAATTCAATAATTGTACGGATTTTCTCTCTTCCGTTAATAATTATTTACGGGATTAATTTCCTTAATTTAGAACTTCATTAATTTAATAATGGTACGGATTTTCTCTCTTCCGTTAATAATTATTTACGGGATTAATTTCCTTAATTTAGAACTTCATTAATTTAATAATTGTACGGATTTTCTCTCTTCCGTTAATAATTATTTACGGGGTTAATTTCCTTAATTTAGAACTTCCTTAATTTAATAATTGTACGGATTCTCTCTTCCGTTAATAATTATTTACGGGATTGACTTCCTTAATTTAAAACTTCCTTAATTTAATAATTGTAAGGGTTTCCTCTTTTCCGTTAATAATTAGTTACGGGATATTTCTTTAATTTAGAATTCTGTACGGATTCACCCTTCCGTTAATTCATTAATCTTTAAGTAACGTTGTTTAAAATTAAAAATTGTATTTTGTGAATCATCGGAGGAGCCCGTTAGGACGGACCCCCCGGCTAAAGGATTCCTCCGATTGCGACCAGCCAAACGAGCCAGCAGCCCATTCTTTCGTCTTTCACCTGTGTCGGAATTTGTGGAATAAAACTATTCTTCTACTGGACAAACAAATCTTTCATTCTTCCTCCCCCCCCTAAAACTCTTTTACATCGGCGCCCAACGCGGGGCGAGCTGGTTCGTGCAGGTTCTGCCCGCCACTGGTCTCTCGCTCAGTGACGGATTGGCTGGTCGTTCACTTGTAATTTTTTTTTGTAACTTAGAATTGTACTGAATCCTGATTGGCTGGTCATTAATTTATAATTCCTTTTGTATAACATAGGCTTGTATTGAATACTGTTTGTGTACTACCGTAGTGAGGCATTAGAGGGTTCCGTGGAGGCTTCACCTACCACCGGACTTTCATTCTGTAACGTATTGGCTGGTCGATACCGATAAAACATTTTTTTCTTTAACGTTGAAGAGTACTGCAATCTGTTTGTGTGTTACTGACTAACAATTATTCTTAAGTTCTTACTAATAATACCACGCTTGTTGAATTTAAATCTTTTATGACTTATACCGTTGGCATCTAAATTTAGTTTACAATTTAGCCCACTTTAATTCACTATGTCTGAGGAACGCCCTATTCGGTTTAATTTATTAAACAAGGAGGAATTAATTTACGAGGTGACCATCCGTGGCGCTGTACCGGAGACCACGGTGGAACGCTTGCGGACACAGGTGTCTCGTCTGGCTAAGGAATTTCCAAGCGATGAAGTGAATGAGTTTGACGGTGACGTCGAGGCTGAATTGAAATTGATTTCAAATAAAATCACTGAGTTGGAGGAGCTTCTTGACCAGAAACCCCTCCCACTCAAGAAGGTAAATCGGATTCAGGCTTTATGTAACCACCTCTTTCATCGGTTGAGTCGTGTTGAGGCAGATACTGAAGGGACGCGGGCCCTCAAAGGCCAATTAGATAGATTTCTTCTTGTTTTGATTAATAGGGTTGACCGGATGACGTTTACTTTTACTAGCAGTTTCGATTTTAAGCCTGTCGGTGATGGAGCTTCTACGTCTGCTGCAACGGAGTCTGTTGGGGTGGTTCCGGTGGTAACTTGCGAGCGCGGTTCCTCTGTCTCGTCACTGAACCTCAAATTTAGTGGCAAGGATAGTGTACAGGAGTTCATTGTGCGGATCGAGGAGTTGTGCAAGTCCCGGAACATCTCGAAAGAGAAGCTATTTAATTCGGCTGCAGAGTTATTTGTAGGGGAGGCTCTGTACTGGTATCGGGGTATTTGTGATGAGGTGGAGAGCTGGGAAGAATTAAAAGCTGGTTTACTGGAGGAATTTCTGCCATTTAATTATGATCATAGGTTGCTGCAGGAGATCCGGTCTAGGACCCAGGGCCCTGATGAATCTCTTTCTGCGTATCTGAGTATTATGCGTAACTACTTCTCTAGGTTGCGTAAGCCTCTGGATGAAGCTGAGAAATTAAGCATTGTTAGATTTAATATTAGGCCTTCTTATTCTATCCCCTTGGCCAATGTGGACATACAGTCGTGGGCGGACCTAAAGAGGCATGGTCGGCAGCTGGAGGCGGCACGGCAGATGGCAGATTGCTTTAACGAGCCCCCGAGAAATCTGCCAAATGCCGTAGCCCCTGACCTGTCTTACAAGGGTAAGTCGGGACGTCCACGCTGTGAAGCGGTCGCCAAGGCGGTGGAAAAGTTTTGCGTGAGGTGTCGTGTAAATGACCACACCCTTATAGAATGTACTGCGCCGCGTAGCGTCGTTTGTTTTCGTTGTGGGGAGAAAGGCGTTACTGTTTTGACTTGTCCTAAGTGTACTGCTAAAAAGAACACCCCGTCGGAGTCAAAAAATGCGTGAGTGGGGGCCGGCGTTTTGTTGCTGCGGCTGACCAAGAGTTTCGTGATTGGTGCGAGTACATACGGGTATTCTTTCAGAATAACCGCACTAAAGTATCTACGGTCGGCTCCCATAGTGTTCAGGACGCGCGTCCTTATCTGAAGGTTGAGATTGGTGGTGTTCCGTTTTATGGGTTGTTGGATTCTGGGTCTGAAATTTCTATAATAGGTGGTTCCGCAGTAAATAAATTTTCTCATCTGGCTGACCTACATCAGTCCAGTTCTGTAGATTCAGTAGTGACGGCGAACGGTTCTACTTCTCCCGTTACAGGGTATATGTTTTTGCCTGTTGTGGTAAATGATGTTCTGCGCGTTATAAAGTTCTTTGTGATTCCTGCCGTGTCGTCTCCTTTATTATTCGGTATCAATTTTTGGAAAGCGTTTCAGGTGGCGCCGGATGTCTTGCGGCTTATAAATAGTAGTGACCTTGTAGATTTGCGTAGGCCTACTGACGCAGTCGTGTCGCAGGTCAACCATCTACACCCTTTTGACGACTTGACGGAGGAGCAGAAGAAGTGCGCAAGGGAGGTGTGTAAGATGTACGAGGAGATTTCTGCTGAAAAGAAAGGCTTGGGTAGAACTCATCTTATTTCACACCACATTGACACTGGTGATGCTACTCCTATAAAGCAGCGCTATTACGTCATGTCGCCTGATAAGCTTCAAGAATTGAACCGACATCTTGACGAAATGATCGCTATGGACGTAGTTGAGCCGAGCTGTAGCCCTTGGAACAATCCTATCACCATGGCCCCTAAGGCTGATGGGAAGATGCGCTTCTGTCTGGATAGTAGAAAACTTAATGAAGTGTCGAAACACGATGCTTATCCTTTACCATATATCAATAATATTCTAGATCAACTTCGAGATTCTCGTTTTCTTTCGTCTATTGATTTGAAAGCTGCCTTTTGGCAGATTCCGTTAACCCCTTCTTCTAAAGAGAAGACTGCGTTTACCGTCCCTTCGCGCGGTTTGTTTCAGTTTAAGGTTATGTGTTTTGGTCTCACGTCTGCGCCAGCGACGCAGCAGCGTCTGATGGATAAGCTGTTTGGCCCTGAGTTTGGTGGACGTGTATTTATCTATTTAGATGACATCGTGGTAGTAAGTAAAACTTTTGAAGAACACATTGATCTGCTCAAACAGGTCTTTGAGCGCTTGCGGTCTGCAAACCTTACTGTTAGTTTGGAGAAGTGTTGTCTTTTTAGGAAACAGCTGAAGTACCTAGGCTACGTTGTGGATGAGTTGGGGTTGAGAACCGATCCTGACAAGATCAAGGCCATCACGGACTTTCCAATTCCCACCAACGCCAGAGACGTGAAGAGGTTCCTGGGCACTGCGTCGTACTACAGGCGGTTTATTCGTGGTTTCAGTACAATCGCAGCCCCGTTGAATGCTCTTACTTCTACTCGGAAGAATCGGCCCGCATTTGCTTGGTCTTCCGAAGCTGAGCACGCGTTTCTGCAGTTGAAGAGTGCGTTGACCTCTGCACCGGTATTGGCTTGTCCGGATTTTTCTCTCCCATTCATTGTACACGCTGATGCTTCGGACGTCGGCATCGGTGGCATGCTAACGCAGGTTTTTGACGGCGAAGAACATCCCATAGCGTACTACAGTCGTTCCTTAAACCGCCCTGAGCGAAATTATTCTGCTACAGAGAGGGAGGCGTTGGCTGTTGTACAGGTGGTCGAACACTTTCGTCCGTATCTGGAAGGTCCTAAAACCTTCAAGATAATCACCGATCATGCCAGTCTGAAGTGGTTTCTAAATTTACGTAATCCTACTGGGCGGCTGGAGAGATGGGGTTGTAGGCTCTCCCCCTACAATTTCGTCATTGAGCATCGGCGTGGTAAGGAACATCTGATCCCTGATTCTTTGTCTAGAGCTGTACCTGTATCGGCTGTGAATCTTTCCCTGTCGGATCCCTGGTTTCGTAATTTATATTCTCGTTGCGAGGAAAGGCCACAAACCTGTCCTAATTACCAAATCATCGATGGCAAGCTCTACCGCTACACTAAGAGTAAAACAGCGTTGACTGGGGACTTCGATTGGAAGGAGGTAGTTCCTTTGGACGAGAGGCAACGTCTGATAGCTGAACATCATGATTCTCCGTTGGGTGCGCATCTAGGTGTGGAGAAGACCTACAAAAAGCTGCGTCTTCACTTTTACTGGCCCGCTATGTTTAAGGACGTTGAGGATTATGTTTCTAGGTGTTCCACGTGTAAAGCCTACAAACACCCAAACCAGACCACTCCGGGTTTGTTTGGGAACCCTAAGGTGTGTCGCAGACCATTCCAGTGCATCAGCGTTGACTTAGTTGGTCCACTGCCCCGGTCGCGGCAACAGCACGAGTATCTTCTGGTAGTAGTGTGTTGTTTCTCGAAGTATGTTCTTCTGTTTCCTCTGCGGCGTGCTACTGGAAAGGCGGTGGCTCAGCGTTTGGAGGATAACGTTTTCCTGGTTCACGGTATTCCTCAAACGGTTATTGTCGACAACGGACCACAATTCATAGGGCGCGAGGTGAAGGCGTTATTACAGAAATACCGCATTCCCCAAATTCATTATACCCCGACTTATTGCCCGCAGGTTAACACTGTTGAGAGATATAACCGCACCATTGTCACTTCCATCGCTACTCTTGTGGGCTCTGATCAGCGTAGTTGGGATTCCCACCTCTGTGAGATCCAGTTCGCTATTAACACCGCGGTGAACGACTCTACCACCTTTACACCCTTTCTCTTAGTTCATGGACGCGAAGCTGTGGTTAGTGGTGAGGTCTATGGCGATAGTGAAGACCTGGACGAAATTGTGGTTGATTCCCGTACAGACTACGTCGATAGGATAGGTGGGCTGAAGGAATTGTTCCTAAAGGTCGATGAGGAGCTGAAGAAATCCCATGCCCGCAACGCCAAGTACTATAATAGGCACAGGAGGGACGTGAACTTCGAAGAAGGCGATGTGGTTTGGCGTCGTACACACGTGCGTAGTGACGCTGCAAAACATTTCTCTTATAAGCTGGCCCCACGGTTTGAGAGGTGTAAGATAATCCAAAAGTTGTCTCGGCTCGTATACCTTTTGGAAGACGAGAATGGGAAAAGGAGTGAATGCCACGTCAAGGATATTAAAAGTCTGGATTAGCCTTGGTGGTTTGGGTTATTTTCCTTTCAGAGCCCTTGATTGGCCGGAGGGATCTTGCTGGTTAGGAAGACGCTGGTGGGCCAGTGTGAATTTCTCTCGTCTCCCTCGCGAAATTCTGGTGGGGAAGGGGGTACTGTAACACCTGTTTTATTTACTGACCTGAGCAATGGACATTCCCCTGGACACCATACACACAGATCATCAACTTCTTCGCGGGACCGAATAGTTTTCGTTCGCACTTCGAACTTTACTTTAATTAATCAACGTAAATCTTAAATGTTTTCATACTTTTGTTTACAATTGGAGTTAGTGACAAGCCTGTTGACATAGAGGACTGACAGTGACATTGGGAACCTAATGACGTTTGGCGGACTGTGCGGTTTGACAGCTCGACTCGAGTGCACGGAGGATGTCGTCGGAGGAATGGACCAATCATCGCGCGCCGTTCGAGTCCCTTTGAAACTTGGCGCGTTAGTTCACTCTGTTCTATATAGTCGGTGGTTCATTCAGCCTCTTGTCTGTGTCGAATGTTAGTATATTTTATTTATTGGAATTTCGGGACTTTTATAGTTGGTAATTTTCCTAAAAAGGATAGTGTTTCGTTAGAATGATAAAATATTAAAACATTCCTTGCGCTTGTTTTTTGTCTGTGGTTGGAGTCGTCTAGGATTGGCGCTGGTCTTCGGTATTTGTGTACAACTTCCTTTCGTAGTGACGTTTTGGAATTGATCTCAAGTTGGGTGCAATTAAGTGCATTCTTGCATTTTTGTGTTGTGAACTCTGACTTTTCGCGCGCTCTCGAGGCCTTTGTTTGAGGCCGGAAGTTTGGTTTCGCTTACGGGGACCGCAGTGATTGGTTGCGTGAAGTGAAAGGGGACGCGATATATATAGGGCGAACGGGGTGTGGTTTCTTTTTGCCCGGGGTCGGAGACTGTTGTGAACGAACTGGTTGTGTTCTGTTTGTGCTGGTTGTGTGGGGTGTTTGAGTTGCTGGGTAAGTTTCGGGCATTCTAATTGGAATTTTCCGACGGGGTTTCGTGGTAATCTCGAAGTGTAGTGGTTAATGTGCGGAATCTTTTCAGGCTTGTGTGTCTGTGCCCCGGTGTTTGCACCACGCTGTGTGGTGTGGCGCGGCTTGGTATAAGGGTGTGGCGGTTGCATCAGCTGCATTCGGTCGGCGTCCCGTCCAGTGGTGCGGTGACTGTCTGCCTTTCTTCAGGCGTTTGACACCTCCATAAAAAGGTATCGTTAAACTCATTCTCTTCTACGCGGTAGTTTATCAAAGAGTAAATGGTGTAACCTAGTGTTGTTTTGATAAAGGAAGCCGCGATGGCTGTCCACCGGCGTGACGCCGTGGTCGACACCCCGTGCTTCGTGCACTGGCGTCGCCCGCCCCCACGAGCGTTCCGTAGGACTCCTGGGTTAGTTACCTTGATGATATTTACCCAAGGAGAATGTAGCGAGTGGACTGTGGGTTCTCGGGGAGAATAGTACCGTTCCTGTATTATGTTTTAATTGTTTTGAAAGTGGGGATTGTGTTTAATTAAATTCCATTTGTTTATGTAAGCTGGATGTATTGGTCGAGGCCTCCTTGTCTAACTTAATTAATTCAGTGATTAATCCTCGTCCAAGTTAATTAGACTATATTCATGCTCGCCGAGTGGCCTGTATGGAACGTTATAGGCTGTTGTGTAAGACTGGGTTTTCTGTGCTAAACAGGAGGTGTTTTTCTGGGAGCTGGTTTTCCTGGGAGGTGTTTTCCTGGGAGGTGTTTTCCTGGGAGCTGGTTTTTCTGGGAGCGCTGTTTCTGGGGGCGCTGTTTCTGGGAGCGCTGTTTTGGGAGCTACCGTTCCGTGAGGGCCGAGCGCCTTAACGGGAACTGCGGTGCCGGTGGGAGCCTTGCCCGAGCGAGGGGTCGACGGGAAGACTCACCGACCACGTGATCCGTGTCTTTTCTTCTTTTTGTTTATTGTTTTCCCCACCCTAAGGGGTGGAAGTAGTTACTCCTAACTAATTAATTTAGCACTTCCTTAATTTAATAACTGTACGGATTTTTCCCTTCCGTTCACAATTTTGTACGGGATATTCCTTTTTTTAATTTAGCATACTGTACGTATACCTCTCTTCCGTTAATAATTATTTGCGGGATTAAATTCCTTAATTTAGAACTTCCTTAATTCAATAATTGTACGGATTTTCTCTCTTCCGTTAATAATTATTTACGGGATTAATTTCCTTAATTTAGAACTTCATTAATTTAATAATGGTACGGATTTTCTCTCTTCCGTTAATAATTATTTACGGGATTAATTTCCTTAATTTAGAACTTCATTAATTTAATAATTGTACGGATTTTCTCTCTTCCGTTAATAATTATTTACGGGGTTAATTTCCTTAATTTAGAACTTCCTTAATTTAATAATTGTACGGATTCTCTCTTCCGTTAATAATTATTTACGGGATTGACTTCCTTAATTTAAAACTTCCTTAATTTAATAATTGTAAGGGTTTCCTCTTTTCCGTTAATAATTAGTTACGGGATATTTCTTTAATTTAGAATTCTGTACGGATTCACCCTTCCGTTAATTCATTAATCTTTAAGTAACGTTGTTTAAAATTAAAAATTGTATTTTGTGAATCATCGGAGGAGCCCGTTAGGACGGACCCCCCGGCTAAAGGATTCCTCCGATTGCGACCAGCCAAACGAGCCAGCAGCCCATTCTTTCGTCTTTCACCTGTGTCGGAATTTGTGGAATAAAACTATTCTTCTACTGGTCAAACAAAAATCTTTCATTCATTCTTCCCCCCCCTAAAACTCTTTTACAATACACATACAGAAGTTTATAGAAATAAAATAAAATATGTATCATTTTATTTTATTTTTATTAACTTGTATGTATATATGTATCTGTATTAGTTTGTAATATTTTTGTGTTTTATCTATTTGCCTTAGTTGCCTGAAAATAAAATATAATTTAGCTACATGGATGGATATAACCGCGCTATTACCTGAAAGGCCATGTTCATGAGCGCCCAGATCCCGTTGAGCCGCAGCGCCGCCTCGGGCCGCCGCGTCAGCCCGCACAGCATCTCCACCGCACCTGCACACACACACATTTTCATTTCACGTCCGACGGAACCTAACGTGTTTTTACCCCGTACGGGGCGCCGTATGTATGCATCGACCTTAATGGTGGGCATACACGCAACGAGAAACCGTTACGATCAGACAGTACCGTTTGAACGGTACCAATAATCGCTACATGTATGTTATAAAACTGTACAGTTTCGTCCGATTATTTAAGACTGTGCAGTCGAACGGAACAGTACGAAAAATTCAATTAATAAACGGAATCGAAGAACTGTGCCGACTGATCGTAACGTGTATGCGCTCGTTGAGTTTTCGTGTTCAGTTTTGTCGAAGCCATCGCTGACACGTGTGCGTCGGCACCGTTTATTGTACCGTCTGATCGTAATGATTTCTCGTAGCGTGTATAGCTTGTATGCCATGTACGATAAACTGTACCGCTCGAACTGTACAGTCTAATCGTAACGATTTCTCGTAGCGTGTATAGCTTGTATGCCATGTACGATAAACTGTACCGCTCGAACTGTACAGTCTAATCGTAACGATTTCTCGTTGCGTGTATGCCCACCATTAGACGGAGTACCGGTTCGACGGACAACGTACAGCACTACGTTGCATACGTTCCCATCACAAGGCATCACTGATGCGTTGTCGGCCAAGAAAAAAAGAAAGACAAATCTGGCTCTCAAGCCAACCAGTACCGACCTTAATTTACAACAGTTTGTCTGCCTTCAATCTATATAAACCGGTAGCTGCCAATCATGCGTTCATCAAACAACGGCAACCAACATTCTTCAGCCAACAGTAGACAACCTTGGTCAAACATTCATCTGCCAACCAACCAACGTTGGTCCAACATTCATCTGCCAACCAACCATCCTTGGTCCAACATTCCTCAAACAACTTCAACAGACCTCGATCCAACATTCACCAATCAACATTGGTCCAACATCCACCAAGCAACCAACCTTGGTCCAACATGGGTTCCTTGGCGGGCGAGAACTCCAGCAGCAGATTGCAGAGCGTGGACGAGCCCACGGTCAGCAGCTCCATCCCCGGCGACTCCGTGAGGAGCTGCATCAGCGGTCTCCACACTCCATGGTCCTGGGGGTAGGATGTCTTAAAATAATCTTAAATTAAAATTCAAAAACCCCTGACAGATTGATTTACACTAAACATATTTAAGAAAACTCTCGATTAAGTCACCTTTCATACAAAAATAACTAGATCAATATCGGTTCATCCTTTTGGGAGCTACAATACAGACAGACATACAGATACAAAGACACGTCAAACTAATAATACCACTATTCTTTCGTCTCAGAGATCTGACGTCTCAAGAGTTCTCAACGAGATCTGACGAGTAGTTTTTGAATTATCCTTAATTTTGGAGTCGGTTATTTATTGTCAAGAATTATTAATATCTTACAAGATACTATGTCTTATTCATAAAGCCGAAATCTACAGGACATGAATGTAACAAGTTGCCATGCAATAATTACCTTTGCACAATTACCTGAAATGTTGTCCGTAACTGCTGCACTGACCTTGATAGTGAGTGGAGACACCTCACAGCCGCCAATCTTACCTGAAAACGTTAACAAATCATTTATTCTTGCAATAGTTTTTACGTAATCACCTTACTTAGGACCGAATACTGCACGCACATCTAATTTTCGAAGTTATAGTTTGTAATAAATGTAAAAATTAAATGTTACTTGCGGTATCGTAAGAGGCGACTAAGGATAAGGGTCTTTCAGGAAAGAAGAGAACTCCGATTCACTCTCCTATAAACTAATAATCTAAAATTTTACCACAAAAAGAACCGACTTCAAATGAAGTACATACAACAAAAAAAGAATCATCGAAATCGGTTGGTCCTATATTGAGTTATTCGTCCATTTATCGCGCACATACTTACTGCAACTTTAAGACTTATATGCTTTTGATATGGATGTCATTAACAGACCTCGCTCTTTAAGTGGGACCACATTACAAGCACCAGCTTTCGATTAAAAAAAAATCATCAAAATCGGTTCACCGAGTCGAAAGTTCTGAGGTAACAAACATAAAAAAAATACAGTTGAATTGAGAACCTCCTCCTTTTTTTGAAGTCGGTTAAAAATAAGACGCCCTGCCAATTCTAATCATAATAAAACTCACAGAAGGCTCTGGATTATTCATCCCGTTGACAACATGCACCATCAAGCCATGGGTCTCGATGATCCGTTTGCGGATGTCCTCATCATTGGCGCCGAGTGAAGCGAAGCATTTGAAGGCGCCTTGCTTCGCCGCTGCTGAGGGACAGTTCACTATCTCCGCGAGGGAGTTCATCAGATGATTGGAGATGGCCGCTAGCCTCTGGAGAGATGTGTCTACCTGCCGAATTTTAATTTTAATTTTATTTGGGAAACACAATTTCATAGAACAAAGTTAAAAATTCATTACAACACATAAATCAGTAAAATTTCCGCTTGTCAATAATATATTTAGAAACAGTTAGATAATAAATTGTAGTTGATGGAAAATGAGTATATATTTAAATAAATAAATAAATAACGCTTCACACTCATAGCCCCACTCTACGATTCCCTGTGTCGTGGGTACCATAGACAACATACAAAGACAAGGACAACCCCAGACCGAGAACAGAAATTCAAACTCATCATTCAAATTTCCGCCTTGCTGGGAATCGAACTCAGGATCCTTGATACGGCGATCCAGCATGGTAACCATTACGCCACACCAGTCATCGAATGTGGGAAACTCTTTCATCAGTTACTATCTATTACTAGATATTACCTTAAATAAAGGTAGGGTGCATGCTAACGGCTCGAGAAATAAACATCATTTACAATAAACGTATTTTATTAAAAAATAACCGACTATAAAGAAACAGTCCTCGAAAAACATATCAAAATCGCCATATGGAGTAACCAAAATATTTGTATAACCAAAATATTTGAGTAGATCCCTCAATTCCGTGAGAACCTCTTCCTTTTTTTTAAATCGGTTAAAATTACTTTAAAGTGAAATAAACTGAATTTTTTTAATATTTAGATCGTAATGCTATTCCTTAATGTTGAACTCATTTGGACTTATATTACAAAATATATAAAAGGCAAAAGTGATTGACTGATGTATCAACGCACAGGCCAAACCCTTAGGGCTAGAAACTTAAAATTTCGTACACGTATTCCTATTATAACGTAGGCATCCACTAAGGAAGGATTCTTCAAGACCTCCCAGGGGGTGAAATAGGGGATAGATATGATAAGCATAATTTCCGCGTGCGAAGCTGTGGGCAACAGCTAGTATCATATAAATTTAAAATTTTATCTGGATTCTGATAAATTTATGAAGCACAAATGAGTTTGAGCGGAAATTATGCTTATCATAAGCATAATTTCCGCGTTTGAAGCTGCGGACAACAGCTAGTTACAAAATAATTACATAAAAACTGTAAAATATTGTGTATATCTGTCGATAGTAATGTTACCTCGGCCAAGTACGCCAAAGTTTCAGCGGCCGTTGCCCTGATGTCTTCGGGCATGTCTTTAGTGCACAACCGCGCCAAACATGGCAACGCTCCAAACACCACCCTGCAATTATAATACATTACGTATAATTAATGTCATTCGTATCACGATTCAGTGACATTGTACGGAATCTCAACCTTAAATCGTGAGCCATAAAGATCGTTTTCTGGTTCACTTTAGGAATGCGGGAAATTGGCTGCATTACGTTTGCTACATGACTTGTTACAAATAAAATCTAATTGACTTCCTTTTTGGTAATAAAGTTTTATTAATTGTTTACTAAACGTATTTTTAATTAATATGGAAGCAGAAATATGTGAGGAGTTGAAGTTTAATATACTTCTTTAGTTCTGATCTTCCCGTGTATTTTTATGATAAGCATGATATGATGCATTCATTCAGCTTTGGCTCCAAATGAGGAACGGCTAACAGCACAGTAAGTTTTTATTTTGGTTTAACACTATGAAAGCGTGTTTTTTTTTATTTTTTATACTATAAACTTTATTGTCTTTCACCTTTCTCACTTCCTTTTATTAACAAAAGTCGTCTACCAAAAGATTTTCTGGAAGAGATAAGTGAAGAGATACCTGAGCGATAAGACCGCCTTTTGTTACCACCGTTATAATTATATGTATTTTAATAATAAATACTTTTTGTGATAAACAATAAAGAATACTAAGGCCCCAACTCAAGAGTCACTAACTAAAAAAAAAAATACAATTGCTGGGGATATTATAGTGTAGACAAGTATTTAAATGACAAAATGGAAATGAACAGCTCCGCAACCAGTTCCGCTCAGAATAGGAAATACTTTTGTATTATTATCTTTTTTGTAATATTTTTTTAAAGATGTGCTGAGAAGTTTCTTAAGGCTTTTCTTCTCCTCCATGACAAGCACCATTCCGAAAAGCCAAAAAATGACGTGCATATACACAGTGATACCTATATGAATAAAATATTTTGACTTTTGACTTTGACTTGGACTTTGACTAACGGTTACTTAAATCGCTCCTTAGTACAGAATTTGTCTGGTGATTTACTAAGGAACGATTTAAGTAACCGTTAGTGACTGAGTTGGGGCGTTAAACTGTACCTATTATCGTCTGCAGTCAACGCGCCGGCGCGGTGTATGAAGGTGAGGCAGCGCGCGGCGCCCATGGCCACCGGCAGCGGCTTGTCGCGCGACACCAGCGCCGACAGCAGCTCCGGGATCGACTTGTCGCCGTGACTACCGACAATTATATACAATAAAAAAATGGCTGCCTGTAAAGTCGGTTTACGGACGGTAGTTTAACGTGACAACGTCATGACAAAACATTGATAACATGATTGCATACTTTTATAGATAAGAAACTTTTATCTTTATACTACAACGCCATCTAGAAGTCTTGAACTAAACTATTTTTTCAGCAAGTTCCTTTCTGACTTAATTGTGTATATAGTTTTTTTCATAGATAGCGCTTTCTCCATTGTTCGCTCGCTCGCGGAACGCGACAGATGAGTCATGCTTTTTCGAGCGTGCAGCCGGCATCGTTTTAATACACGTTATCACATCAAAAATAAAAAGTGTATGCGTGTAATAAGTACTTTACGTGCGATTGAAGTAAAACTTCTTTGACGTTGGTGACACGTATAACCAAAAAAAGTGAACTTAATTTAAAATAAATATAATATTACAGTTGACTCATATTTATTAACATATTTATTAAAAATAATCTGAGTTACTTTCAAGTCGCGCATAAAGAAGTTTTACTTCAAAAAACGCTTACACACTCATACCCCCACAGTAGGATTTTACCACACCGTCATAGACAACACATACGAGTATAAAAAAAAAGCAAAGCAACAACCCATAATTGTCCCACTGCTGGGCTCGGGGTCTCCTCTCACAATGTGAGGGGTACAGGCCATAGTCTACCACGCTGGCCAAGTGCGGATTGGTAGACTTCACACACCTTTGAGAACATTATGGAGAACTCTCAGGTGTGCAGGTTTCCTCACGATGTTTTCCTTCACCGAAGCAAGTGATAATTAACTTGTAATACGCACATAATATTTGAAAATTAGAGGTGCGTGCCAGGATTTGAACCCGGGCCCCCGCGTTCGGGAGACCAACGTTCTAACCACTAGGCTATCACTGCTTTATCAATGTTTTGATATACGAGTATAACACATCACATATGTATGTGGTAGGTGTATTTTTTGTGAACGCTTTCATATAATTTTCCACGGGCCTATCCATCTTTTGAAATCAATGACTTTTATGGTTAGGAACATTATAAATTTTTTTCATGTTGTTGTTCATTCGTTAACAATACATCAGCACAATTATTTGACTTAATTATCTGTCCTCGCCCCAATTCTACCTTACAAAGCGATGTGAGACGCATTTCGTAAATAAATCACAAAATCAAGCGAATGTTTAAATGCGTATTTGCAGTAAACACAAATGCTGATTACGTCACATCTTATACAAAATTAAACGAGTCAAGCTTTCTACAGAACTGCGCAACACATTGCATGACGAGATTCACAAACACTAATGCGACACAAACATCCACACACTCACACTCATGGAGAACAAACATTTATCTGTCATATGAAAGCCTGCCTTGGCCAGGAATCGAATCCCTGATCAATCGCTTCGCAGGCGAGGTCACTACCGCCTGAATTTTTAAGTTAGCAAATTCCCTTGCACACTAGTAGTCTTCAAATACAGGTTACAAGTCTAGGATAATTATTATAATTCATTGATCTTTTCACGATATTAAAACTAACCTTGTATTCAAAACAACTTGAGATACATTAGCATTCTCGAAGCACATTGCAGCGAGGAGGTCTAGAGCTGGGAGGGCACGAGCTAGTGGTGGGCCTGCGGAAGGCCTCGAGGCCAAGAGAGCGGCGATAGCGGCGCAGGCCCCAGCTGTGCACAAGGCCTCTTGTTCCGGAGGGCTCCCACACCATATGGATAATATACGGACTACGCACGCTCGCGCGTTTGGCGATCCTTCGCGGGCGATTTCTGAGAACGAAAAGTTCTTCATTGATTTATGTTCATCTGTATGCTAAAATTAATGTATGATTTTTATGGTTCCAAAGTAAAATCGGAACCCTTATAGTTTCGCCATGTCCGTCCGTCTGTCCATCTGTCCGAAGCAAAGCGCCGAAATCCTTAGTGCTAGAAAGCTGTTTGACATGGATATACATATTTATTAAAACTCCAGGTTTGGCTCCAGTCAAGGTCACTCCTTAATGGTTAAGAGCACAGTCTAATTTTTTTCTTTAGTATCTACATTGACACTACGAAACCGTGTATTTATAATAGTTTTTGTTAAAACTATTTACTTGTTTATCTGAAACACAATTACAAAACCATCCACTAACGTGTCAGTCTCATCAACAGCCTCATATCGTTCGGCAGCGCGGCGATAGGCGCGGGCGGGTGCAAGAACACGCTTCGCAGTGCACATAGCGCCGCCTCCACCAGCCTGGCGTCCTGCGCGGTCTGAAGCAGTTCCACCAACGCGGTCGCTGTGCCCTGTTCTACCAATGCTGAGACGTTTTCTGGTGTGCCTTTTGCTAGAGAGCCTGACGATTATTAAACAGTATGTTTAGACGAGTCCTATTTGATAAACATTGACACTACTTTTTATTGAAATATTAATTCACATTACTTTAAAAAATATTTCATCGAAGTCTTGTCTATAAAACGGTCTATAGATAATAGTAATTTAAAAGTTCCTTCATTAAAAAACACACCTAAATGATGGTAAAATCACAAAAATGATGGTTATAAGTGTATCAGTGACAATTATATAGTTTTGTATTCTTTTTATTGAATATAACAGAATAGAATTTAGATTTATTTCTTCAAATTAAGTATGATCGACTTCAACCCATTAACAATTCAATACAGCCTAGGATGCCTAGAGCATACTCCACCACACTCATGTGGATTGGTGGAGGGGTTAGTGGCCATCCCAAGTGTTACAAGTTTTCATGCCATATCTTACGTAAACAATTAGGACCTCCCACCTTTCCTGTCTGCAGTACAAATAGTAGACAAACTTACACTTATCTTTAAGATTAAGGTATAAAGTGTAAAAATTTGTACTCAATAGCTTTTTTTTAATGAAAAGATAATAGGTCACTAGGATTCCTTGTGTCACAGGTAGCCTAGAAACAAATGACACAAACAAACTCTTTAGAACAATGCTTTATCTCGACCACGGAACACAAACCTGTGTTCTGTGATCTCGACTCCTCTGTTTTTGAGATGTCGCTTTATACGTTGGGACCATCAATCTGTAATATACTGGCCGGAATCAAGCCATGAGATAATATTGATCAGTTTGCCCCCACAACAAATCGCTAGGCTTATTAATATGTTACAAACAATACAAGGTTAACACATACATACATAAACGTAAACATTATATTGTAGGTATTTGTTCTATGAGTACCCTATTACATTAGATGCGAAAATTTGCAAATGGCTTTCACTCACTATTGTTACTAGGTTATTACTCAATATAATTTTAAATGTAAATTTTCCAAATATTAAAAAATAAAATAAAATATAATTATTATATATTCAAGTCTAGTATTAGGCAGTTTTAAAATGAATTCTATATTATGCTAGAATGGGCATAATGGACCAATAACAATATAATGGACAACAATGGACAACAAAAACAACTGACAGAATGTACGAAAAAAGTTTATTAGGATAGAAACCAGGTTATTGAAATAATATTTTCAACAAAAAAACACTAAAAACAAAATAAACTCTACTACCAATACAATGAATTATATAATATAATATTATTTCATAAACATTGTAATTAAGAGTATCTAGGCAATAATAATAGTGACATTGATAGCAGAGGGCATCATTGCGACTGAAAAACAAAATCTATATTATACCTAATATGTCTTATTTGCTTTTAGCCGAATACTTATGTTGGTCTTGACATGACTGTGATGTTGGTCGGCCACCATCAAAAATGGTACATTTACAATGGTACATTTTGACAATTTCCACAATTTGCTTAAGAATTTCTGTTTCCTTTTGATGGTTTTAAAAATGGGTTAAGGCATTGATTTGTGACCACAAGCACACAAGGAGTAGACACAAGCTGATCATGTATACTTCATCTATTTTCCAAACTTTCATATTATTTGTATTATAAAAGGCAAAAGTGATTGACTGATGTATCAACGCACAGGCCAAACCTTTAGGGCTAGAAACTTAAAATTTCACACACGTATTCCTCTTATGGCGTAGGCATTCACTAAGGAAGGATTTTCCAAAATTCAAGCCCCAAGGGAGTGAAATAGGGGATAAATATGATAAGCATTTCCGCATGTGAAGCTGTAGGCAATAGCTAGAGTGTCATATAAATTTAAAATTTTATCTAGATTCTGATAAATGTATAAAGCGCAAGTGAGTTTTTAAAATATGATGGCTGTCTATTTCACTCTCTATCAGATCTCTGGGATGAAAATTTCAAATTAAAATGTTATTATTAAAGGTAAATTATAAACAATATTGACTTCATTATTAATTTTTTTATCTGTTATAATTAACTTTGAATGAAATTTTAATAACAGACAAGATAATTCCTTTATTTTATTAATTTCATTGAAGTGTCAATTTCATTTGATGTGTATCCTGAATAAACTATTATCGCAAAGTAGAACTTGTCTAACTCCAATACTTAAAGAATCTAGATTGTAAGAAGGATCAAGAAACTAAACTAGTCCTGTAAAAACCAAAAGTGTTGTATCATTAAAGTTAGTCTAAAAGGCATGGTTGTATGTATTACCAATTTAAATAGGTAAAGGTCATAATGTGTCAACACTAATGGACTTACCGATTGTAATGGTTGCTTCGAGTCGTATGTTCGGATCAGTATCTTCTAGCATCAGCTGTAGCAGCCGAGGCACAATACCTTGCTGTATCACCGAACCCTTCTGGCGATTGCTGCCAATCACGGAATTCTTCAGCGTCACCAAAGCTTCTATTATCTTCGCTGTGTCCGATGAATATAATTCGTCGATATACGAACGTGAGCTTTCGATATCCTTTCGGCAAAACGATTTAGGTTATAAACAAGTGTTACGATATCATCACCTTAAATAATAATATTTTATTATCTCTACCCACCATGAATACTGTTAACTGTTGCATGTTTTGTTAGATATACGCAGCACTGTAGTTAAAAATATCAACAGAATTTTCTTGGGATTGGTGATTTTGGCAAATACTAAAGACAAATAGGTACGCTGACTACGACCTACGCTATCTGTCGTCGTTCGCTATTTTATAGTGACTTCTCTGTCAATGTCAAAATAAATTATGTCAGGCCATAGACAAACAGGCTTTTCTATCCACGGAACACAAAGACAACAGTGTTCCGTGGTTCTATCTATGGCTATATTACTCCAATATCCATGGTAGAATCCATGGATGTATGAGAATACAAAATGACTTATCCAGTTACATATGTAGAGGTACGTGAGGACAGATGGCGTGATAGCCTAAGGACCATTTTTCTTATCATTTGATTATGATTTTTCATAATGATATAAAAACATCTAAGATGAATATTATAAGTACCGTAATTGTGGTAGTTTGTAACCCTGCGCCAAAAAGTTAATGCAATTTTTCAGAGTGACGATTACGGTCATCGGGGATTTGCCGTACCGTTGCCAACGCAAACGCCATCGCACGTGTATTATTCTTACTTTCGTAATCGCATTATTGTTTATTGTTTCTCCAACCTAAATACATACATCTGCTAAATACGGTGGAATCTCAATAACTCAAACCTCATTAAGTCGTAATACTTAGTAAATCGAAAAAAAGCCCTTCCGCTGAACCCCTAATTACGCAGTATCTCGAATTATTTAGATTTAGTAACTCGAACAAAATGTTATTTCCCTGCGAGGTATTAATATAATTTTAATTTTATACTCTATAACTCAAATTGTAAAAAGCAAACTCGATAAGTTCATAAAATATAATGACTTCTTACTTGGGATTCCCCAAACTTATAGCAATAATTTGGGTACGAACCCTATAAAGTACATACAAATTGATCTAAAAGTTGTATAAAAGTGTAAAAAAAGAGATAGATACACACAAATAAAATATTTTTATTTTTACATCTCGAATTTTTTTGCTTTCTCTCCATTTTGAATGACGTCATTGAGCCGGGTTCGGAGTATTTCCGACGTGTATCGGTAAATTTGCCCATTTAATATCGGTATATTTGAACACAAAATCGGTATATATCAAAAAATACACAATATTCAATCAAATTCGTTTATTTGTCAAAAATAAACTTACGGGCTAATTTGTGTACATCAAACACACCTAAATAACAAAAAGATAAATATTAAAATCCATTTATTATCAGTAAAATTACAATCCAAATCAGTAGAAATACCGAAAAATCGGTAGGTTCGACACGACTAACTGTCCAGCAAGTTTATTCACGATCAAGCATTCATCACGACGTTCGCCGTTCGCGGTGGTGGGGGTCAGTATATCACTAAACAGACAAGAATAAATTAAGTTAGAATTAAAATTCAACAAAACTACGTTAAATCGAAATTTAGGTTTACTTTCATGTAAATCTGAGTAAATCAAAATATCAAAAAAAAAATTGCAATATAGTCTCATCTAAACCCCTAAAAATCGAAATAAACTATTTTTATTATCAGTGAAATTTCAGCAAAACCCAATCATCTCAAAATAAACATGAAACTTACCTAACTAATTTCACGTAAACTCCTGCAACTCAAAATATCCCACTATGCAATCGTACTCCACCTGCGTCGACCGGGAGACAACTAAAAATGGTGGAGTAGTGTTCGCGCCGTTTGGGGTAAGGTCATTCAAGTAAAGCAGCACTTCGTGCCATTTTTCGACAACGGTTTAAGGTATCGTTACGTGAGTTATATCTCCGTGTAGGTATTCGAGTCAGCAATTCGAAAACACCACTAACTCAAAACGCATACTTTTTGATTTAGTGGGGTTTTCATCTAGGGGTGCGATATAACAAAGTATATAAGTATATACTCTGTGGTGGGGGTGCTTGCTGGATGGAAAACGGGTCGTGCAAGTCCAGCAAAAAGAAAATAACATGTAAATAATAATTATTGACGTACGTCAAGCCTATTCACGGTCGTTTTGCATCGTGCATCGTGCATGGCCTTGCTTTGACGTACAGCAAGATGGACCGTGAATAGAGCGTTTAATATATCCATGTAGCATGTAGCATAGATTTAGTACAACATGTAGACACCAATAGGCACAAAGTCCATGATTTGACAACCTTGTTTGACAATGATACATCAAAGACTAGTTTGACATTGACATACATCAATTCTAGACAAATGACAAGGTTGTTTGATAGAGTCGTCTAATGGTCGTACAAAAAATTGGTTTATGTAGGTAATTCTCCCTTGTGTGTGTTGTGGTGAAAGTTTTGACGAAAACAGTTCTATAATTTAACGTAACTGTGTGATTTTGCACGCTCTATTTCCTTTAGATATGCCAGTGTAACTGTTATATCACATCTAAACATGGCAGATTCTGGTGTAGACACAAGTAACGAAAGCAGCGATAATCCGGTTTTCGACCACTCTCAGTGCATGTTTGAATTTAATCCACCTGCAATTCCAATAAATCAAGCTGGACAACCGATGCCAATTGACTTTTTAGGCGAACCTCACGAGCATATAGGAAAAATAAAATGCTCTACGAAAGCCAGACACTGTCGTTTGAAATACAGATATGGAGGAACAATTTGCTCGTCTAGGAACAAAAAGCTTCGATTTGCTGCGTCTACAAATAATAATGAGCTCGTAGAGAAGCTTTTGTTGTCAGGTGCCGATCCTAACAGCTCAGATGAACATAAGAGAAGTCCACTGCATCTGGCGTCTTGCCGTGGCTACGTGGACGTGGTGCGATCGCTACTAAGATACGGTGCCAACCCGAATATAAAGGATACTCTCGGAAATACTCCTCTTCACCTCGCTGCTTGCACTAGCAACATCCCAGTTGTTATAGAGCTTCTAGATGCCGGCACTGATGTCAGTTCTCATGACAAAAATGGACGTAACCCAATACAACTTGCTCAGAGTAAACTGAAATTAATACAAATGCGTCCCAGTGGAGCGGGACATTTTGAGGAAACGAAGCAGCTTATTGGTGAAATTTGTTTAGTCGTTGAAATGATGTTGAAGTACATGAAGATACAGAAAGCTGATGCCGGTGAGCTGGAGTCCGTCCGGGAGAGACTGGAGCGAGTCAGCACTCGTGAGCAGGTGGATTCCGAAGTCCAGAATTTGCTTGACAGTCTTGATTCACTCAAACTTAGATAAACACATTTTATAAGTTATACAAACATAAAGACTGTTCTCATAAAAACTGCCTAAAGAGCTCACAAGATAAAATAGGAGTTAAGGAAAGTTATTGTTAAGAATATCTACTGTTTGGTCCTGCCATAATAAATGAATTTACTTTTGTGATAGGGTAAATTTATGTCTATTAATGCATATAATTTGTTTTAAGATTACCTAATTGTAATTTTTAAATATAAAAACAACTGAAATATTGCATTATTTCATGCAATTTCATTATAAGTTACATTTCTGTAGGTGCACTTTTGTGGTTATTTTTATTTTCATTTACTGTAATAGTCATTTGAAAAAATGCATTACACTAGACGTAAAAATATTATAGGTCTTATATATTATTAGTACTTTCAGAAACCTGTACATAGGTTTTCAAATGGTATAAGGTGTTTCATTAGCAAGTATAGATTTTGTATGAAGTTGAGTTTTACAAATATATTTTGACAGTCAAAACTATGGCATGAAATTTTACTATGAGTATTCCTAGTTAAGCAAAAAGGAACTCTCAAACATTGAAGTATAATGTCATAGAACAGACATCTCGAACAAAATGTGTGTCCCGCCCGGGAGGTTCCATTTTCAAAGTTGAGCCCCGTTTCTCCTTTCAACATCGAATGAATCCATTGAAGATTGAAGCCACGTGGTGCCAATGCATTGGGACATACATGGTGTTCGCGGTGTCGGTTCTATACGCTAGTAATAATACTTCAATGCTCTCAAAGAGCTTTTCCTACTGACAGTTAGGCAATCACTTCTACACAACAGCTCATTCTATGACATTGCCTCAATGCTTTATCATTGAGTTATCAGGCTTGGATTTTCCACATTAAAAAAAAATTAATCTTTGATCTTATAGCATTCTGCATTAACACCTGCACTATATATAAACTATATTTTTAAACATATCCTTTTATTGAAGAAATTTAAGATTGAAAATAGGTTTACATTTTAATTTAGTAGATAAAATTATATAGTTTAGAAAATACGGATAATTTCACTTCGATAATTATAATAGATGTGAAAGAACTGGATTATAATTTCACAAACCTTGTAACTTTTAAATGAGGTAGAATTACCCAGAAATTATTATTATTATTAAACCTAACAAATCTGTACACCAGAGACAAAGTATCTTAAGTCACATTTAGCTATTTATTATAAAAATGCTCATTTTTAGGGCTCCAAAATAAAATCGGAACCCTTATAAATTATAATATAATAGTTTCGTCATGTCCGTCCGTCCGTCTGGCCGAGGCATAGCGCCGAGACCCTTAGTGCTAGAAAGTCGTAATTTGGCATATTACTTACATATTTATTCAAACTCCACAATCGTAAAAAAAATATTAAAAATTATTTTTTTAGGGTACCTATCTCCCCTACAGTGTGGGATATCGTTGAAAAGGTGTTTCAAAAATATCATGGGTCTTCATTTTTGGATTTAGGGGTCCGCTTGGGAAATATTTGGCTTTAAAGTGTTAATTTTGGTTAGTCAAGTGTCCCCCCTTCTGCCGATGCTGGCTAAACGGTTGGAGTTGGACAAGTGAAAAAATAGGTTATATGATGAATTTACAAGAAAAACTAACATAAGTAGTTAATTAGTAATAAACTTAATATTTCGGAATCCTACATTGCGCGTGGCTCTCACTCGCTCGGTTTTTTCATTATTAGTGAATTACATTATTATATTATAAAAAAAAATTGGAAATTGTGTTACTTATAAATTTTTTTTACCAAAATTATCTTTCTGACAAATATCATACTTATTATGATAATAAGTATTGTATATTAAAATGTATTATGATTACAATGAAACAGGTGTTGATGACCAATTAAATGTGTACTTTTTAGTATCTAGGTTGTATTTGATCATGAAATTAATTACTGTAATAGATCATAGATATCAGTATAATTATACCAATTTCTGTAAGTCATTAATAAAAAATATTGATTGTTATTTTGGTTTTTATTTTTTTTTATATGCCTAATGCTTAATATTTGGTGATTATCTATATGAATAGTAATGTTACTTTGGCTTTTCCGTTAGTAAATGTAGGAGTAATAAAAGGAAATCCATGTTAATTATTTTATTTATTGATAACAATTTACTAAACATCCATTAAATGTTGCCATTTGACATGGAATGTAATTAAATTCCATTTATAAAACTGCATTACATTTGGTAAAATATTTCCTTAACATTCACTTAAAATTCCTTAATTGGAATGTAAACATAAAAAAGTTGTACAAATAAAAACCTATATGTATTGTGCTTCTGATGGCTGCATCAATTGTGCATTTGTATCAAATTAAATCTGATGAAAATAAACTATTAATAATTAAAACAATTTAAATCTATATAGAATTTGTGATGGGTCAACATGGCCATAATTTGTGATGAAATATCACACTGCATCGCACTTAACTCACTTATTATTTACAATATCAATAACTACCAAAATCAATCCATGCTACATGAAATAATATATTTTCATTAATGATAATAAAGTACATCAAACACAAAAGAATTTAGTAGTACTTATTAGTTTTTTTAGGTACTATTGAGTTGTATTGAGCCAAATACCAAATATTATGGCAGAAATCTTGTTATCACAGAATTTTAAATTATTTATTTAATACTGCTTAAATAATTAAGTAAAATTAATTATCCCCAACCAACTAAACTAGTCTCACGCCCAATGAAACTATTTCCCACATAAACAAAACAGACAATATGATTATGTTAAGGCAAGTTGTTAATTTTAATTATTTACATAACAATAACATTGTTAGGGACTCTTAAACATTCTTGTACGTATTATATATGCTGCTTATGTATTAATAGGTATTTTTATGAAAGTATAAAAAATAGAATAAGTAAGTAGATAAATGTGTATCGATTTGACATAATGTAGGAAATAGAGCTTACATCTTTAACAGTTTTGTGCTAGGAAAACTGCTTCAAGCTACCATTATTTCAGTAAATACCTCATGCAGCACAATAAACATAAAATTAGCTAAACCACAGAGCAACAACCAACATGCTAATGGTTGCCTCTGAGCGATTTGTAACCACACACTATATTAAATAAACACATCTCTTGAACTATTCAATGGCATTAACAACTGACAACAATAATATGCTCAATCACTTTAGAGTCGAGTATTTGGCACTTGCATTCGTACTGCTCGACAGCTGACTAGCTAATAAATAGATACATTTTAAATAATTAGTTCACTTAAAAATACTATCACAATATAATTTTTTTTACAAATAAATCACAACTGGAATGGAATAGAGAATCAAATTTTGCCTTTACGGAATGATAACTACAATATTTTTCATTTTTAAAACCTGTCGCACAACCATAATTTATAGCCAACTTTGTTGCTTTATTTTATGATTCGCATTCTTCTGTTGCACGGCTCGGCTAAGTTTCACGTAACTTAATCAGTCAGTTCAGTATTATCACCGTTTCAACTTGTGCTAACGTTATTTAGTATCCGGCACTATGAGATTAACTATATTGGGGAATATTTCGGCTTGGATGGGACCATACTCGACCAATTCACCGTCAACGGTAATGTAGCCGGTGGTATTCTCAGGTACTATTCTAAATGCACTAACAGGAAACATTTTGATATATTCGCTATCGATATCCGAGTGGTTGCCCTCATTCATTCCCAGCAGGAACGATAGCAGTTGAGATCTGGAGATGCCGGCCTTGATGATGAGCATCCACATTACCCCGTCTGAGAGTTGGGAACGTGGCGCAAAGAAAAGGTCTTCACCTATGTAGGCTTGGTAGGAGACATGTACCATAACGAATTCGCCTTCCTCGTGAGTCCAGTGGGAGGGCAGAGTGGACATGAGGGAGGGCAAGTGTGAGGCGGGACCGTGCATGCAGGCGTGAGTCGGGGACCGCATCTCGGACCCGCTGCTATTCACGCTATGGTATTCCGATCCTCGCGTGCTATAAAAGGCACTTCGTCTCGAGTTAACCGAGTACCAGGAATCCACCCTCTGATGTCGTTTACCGTTCACGGCGTTAGTGAACACGTCGGAATGGTCGTCGCAGTCGATAAACGCTTCCGCGTCGGGGGAGTCCAGCGCGCCGTCCTGACTGATGCTGTGACTGAGAGTTGTCGGATGTTTTGGTTTTGGCAAATTGCTGACATCCTTTATTCTCGAGTAGCTGACCACGCCCTTGTACTTCCTCAGTCCGACCAGCCTAGCCAGCGCCCATAGCGTAAAACGTTGGCCTCCTATGGCTCGCAGCCGTTCGCTTTCTATATCAATGTCAGAGAGAAAGCCCCAGCCGATGGACAGAAAAGAAAACATGATCTGAAACAAGAGACGATTTACGATTAAAAGTTAAGATCATGTTGACAGGTGAAGTAATAGATGAAATAGATCTATGGTAATGGATACGCGTTTATTCATTTGATAATCGCGTAGATTAGGGATGTGATGGGATCAAATGAGCCACGCGGATAATTCCGTCCGCACTAGTCGCCTGTAATTTATTATGACGGATGTAGTCAATTGAATTGTGTAACATAATCTCAGCTGAAGGTGAAATGATATTGCGTTATATGGATTGTGTGGCGAGCCTAATTTATCTATTTTAACGTGTTATCACAATGTTAATCAGATAACAAGAAACATTGTTGATGAATAGTTTTGGGTCATTATCCTTGATTGAAACTATTAATTTAAATTATTAATGTCTTCTAACTAATTCAAAACAAATTGCTCCGTTCAATGTACTGTACATTGAACTACATAGGTGAATCCAATGTTCGAATCCTACAGGCACATTAGAAATTAATTATCACTTGCTGCAGTGAAAAAAAAAAATCTAGGAAACCTACACACCTGATTTATTCATAATGTTCTTAGGGTGTGTGAAGAGTGACAATCGGCACTTTGCCAGTGCCTGTGGCCAGTGCGGTGTTTTTTTTTTGAATGGACAGTTGCTGTTGGCCCTAGTGGCCTTTACAGCTTCACGCGGTCAGGTAGACGACCCTGGAGAGGCTCAGCTGAGAAGACATATTTGCGAGGTGGGAGTTATCCTCCACACCTCGAGAAGTAGGGGCATGCGACGTCCTAAGGGCACCCCCTGTGGGGTTCGGCTTAGGATGTCGCCTGTTAGAGGACATCGGGGAGTGCGGTGAACCATGGACTATGTACTATACGGTACTGTACCTCTCTCATAGTGAGAGAAGACCAGAGCCCATCAGTGGGACAATTATGTATTATGATAATGAATACATCTTACTTTAGTTTTGGTTTCAACACGAACCACATCAATGGGCGTAGTTTTGCCTCTCGCTAACCCCATTGTTAGTCCTATCAGGTTATGTGGGATGTACGGTTCACTGAAACAAGAAATAAAAACATGTTAATTTTATATACTTACTTACGCTTAATATTTAACATTAAATATCTAATTTGATATTTATAACTGCCATTGTCATTTAATTAACATCCCTTAATTGATACGTGAGAATCCGTCAGATACTCGTAAGACCGGACTGGAGTTACAACTTGAAAAACTGGTCCAGACCCCAGGGAATTTAAATAAGGATAAATATCTTATTTACTTATTAAATTCTATAAATGTCCTTAAACTTCAAAAAGTCAATGCACTGTTCCTAAATGCCCGAAATAAACGTTTTTCAAGCCATTAATCCGGTTGTTTGAGGCAGTTTATAGGTATATTGTATGTACATCGTAAACAAAGTAATTAAGAAAAGTAAGTGTAGGATTAGCCATGAGATAACTGTAAAATCATCACATCACATCCATCTAATAATTAGATGGAAATTATTATTTTTCGTCTCGAAAAATAATAATTTCAACAATGTTAATGTATGTATTGTATTATGTATAATTATTATTAACTATATAAACCATATCATTATTCTTCAGAAGATATATTATGCAAATTATAACCACAGTGTACGATAATTATACTTGTACAAAACGATGACAAATTTTAAACAAAAGGTAGTTACTTAATGTACACATAGATTAAGTACAAAATTAACCTTTAAAACTAAATGTGTGGTACATTGTGGTTAATTTTGGTTGAGTCTATCCAGGCTCAACATCTGGCGCGTGAAGCTGTAAAGGCGGCTAGGACAACATCATCATCAACTGTACTTTAAAAAAAAATTGTGGTTAAAATATCGCGCTGTTAAATCTTTAACATATTTTAATACATATCTGACGTAAAATCTGACTCGTATGCACATTATATTTGAAAGTAATTTTTGTTGTTAAAACCAAGGTTTTCGTTTAAAATGCCAGTGTGTAAAACACGAAACGAGATAAGTTTTAAAAACATTCAAGAGGTAAAAAGCGCCAAAATTACCCGTTCTCATTTCTAATTCCTTGTCTCCAAACCCGGGTCTTAAAATTTCCTCTTAAAAGTTTAATATAAAATTGAAAATCTTTAAAATAATGAAACCCATCACATGATTTAATTTATGTACCTACTAGCTTTTGCCCGCGGCTCGCTCGCGGCAGAGATTGTTTTTTTGCAAATCCCGCGGGAACCCTGAACTTTTCCGGGATAAAAAGTAGCCTATGTGTTAATCCAGAGTATAGGATATCTCCATTCCAAACAACCAAATCGGTTGAGTAGTTGTGGCGTGACTGAGGAACAAACATCCAAACGTCTAAACATCTTCACAAACGAAATACATAATCAAGCCTTGTATTATTCTGCATGTTTCAAGTTTATCAAATATTCGGTGTTACGGCCAAATCGATCAACAGATTCGAGTCGCTCATAAAAACGCAAAACCAATCATTGTTCGCGAACCTGCAGATTGCAGCCCGATAATAGTTTCACGTCGTTATCGGCATAAACCACAAAACGGTATTTCAAATTGTTGGCCATTGATCATGACACCCATAGTAGTAATACAAAATGAGGGACATTAAAAATACCACTGACACCATAAATAATTGATACCATAAATTATGAAAATCGATTCTAAAGGAGTTAAACTCAAAAAACACATTTAATTTCTTTTCACGATTTCATTTCGATTGCATGGAAGATAGATAGATGATCGAGTGTGGCGATGTGTTTATTTTCGAATAAGAAAATAAATATTTTTTATATTTTTGTCCTATAGTGCGGCGCAGCGTGGGTACTGGGTACCTACCTACCTCTTCAATTTAAATTTATAATTGGAGACACTTAAACTCATACATATAGCAAATGTAGCACTCGGCCGTTAATTAAACAGTTCAAATAAAATTATTATAATGTATACAGTAGGTAGTGTAGGTACCTATGTTTATGTTATAAATAAATGTTATTGTAAAGATAAATAACCTGTGCCACTGTGTGTAAGAATTTTTTAAACAACCTAAGATATTTTGCGGAATGTTGAATATACTATCGACAATTTAATTTAATTGCATTCATCAGTCTATCTGGAATCCAAGACTTATCAAAACAATTAATAACCGAATAACCCCAAGTAATCAGGTAAAATCACTGAGAATCGCACGCATTAAAATACATACAATACATGAGGATTTTATGTTTCTATCTTATCACGAGTAAAATGTTAAACATGTATAATATTCAATGATATAATGTACATACATTGTAACGTCGAGTTAACTATTTAGGTACTAGTCTACATTAATTAAATTTGCCCTCTTGGAACCTGCATACAACACCTTTATAATCATAACTATACTTACAAACAGAGGTTTGGAAACAATTAGGAATCTCTGCATTTTACGAAATTTCTCAAACAATTAGTCCTAATAATTAACTAATTTGATAACAGTTCAGTAATTGAAGCCTTGAAATTAATAGGAACATTCCTTCCATATACCTTAACAGCGTTTGAATTGAAACCTTGAAAGATGAGTGATTCAAAAAGGTAACATCTAATATTTGGCTACACCTGTCCAACAACATTATGATACTAAAAAAGTCATTTAAAAAACATATCGATATTGCCTTGAAAGTCGATAAAAAATAATAAAAATAAAACACAGGGCTTAAATCAACATATTAGAACAAAATGAAAATAGCGATGGGCGTTGAGTCTGGCCGGCAAAAGGGCAGAAGAGCCATCAGATGGACCGTCATCGCGTCAGAGATAAACATTGGCGTGGATCGAATTTCTAATCCTTCCATCCGCTTAATCTTGTATTGGTTGTATTTGATACTAACTTAACAACCAACCATTGAAACAACTACCAAAATGTGTTGTATGCACAATTGGCATGACCACAAAATTATGTGGACCAAACGTCCAAGAACACACATTTGTTTCGTATCCATGTATGATGTAACACACATGTCATATACATTATCTACCATGATAATTGTATAATGTCGCGTGTAACTGGAGTGATATTTAATCTACATACATAATTATGTGAGCACATAAAAGCAATAAACAATGCGCTATTGTCAACTTTGTTTTCATAATCTCTTGAATGAAAGTAACTTGTATCTTATCAGGAAAGCATGCTACATATGACACTACTTTTACACGACACTATCGACTTTGTAACACACGGCATCTATGTTTTTCATAGTTCATTCAATACAAAATCGCTACATTATAGCGGTCGCTTACGCAAGATCCCGAAATCGCAGGACAACACTAAAAGGGATTCTCCTCTAATTTTAATTTTAATAGTTAATATATTCTACATTTTACAGAACCTTTCAAACCTAGCAAAATTTCCTTTCCTCTTTTAAACTTTTACAGCTCAGTGGTATCTACATCAACTATAATAAGTACAACTCGTTATACTTCAGATTTATCTACAGTTTTTTTTAGCAAAGCCGGATACTTTACTACATATGCGAACTAACAATAAGTAATCGTCATTCCACGTAACGTGACTTCTATAAAGGTTCAACTGTTCAAGGATTGTTAGATAAGTAAAAACGTGAAAAACAATTGGGGTAATATGTTAATCTTCAATACATCAACAGATTTAGCCACAGACATCTATGTCTGTGGATTTAGCCGTATTAGGGCGGCTTAGAATACTTGTCAGTATTCTAGCCAATAGGAATGTTGACTAATTTTAGAATTCAATTTTATTTTATAGACAAGAACTTAATGTTCACGAAAAAAGTTGTAAAAATAATAATATTCCATTTAAAAACACAAATTGACAAACAGAAATCAATTTTTCCCACCAAAAACGTCAGGTGACGTCACTATCCGATATTCAACACTAGCCGTTTAATGAAGTTTGTTGAATTTGCTTTTAAAATACGAACAATGATGTTCTTAAAAATGACGTTTGAGGTCACGTGACAGTGAGGACTATTTTTAACATTTTAAATTATTGATATTTAATTTATTGTGATTGATTTCGATAAAAGAATCATTCTTTAGGTCTTTAAATGTTACCACTAATACTTTAAACATGAATTTATATTAATTTACAATTAATGTCAACATCCCTATTCTATGCCTACTATCAAGTCTACCAGGGTGCCGCGGCCGTAAGGAGGCGACAGAAGCTAGATCGCTTGGTGGTTAGTTCTGTGACGCTAGCCTGACCCGCTACCACCCTCTTGCTTGATTCAGCCAACAAACCACTCGTTATTTTCCGGCTGGGAGCCAGTTCTTCTTTCTTTCTCTCTTTCTTTCTTGGACAGCAATCGGCATCGCATCACTGAAGCCTTTGGAGTTACTGATGTCCATGGGTGACAGTGGTCACTTATCATCAGGTTAGTTCGTTCGTTTGTCAGCTATATAAAAAAGTTAACTAACAGAATATTGACGAACTAAACTGCTGAAACTGAAATCAATCCACTTTGAAAGAATTAAACAAGCTGCCTCTCGGGTCTCGGAATGTCGGAATACTTGAAGCTAGCAATCACAAAAGGCATTGTGAATTGTGATTTGGTTGCCAACTTCAGTAATATGCTACGCTTCTGGAAATATGCATTTGCTTTTCATTTCTTTGTTTGTTTAAGAGCATAGATCTATAGAAACACAAAACAATATTTAAGTGCCTAATTTGCGGCAGTCATAATTTAAAATACATAACTACAATGTGGATATTTTTTAGGGTTCCGAGGAAAAATCGGAACCCTTATAGTTTCGTCATATCCGTCCGTCCGTCTGTTCATCTGTCTGTCTGTCTGTCTGTCCGTCCGTCCGTCCGTCCGTCCGTCCGTCCGTCCGTCCGTCCGTCCGTCTGTCCGAAGCAAAGCGCCGAGACCCTTAGCCTGGGAATACACGTCCGATTTTTCTCTCCGATCGTCGGATCAGATAGTCTGATCAGACAATCGGAAGGCCCTCGTGCCATACATTTGTTTGAATACATAATACACGTCCGATCAGATAGTAGGATCGGACGTCCGAGTCGGAAACAGCGCCAAGACGTCTACGATTTTATGGCCGATCCGATTGTCTGAAGGTGCGGTCTTCATACTTTTCTACAGAGACCAATAGACGTCCGATTCCTCCTTCCGACTTGCCAGTTTACTCTCTAGCATGACAGTGAACGTACGCATCAAATGGCTTATTATGGGCGTAGAAAAACGTACTTGGTTATGGGATACTTTTAACCGACTTCAAAAAAAGGAGGGGTTCATAATTCAACTGAATTTTTAGGGTTCCGCACAAAAAGAAAAACGGAACCCTTATAGGATTACTCGTGCGGGGAAAGGGGGGGGGGGGGGCTTATCAAAACCACCGAAACCACCGACGTTAGAAAGTTCTCGCTCGAAAGCTGATGCTTTTCATGCACCTTAAATTTGAGCGAGATCTGACGAGTAGTTTTTGATTCATCCCTTATATTGAAGTCAGTTATTTTGTTGTCCAGAATTATTCAAGTACAAAGTACCTACGTTAAAAGAGCTTATACTCATTATTCTCAGGTATCTCAGTAATTTTGGATGTTTTAAGTAGAAATTACTCTCGGTAAGTCTTGTCAGATTGACACTTTATCAATCTGAATTGAAATTGAACATTGAATCCAATAGCGACGTTATTTCTTCTTTTGCGCTAACACGAGCGAATATGCAATAAGTAACCATAATTTTCATTCGCCGTCCATCTTTTCTTTCTTTCAAGCAAGCACTTACCGCTCTCACAGCTCGAGAACGACTGTGTTCAGAAAAAGTCTGACGCAAAAATCGGACGTGTATCGAGTAAATACGATCAGATAGTCTGATCAGACAATCGGAAACAAAATCGGACGTGTATTCCCAGGCTTAGTGCTATAATAGAAAGCTGTAATTTGTAATAAGCAAAACTTACACTTACCAAGTAATCACTACTAGCAATTATATGAGGAAAAAATTATACCTGCCAATATTTTTATCTCAAAAGTAATTACGGCAATGACATGTCATTGATAAGCTATACTGTTTATTAAAACATTTATATCGACCGTAAACAAATATTTACAGTCGAATGGTATTAAATTTTAAAAAAATATAAGAAAATCAGATTTCATAAAGAACCAAATATAAAATATCGTATTCATTAATTTTTGTCCTAATCATCAATCGACACATTTATAAATAAATTTAAAATGAAAAATCTAACTAACCAGTGGGTAACCTAAACAAAAAATTATAGCAGCAAATAAATTGAAATAAAAGCGATTTCTAACCTACCATGAGGAAATTCCATAGATTTATCAGACCATAACAAGAAAACTAGACCTGGATACACTGTGGGGTAAAAAAATAATAGTTTTTTTTTAATACAAATTCGTGAAAATACATATTATAAAAAATACCAATTAACACAGTATCATTTAATCAGTTTTTTATGTTCTGATTGGTCAAATCAACTACTTTAGCTCCTAATTTTATAGACGCCAGGAGATAAAAGTACTAAAAGTTTATTATATAAAGAAAAACTGTCGCATATTTGAAATTATATGGAACGAAGCTACAAATTGATCCACTATAAACTAACAAAGGAAAAAGCTACTACGTACAAACTACAAGTTCTCATTTCATAGGTCAAGACCTTTGAAGATTGCGGTTGAATCTTCACCTGGAAACGTCAATACCACTCATAGATGAAAATCTCTGCTTCGCTGCAGAGTTCTAAGCTTACTTAGTCAGTTAAGTCTAACTTCTGGTAATTGTGCCAAAGTGTCGACAGAGTGAGTAAATATAGACTGAGAATTACAGTCCTTATACCATTTGTGAATAAAAAAGATTGTGACGCTAAAACAGATGGTTATTGAACTTTTAACACGCACAAATCCGTACAATGCAATGACAATCACATCGAACTTTGGACGGCCATTATTAAGATATTTCCAAAGAACTCGTTATTGACAATTGTTCCACTTTCGTAATATAAATCAAGGGCAATTAAATACTGTTATTTACAGAACAGATTAACTAAGCCACTGATACTTTGTTTATTAAGGACTAGGTCATTTGAATAGTTATACACGAACACAGGGAAAACCATAAAAATAAATTATTATTATGTCTCACAAACACTATCTGTACTCCTTTTATTTGGACAAACTGTGTTTTTCTCCACCCAACATTTTCAAGAGGAAAGGATATGGCGAAAAGCGTAAACTTTTAACAATAAACCATTTTAACGAAGTCTTACGTTGCTCAAAGGCGAAAAAGAAAAGTTGTTTTATAAAGACACCAGTGACTAGTTTCTGAACTTAAGACAAAAATTAAAAAAAAAAAAAAATAACAAAACACCCGACTGCGTAAAAAAACTTGAAAGAAAAAAACAAGCCCAGTAGTTTAGAATGTTGTTAAAAGTAATACTGAACAACTACACCATAGAAAGATTAGTCAAAGTAGTGGTGTTGATATTGTATTCAAATTGTATTCAAATGGTTTACGTGTGTATGAGCAAACGAAACATTTAGAGACAGTCTAGACGGTTGCTTAAACAGTAATTATAAAACGAATTGAGATCCCTTTGAAGGTTGAAAGTATCCTCAACTGAACGAATGACATTCAGTATCTTCATGTCGTCCGCATATAGAAGAATTTTAGAATAGGCAAAACAAGTGTGGATATCGTTAGTAAAATTACAAATAGGAGTGGTCCGAACAAAGATCCTTGGGGAACCCCGGATGGAATGAGCTTTGTGTCAGATGCATAACCGTTAAGGACTACAGTTTGAGTTCTATTGATGACGTAAGAACAAAACCACCTAAATAGGTTCCTCTTTATTCTCGCTGCCATGATTTTCCTCAGAAAGATAATGTGGTCTATCCTATCGAAGGCCTTGGTATAATCAGTATATATATATTTTGATTTATTATATAATCACTACAGATGAGAAGATTAGATGTTAAGGATTTATTTTTAAAAAAGCCATGTTGTTCTGGGATAAAAGTTTCTTTAAGTGTCGCATAAAGGAGAACCCCAGTTTCCATAGAAACTCAGGCCTAAGTAGACAAGACTGGAAATTGGCTGTTAATTAGATTATTGCAAAAAGTTCAATTTCTCCAATTTTCACGGCTGCCAGCAATGGCCAACTAAGGAAATCCTAGAACGAATCACCTTAATTATAGGTTATGATTATATCATACTTGTGTCACAGTGCTATTTAATATGTATGTTACACTTACGTTGGCGGGTGTCTATTATAATATCTACTACTTCAATGGTTTTCACCCAAAACGAATGTCATAAAAAGGTTGTATAATAAAAGCTATTGCATATTTCAAGAGATTTTATTAGTTATCATTATAATATATTAATATTTCGTGTAGTTGTGCAGGAGGCGTTATATTTCGTTAGTACCTTGCCCAATCAAGATACCATAATATACTCATTGTAAGTATGGCCACAACAACTTCCTGATCTTCTAAAGATGTATAGGGTACGTTATCCAGTGTTCAGGACTTATTCTGAACCTTTGTCAGTCACAAAACAGGCGATTAAGGAGTCCATATTCATATAGTATTGGTTTGCAAGAAATTGTAGCGAAACTGCGAAACACATTCACCAAAACACAAGTTACGAAAGCGAATACAATAGAAAATTAAAATCACTGTGTACGTGTCGATGAGTTTCAATAGTAAATAGGACTCCAAATACGCTGAAAATATTTGATAGTAAAAATATACAAGAACACGCGTAGAAAGATGAAAGATCGATGACAAATATGACAATACAGTGGTGTTATTTATAAATACTATGGTTACCAAAATGACATTATTAGGGATTACATCATCATTGTTGTCAATCGATTAATCGATGTCAAAATATTCGAAATGTAATTTAATAAAATTAGCGTAACGATTGAATGGTAATTATAATATATTACACAGTTTTGATTTATATGGAATACGAAAATATGTAAAAAATAAATTAATATTATAATTATAATCACTAAATAATACATAAAATATATTATTATGTTCCATCAATCGATCATTAACAATCGATTCAATCGATTATAAAATCGTATGTAATGAGGTAAATACTGTGAAAACTTTTTTGCATTATTTTGTTCATTTGGCAAGAGCAGCTGAAGCTAAGATTTAAATATGTTTATCTTATAAATAAGACGAATTTTTTGGTATATAGTTTACTCTTGTCTAGTCCGATGTTCTAGCACAGATTACATATGGTTCGAGGCCGAAAATTGGGGATCGCCTTTGATTGTTTGTTCTGGGATAAAAGTTTCTTTAAGTGTCGCATAAATTTGATTATGTACTATCTTCTCAAAGACCTTAACAAAAAGACAAAGTTTGGATATGGGTCTGTAGTTTTCAATTTGGTTTTTAGGTATTTTCTTATGGATGGGTGTTATACATATATGCTGATTTCCATATTGACGGAACAGTCCCTTTTCTAATAGATTTAGAATACTGTAACGATAGTGCAATAGCAGCAATAATAGTAGCAAGGATATATGCACATTTTATTATAAATATAGCTTTTTATTATAAATATAGCTGGTATAATTTCAGGGCCTGCCGACCTCTTTAAACCTAAATTTTTCAGAAGTCGGTACACTTCAGACCTATCTATATTCACTGAAGTAATATAGGATGATGTATAGGAAGACAAACAAGAAGTGTTAGCTATTATACACTCATTAAGAGACAACTGGTTATCATTTTGTAAAAAATTTGAATGGAAGAAAGCTAAAATGTTACTGATCTATCGCTAGAAGTTTCATTTCTATATTTCATGACTGAAGGGTAATTATTTACTATTTGTTAGCTTGAGGCTTTGGACGTAGGACCAAAATGCTTGAGGATTCTTATTGATGTTGTTTTCAATGTCTGAAATATATTTATCAAACATTTCGCTTTCGAGCAGCTTTGCTCTCTCTCTCTCTCTCTCTCTCAACATATTAAACGATTCAAAATCGAAATGCAATGCCACGATGCTTTTGACAACGCATTAGGAGAAACGTTTCATAGTAAACTAATACTGTGAGGAGATGTCGCCTTCGTTTATGCCTATATATAATTGTTTTCGAACATTCGAGATTCCGAATGGTATTCCTCAAACTGCGATAACTAACTACGTTATTGAAATATGAGACAAAGTCGAAAACTAAAAAGAAATAATGAGTATTATGTGTTTTAATTTCCCTCAAATTAAAGTTACAAATTAAAGTTTTCAATTATCTAGGTTCATTGATCATCATCCACCAAGCCGGGAAATAACGTATAGTATTTGCCGTTCAACTAACTGCCTTTTCAAATTGATGTCATGAGCCCAAAATCTTCTTGTTTTCGAATTTCATTTTCTTCTTCCTCTTCCAATGCGCACGCTATTATAACAGTTTTTTCCATAGCTGCATCAGTCTTAATATTTTGCTTTTGCAATCTGAGAATCTGAGTCTGACAACTGTCAGTTGAATAAAGGAATATATTATTATGAAGTTTATGAAAACTATGAAATAATATACATTTAATGGCCAATACTTGACGATTGATAGCAAACTATACAATATTATGTGCGAGGGTATCCGCATACGGAGCGTCCGGGGCGGACGATGCGGATATTATATGTGCGTTCAACATTAGGTGACAAGTAGCTGTCACCATCAGAGATAAACTCTGATGTAATATTAGGTAAATTATTATAAAATTTCCCAAAATTATGAACTTGTCAGAATGATTATTTAAAATAATATTTACTAGTTTTCCGAAAAGTTTAATGACTGCGTTGAGAATGTGTTACCCATATATTGTTGACCTAAATAGATGGTGCATATATTTTGTATGAAATTTTAGGTTTAATATGTTGAAGCATTAATGTAATCCATAGATCCGCAGCGGACGAACACCATTTCTCCTGGATATCTATAAGTTCCCGCCGCCGCACAGTGGGACGAAAATCAGCTTTCATAGACATAGGAATGTTAATTCATAAATATCGCTGTTTTTGTTGGATATGGCTTTTGTTTACAGTAACTAAGCCTACATATGTAAAAAAAAGTAATTGGGCATTTATGCGAATGATTTATATTGTTTTCGAGAAAAAATTGTATGGAGCTTTCTTGAAAAATCCGATTTTCTACGGACCTGCAAGTCAAACCGTAATATCCTTCTAGGGAGTGTTACTACTAATTATTTGTAATTTTTTGACATATCACATACAACGGTTACTTCTGCAGAATTTTTTTTAAAAATCGATATGTGTGATCCTTTTTTTATTTAATTTTATTGCATTGAGTTTTTTAAACACTAAGTACTAATTACATTTTATTACCTTTCTGGTGTGAATAAGTGATATTAACTAAGTAAACAATTATATTTTCTAATAGAACATACCAAAAAAAATTGTTATTGTTATTTTATTCTGAAAAGTGATTAGGTAATTAGGTAGGTTATTCTGAAAAGTGATTGGCTAATTAGGAATGAATTCTAGTAATAATAAAGAAGTAAAGATATGAGCACTAATTAACTATTATTAAAGAGAGTAATTAAGAAATCGTCAATTTGCTAATCATTTAAAATCAGTCCTATAACAACTATAAATGAACAATATTTTTAACACATAATTCAGTTTATTTCAAACTTTTGTGCTGTTAACATTAAATCGTAATCCCGAACTGTGAAATATTTAAAATGGAAAGTCTGCGTACCAATTTAGACTTGTTTGTTGTGCTGAGAAGGGAAGGTACTTCATTCGATTATGAAGTATTGTTTAGTGCAGTTGTAAATCGACTTGGTGATAGCATTTCGGACGAAGATCGGGTGACACTTAAGGAATTTTGTCGAAGATTCACACGTGCTGCATCACAAAGATGGCAGAAATCTCACCGCATTCTGGATACATTCAGAAAGCAGTACGAAAATTGGCTTCAGTCTAATGTCGATTGGCCAAGTTGCGTGCCAATCAGTATGGTCATGCCACAATCCAGTGAAGAAGAACAGCCAGGACCTAGTGCACTTTCAATCTGTCCAGGACCATCGACATCATCTATTGGGACAATGACAAAAACATCAAGGAAAGCATTTGAAGATCTTGGAAGCAAACAAAAGAAGAGAAGGTCTGATGATCACAAAAATGAAAATCCAAATGAATTGGCATATTCCGCTGCAGTTCTTTTAAAGGAAGAAGGTCGTGAAGATATCGCATCTGTTATCGAATATATGTTGAAGAATCCAGAAGCAGCAACAAAATTTAACGAAATGATTAACAAACCAGTTAAAAAAGTTATCTTTACTCCAGAAAAAGCACTAGGATTGCTTCTTTCGCTGAAATTGTCAAAGTGGCAATATATGACGCTGAGAGAGACTACCATCCGAGAGGGTGCAACTGACATTTATCCGTCATATTATAAAGTACAGCAAGTAAAAAAACAGTGTTACCCTAGTAAGCAATCAGTGACTGTAACGGATTCATCAGCAAGAATTACGCTTCAAGCATTGCTTGACATCACAGTGAAGAGGATCCTGGAAAGTCTTCCTGAAAGTGTGCAAAATAAGGACTTAAAGTTAATATCCAAGTGGGGCTTTGATGGTGCTTCGAACCAAAGTCGTTATAAACAGAAAATGGATGGACAACAAGAAGATTCAAGCATATTTATGACGTCCTTGGTGCCATTAAGCCTGACTGATGGAGACGAAATTTTGTGGTTGAATCCCAAGCCATGCTCAGCGTTATATTGTCGTCCAGTGCAGTTCACATTTATTAAGGAAAGTGAAGAAGTGGTCATCAGTCACAAAAAGCAAATGGACGACGAAATTAAGTTGCTTATCCCCACTGATTGCAACAGAAACAAGGTGAGCCATCAACTTAAGATGACAATGATTGATGCTAAAATTTGTACGTATCTTTCGGAAGCCAGATCGAATGCATCGTGTTATCTCTGCTTAGCTAAGCCTACAGAGATGAACCGCTTGGATATTGCAACGTCAAAAACAGTGAACAGTGATGTATACGAATTTGGACTATCATCGTTACACGCTCGTATAAATACGATGGAATGCCTTTTACATATTGCATACAGACTGGACTTCAAAAAGTGGGCTGCACGAGGACAAGAGCACAAGGATTTGCTAGAGAATCGAAAAAGAATAATTCAAAATAAATTCAAAGATGAACTCAATCTATTGATTGATATTGTGAAACAAGGCTCAGGGACAACAAATGACGGGAATACAGCAAGAAGGTTCTTCGAGTTCCCCGATATAACTGCAGCCATCACTGGGTTGGATGAAGAGCTAGTCAGAAGATTTGCTGTTATTCTTCAAGCAATAACATCTGGAGAGGTAATTGAGCTAATGAAATTTAAAGAATATGCACGTAAAACTGCAGAAAGATACGTGGAGTTATATGATTGGTACCATATGTCATCGACCGTTCATAAGCTGCTGATACATGGTGCAGACATAATCGCCAATAATAACATTGTTCCGATAGGTAAGCTTTCAGAAGAAGCCTCAGAGGCCCGCAACAAAGACTTTAGGAGATTTCGGGAACATAATTCGCGAAAAATGTCCAGGCAAGCTTCAAATGCCGATATATTAAATATGCTGATTCTTTCGTCTGATCCATTAATCTCTTCTCAAAGACCGAAATTGGAAACTAAGAAAGGTAAGGATTTCTTCGCTGAAACTTTAGAATTGATCAAGTTTCCAGAATCTCCATTTGAAGTTGTAGATATGTCCAATTTGGAACCTGATTCTGAATTGGGATCAGATGAAAGCGATTTTGATTAATTAGTAGATAAGTGCTTGTTGTATTTTTATTTTATTTTTTATACATTTTTTTATCATTTAAGGAAATTTTTTATTGCCCTGTACAAATTTTTCTGATCACAAAACATGGGGTCTGTTGACTTGCATCAGCTCCCCTCCCACAAACTTTAGTTAGTAATGTTATTTTTTTCTTTTGTAACTCTAGTCTTTAAGAGGCCTTGTTTGTAGAGATAAATAGACATTTTTATTTATTTATTTCTTGTATTGTTTTGTATAGTATTATCATACATAAGTAGTGTGTAGTAGGAGAGTTTAATTTTTTATTAATAGTTCTTTATTTTTATTTGAATATTATATAGGAAAATGTTATATAGTATACATTTTTTCATTTTTTTAATCAAGTGTTTTTGATATTTTTTGTCATAGTATTTGATATTTAAGCTCATTTAAATAATTTAATAAGCTAGCAACAATAAATATATGATATTTATAAATGAACAAAAGTATAATTATTTACTGCCCTCACTTCTCATAACTTATTAACTCTACAACGTGTCTGGGTTGCATGCTCTTACAAAATGATAATACACAATTTTTATCACTCATTTAGAGAATATTTAGAGTGGATGCCGAAAAATTAAGCTTTAAACTAAATAAAAAATGTACATTATACTTAACGATTTTTAAAAAAAATTCTGCAGCTGTAACCGTTGTATGTGATATGTCAAAAAATTACAAATAATTAGTAGTAACACTCCCTAGAAGGATATTACGGTTTGACTTGCAGGTCCGTAGAAAATCGGATTTTTCAAGAAAGCTCTATACAATTTTTTCTCGAAAACAATATAAATCATTCGCATAAATGCCCAATTACTTTTTTTTACATATGTAGGCTTAGTTACTGTAAACAAAAGCCATATCCAACAGAAACATAGATCCGCAGCGGACGAACACCATTTCTCCTGGATATCTATAAGTTCCCGCCGCCGCGCCCGCGCCGTACGGTATTGCTATTATCAATACCCGGCCCCCTAATGATTGTTGAGTACTCAAGTAATTCCTATCACGCCTCCAGATGAGATACCTATCGTCAAACAATTCACAACAGTGAATTGGAAACTTGGCTTGTAGAGAGTTTCCGTCAAACACACTATATTGTAACAGTTAAGACTTATAGTTTCTTCGAAAAGTTGAAGCCCACGAACATTTTGATAAAAATAATAATCATAGCCATTTTAACAAATCTAATAACATAATACGTTTATACTGACATTTAAACTCGTAGCGGAACGTAGCACTTAATTGGAATAATATGGAAACAAAATTAAAATTCCAACGAAATACATCTTTAACGTCAGACAAATACGGCACATTGAATAGCTTACTTGATTCATTGATTGCACAAAAGATTCTATAGCTGTGTATGCAAATTTGAGAATAATTGCATAAGGTATAAGAATTAATAACACATAAAGATTGCCACTTAAGAACAACAAAAGGTTTATTTATGGATGAATTATGCTGCACCGAGCCGGGCACGAGCCGTGCCCCGGACGAGGCACGGACGAGGCATGGCACTAACATTTATCAACATTTAACATAATTCATCCCTAAGGGATTCCTAAGAGATGAATTTTATTATGCTTCACCGTGCCGGGTACGAGCAATTTCACTAACATTTTACTCGGCTCAGACACGGACGTCGCACGGTGTAGCATATGGGATTATTTATGCTACACCGAGCCGGGCAGGAGCCATGCCATGATGCCCCGGACGAGGCACGGGCGAGGCACGGTACTAACATTTTATATGACGCGGACATTGAGTGTTTAGGGATTATTTATGCTACACCGAGCCGGGCACGAGCCGTACCCCGGACGAGGCACGGGCGAGGCACGGTACTAACATTTTATATGACGCGGACATCGAGTGTTTATGCTACACCGTGCCGGGCACGGGCCGTGCCGACGCGGACGTAAATAAATATTATTATTAACGTAAATTAGGTCGAAAATACAAAAACGCTTAATTTGTATTGGAGATCACATATTAAACATCTTATTACATTAAATCTTAATAAGTGATCTTTATTAGTAATTAAAGTGTTATCAATCGCAAATCTAGGACAAAAACATTTCGTCCGGAAGCGCATTTTGGAAATGTTGAATATCTACATTTATTTGCCTTTTTTTCTTTTATTTTTACACTATCTATTGCCCGCAGCTTCGCACACGGTAATTCATCCATTCCATCCTTGGGCTGGAGCACCGACTATTCAAGTGGATCCCCTTAACCGGATTCAGAGATGGGCTATTCGTATTGATGGTTCGTGTGGTGCTTGTAATATTTTTGTTCGCAGAAATATGACAGGGGTTAAATGTAACAGGGGGTTGTTAGTAACACAGACGTTTTTCATAAATTATTCGTATTGATGGTTCGTGTGGTGCTTGTAATCTTTTTGTTCGCAGAAATATGACAGGGGTTAAATGTAACAGGGGGTTGTTAGTAACACAGACGTTTTTCATAAATTATTCGTATTGGTGGTTCGTGTGGTGCTTGTAATCTTTTTGTTCGCAGAAATATGACAGGGGTTAAATGTAACAGGGGGTTGTTAGTAACACAGACGTTTTTCATAAATTTGTTGTTGTTGATTATTGTTGAATTCATCAAAGAAATGTACGATTTAAATGTTATTTAATGACCGTAGTGCTTCTAACTTGTCTAAAATTGTAATTTCAGACAGTAATATACTTTTGATTAGTTATAAAGAGAAGTGCATACTTTTTTGTTTCGAAGCGGTTTGAAGAAGTAAAAGTATTTATTTTAGTTACACAGATATAAAGTAGTAGTTATGACAGATATAAAATGCTCATAGTCACTGATGTAAATAGATAATAATTTTCAATTAGATATGGCTGTTTTATAGCCCTTGACCGGACGTAACAAAGAACGCTGATTTCTCTATCAGCACATTATAGATTTATCAGTTAGTATTTCGTTAGATTTATTAAATCAATATAAAAATTACATTATTTATTTCTTGTAACGTAATTACAATATTACTCTAGCTTTAGTCTGGCTATCTTTATAATATTTTACATAATGTCCCAGATCTCTCTTAACACATAGGATCTATCATAGGGTCTATGGATCTATCCTGTATTTCCTTGTGGTGTGCACACGTTTCGTTAAAAAATAATGGATTCGAAGCAAACCCGTCTGTTGAAAAAGAAATGTGTAAAGAACATCTCTGCAGTATTATTGGGAGAGTTGATTAAATATATTTTTGCTTTAACTTCATAAATAGTCAGTCCTTCTATACTCATTCCAATACGAATTTGTTCTAGTACCGAAGGGCGCATTTCTTTATTTTTATAAGCATCACAACGCTTATCCCATAAGGTTTCGTGCTGTATATAAACTTGTATGAATTTTAAAGTATCGTCTTCGTTAAATTTTCTCGGCATTTTGTCGCAGGAATTCTACAGAAAAACAAACGCATGTACAATGTACATCCTACGGACTCCACCAGCGACTGGCGCGATGCGTCTACAGCAGTGTGACCATCTCAGAAATGTATATATCCCTCCATCGTGGATAATCAACGTACAGAACCCTCTCCACGTCAGTTTAACTCGCACTTGTTGTATGTCTAGGTACCTATCTAGTTAAGGCATAATATTATTGCAGAACAAAGACAAAGCTCTATTTATTTACTTAAATTTGCTGCATCATTGTATTTATTAATATTAACATGTGCTAAACAAAATAACAATAACATTTCCTTTGTTTACTAAATATTACCTACTAACAAGCTTCATACTTAGTCAGCATATTTATCTCTTTGATTTCCTTTGTGAGAAACCGGAAACAATATAATAGAATTAAATTTTAATATAAATTTTATGTGAATAGCTAACAAATGTTTCTCACGTACCACAATACAATTTTTAGGGTTCCGAACGAAAAAAACGAAAAACCGAATTCTTATAGGATCACTTGTGCGTCTGGGCGACCGCCCTTCACAGCCAATTTTCTCCGAAACTAGACCAAATCTGTTGAAGTTTGGTACTCATGTGCTATTTTGTGACCCAAAGACGGAGATATAAAGAAAACAAATAAATTTTGAAAAAAAATTTTAAAGAAACCGAAAAAAAGTTTTGTATACTATATCGTGTGATATGTCAAATGAAAGGGCTTATTATAAGGATCTCAAATATATTTTTGTTATAATTCTACAATGGATAGTTTAAAAATTAATCAAGAAAGAACGAAAATTTAAGACGAAAATTGACCACTCCCCCCCCTCCCTTATCTCCGTAACTACTGAGGCTAGAATTTTGAGAAAAATAAAGAAAATAGGTCTTTAGTTATATATTACAGAACAACCTATAAGAAGTCTATGGTCTTTAAAAAGGGCCAGAAAAATAAAATAGAAAAAATGTATGTGCTTTAGACCACACGACTGAAGTAAAACTTCTTTATTATGAGTTTTCATTGATAAATAATATTTTTAAATAGATTTTTAAATTAATTATTTACTTTAAACGTAGAATATTTAATGTACTGAACAAAATATTAATTTATAAAATTGTTCAAGAACGAAATAAAATTACGAAATAATCAAGAAATCACCGTTCGCATAACACTAGCAAACTAAAAATGAGTTACAATTCGCCTCACCCAATCACACTTTTGTAACGCTCTCGTCACGCATTCACCAGCTTACTCCCCAAGTCAAGCGAGCATAAAAAAGTTTTACTTCAAAATAACTGTAAATACATAATCAACGTACAGAACCATCTAAGCGAGCTTAACTCGTACTTGTCAAGTTTTTACATACTAGGTACGATGTATGTATATGTAATACATATTTGTATAATTATATCCAACTAAGTAAATAGAATTATCATTATATTTCTCTTGTTTTCTTATTTAATTACTGTAATAATACCAGATGTTTTAAGTGATTTATTTACAATACATGTCATAAGATATTGTCTAATTTACTTAATGTGAATTCACATTAAGGCTATGATATGAGGGTAGTAGCCGAAACAAATTACGAAAGATTTGATTTAAGAAGATTCAAGAAGAGACAAATATGTAATTATGATACGGATAATGGGAACAAAATGGCATGATTGTGTCACAACTGATAACATTATTAACATTTCTTATTGAGGTAATGTAATATAGTACTATACGATGATCATTAAAAAATGAAAATAAATGAGTGTAATCTACTTTCATAGCAGTTTATATAGAATAAATATTCCATTTCTCACACTTTATTTATTTTTTGATGTATAACATTAATGACCCTATATACAATTTTAGGGCATAACCTTTCAATAAACCAAAACTTTAGTTCATGATATCAGCCTTTCAACCTGTTCAATCTCTAATCAAATAAAATAAAGTTAACACTTGCCTTGTATTTAATTTGATTTATTACAAAACAGAATAAGTGACTGAAAGTCAAATGAATATTTTGAGATTAGAAGTTTTATCCCACAGTGTGATACACATTTTTGAATATTATGTTATCATACCATCAGTTATAATTTTTTTTTTTAAATTCACACTCATAACCCCACATTAGGATTCCCTGTTGTGGGTGCCAACACAAAAACAAGAACACTCACATCCAGACCGAGAAGAGAAATTCAAACTCATCATTCTTTCCCCTTCACTGGGAATTGAACCCAGGACTCTTGGCGCAGCGATCCGGCATGGCAACCATTGCGCCACATGGGTCGTCAATAATAACAAGAATAAACAACAAACTTACTTGTAATGATGATTGATGGTTCTGGCCAAGCCGTTGCCGGAGCCACAGGGCAGGATGGCCAGCGGCACCTCGGCCAGCACCTGCTGCCAGTCCAGCCGCTCGAACATGCCGTTCAGTACCTCGAACAGCACCCCGTCGCCACCCACCGCCACGATCCCGCGCCATCCGTACATATTCCTCGTCCGAACAAACTCCCTCGCATACTGCGCGTACTTCGTAACGTGCAAGTCGTAAGGCACCTCCGCCTCCTGCAGGATCTGCGACACTTTTGTCTGAAACAACTCCCGCGCCTTCCCCGGACCCGACTTCGGGTTCAACAGGATCAACAGCTTCTTATCGTTCTGAGGCGGCGCGTACGTTATCGGCTGATGCGCCAACAAACACTTTATTGTCGTCCTCCACTTCTGAGCTTCTTTATTGTTATCTTCGTACTTGTCGTACGACCTGAAACGCAGTGTTATTGTCGTCCTCTCCCTCTTTATCGTGCGGCGGCTGCGCTTCAGGATGTAGGCATAAATGTAGAGATACGCGCTGATATCGTTCTCGTCAAGGTCACCACTGTTTTCGTCCACTACTTTGAGCTGCTGGTGGCCGCCGAGCGAACTGCAAACGCAGGAGCCGCCTCCCGCACGCCGTCTTTTACTACGCATGCATTTGCTACCGACGATATCACGAAGCAGAATAGTTTGTTCCTTAGAACTATCATCTGTTTCCTTCGTTAACGACAATCCTTTTGACGTTAGACGTACCCGAAACACAGACTTCTTTTTGGAAAGAATATAGAACGTTTCCTCCAAGTAAACATGATCTTCTGAATCGTTATTTTCGCCACTCTTATGTTCTTTGACGTTAAGCATATCGATTCCCAGCTTTGTTTCCGCCATAACTAAACTAAAAATAATCTACAAAACAAACGATTAAAACGACACTACTGGTTTACTACGGTAAAAGGTCTAAAGTAAATTCAGGTCGCTTGCTCTACCATCTACCATCCAACTAATCAGACCCCGTCCGTCAGTTTAACTGACTTCCTTCAGTGACTTCATTAATTTCAATACTGCCGCTTACTTCGCAGCCTTGCACTAGGGATGCACGATATACATCGATGTATTAAAAACACTCGATGTAAAGTATGGAAACATCGATTCAATCCGATGTTTTTTTTAATACGTCAACATCGAGTAAGTATCGATGTTTTTTATTCCATGCATCGAAGAGGCAAACCTAATAGCCAATAGGTTTGCATCTTCGATGCATGGAATAGCTTTAACCCTAAAACAGCGCCATTAAGCTAATGTTGAAAAGCGTTTCCTTAGTTTTTGGACATCAAATTCACTGCCGATGACCTTTTTTTGTCCCAATGCTAGTAAAAATAAAAATAATCGATGTATGGAAACATCGATGTATTTTGTGAAACATCGATATAAATTCGATTCCACTATGCGATGCATTGCATCAAAAAAAACATCGATTTTTTTTTCAATGTCCATCCCTACCTTGCACTGACTTTGTTGACAACACTAAGCCTGGGAATACACGTCCGATTTTTCTCTCCGATTGTCTGATCAGATAGTCTGATCAGACAATCGGAAGGCCCTCGTGCCATACATTTGTTTGAATACACAATACACGTCCGATCAAATTGTAGGATCGGACGTCCGAGTCGGAAACAGCGTCAAGACGTCTACGATTTTATGGCCGATCCGATTGTCTGAAGGTGCGGTCTGCATACTTTTCTACAGAGACCAATACACGTCCGATTCCTCCTTCCGACTTGCCAGTTTACTCTCTAGCGTGACAGTGAACGCACGCGTCGCATTGTTATGTCATTTTAGTAGTTAAGTAGATAAGTAATTTAGTACATAAGTAAATAAGTAATTTAGAAATTTTTCTGTTAAGTAGGTGGGCGGGGCTTATCACTTAAAATTTACTAAAATGGTTAAGTAATTAAGTAGGTCACGAGGAAGTCGTAAACTTTTTTGCGTTGTTGATCATTAGTTTTTAGGAAACCAAAGGACATGCAAGATTTATTTTAATTTAAGATATTATTATGAATATTTTAATTTATTTTTATTATTTTAATGTTTAATTCTTAAAATGTATAATAATTTCTACCAATACTCATACTCCATACATTGTGCCTTATTTTATTCCTATATGGTATCTATCCCTTTTTTCATTTTAATTTTTACCCACGATGGACGGAACGAAACGAAGGCGGTATATGCATTAGGGGTTAGAGGTTGTTTGTTTGTTAGTTTGTATGTATGTATATTACCGTTTTTATGAAAACTACTGGGCCGATTTCATTGCAGTTTTTTGCATCCAAAAGGTATCACTAAAGAGCGGGCTTATAATTATATGTTTTATGGCAGTAGGCCACCAGAGGGCGCTGCAGTAGCCTGATACGGGGGGTTTTTCAAAATTTTTATTTTTATGCTTTGCTATCTGTACCTACACGCTGCTAACTATTCCAATTTTTAACCGACTTCAAAAAAAGGTGGAGGTTCTCAATTCGACTGTATTTTTAGGGTTCCGCACAAAAAAACGAAAAACGGAACCCTTATAGGATCACTCGTGCGGGGAAAGGGAGGGAGGGGCTTATTTCCGAAACTATCGACGCTAGAAAGTTCTCGCTCGAAAGCTGGTGCTTTTCATGTGGTGGGACCACATGACAAGCACCTTAAATTTGAGCGAGATCTGACGAGTAGTTTTTGATTCATCCCTTATATTGAAGTAAGTTATTTTGTTGTCCAGAATGATTCAAGTACAAAAGTACGTTAAAAGAGCTTATACCTACTCATTCTATAACAATCAAAAAACTTTTCGGGGTATCTCAGTAGTTTTGGATGTTTTAAGTAGAAATTACTCTCGGTAAGTCTTGTCAGATTGATACTTAATCAATCTGAACTGAAATTGAATATTGAATACAATAGCGACGTTATTTCTTCTTTCGCGCTAACACGAGCAAATATGCAATAAGTAACCATAATTTTCATTCGCCATCCATCTTTTCTTTCTGGCAAGAGTGGCAAGCAAGCACTTACCGCTCTCACAGCTCGAGAACGACTGTGTTCAGAAAAAGTCTGACGCAAAAATCGGACGTGTATCGAGTAAATACGATCAGATAGTCTGATCAGACAATCGGAAACAAAATCGGACGTGTATTCCCGGGGTATAAGCTGTTAAAAATTACCTATGTCAAACAAACCACAGATGTTTAAAAACCCAAAATTCATAGAGTATTAAATCCAACAGTGTGTCGCTGTCGCTCGCTGGCGTCATGACGCTAGGCTGTGAGTGTCGTGAGCTTTCATGAATCTTGTCTTGTTTCTTTGTCTATATTTTTGTATTTACTATTTAGGCGACTAAAGTGCTCTTCAACTAAATCCTTCTTCTGAGGTTTTTATTAAGTAGGTACTCCTTTAGACTCCTTGATCCATGGTGTCAAAATTCAAATGTCAATATGTCACTTATATTGAACCTACCATAGCTTGACAGTACTGAGTACTGACTGACATGACTGACATAAATGAACGTCCTAATTTATGAATATTTCGAAGTAGAATTTATTTTAATAAAATTGTATCTTTCAGCCTCAGCTTTCTGCTTCTAATTACAAGATAGTTACCTACTGAGAGTTGAAAAATTAAAATTGCACTTACAGTTAATGCAACATAAATATTCTTATACAAAAATAAATGATTTATATTTAATGAAAATACAATGCATCATCGAATTTTAGAACTTTATAGTGGGATAGGAGGCATGCACTGTGCATGGAATGGTAATAAATATTTATATTTTACATTTAAAGGTTATTACAATCAGTGCCGAATTAAACAACCATGGGGCCCATAGTAAATTCTTTCAAAGAGCCTTTTATCTACTATGGGTTCTTGAATTGGTTCTTGGGCAATTGCTACTCTTGCTACGTGGTTAATCTGGCACTGATTACAATGTAACATGCTTGAAGTAAATATTATTATTTAGGCATTATTATTTACAGAATCGGGATTAGATGGAGAAATTGTAGCAGCAGTTGACATAAATACTGTAGCAAATGAAGTATATACCCACAATTTCCCCGAAATTAATTTACTGACCAGGAATATCCAGACTCTTACATATAAGGAGATTGAGAAATTAAATATAAACACAATATTGATGTCGCCACCATGTCAGCCATTCACTAGAAATGGAAAATATTTAGATGACAATGATCGCAGAACTAATTCATTTCTTTACATAATAAATCTATTGACAGACTTGGAATGCATTGAATACATTTTAATGGAAAATGTTAAAGGGTTTGAGTGCTCTACTGTGCATAAGTTGTTTATGGAGAAGCTTGAAGAATGTAAATTTGAATATCAAGAATGTCTTCTGAGTCCAACAAGTGTTGGTATACCCAATTCTAGGTTGCGCTATTATTGTATAGCAAAAAGAGGAAATACAAATTGGTCTTTTGACAGAAAAAATGAAATTGTAAGAACTTTTCTATTAACAATCTGACTTTTTAAGTTATGATGTAGGTATATTGAGGTGTTTTAGTTATTGTTTCATCATAATTTAATTAAAACAACTTACCTAAGAATAATTTTGTAGAATATATTAGTACACTACTAAAATTAAATTTATTCCATATCATTATTTAAATTTTTATCATCAATATTTCATGTATGTTTATTAAACAATTAGCTCATAACATATTAAGACATGTAACAACTATTAACTTACCAAATAACATACCAAAATGACATCCATTTTATAATTTCAGATGCAAAGCCTTCCAAAAGATTATGGGCAACCATTTTCACTAGAAAAAATACTGGACAAGGATGTCCCAGACACATTCTTAGTGAACTATGATATATTAAAAAGAGCAAATATTCTTGACATTTGCTACAGGGATTCAAGACGATCTTGCTGTTTTACGAAAGCATATTCACACTATGCTAAAGGCACTGGTTCAGTTATCAGTAACAGGAGCCCGGAAGACCTTGAACAGACATACGACAGAGCAAGCAAATATGAAGTAGGCAGTGAAGAATATGTAAATGTAATCAAAGATCTCAATTTAAGATTCTTCACACCAAATGAAGTGTTGCGACTGATGGCATTTCCAGAGTACTATAGCTTCCCTAAAAATATTTCCAGAAAACAGTGCTACCGCTTGTTGGGAAATAGTGTAAATGTTAAAGTTATAACTGTACTTTTAAAATTACTATGTGAATAGTGAAAAATAACATTTTTAAAGAAAAAATAAAACTGTATTTAAATAAATAAGTTATGGTGCTATAGTTAAAGACATAATTGTATAATACATCTCTAAGAGAGGTTAAGACAGTGAATATATTTTATGATAAATATGATTCTTGCATTTCTTACCCGACTGCGCCAGGAGGGTTATGTTTTTCGAGTGTATGTATGTACATTTATTTGACATGCTCTGTAGCCTAAACGGCTTGATTGATTTCAGCTTGAGAGATGCTGTTAGATACGTCTTAATTGTGACAGTGATACTGGGTTGGTATATCAAATTGAAAAAATATTAAAATGGCCGAAACGCCAAAATGTATGCAATATTGGGTTTTATATAGCAGTCGGGGCCCATTTAAATTTTATCACAAAGACATAATAGTACACAATTGTAAGGGCTGCTTGGGAAAAACAAACAAGATTTGATTGGTTGAAGATTGGGTCTCAACTGGTAATCCTTTTATTGTGTAGTTGTTCAGTATTACTTTTAAGAACATTCTTATCTACTGGGGGTGTTTTCTTTTAAGTTTATTTAATGTAGTTAGGTTTTTTGTTGTTTTATTAATTTTTTTATTAATCATAATGATTCATTTTACAAATTGGACATAAATAGTAAAAGACATAAAAACTACAAGATTTCTTTACATTGGTATATTTTCTAACCACCTTATTAACACTTTCAACTATAATACATTTTGCCTGTCATCAAGCCAAGAATCAATACATATATTTTTTCATATAGAACCATTAGCCAGTACTTGTCTAGCACGTCTCTTAGCCCTGTAATTGAGAACCCTCATCCTTAACATCACAGCTATTGAGGACACGGCTCCTGCCACAAGGGACCAAATTGTAAACTTCCAGTATGCTCTTTCCTCTAAATACGCTACTCGATCACAGCTGTAAAAAATAAGTATACCTGAGAACATTATAGAAATAACAAAATTAAATTTTATTATTATGCCTAACATTTACTTGTTATACTATAAAACAATATAATAAAATATTTTTTTCCTCACTTGCACTTAAAATTATTATAATACATTAGACATTTTAATAATATAGTAATTACCTTCTTGTTACAGTTTCACCATTTTCACATTTTAATATTTCCTTAAAACTAGTATGTATACAAACACCAATACTTTTGCTTCTGATTTCAAACTCTGTGGAAGGTAATACAAAAATATCTTTAATGTGTTTCATTATTTTTCCACTTATTTATACATCACCATGTAAAACAGTATAATAAGATGCTAAGTACAAAATTGTACTCCTGATAACCCAGATGCCAAAGTATTATATGCCTTAAATGCATTACGTAAGAGTCTGTAATGTATAACACTGCTAGTAGTCTGCAGCTTGCATAAGATTTTCCTAGATAGAAAACAGAATGGCCTATAATGATTTAAGAGTGGCTGAATCTCTCAAGCATTATATCAAATTTCATCACAATCGGTCAAGCAGTTTGGCAGCCAGATATACAAGTAACTTTCACATTTTTAATTAGAATTTGTTACTGTATACATAATTTGTATATATTATATATTGCCTTTCATGAGTTTTTGAAATATGTGATTAATTTTAAAAAAGCTAAATTAATTACCAGAACAGGGATGACATTCACTGATCACTTTATATTTTTGATTAGTCCAACATGTGGAATTGTTTTCTGTTGGAAATGTTTTGTTCTTCATTTTATGACTACCAGACAGAGTTTCAGCTAGTTGTGATTCTAATATAAGGATTAGAATTGTGAGTCTGAAAAGGTGAAAATTTTATATTAAAGAATTATTTCTTCTACCATTTTAGTACTTTATTAAAAGTCTGTACATAATATTTATACTTTTATAGTAACTATACACAGTTTTATTATTAGAATTTAGAAGACTATAAAAACTTACACTCCCAAGCACACAGTACCCAAAAGCATACATCGTTTGGAACAAGTTTCGATCATTTTGATGGACGGTCAATCAAATTTCCTATTCAGTGTTTGTCATTCGTTATCGCTTTCTTTATTTTTATTTTTAAACACAAATCACATCAGTCACATCACTGTTCAAATAATTTGTCTGGTACAAATATTATAAAATCGTGAAATAATTTGAAATACTAAAACACAAATCAAAACAATTTTATACCCTGTCCACAAATCTTAGAGACTAGGGTTCGAACGATACTTTCGATACTGAGTAGGTATCGATACTTTTGATCACGATACTCGATACTGAGTACTCGATACTCGTACCTGGTAATTACTCGCAAGTACTCATGTGAATCGTCGGTATCGAGTACTTTTAAGCATGTTGTACCGGGTTCGGTCGAATCCGGTCCACTCCCGCTGACATTGCACACCCCTCGACACAAATCGGCCGGGTCCTCTCGGACCCGCCCCCAGTCCGCGTGAAGCTGTAAAGGCCATTAGGGCCAACAGCAAACTATCATTCGAAAAAAAAAAAAAAAAAAAAAAAAAAAAAAAAAAAAAAAAAAAAAAGTATTTTCATAAGGAAAAAGATCAACTGTGGCCCGTTTTAGCGCTCGGACTAAACAGAAAGTGTCATGGGGACATGTCGACGACCTTTTTTTTTTTTTTTAGCTCTGATCTGACTGTGTTCCTCGCGAGTACTCGATACTCGATACTAAGTAGTATCGATACTTCAGGACCGATACTTTTTTGGTATCGATACCTTACCCGTCGATACCACACGAGTACTCGGTATCGATACCAGAGGCCGATACTTCGAACCCTATTAGAGACTAAATTGACGTTTCATGGGTGACCAGTTTCGGGTGCAAATTAAATAGTGATGACCATAAACCGGAAAGTAAAACGGAAAAATATTCGCAGTTTTTACGGTAGGTCGAATATTTGTATTAAAGAGTCCCTAAAACTGGTAGAAAAATATGTTTAAGCAACCGTATCAAATATAATTATATCCATAATATATTTACCCTAATTAACTGAACTTAAAAGTTATTTTACTTACAAAAATTAGTATTTGGTTATGGTATTGGTGACATTCGGTATACAGCTAATTTTATACTATATAGCCAAGAACGTCTATTAAGAACTATTTTAATATATAAAAATTGAGATATCCGAAATATCTCATCGACTACATGCCCCAGGCAATAAGTTTTGAGTGAAAATAAGTTATATCGACTTATCAATATTAATATTGTTACTAACTGAATGATTTTTTTAATTAGTTCAAACTTCTCACAATTCTTACGAAATGGTTTACGATTCAAAAAACCGGAAAAGTAGATTGCACAAATTTAGCTGGTAACATTATTTCGAACTTTGACATTAGTGGTTGTCATTTTAGTCTCTAAGATTTGTGGACAGGGTTATAGACGTAAAAATATAAACGTCAAAATTCTGACAGTCTTGGCAGTTGTTGACAGTTGACACACTTGTCACTATATCCACAGAATACACCTTAAACCATAGATTTTGTACTTACGAGCAGGCCATGGATATAATAGTCTACCTGGACTGCAATCTTCGCAGACGGGTGAAGATAGACGAATGCCATCAAAAACATAACTTATTTTTGTTTATTACTTAGTCCTGCAACTCAGTTCTTCTACCGTAAGAAGATAAGAGATCCATGTGTAATACCAAGTCGTTAATTTATTCAGTCTATCGAAAATTATCAATGCTAGGTATTGTGCCTATTTTATCTATATAACTATTTAATTATTATTTTAGAAAGGTACATGGGGCGGCGGAACTGAAATGACATACTCTTAAAAAATATAAATCAGGTACTGATAAAAACATCTAACATGAATATTATAACTATTATAAGTAACGTAATTGTGTGGTAGTTTTCAACACTACCCCAAAAAGTTAATGCAATTTTTCAATGTAGCGATTACGGTTATCGGGGATTTGTGAAGGCTGTGGTCGTTGTTTTTGTTTGTGTTGCTTAAATAATGTGGTGTTGTACTTTTATCAATTATCAGTGAGAAAATTACAATTAAAACAATTGCAATATTTTAAATTCACTAATTTTGAAGAAATTTTAATAAAATGTTTTATTTCAATATTATAATTTTTATCACGAGAAAAAATACCAATAGAAAACATTTTAAAGAACCATATCAAAATAGGACACAATTGTTCTAAGTAAGTGTGGACACCCTACAATTATAAAGGACAACCTCAATCTGGACTGTGATTGGTCAAATAGTCCTTATGATATGACGTCATCGAACTATTCAGTCCTACAGTACCTCTATAAGGTCAGCAATCCAGATAGTGTAATATATCCATGCCTGTAACCGATTAAAATTAAACCATAAAGTTTTTTGTAAGCAGAGGAAAGTACCATAAACAATGTAAAAATATGCGAAATGACTGAAGTAAACCGCCATATTAATTAGCTCAACTGAAAACGTAAACGGAAAAGAAAGCGGTATTTTTTTTAGTGTAGGTGTTTGTGAGAAAAGTACGGCGTAAAACTATTCGTGTCGAGAGTTATGTGAGTTTTCTGATAAACTTTAGTTGTTAGATTTTACTAATCGTCTATCGTCATGGCTTTGTCTAACGAAGCTTCAAGAACTTTTCATCTTTATGTGACCCATGTGGATGGAGAGGGTCACTTTCTGAAGATATGTGGACAGCCTGATCAGCAGTCTTCAATGATGGTGGAAAGTTTATTCAAATCGGCCACCGAAAACTTAGAGAAGGGTATAGGAGCAGTGCCACCGACAGCTATTCACGAAGGCATTGTTTGCGCAGCGAAATATAAAGATGGAAAATATTATCGAGCAAAAATTATCAATACTACCAGTTTGCCGACAGGACTGGTCGGTGTTCAGTTTATTGATTACGGTAATAAAGATATAATTTCATTGAGCACCATCCGTTTTCTGGATAGCTATGACCCTATGTTTTTGCAGTTGCGCGGCCAAGCCGCTGATTATTATCTTTCACGAATAATGCATCCATCCGGCCGTTGGGAGGAGCCACTTGTATTGAAGCTACAGAGCTTGCTCTGTTACGCCGAGTACCCGGCAACCATCGAAGCCCACACACGCACGCTACCCATTATCTCCATTCAATTCAAAGGTAACGATCTGTCATCACATTTAGTCGCAAACAGATTTGGCATTGCTATACCTACAACCAAGCAGGAAGTTCTACTACTGCAACTTACAAGTGAGAATCAGCAAGTGCTAAACTGGTCTCCCAGCTACGTCACTGAGGCACCCACCTTTACTGAACATGTGCCATTTTTAATAAACCAGAACTTCCCTAATCCTGCATCTGCGATGCGGTTGAATCAGAATGTAGCAATGCCTTTTAATGGAACTTCAATAGCAGCACCATCGAGTGTCAGTCAGAGGTTACTAGTCAACAACAATAAGACTTCTAGGAATATCGTGAACCTGAGAGCTCCAGTGCGTCAGCCCCAGCATGTTGCGACAAATACTCAAGTTTCTGGAGGAACAATGACTACACCACCGAGTACTCCAGCATCAAACAAAACATTATCACCCAAGAAGTCCATCACATACAAGAGCAGGCTCCTCGAGATGAACTCTCAGCACAAGGTGTTTGTGTCATTTGCTGAAGAAGGACCGGAATTGTTTGCAGTGCAGTTGGTCACTGATGCCAAGAAATTCCAAGACATGATGGACGAGATAAACAGGAGGCCACACAGCAGTCTAACAGAACCACCAATGATTGGGACAGTATGTTTGGGCAGAATGTCTGGGGATCGAATTATCTGCCGGGCTATAGTTATGAATCTCTCAGGCTCGCAGTGCAAACTGTTCTTTGTTGATTTTGGTGACACAGAAATGGTGTCATACTATGATATTTTTGATATCCCTGAAGAGTTTGTGAAGCCCAATGTGTTTGCTATGAGATTCTGCCTATCTGGTGTGAAAAAGTTGGAGAAGGGGCCATATTTGAACGAGGCTTTTAAGCAGCTTGTTAATGGCAAAGTGTTGACCCTGAAAGTTGTGGCACCAGAGGGCCCCCCTTTAATACAATATGGTGAATTAATATTGGACAACCAGAATGTCTTGGACTTGTTGATGGCGAACATGAAAGATAAGCTACAGTTTAAATGGATAGAGATGCTGCCTTTGGGTAGTAGACGTTCGGTGCTAGTCTCCTATGTGGATAGTTGTATAAAATTTTATGTGCAGCTCTCTGACAAAATTGATGATTTAAATGCCGTTATGGATGCTGTAAAAGTGCACTGTGAAAACAGTTCCTGTCCTGGAGCCTTGCCCGTGGGCGCTGTGTGCTGTGCACGGTTTCCTGATGATGATAAATGGTACCGAGCAAGAGTGAGACAAGTGAAAGGCAGTAAAGTAGTTGTAGCATATGTTGACTATGGAAATGAACAAGAAGTAGACGCCGCAGACTTGAGAACTATTACTCCTGATTTAATCAGGCTACCAGCTCAGGCCATGAAATGTGCCTTAAAGGTAAGGTGGAGTTAATGTTTTCTTTAAATTTGGAAATAAAATAAAACATACAGGACAGCTTAATGATATTCTTTGGAAGTCACAGTTAATTTGTCATCTTATTCAAAATCTAATTCATTTACAGCTTTTAAGATTTTTTAAATATCTATTTAAATTGCAGGGTTTTGAAAATAAGCCAGTGGAAACAAAGACCTCTAATCAGCTAGAAATGATAGCTTTGGAGAAGACATTGATGGCTCATGTGGTTGGTGTACTTTCAAATGACACAATGCTTGTAACACTGGTGGATGACACAGTTAGCCCTCCTCTGGATGTCGCAAGGCGCATGAACCAACTGTCACAGCCAAGAAGTAATGTTGAAGTAAGTGCTTTTTTTTTATAAGTGCATATTTTGTAACCTAATGGCTGATAAATACATAAAAGGTAAGTGTAATAATTAATGGTTACTAACCTTGTCATTTGTGTCATGGATGTTACCAACAAGACTGTAAAACAAGCATAAAGTCTATCTGGCATTTTAGTCCAGGGTCGATAATTTTTGAAAACAAAAAAAATTATAATAGGATGAAACCTATTGCAAAAGGAAGAGAATATAACAAAAAATAAAGGAAAAATAATTTACGGGCGATCTGAGGTCGGGAAGTGGGGGGGAGGGGGGGTTTAAGGGTAAAAAACGGTTTATCTCAATTTCCAGCAAAACTATAAGTCCTATGGAAAAAAGTTAAATGGCAAAGTTATAGGTAATAAAAAGGTCTACAATTTTTGTATTTACACTTTTTTCACATAACCTCAAAATTTATGTGAAAAATTCAAAAAACCAAGTTTTTGGTTTTTTATTTTTATCTTTTACAAAAATTTTTTTTTTCTAACGAAATTTTGTGAAAACTTACCTTTCTATGTCCGAAACATACTGTAATTTTTTTGATTTAAAATATTTATTTTTTCACCTTATTTTGACTTAATATCGAAAAATCACCCTAATTTTCAATCGAAAATTCACCTGTCAAAATATCCGCTTTTTTAAAAAAATCTGTGAGCTTTTTATTTGCTAAAATCTCTACTTTCTGATGGTATATAAAAAAATATACACTGCCATGTTAAATTTTCTCAGAAAATGCAATGAAACGACAACTATTTTCACAAAAATTATTCGAGTTCGAGTTTTTAAATATATATTTTTAATATTTATGTACAATTTTGAGCCATTTATTAAAATTTACACTTTAATTAATCGAAAAAACGTCAAAATCCATGTTAAATTAATAAATTAATAAGCAAAAAAATTACAAATCCATAAAGATTGCAAGAAACATGCAAAAATAGTTGTCGTTTCATTGCATTTTCTGAGAAAATTTACCATAGTAGTGTATATCTTTTTTATACCATCAGAAAGTAGAGATTTTAGCAAATAAAAAGCTCACAGATTTTTTTAAAAAAGCGGATATTTTGACAGGTGAATTTTCGATTGAAAATTAGGGTGATTTTTCGATATTAAGTCAAAATAAGGTGAAAAAATAAATATTTTAAATCAAAAAAATTACAGTATGTTTGGGACATAGAAAGGTAAGTTTTCACAAAATTTCGTTAAAAAAAAAAAATTTTTGTAAAAGATAAAAATAAAAAACCAAAAACTTGGTTTTTTGAATTTTTCACATAAATTTTGAGGTTATGTGAAAAAAGTGTAAATACAAAAATTGTAGACCTTTTTATTACCTATAACTTTGCCATTTAACTTTTTTCCATAGGACTTATAGTTTTGCTGGAAATTGAGATAAACCGTTTTTTACCCTTAAACCCCCCCTCCCCCCCACTTCCCGACCTCAGATCGCCCGTAAATTATTTTTCCTTTATTTTTTGTTATATTCTCTTCCTTTTGCAATAGGTTTCATTCTATTATAATTTTTTTTCACTTTTCATTATTTTTAAAGGCTTCTACCCTGGTCTATTTATCTTTTGTTGTTTTAGTCTCTCATAAGTCATGAGTCATAATGCTGGCCATACAGAATCAAGTATACTTGTCAAGTTTGCAGCGAATTGACACAGCATCCAGTAAAGACAGTGTATGGCCACAGTATATAGCTATAGCTGTCTCATACAAACTGGATGCCAAACTGCAAACTTGACAAGTAAACTGTATAACAACAATAACACAAAGTGTAGACTATACAAAACCTGTTTTTCTTATTTATAATAGGCTTGTTGTGAATATATACAATACCTGAAATGTTATGAAACAAGAGAACAGAATAAAGGATGAATTATGCTAGACGAGGATCATATAAAATGTTAGTAAAATTTTGAATAAGTGCCTCCTCTGGCTCATGCCTGACATGGTCTAGCATAATTCATCCCTAACTATTGACACAATTTGTTTGGGTATAACTTTGTTTGATTACTCATACATAAATAATTCTAGGTTTATTTCATACTTGTTGCTGCACACAAATGACACATAAGAAACTTCTAACATTTGCATATTCTTACTCTTTATATTTTTTTCTTCTTACTCTTATTATTTGAAATTAAAAGATGTGCTGGGGAGTTTCTTTCGCGGTTTATTCTCGATAATAAAGTATGTACCTTTCCGAGACACTGGAACTTTTGGCTTTGAGACGTTATAGTTCCTATTAAAGGACATGCGTTACATCGTACTCTCAGTGGAAAAAAGGCATAAGATGAAAATTGCACTTTTACAGGAGAGCAAAAAACTGGTAAAATATCAGTAAGTAGTCAAAGTAATTTACATTACTATTTCTTGCACAAAACCGCCAAAATTAATGATAAAAATTTGAAAAAAATTGAGCATAATGCAGCTTTTGTCCCTCTTTTCAATCATATTAATAACAAATTCAAAGCAACACGACTTATGCTTTTTTTCCACTGAGGGTGCGATATTATCGCACGAATACTAGCATTTACGAAACTACTAATAAAGGTGCTTAATAATTTCATACCTGATTCGACCTGATTACCACGATACGTAATAAACTTCCGATAGTAATTACAATTATGTTTAATAATCGTCTGTTGTTACGCATACCTACCAGTTTTTAAATTCACGTCGGATACATCGGGTTATTTTGTAAGCTAGTAATTTATTTATATCGGTGCCAAGGCGTTTGTTAAATCCCACTGCAGTTTCTGTTAGGCCTGTCAATAATTATTTTATCCAGTCTTAAATTGTACCTATAGGGATTATTTATGCTACACCGAGCCGGGCACGAGCCGTGCCGGACACGAGCAATTTCTCCAACATTTCGGCTCGGACACGGACGTCACACGGTGTAGCATAAACACTCGATGTCCGCGTCATATAAAATGTTAGTACCGTGCCTCGTCCGGGGCACGACTCGTGCCCGGCTCGGTGTAGCATAAATAATCCCTTACGCGTCACGGGTTTGGAAAATGCTCAGATTATGAATACGTTATCTTATCCTTTTTTGAATAGAGGGATTGTATCTAGAGGGAGATTACGAATTGAAAGGGACATTCGTTTCAATACTTTCAACCTATCGCCTACTCAAATCTCTAGAATGATATTGAGGGGCTACGATTTACGATCGTCCCATCACTACTAGTCAATTGTGAATACACTATTTCTCATAAATACCTTTACTTGGAAAGATTGATAATTTAATTGCTATGGATATGAAACTTGACAGGTTTTTTGTACCGAGGCCCCGGGCTCTATACACGTAAAGGTGTTGACCTTTATTACAACACGACTCATCTCATAACGGAACCCATATTTATAGTAGTTTTAAAGACCACGTCAGTTCTGTGCCAGCGTTAGCATATCTTACGCTAGTTCTCTGCCCGTGTTTTCCGGGATAATAAGTACCCTATATCTTGGAATAGAACATAATCCAACACGCTCTGGCCAAGTGCATATTAGCAGACTTCACCGATATTTGAATACATTATTGAAAACTCTTACACCCGAAATTATTAACGATCTTATCCAAAAACTTTAGATTGAAGATTGAAAATGAGTCTAAGTAGTAGATCGTTTATTAATTTCGGGCGTTAAAAGCACAGGTTTCCTCACGATGTTTTCTTTCACCGGTACAATTTTAAGAATTTGCGATGCGTGCAGCATTCGAACGGTCTGGGTTCAGGATGTGCAGAAGGTAATAATAGAGACTATCGTCCATGACGCTGCTATCACTGCTGTTTTAACAAGAAAAACGTTGACGTTGCAAGTTTGTCAACATTAGATACAATTATTATTTTTAGTATTAGTTACGTCGCTCGGTCATGTAACCAGGGATTGAAACACTAACCTGAATCTGGCCACGTCCGCGGCAACTAATGCTATTTAACCCCATTACGCTTGTATTACGCTTTTCCCTTGCGTACTTTCATTCCCATTGTGTTTCATATTTAAATTCTATGCGATATGAATTGACTATATTGTGTAGGTAAAAATATATTTATACTTTACAGCATTTTATTGGTTCCACGTCCATTTGATTCAATAGGTAGTATATAATCTAAATCATGTGCACTGATGAATTCATATCATTCAATACTACCTACTGTTAGGCTCGAATAGTCTCTCAACAGTTGGGTAAATCTGCGTTAAAATTGAGAAAAATGCTTATGAGTATGTGGCAACTATTATAACATTCAATTTAAAATCTCGAAGTGATAAAAAATTACAGATACATATTTGCGACTGGTTGTATAGTAGGATAAAACTTGTATTTAAGATAAATCTACAAAGTTGATCATAATTATCTTTAAAACTACTTTTAAATTTAGAACCTTTTTGTACTTTACATAATAATTGGTACATACCTCTCTATAAAGATCAGAAAAAATGATCACTCCAAACATTACTTGTTAGATTGATCGTCTGATTAAATAAGAGCTAAAACGTGCAACTTTCGTCTGACTAGATCAAGACAAAGACAGTAAACGTGGAGTAAACCATTATCTTAAAAATGTTAAAAATTATTAAAAATTAATTATTATTAAAGATTAATCTAATAATGTTCTTCCTTTTGTCAGACCAAGGTAACAACCCCGGTTCGTAAAGACGCGCCCGACAGCTTCAGTTCTCCCGAGGGCAGTGTGCCTGACGACAACAGAAAGAAGAACTTCCGTCGCGAGAAGAGTTTCAAGGACGACCGCAAGTCTCCGAGGGATAGCAACGAAGACTTCGGCCAGCGTGGAGGCAGCTTCCGGGCTCGGTAAGTCAAAGCTGTTTGATTCTCTTTACTTTCAGGTGTTTTTGACCTAACTAAACGGGCGACATTGAAAAATTCCAAGATGTGGGTGACGCACATGGCCATTTTTAGGGTTCCGAATTGGTTGTTTTATTACTGCCTGAAGGTGACTGGCAAATAATGCTTTTACCATTAAATCCGCCTGTTTTTCTATACCTTTTATATGGTAGACTTAGAATAAGGAATAAACTAGAAACCGCATCTAGCTGTCATTGCTAGTCGCGGGTTGTGTCCAAAACCGCCCGCTCCCGCGGTTCTTCCCACCCGCTTAGTGTTACGACGTAAAATATTTCCCATTATTTCGGGCAATGTTTATGACAGGACGTTAGGAAAAAAGTAAAAGGCGATTATACTTAGGTGTACCAGAATCTGATCGCAAAATATTATTACTGTTTTTATAAAAATATGTTTCTCATGTAAGTGACTGTATCTTAAATATGAGAATAAAGTTTCTTTAAACCTAAATAAAACTTGTTGATCTTCATTGAACTATTATTGCTTCCAATGTTGATCGTTAATATTTTTATCGTAATATTAGTTTTATAATAGGTAATATAATATGTGTGGTTTGTTAATTTCAGATGAAAACATATTAAATAAAGACAATGTTAAATTCTGCACATATTTTATATATTTTAAATTTGAAAAAGTTAAATGTGGAACAAATTTAAATGTTTTATCTATGTATATTTGCATATTGTTATTTTACATTCATTTACAGAACACATTCACAGTACCTACTTATTAAAAAACACAACATGGATTTTTATTGAACACTTCCTATTTTATTCACAACGCATTTCATTTTTAAAATAGAAAATATAATATTCACAATTGCAAAACTACAAATAAATCAAGTCTTTTGATAAAATTAAATTAATGTCAGTGGACAGCCCAAGCGCGCATTAAAGTACCCCGCGGGTGTAGGCAATTTTTTCAAGGACAGGGCTGAGCCGGAATATGGCTTATTTGTGCTGCATAGCCGGCGGCTTCAAAAGTCGCCAGTCACGCCAGCGGCGGCACAGTGTGTAGCAGTCATTACGGTAGGGAAAATCAAAACTGTTATATTGGCAACACTGACAAAATGGAGGCCTAAATATGGTTGACAATTTAAATACGAATAAAATATTTGATAACTTAGTAAGACAATGTTTTATTGTGTTACTTACACATGAAATGTGATCCCATCCTTTTTCTTTTTAAGACCAGCTATATTCTTACACGTGGGAACCACGCAAGCTGGCATTATTTAATTAAATTATGAGAGCAATTCAGCCGTGCGTCCACAGGGGAATTTCCAGAGAACTGATCGCTCGTTCGTAATATTACTCAGTAAATGAGTATTATTTGTGTCTTCAATTTTAGGCGCGTATGCGGGGTGCTTGATGGTAGATTAAGAAAAATAAAATAAAAATCGAAACCTTATAGTTTCGTATAATAAAATGATTTGATTTCTTTTAATTTTGTCATGTTCGTCCGTCCGTCCGTCTGTCCGAAACATAGCACCGAGACCCGTAGTGCTAGAAAGCTGTAATTTGGCATGGATATACATATTTATTAAAACTCCAGAATCGAAACATTTTTTTCAGGGTACCTCCTCTACAGGTAACGTGAGGATGAATTTTTTATTCGTCGCGTACCCTATAGTTTGGAGTATCGTTGAAAAGGTCTTTCAAAAATATTATAGGTCTTCTAAGACCATTTTTGGATTTAGGGGTCCGTTTGCGAAATATTTGCCTTAAAATTGCTAATTTTGGTTAGAGTCAAGTGTCCCCCCTCCTAAAATATTGTGATTCTTATATTGGACACTAATGATTATAGTGTCGCGTATTGGTCATTGTTTCGGTTCTATCCATAGACCTTCCTTTACGCAGATTATTACCCTGCTTTCACGGAATAAGCTGTAAATCTGTCAGGTCATGTACACGTTAGAGTCTTGCATGCTTGCACAGAGTGACGATCAGATCGATATATCCCTTACGTGGTCATTCATTCACTCAGATAACTGTTAGTTTACTGTTAAGTTTTACATTACACGCACTTATGATTCCATTCCACGCAACTAGGGTTCTTTCTGGATCGAAAGTGACTTGAATACAGTGTCTTGCGATGTGCAGCTACTGTGAAAAATCATTAAGATGCGCACACACTAAAATACACCGTTACAATAAACTAATTAAACTGTAAAAAACTGAGTTTGACCGGAGACCGCGCTAAAAAAAGTAAACTACACGTCGAGCCATAACTTTTTCTCGATGTGCAACAAAAACTATAATAGCACCGTGACTCATGGTTGGTCTATCCTTCATGACGGTTCTTTGAACTCCGAGGCTTCAGTTGGATCCAGCTACTTACAAGATGTATAGGTAATTTGTCTCGATCGCAATTAATCACTCGTTAAGTGGGATTGCCCGCGGTTTCGTTCGCGTGTTATTATCTTTTGATTTACATCTAATGTAAGGTGTAACATGGATAAGGTTTGGTCAAAATCGAGTAAGAATTTTAGAGTTTGAATAGTGGAAAAGGAATTGTTCAGTGATTCAATTGTTAATAACTTGTGTTAGTTTGGTTTTTTTGAGTGAAATGTGTTGTTTGTGTTGTCAGTGGAGGGGATCACAAGGAGAACTTTGATCGTTCCGGTCCGGGGCGGCACAGCGAGAAATTTGGCGGGAAACCTGACAGGGGAGACCGGTGAGTTAGATAAGAGTGTAGCATTCTAACGACCCAACTCAGAGCCACTAACGGTTACTTAAATCGCTCCTTAGTACAGAATTTGTATGGCGATTCTTTACTAAACAGCGATTAAAGTAACCATTAGTGACTCTTAGGACGTAAGTATACTTTTTTAATGAAAGCATGGAAGGCATTGTAATAATCCTTATCTTACCTTATCGTATTAAGAACCTCGCTTTCACTGCTGGCATGAATACGAGACGCATTATCTCAATTACATAGAGCCAAGACCCGAGTATAAACATAATGATCCTAAATTGCTTTAATATTGTCTATCATGCAAATTGGAGTTACAAAGTCCGATGCGTCATTCCATTTAGAAGCCAGATCGACATTTAGACCTATCATGGTTAATCTAAGCCCATGTTTGTTGTAAATCATATTCAGCATTCTGCCACAGGTGTCATTAGTACCTCTTACCAAAAAATGTGACGTTTTATCAAGGTATAAAGGTTACAATGTTATTCCGTGCTAATGATGCAAAATTTATCACTGGCGATCATTGAAGTATTATTAATAGACCCGACACCGCGAACACCATGTATGTCCCAATGCATTGGCGCCACGTGGCTTCAATCCTCAATGGATTCGTTCTATTTTGAAAGGAGAACGGGGGCTCAATTTTGAAAATCGAACCTCCCGGGCGGGACACATATTTTGTTCGAGATGTCTGTTCTATGACATTATACTTCAATGCTGACGAGGCGTTTATTTATTAAACTTATCTCTATTAAAATAACTCATTTACAATCACGTCACTTGTCATTATTATGCGCTTTGAACTCTTCTGTTTCGTGACGCACTGCATTGATTTGCACTAATCAGTCGACGGATTATTTACTAGATAACAATGAAGCCAGCAGACAGAGTGCCATAAATGTGACAAGTGCATTTACTGCTAATTATCAATTATCCTGATTCATTCAGTCCGGTTTAATGTGCCTCGTCTTAACTCACGACGACGCAAAAAAAGGGTTTTATCCGTTTGACATGTCTGTGCGTCGTCTGTGGATTCGTAGTTCCTCAACGAATGGACCGATAATGATGCGGTTTTTTTGAAAGCTGACGTGATTGAGATGGTTCTAAGCTATGTTTTGTGAAAATAAAACAGTGAAGTTTTCAAAATTATTTTATATCAAAAATATTCGTCAACACAACAGCTTAAACTCGAAGAAAATGAATAGTAGATTCGTAAGATTTGATTTAATTCATCAGACGTGGCAAGCCAGCCGAGAATCAGGACTTCAACCGACGTCCGGCGGCGCCGATTTCGGCGGCTGACGACGAATGGGAGGAGTCTCCGCCGGCCCCGCCCCCAGCCGCAAGGCCTCGCCCTCGGGATAACAGGGATAATAGGGATGGACGGGATAATAGGTAAATAGATTTATTATTATTTTACGTTTTTGAAATACGTATAGATTCTTGAATTTTTTTGGTTTTACAGGTAAACACATTTTTAGACTTTGAAATTTAGGTCGTTAATGTTGTGTAATAATAACATTTATAAAACATATAGGTACTTCCTTTTAAGTATTAAGTAAATAAATATTGTCAGGACATCAAAACGAATTATAAAATTGTTAAGAGAAATATTCAGATAAAACTTGCAGTCTAAGACAATGATGTATGTAATGTTTTCAGCGTAATTTTTATGCTGAAAAAGTTTTAGAGTGTTATCGAAAATTGCAATGTCGTAATTGTGTTCAATGTACATAACGTACAGTTTCTGATAAATTTTCCAGTTGAATGGATCTCAGTTATGGAGACGAAAAACGCGATCTCTAGACCATATCAGACTATTAATTTGTAACGAGTGATTGATTTCTGCAAGCTAAGAATTTCAAAATTGATAGGATATATCAGAATTATTTGCATACAAAAAAACTATAGGTACAATAAACAATTTGGCCGCTTATAGAGTTTTCTTTTTATTATCTATGGTTATATGTAAAAGTAATATGACCTGAAAATTGCCTTAACAAAGACTGGCAAAAGAGTCAAGACACCGATAAATTCTTAATAAAGGATTTAATTTATAGCAAAATAGAAACATTTATTTTGTAATTAACGTTGCACCCACAAAAAAACTCATAATATATAACATACCGTAGAAGAAAGTGAATGTCGCAATAGCAGAGAGATCGTAAAACATTACAGTGTGCGTAAAATGATTCGACAGAAGAAAACCTAGGTCGGATGTTCACGAGAAGAGTAATCAACATGAGAAGGGTAATCAACGGGCGGCGTGGAAGAAGGAGAATTGCGGGGTCGGCAAGAGGATCAAACAGGCGGCCGAGGCTGCCTCGCTAGACGCCCAGGCTAAGACCTCCGTACAGGATAGGCTCAAACGGTATCGTGTACGCGTACTGTGTGCTTTAACACCCCCCCACCCCACCCCTCGCCACTCGCCATTTAGATGCTTGCGCGTGGTTCACGATGGGCTTTGCACTTTTCGTTTTGTTTGTCTTTTTATCTATTGAAAGTTTAAGTGCCGAGATACACTTCGAGTCGTGAGCACGAAGATGTGATGATGAGGCGCGAAGATACTCAGTAGAATGTCCTATTTGAAATGATGTAAATGATTAAAGAAATTGGCCAAAACAAACCTCCAAGTCAATAAATATTCTAAGTCAATACAGTGGAATAAAATGGCTGAAGAAAACTGGTTTCTGATAGCTGATTTCACTTTTATCACACGCACTTCTAATACAAGCAATTGCCTCGAATCGGTCTATCGTGAACAACGTCAATTTAGTTTTGCACTCGCTCCTTGATCTGTTCACGTTTATGAGCATACATAACGGAAAACTGGCCACGCAAAACTTATCTCAAAACTAATCATTATTATTTTTATCATAATTTACTAGTAACTATCATAATTTTTGCATTTGATCTTTCACCATTAATATTATAATCTCAGCTTAACTAGAGTAATTTTAATAATTTTAATGGTATGATGGCAAGATTAAATATTTTCTTAAGGCGATCGACCACAACCACCACGCTAAGATATGGTCGATCTAACCAAAAGTTAGCTATTTCCTGAAATAGGTTAGTTAATATTAGAAATTATAAATTTTATGATCGGTTTACGATATTTGCAATCACTCGTTTATAGATCGCTAGATCGGTGATATCTTTATCAATAGACTAAATTGAAATATATCGTTTTTGCTCACCGCACGCTTTTAGTGACTTCTGCGTGAATATAGAATATGCACATGTTTTATATTGCAATCTTGTAGATTAAGGTTTGTTAAACCAAACTAAACGGATGTTGAGCGCTGAGACCTACCAGTGCAGATGCGATTTTTCGGGCCAATTTGGCGGTATGAGGTGAGGTGCGGGTCACTGGGCGTTGTCGGGAATGGCCTGTGTCGTGTCGTCCAATCGGTGCAATGTGATTGGCCCGTCAAGTGACGTTAGAGCAGCGCTTGTCGTAATTCCTGCGGTCATGTCTTGCGACAACTGAATGACCATTTAAATTTCACCTCAAGTGTAAGATGAGCGAAGTTTTTCACCGAGCGCTCAACATCCGTGCCGCCAACTATACCGTATGTGATGAAATTTTGTGTTGCGATAAAGCATCGCACTGCACTGCGACAACTAATTCTAGCGGTGTAACATCGTTCTTGCAATACGACATTATTCTTGCGATACGACATTATTCTTGCGATACGACATTATTCTTGCGATACGACATCGTTCTTGTGGTGCATCGTCACACCGCAATGTTATGGCTCCGCTGTAATTCGTCAGTCTTAATAAGAGGAGTGCCTAATGAATATGTTATAGTGAGTCATTAAATTGGTTAAAATTATTTCAGATATAGCGTCTAGAATAGTTCAAATCAGCAAATGCCAAATGCATGACAAGAATAATACTACCAGATATATTATGAATTGTACATAAAAGGTTTTTGTTAAATATATATTTATATTTGATATCTCTCCGATTTATCGATTACTCGATTTGACTTCGATACCGCTTGTATCATTGATATAACTATGTACCTAGTGAAAGTGCCAGTACTTTTATGCCATTATCACTTATGTAACTATCACTGCTATAATGACAGTCTTTAATAGTTTTATTTCCTGTCAAAATGGTTGCAGAACAATTTTGAAGTTATTGTTATTTTGCAAAGCCCTTAAAACAATTTTGGCCGTTTCAATAAGTCCAAAGAGTACAATATAATCATATTGCTAATATAAAACTTTATAATCCAATAATTATTATTAGTCAATCAATAAACTGCAGGTATTAAAGTTTCTATTTGAGATAATAATCACGCATTTTAGAAACTAATTAGCTCACAATGCTAATAGTGAAACATAGAGTTGTACGTCAATTAGCATTCAATAGCGGATATATATTAGTTGAGTCAGAGAGTCAGTTGTACCAGTTTCTTCGCACCATTGCTTCAAGTCACGCCTCGGTGCGCAGTATTCGTATGTTCCTGTCAAATGCCTTGTGTTGCAGGCTTTTGATGAAATCAGTCTTTATCAATACTTGTCCTTGTAGAGAGCTTGTATCGTAAAATATTGTATAATGGCTGCTACGGTATACTAATACTAGGTATACTAGCAGATTCTGCTACCCAGGCGTTTGATTTAGGTTTCTCTAAATAGTTATTGTTGAAAATCTTTAATAATAATATTATTAAATGAATGGTATATTTAATGTCAAAACAAATAAAACTGAATGTATTAAAATACCAACTACTCAGCGTTACTGGCTAGATACGGAGCCCAATCAAAATATGTTAAATTGTAGTATTTATTTCAAACCATAACTTAAAACTAGATAATAATGTCTACCTAATAAGTATGAGTCGGTCATTATAAAGATTCGGTACTACATTTTGCAGTTATTAAAGTTGTCAGACAAAAGATTTTTACATTCTGTGTGTCTATCTGTCAATAATCTGTCTTACAAAAACTTCATAAGCAACTTTCCTAAGATTGTCATAGTAGGGTATAATGATCTAATTTTCTTACGTAGCCAAAGTTAGATGATATGTATAAAGACAGATTATTGCAAAACATTTTACGTTTGTAAAGAAAGTATCGTTTTCTGTTTGCACCGTTTTCAGCTATATCTGCATTTGAACACTTTCTCTTGATTCATTGATGCAATTTGTAGACGCCTGGTATGGTTCGTTACTTATTTGTGTTGTTTAAAAAATAAACTGTTTGTAAATGTTATTTAAACAACTAATTGTATGTTTTGGCGTTGCCTATGTAAAATTTTTGATTTTATGTCCTTTTTAACTTTTAACCCAAGACGTCTATTAAACTTTTTAATAGTAAAATTATTTTATTATAACAAAAATTAAAGGTAGATTTACTTATAGTCTTTTTCCAATAAATCTATAAAATGAATATGGAATCTGTCTTATAAAGTCCTAAAATTTTAATTGACGTCTTCATGTTAGATTGTTGAGTACCGCTATTTTTTATTAATTTACACTTCATCGCCTAATCATGAAATACACTTTACTTAACGAGTTTTTGTTAATTTATTCTGCTAATTTTTAATGTCTAATTAAGGCTGAGTGTCCACCAGACAGAAAACTAAGTAATCTTATGGGTGGATTTTTCCATCGCGCACCGCCTAGCTATCTCGCACATCTCTAGTGGAAGCTAAGCTTTAATTATCAACTTTTGTATTGTATAGAAGCTTCTCTGTATGTCTTACTGAGCTTCTTATAACTACATGCACCTTTATTGTAACATCTGTATATTTGAAGCTTAAATTATTTAATAACGTCAAACTAAATAATTTATTTTGCTCATTTCAGAGATAATAGATACAATCAAGACGACACTAACACCGAGGAGCGTGGCAACAGGAATTTTTGGGATTCCGCTCCGAAAAGGGATTATCAGGATGGCCGTGACGAGACAAGCACAGAGGATCGCGGTAACAGGAACTTCCCCAGACGGGATAACCGCGGGGATAACCGTGGGGAGAGACGGGATAACTGGGGGGAGAAGAAGGAGGGTTGGAACCAGAAGAGGGAGTTTAGGGATAATAGGGGAGAAAGGGGTCACAAGAGTAACTTTACGCCGCGCGACAGGGCGGAGCGGTCGTTCGGCTCCGACACCGACCGGCGCTCGGACAAGAGCTTCCGGTCGCAAGATGGCGGCAGAGACGCCGGCAGAGCACCACCTTATAAGACTAGAAGCCGATTCACACAGGTGAGCAATTTATAGAGCTCTTTTTCAAAGTTTACAATGACGTCGATATTTAAACTGAAGCCTAATTTTACTTCATAAATTTTTGGAAGTGAAGTTCATAATAATGCTTTGTCATATAAGATATGACAAATATATCAAAGATTGAATACCTTATTTTTGATATTCAAAGCGTTTGTAAATTGATCATTTTACAGTCATCATTAATACACAAATATTTAATACAATTTTATTGTAGGTCCAATACAAGGAGCTCGCGAATCCGGTGTCGTTAGATACCCCCTTCGCAGAGCCGACAGTCGAGGTCGGCGCCCAGCACGAGGTATCCGTCACGTGGATCATCTCACCCGACAGCTTCTACACGCAGATCCTATCCCTCCAGCCGAAGTTCCTGGAGATGATGCATAGCATCCCCGAACTGTACAAGGGCGTTAAGTCGTACGTCGGTGACGTCACAGTGGGCGCGTCCGTACTGGCGCGCTATCCGGCAGATGGCGTCCTGTACCGAGCGACTATCGTATCCGTGCAACCCTTCTCGAAATTCATCGTCCGATACGTAGACTTTGGTAATAAGCAGCTGGTGGACGCTAAAGATATCTGGCAGCTGGACAGCCAGTTGATGGAGCTGCCCAAGATGGCGGTGCACTGCTCGCTGGTCGGGGTTTCCCCGAAGGACGGCGAATGGAAGGCCAATCCGGAGATAGACCTGTGTTTCAACGCGCCGCGCTACCAGTGCGTGTTCCAGGAGTGTGTGGAGGAGACGTACAAGGTGTCGCTGTGGAGCAACGGGGTGAGCGTGGCCGACATGCTGGTTGAGAAGCAGCTGGCCGTCATGTCCGAACATCAGTCGTCTGTTACTTTGAAAGGTATTGTTCTGTTCTGTTTATGTTGCTCTGTGACCAGTGCCAGATTTATATTTTTTATCAGTGTAGGCCAATTTATTTCCGCCGCCCCATGTACCTTTCTAAAATAATAATTTTCCAGTCATAGTAAGGAAGGCACTGAACTAGTTACTAAAAAAGTGCGTAAAAAACAAGAATTACAAGTTTTTACGGCACTTTTAACGCCCCTAGGCCGCGGCTTATACAGCCTATTGACAAATCCGGGACTGTCTGTGACCCGTCAATGTTTTTATGGATAAAAAGACAAAGTTATGATAGGTATATAAGCTCAAAAATCGTCATAAAATCAGGGTTAAATTAAAAAAAAACGTGTACAAAGTTTTTTGTTCACATCTTAATCTGCTTTCAGATTTGATTCATTTAAGAGCTAAAACTATATTTAAGAACTTTCATTATATATACATATATTTATAACTGAACTGACTAATTTTGTCCCAACTGAGTAAATTGATTTTTTTTCGTTCAATTAAGCTACAGTTATGCTAACTACTTTATTATAATGTAAATTGTTTAACATAAAACATATGTTGCAGACGAGGCAATAGACCTGACGATAATCGTGGGGCAGCAGATACTATGTCGCGTGACACATGTGGACTCGTTTGAACGGTTCTACGTTCAATTGGACCTTGACAAGGCTGACACGGTAGAGGGCGCTGTTGCCGGCTTTGATGTCGAGAAGGTTGGAATTTTATCAATATCAGTATATTGACGGTTAAGAATCGATAATTTACTAAGAATAGATTTAATAAATATATCATACTAATGCATTAGGCTACCTGTAATGTTAGTATTTTATTTACTTATTCTTTTGCAACACCTTAAAGTAGAGGTTACTAGGGCGAACTTAATGCCTAATGGCATTCTCTGCCAGTAGTATGTGTATGGACAAATTAATAAATAAATAATGTACTATATCTCAAAAGTCAACAAGATAAAAAAAAAGTTACTGAAAAAGTTTTAATTAGATTGTATTTTATTAAGAGCCATTTCGCAAAACTAGGTTGATAAACTATAGGTATTTGAAGCGGCTCCGCGGCGTGATATTGCCTCGCGCGGCTCGCGTCGCGCTTGACCTCAGTTCTGTGCGAGTAATCTTCTTGATACTTTCAAACGTAAAAATTTTAAAATTATGAACATATAATTTTAATTATACACTTTGTGACCACATACATGTATCTGGTTTGTGACAATATAAGTTTATATAACAATTAAGAGTACAATGTAGTAGTACCATTATCGGTAACTTATTTACATAATACATTTTAGGTACCTACTTAGGTACATCACAATAAAGATGTCCAATAGATGCATATTGCAAAAATCAATATTTTGGCAAATCAACGTGAAAAATTAAAAATCACGTTTTTTCAAGGTGATCTATAAAATGCAATATGCGTCCATTTTGCCTGCGATATTCGCAGCGCGTCGAAATACATAGGTATACCTAAATTCAAATCAATCGGAGGGTATAGAACCGGGAAATCCCGGAACCGAAAATCCCGGGATTTACAAAGGAATACGGTACTTTTCAAAAGAACCAGGAAACAAAATAAAAGAACCGGGATTTTCTGAACTTTTGGGAAATAAAAATATGTCGCGTCGTGATACAAAAGATAACGTAAAAATAAAGGTAAATACAATCCATACACAAAAATGATTACAGCTATAAAAAGAAGATATTCAGAACGTCGGCTACATGAAGCAGCTATACTAATATAATATTATTTACACAACCCAGATCGATATTTTTCTAATATAAATGAAGATGATTTAACTCTTTTTTCTCGTCCAAGCAGTGCTGAATTGTGCAATACAATTGTGTTGCTTTCATACAATTAATACGAAACTTATGTTTGCATGTAAGGTATAATAGTATGATGGTTACTCAATCACGGCAAACGACTATACGGATTTGGGTAGAAAACAGTTTTTCCCTATTTAATGCTCCTGAGAGATAAAATAGGAAACGCGATACTAACTATTTTCACGCGGGGAAAGCCGTGGTAAAATAATCCCGAAAGAACTGAAAATCCCGGGAATCCCGGTTCCAGCATAGGCGAGTACCGAAAATCCCGGTAATTTAAAACAGGATCGGTTTTCGATACCCTAATCATTACCGTGATACAAAAGATAACGTAAAAATAAAGGTAAATACAATCCATACACAAAAATGATTACAGCTTTAAAAAGAAGATATTCAGAACACTATTCTTTGAATGTTAAAAACGAATTCTTTATTGTTTTCTGTTGGTTACAAAACAAAATATTGACAATAGTCTAGTATAATAAATTATGAGAAACGAAATTCGCACTTTCCTCCCAAACCACTTGCTCTACAAGAAAAATGTATGGCACATAAAATGTCAATCTTTTTATGGGCTACAACTTTTACTCGATCCTTTCGGAAATCGTCTAGGACGCACCGTTTAGGAGATATAAGGAGTTTTCGGAAAATTTGGGAGGGGGGGGGGGGGTTAAGGTTGGGCCCAATAAGATTGGGTAATGTTGCAAGTATGAGTTCCACAGGGCGGATGGAAATTCAGTCGGAAATCGTCTAGGACGTACCGTTTAGGAGATATATGGTATTTTAGGAAAATTTGGGGAGGGGGGGGGGTAAAAGTGGGTTCAGTAAGATTTAGCAATAAGGTTCGGGGGTTTGCTAAAGGGGGTTGAAATTTCCGTCTAAACTTGTCTAGGACGCACCGTCTCCGAGATATCCGGGATTTCCGGTTTTCCAAAAATCTATATCCCGATATCCTGATCTGCCGATCTGCGCCTACCTGATGAGTGCGGTATTTGCCCGGATGCCTCCCAGATTATCACGACGCAAAATTCCACTTTTGGGTGAGGAACTGAGGGGGGGGGGGGGGTATAGGGGGAGGCGAGGGGTTGTGAAGGGAAAAAATGAGAGGGTGATTTGTATTTGTGTTGTGTATTTGAGATACGTGAGTTTTGGGGAGTTGACGGAACTTGGGTGCACGAGAGTTTCCAAACAACGAATGTATTATCTTTGACTAATAATAAGTGACTATAGCTGACTAATGTCGGAGCTTCTATCATTCCAACATTTTGGCTTAGCAATATGGTCCCGTTGACACCGTTTGGGTACGGAACTCTATAAAGTACAGATTGGTCTGAAAGTTGTATAAATAAAGGGTATGTGTATACAAGTTATAATTATTTGTTATTTTTTTTCTATGTAAATATGTAATTTACACATATAACAAAAAACCTAAATACTGTAAACAGTAACTAATGTCTAAAAACGGACAATGTTTTATTTCAAATTACAGCAGTGACTTCCAACCCAATAGGGGTTGAATTTCCAAAAATCCGATAGCCTAAAGCCTTCTTCGATAAATGAACTATCCAATACAAAAAGAATTTTTCAATTCAAACCAGTAGTTCCTGAGATTAGCGCGTTCAACCAAACAAACAAACAAACTTTTCAGCTTTATAACATTACAATAGTAATAGTATAGATTAGTATAGATATACATAGTTATATTTTGTACATATGTATGTTCGTGATTTTCTCCGTTACTACTTACACTACATAAATTGGAAAGAAATAGTTACTTAATTTCTATTGTTTTCTTCAAACCAAAGATGTGTAAAGCAGAATATTACGCAAACGGACCCCTGAATTGAAAAATGGTCTTTTGAAACCTATAATATTTTTGAAAGACCTTTTCAACGATACCCCACATTAAGGGGTAGACGAAGAAAAAATCATACGGAACGGACAGACGGACGGACGGAAGGACGGACGGCCGGACGGGCTAGCCGGCCGGTTGAAATAACGAACGGACTAGACATGATTCCGATTTGACTACAAAACCCTGAAAATTATAGAAAACTAAAAATAATACAATTGACTGTAACTAAAAATTCTCACGTGATCAAGACTGTTCAATGGCAATATAATTACGTTACTTTTACGAAATCTATTCCTTAGATGGCTAAAGCAAAAATTGACATTGGTCCGACGTCCAAGAGTGCTGCCGCACGACTGATTTGATTTCGCGCCAGTTCGTTTCTTTATATGGTAAAGTAAATTCGTTTTAATAAATTATTTTTTGTAGTAAGATAAAAAAAAAATTACGTGTCATATTCGACAAAGACCATATTTTATTACTACATAAATTTTTGATGGGAAATACGCTTTATTGAATACAAAAATCGATGGTAAAGTCATGGCATAAACCATGAAAATTGGTTATGTTATTGAATTAATTTTGAAACGAATATTATAGTAATCGTATATCCCTTGTAATAAATGCAAAATATAATATATGAGTGTTTTCTAGACATTTTTTTTTACTCAATTTAATAAAACTTAATAAAGAAAATCAGTGTATGAAATTGACTCTGTCGTCCTTTTGCTGAAAAATAGTTATGCTAGATTGACAGTTACGCAGAAACAAATTAATATTTTCAAAATTCCGGTAAATGAAGATCCAAGATGAAGGATTGATCTATTTTATGAGTTCATTTGCCAGCATTAATATCTTTCTTATGATACTAATTTTTGACATCAAATTCTTCATTCCGCGCGTCTAACCGCGAAATGGCTCTTAAATGTTTTGTTTGTTACCTTAGAACTCTGTCATTTGTCAACCGATTTGAATGTTTGTTTCATTTGATGCGGTGTATGCTTTAAGATTGGTCTCTGAGGAATTGAGGGATTTTTTATATATATACATATAGTGATTTAGATATAGGATTTTCGAAGACCGTTTCTTTGAAGTCATTTTTTTGGTAAAATTCAGATAATAAATTAATGTTTTTATGTTTTGTGGTGTACAAACAACAAAGAGTTTATCTACCTACATTGTTTCAGCTTACACCTCTAGCCGCGGAGAGTCTGGCTGACGGCATCCATTGCACGGTGAAGCATGAGGGCAAGGTGTACCGCGCCATCTTGAATGACGTCAGCGATACCAATAATATCAACGCTGTGTTGCCAGACTACGGGATTACCATCAACACCACACTGGACAATGTATGTAATCGCAATAGCACACTGACTGACTAGTCTCTAGACAAAACTCTTTTTGACCAACTTCAAAAAAAGGAGGAGGTTCTCAATTCGAATGTTTTTTTTATGTTTGTTACCTCAGAACTTTCGACTGGGTGAACCGATTTCGATGATTCTTGCTTTATTGGAAAGGATGTACTTCATTTGAAGTCGGTTTTTTTTTTGTTTAAAATATAGATTATTTATATAAATGTTCACGCAGTCACGTGATCATTTTTCCGCACCCTATGTCATTCCCCTGCATTTTGAAGGCAGCGTTTGGCGTCGAGGAATTTCTTTACGGCGTTTCTTCTCTGACAAAGCATGTTTCCGAAACGCTGGTAGATTAAAAAAATGACATTCATAAGTGTATTGAAAAAATTCCTACATGAATAAATGATTTTGAATTTGAACGCTTGTTTTACACAGTGGTTTTAATATCTACTGCAGTTTTGAAGAGACGAATTTTTTTTACATTTACTAACTAATTAATTGGAGTTACTCTATGCTGCCTCGATTCTGACTAAGATTTGCAAGTAAAGTTTACCTATATATTTTGTTGCAGCTTATGATCTTGCCGACGGAATTAAGCGTATACTACTATCAAGCGTTGGAGTGTTGCCTCAACAACTACACGAGTGAATCCAAGACGTTGATGACATTAGAGGAGTTGAAGGAAAAGCTGATTGGCAACAAAATCATCATCTTTATAAATGACGTTGAAGAGATTAAGTAAGTTTACTGTTTGCTATAATCCCAGATACTTGAATAAAAATTACGTGGTTGTTGGTTGGATATTTACATAAAAAGTCTTGTGTTTTGATATACCTAAAACTTATATAAAGTACTAGCTGGACCCGGCAGACGTTGTTGTGTAACATGTTTTATATTTAGGTATATAACATAAAAAATATTACTAAACAAATCAAATTCTACAGTCTACTGGTGAAAGAATATTTGAAATCCAGTAGTTTCTTCTAATGCTTTATGCATTTCTGACAGCTAACCATTAGGCCAAACAGAAAAACAATCAGCGGTATTATAAACATAGAGAAAGAAAAAAAAACATAAATAAAATTATAAAAAAAAATTAATAAATATAATAATTATATAACAATTTTAGTAAACACCTACCTATCACCACACCTATCTTATCTTATCGAGATCTGGGGAAGCGCGGCAAAAGTAAAAATACGAGAAATTCAAACCCTACAGAATAAAATAATTAAAACGCTTTTTAACTATCACTACCTAACACCTACTACACAAATATTTAGTGAAACAAAAATCATGAACATCAAAAATCTTTACATGTACAACGTTTGCATTTTTGTTCGAAAAATACTAAATAGGAATATCCACGCTAACATAACGTTTACAAAACAAAAAGTATACAGCGCTCGCCGAGCTAGCTTCCTTGTACTACCCAAGACTAGAACAAATTACGGTAAGACAATGATAACGTTTGAAGGTGCACAAATTTATAATAAATTACCCTCACATATAAAAAGTGTAAGCCCGTTCAACGCATTTAAAAAGGAACTTGCTCAATATTTAATTAACAGTCAAATGTCATGAAACAATGCGTTGAATGGGTATTTATTTTAAAAATATTGTTTAGTTGTAGTTAGTATTTGCCAGTGTGATGACGAACTATATTTTTAATAGTTGTGTTCTCATGTAAGTGACAATAATGTCTTTATGAGAATAAATTTCTTTAAACCTAAACCTAAATAAATATTCATTTATTCATTCAAAAAAAAATCTAAACTTTCCTTTAATCTTTAGATCTATTAACTGAAGCAAAACACTTTCAGGCTAGTAACAACTCTCTACGACTGCAAGACCGGTGCTAAGATCGCCATATTCGAGCCGGACGAGGGCGCGTACGATGAAGTGGTCCCGCTGTGCACGCGCGCGGTCTTCAACTACAACTTCGGAATGGCTTACATGACGCACGTGGAGAACCTCAATGAGTTCTACCTGCAGAAGTCCACTGATGGAGACAAGATCGCACTGCTGTTGGATGAGCTCTATAAGTTCTATGAGGAAGGTATGGGATTTTTTTTTATTTATTTAAGCTTATTTTTCTAATTGTTGAGAGATATTTAAAATAAAGTTCACACAATAATTTATTTCTTATTGACGTGTAGTCTTTGCTGGGTATGAGCCTCCTCCAACTCAAACCAGTTTTCTCAGTTTGTGGCTACCTTCATCCACTTTTCCCTTACTATGCTCTTTATATCTTCCACCCATCTTTTCCTATGTCGGCCTGCTCTTCATTGTCCAATGGACCATTCCACCTTGTTGCCTGGATTGTCCATCTTTTATCCTGGTATCTGGCTATATGCTTCGCCCATTTCCATTTCTATACCAGACTATGATGTAGTGCGTCGGTTATATTTGTTTTCTTGCGGATATCTGCATTTCTAGTTTTTTTTTTGTATTCTCCTCAGTTTTTTTTGGCAGTAAAAAGGGTCACCAAATGTCTGTTTGGTCAGTTTGTTGGGAGGTTTCTTGGAGATACAAGTGATAGTAAATACTTATCGTGATTGAATTTTGCTTTAAAGTTTAAACCATGTGTCAGCGCAAACAAACATTATAATATACTGCAATGTGCTGAATTACTCATTGCTTATTGCAAATAAGATGGAGGCATGCAAATGATTTTTTTGTTGATACCTTTTGTTTTCTTTGTTTAAAGGTACACCAGAACCTCTTACAACCTTTGAAGTAGATGGGTTGTGCGTGGCAAAATCTGCCGATGGAAACTGGTATCGCGCAACAATACTCAGTGTAGACGAGGCCGAGTTGAAGGTACAGTTCACCGACTACGGCAACTCTGAGACCGTACCCAAGGAGTCTGTCAAGGTACTCGATCCTAAGTTCTACGAACCGTGTTCTCTCGCCCTAGTCGCTAGTCTCGGCCTTGTAGCTCTCCAGGAGGACACCATCGCCAAGTTAAACGAATGGGTCAATGAAAAAGACATTCAGGTCACCCTGGCATTCGGCAGTGACGGCTGGCTGGCCAGTCTACACTTGGATGGGGTCGACCTTTCCATGAAATTGGTGAACGAAAAGCTCGCTACACCTCAAATAACATCCAACGAGGAAGCCGTCGAACAGAAGGAGGAAGCCGCTACAGAGGAACCGATATCACTCCCAGAAGGCTGCACACAAGTCTACATCAGCCACATCGACACACCGGGACACTTCTGGCTACAGATGGTCGACAAAGTGGACAAGATCGATGAGATTCAAGCCGACCTTCAAGCGAACGCCGACTCCTATGCGGATATCGAGAACCGTGAAATGGGAACGCTGTGCATTGCTAAGTATTTGGCAGACGATCAGTGGTACCGCGCCGAAATTCTCGATGCCGATTCGGATATCACAACCGTGCGGTTCATAGATTACGGGAACACCGATGTTTTGGATAACCAGCCGGGCCTGATCAAGGTTATCCCGGATCATTTGAAGGAGGTTGAACGTTACGCGCTTAAGTCCAGCGTGAACGCAGTTCCGACGGGAACTGGTCAATGGTCGGAGCCCGCCTCGGATTACTTCACGCAGCTAGTCGGTGACCTCTCCGCTCCCGTTGACGCGTTGATTGTACTTAAGGACGTCACGACGTACGTAGATATATTCGTCAACGGCCAAAACTTAACGGACAAGTTGGTATCGGAAGGCCACGCGACGAGAGCGGAGGATAACGATTGCGGAGATTTGCCTTCCTGCTTCGCTAGCCACGTTAACTCCCCGTCAGAGTTTTGGATTCAGCTGGAAACTGCCGCTCCGGACTTGCAGGCGATGGAGGCGGCTATGGTCGATGCTGAAAACTTCCCGCCCCTGAATGAAAAGGAGGAGGGCGTGATCTGTGCGGCCAAGTACCCCGAGGATGGCGCCTGGTACAGGGCTCAAGTCATTGTGGACGGCTCCGAGGGAACCGAAGTACTATTCATGGATTATGGAAACGCGTCAATCGCGAACGAGCTGCGAAGCCTCCCAGACGAACTCAAAGTCAAACCGGCTCTTTCGAGAAAATGTGCGTTGCAAAAACCACGTGACATAAAATCTTGGTCGCGTAAATCGGAAGTTAAATTTAACGAATTGGCAGCAGAGGGGGCAACTATTTTTAATGTCCAATTTATTGCTTCCGGTGATATATCGATTGTAGAATTGTACCTTGAAGGTAAATCGGTAACGGAGGAGTTAGTAGGTCTATGCGAGGAGCAACCTGCCGCTGAGAGACCTGTTCCGGTCGGTCAAGATTTGTATAGTAATGGCAAAATATGTTACGTGAATACTCTCGAAGAGTTTTACATTAATTTAGAAGACAAGTTATCTGATATCGATGTTATTACAGAAAGTTTAGGTAGTGCTTCGGAGTTTGAACAAGCCACTGAACTAAAAGTTGGATCCATATGTGCTGCATTTTGGTCTGAGGATGAACAGTGGTACAGAGCTCGAATACTGGAATTTTGCGACGTTGGATACCATGTACAGTTTATAGACTATGGTAACAAAGCTAAATGTGAAGAGTTTAGGCAGCTGCCTGATAATCTAGCATTAATGGAGCCGCTGGCAAAATGTTGCCAAATTTCTGCATTTACCGAAGATTCCGCATTAATAGAAATTGCTGTATCAAAATTGAATGATTTTGCCGCTGAGGACACCACATTCCAAGTAGAATTTTTAGATAGTCTTAAAGAACCTTACTTAGTTAAACTATTTTTAAATGATAAAGATTTTACGTCCATTATCAAATCCGAGTCAATAATTGATGTCAATAACAAAAATGGTGATATAACGGAATCATCACAAAATTTAGATGACAAAACCGAAGTAATTGATGAAGTCCCAAAAGAGAATAGCTCAGAAATAGCTGTGGAAGAAGTTGAGAGTAAGGAGAGTAAGGAGGATAGTCAGTGTAAAAATAATGGTGAAGAAATTAATGGCACCAGAAATAATGATGAAAAATGTGAAGAACCTGATATTAAGGAAGAAATATGCGTTAACAAAGAAACCAGAAATGAAGGAGACCAAGTTGCTGAATTAGATTCATCAAAGCATGATTTAGATCAAAGCATTGACAGTGCGAGAAATGAAGAAGACCAAGTTGCTGAATTAGATTCATCAAAGCATGATTTGGATGAAAGTATTGACAGTGCTAAGACTGTTAACAAAGAAACCAAAAATGAAGGAGATCAAGTTGCTGAATTAGATTCATCACAGCAGGATTTAGATGAAAGTATTGACAGTGCTAAAACTGTTGACAAAGAAACCAAAAATGAAGGAGACAAAGTTGCTGAATTAGATTCATCACAGCATGATTTAGATGAAAGTATTGACAGTGCTAAGACTGTTATAGAGAACAACTCATTTGAGGATAAATTCGATGATGCAATCGATAACGTGGAAGAAACGACAAATAGCAAAGGTTCGTCAACACCTGAAAAAGATACTTCATGTGAGACACTTGAAAACTCTAGTGAATCTATTAAAATGCCAGAAAGAGAGGAATTTAAAGATTCTATTAATACCGGCACTGGCTATACCAATGATGGTGAAGAGAAAGCTACAAATAAATCGTCCCCTGTTACGACGAGTGAAAAGGACGCACCTAAGACTGAAAAAGAGGAAGATAAAATAGAACCAACTAAGGATTTAGATAAAAAAGAAAACGATTCTAAAACGATAACAGATTTAAAAGAAGAGGAAAGTGTCTCTGCCAAATAATCTGTTTTATGTGTGTACATTGTTCTATATAAAGTCTAATTTCTCAGAAACATAAGAATGTTATAACCTTGATGGTGTATTTCTGTTATTATTGCATTTGCATAGAGACCGATTGACTGAAATTACATGTGATAATGTTCGCGGTTGTCTAGGCAATATGAAAGTAACTCTACATTTTAAAACTTGATTTTTGTGACGTTGATCGTTGTGATTATAACTTTTATTTCGCTTGTTTGTGTACTTGTATGGAGTGTTATATTATAAAGATATAAACGATTCTGTTGAAAAGACAAGTCTATAAGTGTTAATTGACCATATACTTAGGATTTTCTTAAAATAGACGTTTATATGTGGATCCGTACCATTTGTGAACATATTGTTTTTTTTTGTTAATACTCATTTTTTGTAGTTTATAAGATTGATTCTTCTTCTAGATTCAAATCAATGACTGCTTTGAGCGTTATAGATTTTAATTTATAATGCCCTCTTTATAAGTTTTGTTACACATTTTATGTAAGCTAAAAAGTATTAATAATATTTGTACTAAGAAGTTTTTCACTGATTTTAAATTTGTAGCTAGTAAATTATCAGTCCATGAATGATAAAGATTATAAGATTTGTTATCCACAACATGCTAGTTATGTTTGCAATTTTGTTTTTATTTTACGAAGAATAAATATGAACCATTATTTTGTTTTTGTTGTAAAAACTTACAAATTCCCTTCAATCAATATCATTATCACAACACGTCATGTCTGTGATCCCACCCCGTGATAATGATTATTTACTGCTTCTCTATTGTGTTTACTTGAGGTATAAAATACCTCAGTAACATTAACATAGACGTTGTTTTCATTGGTAACCCAGATCTGGTTGAGACCAATCTGCAAACCCTCGAGCACAGGCGATGAGTAGCCAACCTCTCAGTTTTCTACATGGCACATTTCGGAGTGTGCACAGGAATTGTTAGAGATAATTCCCCCATCGCGCGACACGACGACACGACGCACGGCAGGTTTCCATCCTTTTGTCGTGAACATCCCGCCGGTAAGGACGATGCGGTTTGCCTCGTCATTCGTTATGCGTACCACGAAGTATTGGAATACCTTGCCTGCGTCCGTGTTCCCACCCACCTATGACGTGGATAAAAAGAGTGAATAGGCTCTTACTAAGTTAGTGCGCTCACCATCCTGGACCACATCTACACTTGCCATCAGCTGGGATTGTGGTCAAGCATTAACTTATTGTAAGTTAAAAAAAAGTTATCCAGATGTTTGATGTCCTATAATTTCTAACGGGATACATGCCAGTGGCATTCTGGCCATTCTGGTTTTATGAAAAATAAATACAATTTATCGTTTCATAAATAAAAAACGGAATCAAGAAAATCGATTTATTCTAATTATTACAAAAGACTGCAAAAATAAATGTTACAAAACATCTGTACAACATTATGATATCAACTAACATAAACATTAAGAGGGTAAATTAATACACAAAAGACACTTTGTACACACTTTATACTCTAGTTGTAATACCCTACATTTAATATACACTTCCGTTTAGTGTAAAATTCATGGAAAGTAGTAGTTTATATTTATAACATTAAAATGGTCCATCGATATCATATTTATAACTTATCAATCAGACCCAATATACCAATATCGTTAAGTTCATCTCGTTTTTCTAAAACAAGTCCCTTTTCATTGGCCAGGTGGAGGATGGATAATAAAGCTAATGGCACACTGAGAGATTCACGCATATTCGGGGTTAATTTATTCGGCAGCCGTTCGTATATGGAGAAGAACGTAGTCGGTGTGACCACCTCATTATCCTCTTTCGACGATTTCTCTGTTAGCATTTTCCAGGTGCAATGCTTCAGCTGCTTCATATCGACTTTTTTTGCTCGCATCGCGTACGGTATGAAAATTTTGGCGACCTGTAATCATTGTTTTATTATAGTTATTGTAACAAGGCATGGTAATAAAGTGGAAACCTAGTGTTCTGAGTCGAAAAAGTTGACATGAGGTTAGGTGATTATCATATTATGCCTCACCTAATCTACAGATAAGATTATTGTCCTATCTGATTTTTAAGAGATTTTAACATGTTCGCGTGAGCCACGTTATACGACGTCGTTTTCATTTAAATGTGAAACGACGCAACGTCACCCGACGTCCTTTAAACAGTCATACCTATTTAGGTGGAACACCTTAGGTCGTCTGCTATAAGCACAAATTCCTGTGGCATGTCTTTTGCGCCGCAATAGAGACAATTCTTGTAGTTCACACCGCCGCTATGTAATTACGGCGAGATGTCTTTAGACGTCGCTAAAGTTTGTATGGGAGAATGGTGCGCCACAGCAGTACGAATCAGCTTCGAAGTTGCTCACGCGAACGTGTTAATATTAAAGTTATCCGACCAGCTATGCAATCCAGTTTGAGTTCGAACAGTACCTTAGTGGGCGGCTCCAACATGTCCCCGATGTCCCCCATGTCGTCAGGGGGCGCGCGCGTCTCGTGGGGGTCCGCCGCGCCCGGCTCGTCCGTACCCCATTCATCGCCCTCCTGCAACATTAATGCTATGTTATGGAAACTAGCGCTCTGGTCGCGACTATACCCACATTTTCCGGGATAATAAGTATGTCTTATTCCATATTGTGGTCTACCTGCGTGCTAAATTTCATGAAAATCTGTTCAGTAGTTTTTGCAGAAAAAAGTAACAAACATCCATAAAACATTCACATTTATAATATTACGGTTTAACCCATTTATTTCCTCAAGAGATTACAAAATCACTTACAGAGAAAATAAAAATCTATACATATAAATAAAAATGAATGTTGCTAAGCGCAAAACTCGACCAATTCGGCAATTTTTTTTTGTATGTTCCATAAGGCAAACGGAAGTTTTTAATAATAATATAATAAAAAATTGCTTGGACAATAGTAAAAACAATACTTTTCTTTTCACATAATAAGCAATGGCGCTGCGTAAACGGTATAAGTTACGCAAAAATCATGTATGATGGAATTGTTATGTATTGAACATTATGCAAACGTTAAGTGTCCGTGGATGGCCAAATTCCAAAACTATGAGGAATAGCGAAAAATGGTCAAAGCATGGGGCCAATTTTGATGAAAAACAAAACTGCATTATTAGATTTTTGAAAAATTAATATTCATGGAATCGAACTCGTTGATTTTAAAAAAAATCTCAACCTTAAATTGTTACAGCATTCGCTAGTGTTGTTAACAAGGATCAATTTCTGGGAAGTGATGAGTTAATGACATAATAATATAAAGTATAAACGGACCGGCACATGAGTAGGGCAGTAGGAGGCGTCGTTCTCGTTGTTATAGTCATAGTCCTTGGGTTCATCGAGGGTGACGGGGTCCGCGCGCTGCAGGTCGCGCTTGCGGACCATCATCACGTTGTGGCGGAGGAACAGCTTGCGGAAGTGGGACTCGTCCAGCCCTCTGTAAGTTAATAGGGTACTTTCGTTAGTGCAAATAAATTATGAAATTTGATAAAAATTTAAATTTATGTAGAAATATACTTAAATATCTTGATTTTCAGACATAAAAGCACATTATTTTATTATATTAAAATTAAAAGTCGTAATTTTTAACCTTTATATCACGTGACCACGGTGTGACGTCACATAGGCAACAAGAAACTGTCAGAATAGTGATAAAGTGCTCTGTGACTGTCTGACTGTGACTGTAAACAGCTATGCTACGTGTGCCAGTCGTACGTAGACGATCGTTGTTTTTAGCAATATTACGTCACCAAAATGATGACAGCGTTTTCGCGGGAATAAAAAAGGTTTAAAATTTAATTTAATTTTATGGCAAGAAAGCGTGTTGAATGATGGGTGCATCACCTAACCTAACACCTCACCTATCAATGGGCGTCTTGAAGTTAGCCTCGTTCCAGGTATGCCCTGTAGCGAGGGTCTTCCTGCTGATCATGATCTTGGCAGGGGCTGTGGGCTCGTAGTCCCCGGAGGGCGGCGCCCGGCAGTCGGTCACCAGGCCGGCGCCCAGGTAGTCCAGCTGACGCTTGGTGCGAGCTGGTCTCTTGCCTTCCACTGTCAGGCGGGCAGTGGACTGAGTGCGCTCGGAGAGCTTTGATGCTGAAAGGTTGAGGTTAATGGTTGGTGGGTAAAATGTCGTTTTTTTTTATATATCTTATAAGTTAATGCTTGACTACAATCCCACCTGATGGTAAGTGGCGATGTAGTCATTGGTGGTAAAACGCATACTTAGTAAAAGTCTATTCACTCTTGCCTTGAAGACACTTTACAATCGAGCGGAAACACCGACGCGGGCAATTTATTCCAATCCTAAGCTGTACGCATAATAAATGATGAAGCGAAGCGCGTCGTCCGTACTGGGGGGATGTTAACGACGAAGGGATGGATACCCGCCGTGCGTCGGGACGTTCGATGGTGGAAAAGGGATGGTGGTTGTTGTTGTTGTTGTTAGTAGGTGGATGTTGAGAGGTGTGACTCTAAAGACACTACCTGAAATCTCATACCTGGACTGAATTTGGTTGAAATTGCCGTGGCAATGTTACCATATCGTTGAAAGTAGTAAATACGTCAAATTACAAGTTTATCCAAAAATTGGAAAATCATAAAATTTTATGTACAGTCAGCAAAAGATTAAGGTAAGCAGGGCATCACACAAAAACCTTCTGTAATAGTATTTTCAATTACAGAATTTTATATTTCTATTAATGGCACATGCTATGTATAATAGGTATGATTTAATAATATTGACATGATAAAAACATTAAACGCTTACACACTCATACCCCCGCAGTATGTTTTACCTGTGTCGCGGGTGCCATGGAAGACATATTTATAACACATCACAATTAACGCCCTGCATCCGTGTACAAATATTTATCTGTCACATAAATATCCGAGAATCGAACCCGGGACCCCTCGCTTCGCAGGAAGGCTCGCTACCAACTAGCATCCTACCTACCAACATTACAGAAAGTTTTTGTATCTTATCCTGCTTACCGAAATCTTTTGCTGACTGTACGTGTACAGTCGGCAAAAGAATTAGGTAGCTATGCAGGGCACGATTATAAAACCTTTTGTAATTATTTATATTATAGATTATTTTTGTTATAAATGTAAACTCACTTTAGTTATTTTGTAATTAAGTTTAAAATCATAGAATAGAATAGACTTTTGCACGCATATGGAGGCAGAACATAAAGAATTTGAAAAAACCACCTACATGATATTGTACTATGTTCTTGCAAATTATTATTATTATTTTTAATGTAATTTGTTTTTTATTTTTTTAATACATATATACTACATATGTATGTGATATAATTTGAATATTTTAATTGTATGACATCTTAGAACTGTAATTTAACTTATATTTGATTCTCACATTGAAAATTGTATGTTCCACTTATTTAAATCACTCGCTTTCTCTGTGCATGTAGTCTACATCTTTAATTACAATGGCAATTACCTTTCTTTATGGGGTTATTCCCATTTGTCCCCACCTCGTTTGTCACCACTGGTGACAAATGGGAATTTTTTTCCCATTTGTCCCCACTGGTGACAAATGGGAACAAAATCCTTCCCATTTGTCCCCACTGGTGACAAATGGGAATAAAATCCTTCCCATTTGTCCCCACTGGTGACAAATGGGAATAAAATCCTTCCCATTTGTCCCACTATATAGACCACCAATAAATTGATACGCCCGCAGTAGTGGCGGTGCTAGAGCTTAATATATAGCGATGCGAATGTTTTTTTCGCGAATTATGATATAGTGATTATTTAATGCAAATTTAACTTGGAAAACATATATTTTTAATTCGTCGCGTATGTTTTTTTTGTTTCTATGTTCACCGATTACTCTAAGACGGTTCTACCGATTTGGATGTTTTATACGGTATTGAATAGAAAATTGCTTCAAGGAATGGGACCAATTACACGTTACTTAAAGCTATATTTTTATCATTGAAGTACTATTACTTCGTATAGAACAGACACCCCGAACATTGAGTCGGGTGCATTCATTGTGGCCAGGGTGGCTCACTTCATTCACTCACTCGCTTGTCACTCACCTGCGCTCATGGCGGCCGCATGTCAAATTTTTTTAGCAAAACACTGAAACAATGCCGTCGTGCGTAATAACAACGTGTCACAATCGCACGACAACAAACAAAAAAGATAACGGTATTACTTATCATCGGTAAGAAAACAAAATATTAACTTAAATCAAATAAACGAATTTCATTAAATTATTGTGCAATGTTCCCGCCATTTTGAATGAAATTAAGTACTCTGTGGAATGAAAAAATTATGAAGCGGATTTACACACTTGACAAGGCGTAAGCGTGATAATGGACTAAATAGACTTGCTTAGGCTTGCCGACGCTTGTGATGTGACCAATATATTGTGATGTTGGTTTTTCGACACGAATCAATGGTAAACGATTGAAAATCATTCAAACGCTTTTGCACGCTTTTATTTTTAATTTTGTTTTGCACGTTAAATATGCGTAGTAATTATGGCAATAAGACGTATGTGTCGATTTGTGTTAAATGTTTTGTGATAAATTAGATTGCTTTTAATAAATTTTCCTTAAATTGGGTTGGCTTTAGTATCCTGCGGCATCAGTATCTGGGTGATATCATGTTTAATCGATAGGCAATGATGTCCCAAATCATAATCTAGTTGCTTTTTGTGAGGTAGTGCGTCATTTTTGAAAATCTTAATTTTAATTTTTGAGGTTATTTCCAAAAAATACAACACGAATTATGTTACTTATTTATAAAATTTATGTTATTAGGTATATTTTATTGTATTATATGTATATTATAATTATAATAATTAGATAAACAAGAGTTCATTGGAAAGATTGGTGGCCCGAGGAATTTGGTCGAGCTAGATAAAATTTAGAAAATATGAAATACAAGGAAGGTTTTTTTATCAATACTAATATTATAAAGAGGAAAGATTTGATTGTTTGCATTGAATAGGCTCCGAAACTACCGAACTGATTTGAAAAATTCTTTCACTTTTGGGAAGCTACACTATCCCCGGGTGACATTATAATTTTTTTTTACTATTTTTCCCGAAGCGAAGCAAGGGCGATTTCCTAGTATATAATAAAAGGGCAATATATAATATATAAATTTTACTGTATATGTCATACTCTATGAAATTTATTTATTACATTCTAATAAAATTTTACAAAATTGGTGACAGAACCGACTTAGTCAACCCCGACCCCACGTGGTACTAGTCTGCCTTACCCCTAGAGTGAATGTAGACCCCGGAGGCGCGGAGGGAGAACAGCCCCCGCCTGCTGTAATATATCAGTAAATTCAATTAAACATTAAATCAAACATTTGGAAGAGCTTGTAAAAGTTTGGAGTCGTTGACTGTTTGTCGTGGTTCGGCAAGTGTCGTATACAAAAGTTACTGTATGGCAAGTTTGTAAATCGGCTTCTAGAGTTTGAAAAAAGAACGCGTCATCGCGGTTTCGGGACACACATTTTGTTCGAGATGTCTGTTCTATGTCATTATACTTCAATGATTTTTATTTATTATATTATTATTTTTATCAAATATTAGTGCCTTAAAGTCTATAGGCAATGATACAAAGTCATATTTCCGAACACTTTTTTACACATTATGTACTCAACGATTAATTAACAATAATTTACTTATTCTCTATGAAAAATCAACAATCAAGTTACAACAAACTTACAAATACACAATATCTTTTATATAAAATTCTCATGTCACAATGTTAGTTACCATACTCCTCTGAAACGGCTTCACCGACTTTATGAAATTTTATATGCATATTCAGTAGGTCTGAGAATCGGCTACTATCTATTTTTCATACCCCTAAGTGATAAGGGTTGTCCACCCCTAACATTTTTTTTAGTTTTTGGACAAAAAAATTTTTTTTTATGTGGCATTAAAAATACAAACAACTCAAAATTTTCACCCTTCTATCACCAACCCCTAGTTTTTAATAGTCATTTTAGTAATTTAATCATTTTTCATCCCGCTCGATAACTGTTCAAATGTTAGGCGATACGAAGTTCGCCCGGTCAGCTGGTATATTATATAAACTATTGTTATTTATTATATTATTTTTATCAATGATTAGTGCCTTAAAGTGTACAGGCAATAACCTACTGTCATATTTTCAAACATTTAACACTTTACTCAACGATTAATTAAAAATTAAATAAATTGGGTAAGAAAAATAGATAGTAGCTGATTCTCAGACCTAATGAATATGCATACAAAATTTCATAAAAATCGGTCAAGCCATTTCGGAGGACCATGGTAAGTACCATTGTGACACGAGAATTTTATTATAGTTATAAGAAATATTGTGTATTAGTAAGTTTGTTGTAAGTTAATTGTTGATTTTTCATAGAGAATAACTAAATTATTGTTAATTAATCGTTGAGTAATGTGTAAAAAAGTGTTCAGAAATATGACATTGTGTCATTGCTTATATACTTTGAGGCGCTAATATTTGATATAAATAATATAATAAATAAAAATATAGTTTTAAGTAACGTGTAGTTGGTCCCATTCTTTGAAGCAATTTTCTATTCAATACCGTTTAAAACATCCAAATCGGTAGAACCGTCTTAGAGTAATCGATGAACATACAAAGAAAAAAAAAACATACGCGACGAATTGATAACCTACTCCTTTTTTGTAGTCGGTTAAAAATATATTATGTTTTCCGAGTTAAAGAACAATGCCCAAAAATTATTTTTCATTTTTTGTAGCGTCTTAAAACGTCAGTTATACCGAAGCAATTCATTTAATTTTTTACGTATTTTAAAATTAATACCTGTGCCCGTATTACCCAGCATAAAATAATTTTATTAATAAGTGATGAATTGACTACAATAACAATTATGTCAAAATTGTCCATTTTCATTCGGGCACTCACTTCGATACATAGCTTGTATCAAGCAAGATATAGGGAGACTTCTGGCCAATATTACACACAGAATTTCGTTATAAATGTTGGTAACAAATGTAATGATGTCAAATTTCCATTTCCGGTTGTCAATCAAAAAAAAGTCAGAATAAAAATAATGGTAAAAATTACGTTCTCCCCTACTCTATGACTCAATGGTTATAAGAATTCAATCTCAAAATACTTTGGTTCTGGGGTGTGTCTGCTGAAAATTCTTATATATCTAAGCTCAGAAATTAAAGCGGCTATTTTTAGAATTTTTTTTATTTTAAGACGCTAAAGTTGAAAATGAAATAAAACGATGTATGGCAGTTGGGCATTGTTCTTTGCATTATAGTCCCCACGAACTAAGAATGCATATTTGTCGTTTGTCATCGCAGTGACACTAGAGATGTACAAAAAAAATCGATTCACGAAAGAACCAATTTTTGCAACAAATCGATTCAAAATTGTAAGACTTTCTAATCGATTCAAGAATTAAATTGTAAATTCTAAAAACCGAAACATTTAGATATCCACAACTAACTGGAATGATACTGCCTCCATTGAGCTACTTAAGTTACTTCACCAAACCTATACGCTCAATAATTATGTATTTACGACTATAATAAAATATTTTTTTCCTAAAAAACTCACTGTTAATTCGTCCGCGCCGCATCCAGCGTATGAAATTTGGGTTTCGGTTGAATAATGAATATTCTAACCGTATTTTAATCAGTTCAAATGGCTGCGGTAAGAGATTATCGTAATAAATACTTTTGGTCATGTTCTTATAGAAGAGAAGAAATTAAATTGTTTAATTGTTAAACACAAAGAAAGAAATAAAATAAATTCATTTTTATTTTAAGTTTCGATTATAGTAATGTATCGATTATTATGGTTTTATAAGTGATTTCATGCCGTCACATCACTTAACGTCAGTGTAGATTTTGTCATCTTCAAATAACATTGATTCGATGCCTTATTTTTTTTATTCAATTTTGCATAAATTATGATGTGATGGGATTTTTACTAGATTATAACGTTTAATATGATTTATAAATAACGTCAATACGAATACGATACAATACGAATAGGGATTTTTAACAAATTTTGCCAAAATCCTTTGTTCGTAAGTATCCAATTATTTATGTCAATTAAATAATTATTCCATTTTGCTCAAAGACGTACGTACAAGGTTGGTTCATATTAATAAATGGCAGCTATCATTTATGCGTTCTTAGATAATTTTGAGTATAAATAATCACTATATCATCTGTTTATCATAATTCGCGAAAAAAACAATTCGCATCGCTATATATTAAGCTCTAGCACCGCCACTACTGCGGGCGTATCAATTTATTGGTGGTCTATATAGTGGGACAAATGGGAAGGATTGAATGAGAACAAAATCCTTCCCATTTGTCCCCACTGGTGACAAATGGGAATAAAATCCTTCCCATTTGTCCCCACTGGTGACAAATGGGAATAAATGGGAATAAAATTCCCATTTGTCACCAGTGGTGACAAACGAGGTGGGGACAAATGGGAATAACCCTCTTTATGCAATCCTTCTTTACGTTGTTTTGTTTATTTTATTTATTTATTTATTTTTGCAACACCTAAATCTAGGGTATGCAAGGGCAAAAACTTAATGCCTACGGCATTCTCTACCAGTCAGCCCTGGGTGCTGGTGAAAATGTTAGATAGGCACAAACTGTCGATATTAACAGTCAAAAAAAAATTCTAATTTTGTTGTACATTGTGTTGATGTTCAAATAAATAAATAAATAAATGCAATCAATCAGCAAGTACTAACCTCTATTATTCTTGAGCCGCCAATGCGCGGGCCCCGCCCACGCGGCTAGCACGCACCCGTAGCTGTACTCGAGGCGCGCGCCGGCCGCCGCCCCCCCCAGCATGTCGGCCAGCCGAGGCAGAGCGCCCGCCGCCCCCGCCCCCGCGCGCGCCACGCACGCCGCCACCGCCACGTCCGCTTCCTCGTCGCTCTCGATGCCGCCCAGAGGCTCCTCCTCTGCAGTGCCAGATTTATATTTTTTATCAGTGTAGGCCAATTTATACGCATTTCCGCCGCCCCATGTACCTTTTTAAAATAATAATTTTCCATTCATAGTAAGGAAGGCACTGAATTAGTCACTAAGAAAGTGCGTATAAAACAAGAATTACAAGTTTTTACGACACTTTTTATAGCAAAATCATCTATAATATTATCTTCTGAAATCTGTCACCCCTAGGACGCTGCCGCCTATACGTAGATAGATAGATAGATAATCTTAAATTAAAATTTAAAATACCTCCGACAGTTTAATTTACACTAAACATAGCTAAGAACACTCACGATTAAGTCACACTTCATACAAAAAAACTATATAGATCAAAATTGGTTCATCCGATTGGGAGCAACGATGCCACAGACATACAAATACACAGACACGTCAAAATTATAACAACCCTCATTTTTGTCGGGGGTTAATAACTAGATAAAGAGATAGAGATCGATAGTTAACTCTTTATTATTTGCACACATCAATCATAAAAGGAGAACAGATAAATAATAAGTAAAAAAAGGCGGCCTTATCGCTACATAGATTTCTTCCAGGCAACCTAGCAGAAGAATACACAAGTAATATACATATAATTAGAGATGCGCCGAATATTCGTTTGATATTCGGTATTCGGCGTATTCGGCACCTTTTTCACTATTTGTATTCGGCCGAATTATTCGGTTTTGGTGCCGAATATATTCGGTTCGAGTATTTCTATTTTTTTGACTATTGACTACACTACACGGTATAGAACTAAAAGACAAAACCTCTTATGTAAGATCTATGATATATTATAAGTCAAAGAAATCCTATGATGAAATTGTTGAATAAAGCTAATAAAATAAAGCAATTAAACTTCAAATCACATTTAAGTATTTTGAAACCTCAAGTCAACATATTTATTTCTTAATCTATAGTTACTTAGTATAGCCAACATTTATTTTAAACCTTAAAGCAGCATTTATTTTTAAGCCTCAAAACAATATTTTTGGTAAATGGTAATGGTAAATGGTAAACCGAATAATTCGGCCGAATATCCGGTTCGGTAAAGGTTAAACCGAATAGTATTCGGTATTCGGTTATTCGGTGAAACCACTATTCGGCGCATCTCTACATATAATATAATGTATTACTTGAAACTTACTTTACATAATGTAATGTATTACTTGAGTACAGTACAGTAATGAAATAGAGTTATTAACACAAGACTCTTCAAAGTGGTGTTATAAGTTTGATGTGTCTGTGTGGTATTGATCGTAGCTCGTAATAGGTCCTTACGAATAAACTGACTATGATGCGTTTTTTGTTTGAAAGCTGACGTCATCGAGATGGTTCTTCGCTATGTTAAGTGTAAATAAAACTGTCGGGGACTTTTAATTTTCAAATTATAGTTATATTACAAGTGATGCGCCCAGATATAAAATGATTTCATGATTTTTTTTTATAAATCCATTATTAATATTTATGAAACTGAACGTTCACACTTCCATATTATGTATAAAATTATACCAAAAAAAATGTCAGTGAATTATATAAACAACTCTTATTTAATAGGAAATAAAAGCATTATGCCATAAAGAAGTTTCACTTCGTACGCATGTATAAACAGGTACCAATAATTACACACACTACACCAAGCCTACATCTTCTGTCGCCTCTTACGACAATTTGCCGGCTTGGGATCGGGGTCAGTATGCCGTCACTCACCGTACAAGTCATTGTGCACATCATCTTGCGGGATGGGTTCCACCTCAGCGTTGACGTCGAAGGCCAGCGCTTGCTGCGACAAGTTCAGTTGGTTGTCCTCCACCCAGTTGGTAACACGGTTGTTACTGGAATAACAATCAGATTAGATTCCGGTTCACAAAGTACAAAGAAAGGTATATAAAAAAACTAAGTATTATTTTGATCTGTTATGTTGCTATATAACGATGTTGCAGTAAGCAAAAATTCAAAAATTTTACAACAATAACATTATGCAAATTAATGATATTGTTGTAAAAAAACCAGCTTATGATCCAGAGAGGGGCAAATCAGAACTTTTTGGTCCAGAATGGTAGTAAGCTACTACAAATAATTCTACTATTTCGCTAAAGAGCCATGTTATGAGACGTCATTTATTACCAACATTAATCTTAGAACATAATATAATTGATTATTCATAGAATATTTCCCTTACCTTTCTTCAGTTTCAGGATCCCAGTTGGTTATAGAGAAGCCAGTGAAGGGCTCACAGATGTGGTCAGTCTCACTAAACGCTGGGACCAGCTTCAATGATAATGTGATACGGTCAGTTAGATCCAAGTCTTCTGGAATATTCTCCTTAATCGGTTCCAGAAATGGGTCATCTGTCCTGTTAATATAATATGTAAAGTAAAAGTATTAATGATCATAATCATTTATGTCTACGTCCAGTAAAAAAACTACTGATTTGGTATTAAAAAATTGTTACAGAAAAATAAATAATTAGTACCTAATAATAATTAGTAGTAATAATTAATTATATAATTTTATTATTCATATATGTAAATGTAATAAAGATATGTATTTCTAGTTTAGCTTTTAGTGATTATTTATAGGTACACGTTCTGTCTACCATCCAATGACTATCTCCTCTCTCAGGGCTGCTGGAAGAGATTTCTTAAAGAAATAAGCAGTTCCTTTGTGCAAATTTTATTTATCATTGTTGTTTTGTGTAAGATTTCCTTCGTGTACAAAAATATATAAATAAATAAATAAATAAATTAGTTACAAATTATTAAAGTTATAAAATTTACCTTAAAATCAGTGCCAAAGTGTTGTCATGTATTGGTAATGTAGCATTAAATGCTCTGTTGGAGGATGTCACATCACCTTGCGTAGCTGCGAGCCTCTCAAAAAACGGATCTACAAACAAGTAATCAGAAAGTCGTGTTACAGAAAAATATAATAACATTGTAAAGATTGTATACGTATAGAACAGAATCTTTACATTATCAATGGAAGAAACAACTTTTTAATCCCTTTTCAAGAATAATGCATACTCCATAACTACTGTAAACAAGTTGTTTAAGATACATATTGTAAACACCACGACAAGATGGACCAATGACCTTAAGAAGACAGCGGGCATCCACTGGTTTCAGAAGGCTCAGGACCGGTCAGAATGGCGCAAGTTAGGGGAGGCCTATGTCCAGCAGTGGACCTCCAAGGGCTGATGGATGGATGGATTGTAAACAGTTGTTTACAATAGAGAATTTTATTTATTAAATACTTTTTTAATCTGATGACTCTCCCAAAAAAGGAATATAATTTTATAACTTACCAATATAGTCGTTGGCATCAAAATCTCCATTGAACACGTCAGGGTTGGCTGCGACAGCCCCTTTAGATCTTTTCTTTTTCTTCTTGACGGGCGCAGCCGCCTCGTCCGCCGCACCTTCCTCTTGTGTACCGTCATCATCTTTCTTACCACGCTTTGACTAATAATAATACATTTAAAACTGATAAATTGTTAAGTGATTTTTTATAGTTTTTACAATCAAAATTGTCCCAAAAACAAATATAAATAGCGTTTTTTATTGAACACTAAACTTAATTTTTATTATACCTATCATATCTGAGTACTTATCTCAATTTATCGTCGGATCTAAATGGTGATGAATCTTTTCCGATAAAAAAATAATTTTCCAAATCAGTTGAGGATGGTTAACAACTATCCCTACCCTATCTTTCTACTATATCACTGTCATGAAAATAATTTTCTAGATGCAGTTACTTAGTTAAGCAATTCTACTCACTTGAGCGGCCTTGCTCAATCCTCCCGCCATTTTCAAAACATCATAATGAACAGCATCTACTCTGAACGAGTAGATCCTGGCCGAAGCATCAACTACTGTGGAAGCAGTCTGCAGGTTCTCCATGCGAGCATCGTGCCTCCGCAGCATTGAAGTCATGAAGTCTATCAATTGTAAGTTCCATGCGTTGTCTTTGGTTATTTTCTGTAACAATAATGTGATAATAGATGCTTAACAGTTCCTTCATTGCAAATAAATATTGTTTGCCAAAGTGTAGATACGAAATTTCTTGTTAGTTTCCTTACTAAACTTAGAAAATTAAACTTGAACACTCATTAAAAACCAATATTTTAGTTTTTTATTCAGAATCATCATAGAACTTTCAAACTTACATTCTCTGCATATAATTTCAAACAGCCCTGAAAATGCTCTTTCTGTGGTGATGATGACATGGTATCCCTAGCTTGTCGGTGTGACGGCGAGTGGGGGGTGGAAGTGGCAATCGCACGCTCTGAGGCCACCAAGGAGGATCTTTCAGCTTCGTCATCATTTCTATCCTGGAATTAATAAGAGAAGGGAAAAATCTGATTACCTATTTAAGAAATTCATATTTATTTATTACTTGTTGAACAAGCTTTGTGATTTGACCAATTAGATTATATGTGGATGCAAGTTACAGGCACAGTTGTGAACTCTGGGTTTCATAAAAAAAAAAGTATGTAGTCTAAATACTTATCAAATTTACTCAAGTTTGTTACATACTGAGAATTCTATATAGAAATTTGGACGTAAGCAATAAAATTATATATAAAACTTTATCCATATTACTGCTTATGTTGGGAGAGTGAGCAATTAAGAGAGCACAAGAGTAAGGTATTATGGTTCTTAAAATTAACCTATGGATTCAAACTAAATGAAAGCAAGTAGTACCTCAACTTTGTCATTGTTTACGCGGTTATGTAGAATAAGACTCCTGCGTCGTATTGAGCTATTACTGCTCCCGCCAATGCTTAGCCTGGACAAGCCCGGCGTAGAAGAAATTGGAGTTTCTATCATCATTGCACATACGCACACTTTAATCACAGAACCGTTAATAACATCTGTTATTTACAACAAAACTGTTTACACTGTTTTATAAAATTTTAATTTAAAATTATTTGGATCTTGTAGCTTTTTCTTAGTGTCAAAATTCAATTTCAATTCAACGGACAAGCTTGACTTGACATTTGACAATAATTAATAATGACATTTAATTGTAATGTTGCCATTTGATATTTTTACTAGAACTGTGGGCCTAGTGCGAGTTTTACGTGACATAACGGGCTCGCTACGTACATGCGAGTCGGCTAATGCGAGCTATTGGCTACCGATCTGGCGGCAGTGAAAAGAATTTAAAAGAAATGCATCGGTAGCCAATAGCATAGCCGACTCGCATTTACGTTAGCGAGCCCGTTATGTCATGTAAAACTCGCACTAAGCCCACTGAACTAAACTTACGTTTGGACATAATAAACAACTCTAGAGCTGATGTATACCGATGATGAATACCGAAATATTAATCAAGTACCGGTATTTTAATATTTGACAATATTTATGCCGGGCTTGCTTGATTTCTGAATCTCGAAACGGCTCCAACGATTTTCAGGAAATTTAGTATGCAGGGGGTTTCAGGCAATAAATCGATCTAGCTAGGATTCATTTTTAAAAAAATGTCGTTTTATTTGTGTTTTCAGGCAATGAAAAACGGCTACAATAGACTCTTCCTGACATCTATTGGTGAGTAGCTACACTAAAGCTAAAGCAGATGGCGTTGTTAAGCAAACCGAGCAAAGCTCGGTCATCCGGATATTACTTACTTAAGATAAGGATCACGTGTTTTGGTTAAAATATAATTTATTCCTCTTTAACCAAAATTACGGTAAATTGTTTAATGATATCTCGTATTTAGACCTACAATTATTAATAATAATTGTATAATGAAGTGATTGTACGTGTAACCTGGGTTCCTTTAAATGCTGAATATAATGTGGAATCGCAGACTGTGTGCTTAGTACGAGTTTAATTTGACATAACGGCGGCTGGCGTAAAGTAAACTTTATGGGACCGAAGCTTTTCTTTTCTCTGTCGCTAGATGACTCTGCTCAGCTCCCATAAAATTTTAGTTATTTCATGTTTATTTTACATCGCTGCACCGCCGCTATGTCAAGTAAAACTGGAATATAATTATGTGTACTATATAAGCACACTGCGGAGTACGCAACGCTACGTGCGTTAATTATCATTATAGGCAACATTTCAATAACGGATTACAATCTAAACTTTAATCTATGGTCTTTATGTTATCTGTATTCACAGCTGTTTGTAAACCCTGCGCTTGTTGCCAACTTCCCGTCAGTCATTTTATTAATGGCTGTTGGTTTGCGGTGAACAAAATCGTAAAAAATCTTCGTCATCGGCAAGAAATTTCTAAAGTGACAGTATGAGTTCTGGAATGCCTGAATTGGGCTCCAAGATAAGCCTAATATCGAAAGCTGATATTCGTTATGAAGGCCGACTCTTCACCGTCGATCCTCAGGAATGTACCATCGCCTTAGCTAGCGGTAAGTTGACAAATGGATACTGTTATCTTCTTTTGGCTGTTGCATTATTTTCTTAAATTAGATAGATACTTGAAACAGGATAGTAGATTTATGAATTTTCGTGTCTTTAAAAGATTTACGTACTCAGCATATATTTCTCCCATAGTTAAACAGTTTTCCCTCCTTTCGTTTGATATGTTTAGCTTGCGTTCTTTATGTGTAGGAGCATTTATTCGAGACGATTCATATTACATTTTTGTTGTCGAATCATCGCTGGTTAATTTCCAGTAGACGAAGCCACATTGTTTTCATTCTACCCTCGGTTTAGAGGTGTAACTTACAATATTGACCGCAGTTTCACATTGATGACGTTGATGCGATTGTTTTCTTGTAAACAACTTCAATTTTACTAGATTCCCGTAAAATAGCTTTCGAAAGTCATAATTTAGTTGTTTACAAAAACACGTCCCATGAATTTGAGTTCAAATTCGTGTTTGCGATTGTTATCGTCGCTGTAGATATATCAAGTTTATTTGATTTGATACTAAATACGCAGGCGGAGGTGAATGACCTATTTGATTTTATAAAGATTGCTTAGCATGTTTTTTAATGTGGGTGGAATAAAAATCGTGGTAGGTCGCTACTGTAGCACTATTTCTTATAAATACTTATGTTTTTTGCATTAAATGCTTAAATTTAGGGAGTAGGGACCATTGTCTGGTTTCCTACCCTAATTATTTATTAAATTTATTTCGTAATGGAGATAGGTGAAAATTATTATGATTACTTCTTTGTATTTAAACTTGTTGTTTTTTATTTCAGTGCGATCATTTGGCACTGAGGATCGGGAGACTCAGTACCCTGTAGCACCCCAGAGCCAGGTGTATGACTACATCTTGTTCCGTGGTACTGACATCAAGGACATCAGGGTTCTCACAAATGTCTCGTCTATGCCAAATGATCCTGCCATCGTGCAGATGTCAGTGCCCCCAACGCTCGGTGGTGCTGCGACCCAGGGGCAGTACCCTGGCCAGTACACCCACCCTGTGGTGGGACAAACCCAGTTCAACCAATATCACCCCATGGCCGGATTCCAAGGTGGTGTCCACACCCAACTTAACAAGACGAGTGAGTTGTCCCCACAAACAACGGTGGAGCTGGTCCCTCAGCCCCAACCCATCACCGCTCCCATTGGATCGGGGGTGATACACCACGCCAACCAAGTGAAAGACCAAGGTTTCCTTATAAATATACCATTTTATGCTTTAATGCTTTGCCACCTTGCGATTTTAGCCATTTCACAACAACAATCACATTAATTCTGCATAGTAATAATTTCATAGAAAAATAATTATTCTTATGCAAAAGAAGTAAACTAAATAATAGTTACTTTTTATTCATTGCTTAAAAATAATTATTTTTTTAATTAAATAGAATGCATTAAGTCTAAAGGTCGTAGCTGACTTATACGACACCGCTCCCATCCAACCGAAGTATGAGAATTCAAATATAAACTTAAAATCGTGCTCTGTAGGTGCACTTTACAGTAACAACAAAAATTAGCAGCCCGCGCGCGGGAAGCAAGCTAACCGCAACCTTGCCACTCAATAGTTGTACCTACAGAGCACGATTTTAAGTTTATATTTGAATTCTCATACTTCGGTTGGATGGGAGCGGTGTCGTATAAGTCAGCTACGACCTTAATTCACTACTTGCATCATTGTGTAAGTCATTATGGTGGTTGCACAGTTACTAATATTTTTTTACTAATAGGTTTTATCATCCATTGTTCATCCATGTTATAATTATGTTTTAATATTTAATTATTATTGTTTAAATATAATTATTATTGATTTCCTTTTATGATATTTACTGTCTAAACAACTAATTAATATTAATTTTGTTTTCTTTCTCTTTAATTCAAACTAAAATTTTTATTTATTTCTTTTAACTTTATTAAAAGCATTCCCTACCAGTATTTTTTTTTTACTAATACACTAAATTCATCAAATAATACAAGTTAATGTTAGGTTTTGAATACTAATTGCTGATAATAATAGAACAACTAATCAATTTTCTAGTTATCCACTATCAGATTACTAACATACTAACGATTGACAAAATCGCAATCTGCACTGTCATTATCTTGGTCTGTTGCTTGCAAGCAATTAAACAATTAAAAAATTACAACAAAATACAACATAATTACTCTCATCATATTACATTTACATTTTTTTTTTCATTGGTTATAAAATGGGAAGCTATTGACTTCTGCATAGATTTTTATGCAGATTTTACTAATAGAAACAGTGATTCACATAGTGTATGGGGGAAACATCGAAATTTCATAAGACACCTCATAAAAACTAGTAAAATGTTTTTGAGTGCACTTTCTATTCATGAATGAAATGTAAACTCATCTTTTTTCTTTTTTTTGCACTCAAAGTTGCTTTGTCATGTCACTGCTTACATATAGTATGATGTTATTTAGATTTTATTGCATTATTTCATTTTCTGTTGTATTACAGTCGTAGCTGTCATGCCTTCTCTGTAGTATCACAGATATGTAGAAAAATACTTGTAATTTTTTAGTAATCCTATATTATTGAGTAACATTGATTGAATGGTAAATCAACACAAAATTATTTCAGGTTCCATGCTTGACCTTATCGGAGGTGGATCTCAGCAAAGTGCATCAAGGTCTGGTACCCCCGCTGGCACAGGGGGGCACAGGAAGAGCCCTACAGCTGATCAGGAAACCCAGGTACCTATTGTTAGAATTTTTTTTAATAATAATAATAATAAATATTTATTTCAGGCATCGAGGCCCATAACATAAATACCTTACAGACTAACATACATACAAAAATATAGACTTAAAAACTAATTCACTTATTCGCGAACTGACGCGCTTCCGGTTTTTTGCTGCCAGTACTTAACACAAGCATAATTGATTAATAAGTGTTAATGTTAAATGTTTAGTACCTACTTAAAATTACTTGTTAAGTAAGTACTGGTGATTAAAAATTGTATAATTGTTTATAAATTAAATACTAAAAGCCTGGGATAATATAGAATGTGATGTGAATGAATAAGATATTTTTTTATATCTTATAAGTTATGCTTGATGCTACAATCCCACCTGATGGTAAGTGGCGATGTAGTCATTGGTGGTAAAACGCATTAACTTAGTAAAAGCCTATTCACTCTTGCCATAAATTATAATCGAGCGGAAACACCTATATATGTTATTATTGGTGCTTACTTATTGAAGCCTTTAATCTCTGTTGATCAAGAATTAATTTCTACAACATTTAGTCGCCATTCATACAATACTTACCAAATTTAGTATATGAAGTCACACTAGTGTCGGGTAAAATGGCCTTCACCTATAGATTCAGATTTTCCTATTTACTACCGAAGCCGAATTGGTATGCTATATTGTATTGATGTCTAGGTTTTTATTGGAATAGTCAGGTGCTGTCCTATCAGTCCTTACAGTTTCACGCAGACATAGCCCTGTCAATACTATATTGTTTTAGAGTCCTATTTGGTAAACAATCTTATACCGTCTTTTTATCATAATTTGCAATTAAAAAATAAGGCTGATTTATGATGAAAAGAATTTGAAGACAAATCATTTGATGTCCGAAGTAATCGCTGTTTACTGTAACTATTTTTTTAAACTATATTTAAATGTATATTCCAATAAAAACTAGTGCCAAGATTGTTAAGAAAATAAGACTCGTCAAAGAAACGGACTATACCATGGTTACTACATATATCTATCTATCGTTCACAGGTAGGCTCGGCAGCCGGCGGCTCCGGTCAACGCGACTCGCGCCGCGGCGGCGGGGCGAAGGCCCAGCCCAGCAACCGAGCGCGCCCCACCTCGCGCACCCGGCAGCGCGTGTCTAGCGGCTCGCAGACCGCAGCGCCCGCCCAGCCCGCCCAGCACAACCAACATAACCAGCACAATCAACATAACCAACACAATCAGCACAACCAACATAACCAGCATAACCAACACCAGGGTGGCGAGCATCACCATCAGGCGGGCGAGCAACATCAGTATCAGTCTGGTGAGTTTTATTGTTGTGACGGTATTGTTAGTTCATATTTGTCATATATCAATGTAGTACTAGATATCCACTTTGTGCATTATTAATTTATAATGTCATACTAATGTGGGTATGTTGATATATTCTGACAGATTCTTGTTACTAAGCAGTTACTCAGCAGTCAGCTAAATAAACGTTCTTACGTTAAATATTTGTTTTTATACGCTATCCAACCATAATAATATTTGTGATCATTATGATGTCAACTCAACCCGCACGATGGTCTGCCAATCCGCTGAAGCAACATTGTAGTGCATTCTAGACCAGAGGAGAGACCTGTGCTCGATTGTGGGCCATCAATGCCAATCGTTGCAACGAAACTCATGGATTAAATCAAATCAAATTGATTTATTGTGATCATGTAAAATCAGATAAAGGTAAATGTAAAAACAGTTAAAGGTGGTACAAACATAGTCACATTAAGAAAACTTACACGTTTTATGTTTTGTAGGCTACAACCGTGGTGGTTGGCGGGGGCGGTCGCGTGGGCGAGGCCGCGGAGGCTTCGTGCCCCGCAACAAGAACACCCTCAAGTTCGACAACGACTATGACTTCGAACAGGCCAACACCGAGTTTGAGGAGCTCCGCAGCCAACTGGCCAAGGCCAAGACATCTGAGGGAGACGCTAAGGTTGAGGTGAGGGATGGATGGTTTTGTTACATATGGTAGGTTAATGACTTCATGTTTACCACCTGATGGTAAGTGAGAATGCAGGTTATGGTGGTGAGTTCATAATGTAAGCTTGTTCACTCCTAAGATAAGATTTCCACATCATGTGAGATTAAAACATAGTATTTTAATAACATAATACGTATTTTTTCCATAAAGCCTTTAGCAACATTATCATTAACATTTCAGGATTCAAAAAGTGAGAAAGGTGGAATGATAATTCAAAGCTTTAAAAGCAAAACTTGAATTGCAAGATAGAAATATAAAAAAATTTAAATTTTACACTAACTAAACCTAAACTTTATTGAATGTCAGAAATTACAGGACATTCACAAAAATAGATTTTATTATTATTAACAATAAGATTGATATCCAATTTTGTTTCAGGTCACCAACAACTTGGAGGAACTGCGCAATCAACTCGCAAAGACAAAAATTGCTGATGGTGATGTTAAAGTTGAGGTAAGAATATACTTCATAGAATGTGTAGATATCCATAACGATCCTTTTATTTTGAATCTTTTGTTTTGAACATGGCTCTTATAAAATTTCTATAAAATATATATAAATGAGTTCTTTGTAGCTTATGTAAAAGTAAAAAGTGTAGTGTTATCTTTTCAATTACCAGCTTTTGCCAGCGGCTTCGCCCGCGGTAGATATCTATTTTTTACAAATCTCGCGGGAACCCTGTACTTTTTCGTGATAAAAAGTAGCCTATGTGTTAATCCAGGGTATAGGCTATCTACATTCCAAATTTCAGCCAAATTGGTTAAGTAGTTGTAACGTGATTAAGGGACAAACATCTTCACAAATTTTCACACCAATGAAAACTATATTATTATTTATTAATTACATATAAAATAATATATTGAGAGCCAGTTTTTTTTGTTCTGTATGAATAATATTCATATGTTTTCTTTACTGTTATTCGCTGTCAACACATCGTTTGATGCTGATGCCCATGGGCGACATTGACTTACAATCACGGGGATCGAAAGCTCCCATCATAACAAACTATTTTTGGTACCCAGGGTGAAGTGGACAAGAAGGACGACTCGGGCAACGAGACGGGCGCGGGCGAGGAGCATCTGGACGACGATCAGTTCATGGGCTACGACAAGAAGAAGAGCTTCTTCGACAACATCTCCTGCGAGGCTGTGGAGAGGTCAGCTATCAGTAGTATCAGTCATTGACACTGATAGAATAATTATTCCTTAACATAGTCTTGTTTAGGTTTTAGGACATGGTGTTGACAGGGACAAATAAGTCCTTCTTTGTCACTCAATCAATTCTCTTTTTTATGTATATTCCCCAATTACTCAAATATGTCTGGATTGATTGGAAAGATTCTTTATTCCCAAGACTGCTTTCAGATTGGTCCCATATTTTTCTGCTGAAGGGGAGGAATTGAGGACAACTTGTGTTACGGGTTGGGGGCTTGAGAACCAGTTTTTTTCGTTCTTTTTCTTCTCTCTTTCTTGGCCGGCAATGCATCATGGGCAATTATTCATGGGCGACGATAGCCACTTACCATTACCTTTTCACTTACCTTTCTTTCTTTCTTCTATATATAATGTATATAGGTATACAAACGGTGATTTAGATATCATGTTTTTCTAAGGCTATTCTTCTATATTCTTGGAATTTGTTTTTTTAATAAAATTCAGATTGACCCCTGATTCTTTGCTATAGTTATCGTCGTATTTTAATGTACATAAACATCGTTAAATTGTCCCCAGGTCGAAAGGTCGCAGCCAACGCACGGACTGGCGCACGGAGCGCAAGCTGAACTCGGAGACGTTCGGCGTGGCGTCGGCGCGGCGCGGCGCGTGGCGCGGCCGCGGCGCCTGGCGGTACCCGCACGCGCAACACGCGAACATGCACCAACCGTGAGTATTACTGTACACTACTGGTAGGACGGACACCCACTATGAGGGGGGTTTGATGTGCCAATGTTCTGCGGACTGTTCTTTTGTTTGTTTGTTTAATTAAATTTGAACAATGATATTATATACAAGATATGCCAAGATGGCGCTGAAATTATGTCAGTCGAATTTAGACAAGTGTAGCGATTTTAATTCAGACAGTTGATAGCTCTATCTCTGAGTGAGGCCGTCTAGCTGTCTTTTTCACTATTATGGTTTTGGTAGTGCCATCCCTTTTGCATAATTTACCAATGTAATAGTAATTGATGTAGTGAAACAAAAGATAAACGTGTGTGTGTTGTAGCTCGGTCGGAACAGATTTTTTGGTTGATTTGTAAGGGCATAACGTATCTATAGTTTAATATCATTGAATTTGAATGACTAAAGTACACTAGTGATACAATTTTGCTCTCAGTGCACTTTCTATGACGTCGGTACTAATATATTAGAGAGGGAAAGATTTGTTTTTTTTTTTATTGTCCCGAGTAAACTTAAAAACTATGGAACTGATTTTAAAATTTCTTTCACCAATTGAGGGTATATTTTCTGAATCACCATACAGTAGCTGTAGACTTCCTCAATGTGGCTATCATTCAAAGTTTTTTTCTAATCTGACTGGCATATATATGAGGCACACTGACATTAATAAAATTTTCTACCGGGTTGAGTATGGCTCCACCTTAGAACCAAACGAACATTTATTTTCGTATTAATGCCTTCTTCGGCTGCTTCAAAGATTTTGTTTGAATGAAATATATATAAAGGGATTAAAATGTGTGAGTCTGCAGAAATTATTGGTATTTCAAATATTACCCTGTAGAATACACTGTACTGGCTTTATGCTATTGCTAAACTGATAGTGCTAATTCCATATTAGATAACTTATGTAATGTACTTAAAATGGAGAAAGTCATCAACCGCCTCAGCCCGTCCAGTGTGTTCTAACAGAAGTTAGTGTCGTTTGAACTAACACTGCACTACCAATACTAACAAAACTAATGCAAACTATTGCTTATTAACCAATTTGACAACAGGCGGTCAATTATGAACTCTTAATTCCAGCCATGTTCCAGTGTAAACATCAAATTCGTACTGCCAAAGCGTCAAATTCATACTGCCAAAGCGTTAATGTGACACTTTTTAGCCAGTCATGGTTGTTCAAAGCCAGATAAATGAATTGCCTGGAACATGAATGGTTTTATAAAAGTTCATAATAGGCCCCCCGGTAACTTTTCATTTTGCACAAGCTATTATCACATAAGGTTTGCTTATTAACAGTTTTAACATTGGGGATTTTTGCCATTAAATATTGGTACATCTAAAGCTTGCATGAAGTTTGGGTATTTGGTATTTTTTTTTTTTGTGTAATCATACCACATTTCACACGGACTCGTGGCTACTCATATGCTATGTACTTAGGTATAATGCTTGTCCATAAAACAATATAATAATAATAAGCCCTTTATTGCGAGATGAGGTATTGGGGCCTCATATAATACAACATTATATACCTCATAATAATGACTGTGGACAACAAATTGAAAAATCCTTAAAATTAATCATTTAACATTACAATTAGTGCGACATGATTTGAAAGTTAATGCAATTAATGTAAATCATACAATTAATATTCTTCTCACACACAATGTCACAAAATCTAGTAGCCTTACCTTATAGCAGTTTTGCAGCCACCCTCCCCATAACATCAAATAACATTTGTATGGTTGTACCATAATACTCTAACCCACGCACACTACACAGCAAGCGTCAAATACAATCCGTACGTAGGCCGAGAATGGTCTTCACAACTGAGAGGCAGGATGTGGTATTTCCCCAGTTGGCGGGCGATGCGCGGGGGGCGCGGCCGGCCGCACATGAACATGAACATGGCCAGCATGAATATGAACATGAACATGAACAATGGTCACAACCGCATGCGGAACAACGCGCCAGCGGCGTCCGGCTCGCAACCACAGCCGGCCACAGCGGCAGGTAATTATAACAGTTTGTTTTTATGGATATGTTGCAGTCAAAATGCGATGAGTTCAGTTAGATTAGGTTAAAATAAAAAAATATTAAATAATACAAAAATGGGGACCCCTCGCAGCGGGGTCCCGACGAGCTCATTTATTGCTGTACCGTTTTGTTTGGCAATTCGACTAACGTTTGACGTAAAAGTGCGAGCAGGAAGAAGCATATTGTGTGGTCACTCGCACTTAGGCCTTTGGTCTTACGCGACTAGTATAATCAATATTTATACATTTAGTTGAATGATAAGGTTAGTCGAGTAGTTCGGCTAATTCAACTAATTCGACTGCGAGATAAATTGGTTGTTGAACGAAAGTTTTAGCTATAGAGTAGTGTAAAGCCACCTCGAATAACTTCATTTTTAGTGCGAGTCAGAACAGAGTCGCGCGAGGCTCTTGTACACTCTTCCGAAGTTGAAGGTGTAGTTACGAACAATTTGAATTTTTCGAATTGCAAGACGTAAAAATACTTCTTAATTGATTTTCATTCCATTTTTAACCCCTGACACAAAAGAGGAGTGTTATAAGTTTGACGTGTCTGTGTATCTATATCTCGTCTGTGTGTGTCTGTGGCATCGTAGCTCCCCAAACGGATGAACCGATTTTGATATAGTTTTTTTTTTGTTTGAAAGGTGACATCGAGAGTGTTCTTAGTTAGGTTTAGTGTTAGTAAAACTGCCGGGGGTTTTTTAAATTTTAATTTAAAATTATAACTAACCGTTTTTTTTTCCAATGTTTGTAGTTTTAATGTATGTATTTTTTTCTTTTCCAGCCAAGTAGTGGAAGTTCGACACGGAGAGTATACTGAATCTTAATTTATTATCGCAAGGACTGATCACAAGTGGAATAAGTAACGGAAAAGTGTATGTCAGTGATCGAAGTGTGTAATAAAAGTTAATCGATTTATAATGAAAGTGGAGCCGTATTTGCGGGAAGTTATAACGTGGCACGGATAAAAGAAGATGGACATTGTTTTGGTGTGATAGTGTTGTATCCAGTACTTGGAAGGTATTTGTTGGAAATTCCCGCGAGCACGAGTGAAGGAAATCGACTTCGTCCAGGCGCTTTCTGTTAGCGTATCGTAAGTATAGGAGTGTTGGCCAACGCATTGGCGTCATCCGAATTGACTACCCTCATTAGACAAATTTCTGTGATCCGATGTCAATGTCGTGATGGTACCAGCAGAGTGAGACGACAGACCGCCTCCCTTGTAAATTGTATCGAGGCTAAGCATAGGGAACCCTACGTAGTGTAATTAAAACGTTATTTATGTCAGTGCCGATTGAATTATATATTTTCTTAGCTTCCCTTATGATGCGCAGTTTGTGCCTATAAAATTGTAACGAATGTTAGTTATTGTAAACGTGTTTTATCACGTCCGTCGCGTCGTTTTAAATGTTATCTTTTGAACGGTGACGCGGCGGACAAGCGGTCCTACTAGTAAATATACAGTTATTGTAGCGAAGTGTGAGCTGAAGTACTTTTGAGTGAGTTCTGCTGGCCAGGTTTCCATTGGGTATAGTTTAATCGTGGCTGCCAAGGTGTTTGGGCTCTGCTGAATGACTTGTAATGATTTTATTGACTGTAATTTTTAATTGTTAGTAAATGAAATGTGATAGTAGGACTGCGGAGAAGTGTGTATGGCAGTGACACTGGCGCCCACGTCTTTGCGGACGTACTTGTGATGAATTTTGTAGGGGCCGGCCTACTGCCATATTGCTTCTCTATAATGTGCTGATGAAGAACCAGCGTTTATCACACAAATTATAAGTGTTAGAAATTAATCTTAGAAAAGGACTGTTTTTTTCTTAAGTCAAAATGGAATCACTTAGTATCATCTATTTTAAAAGTTGCCTGTAAAAGTCCTTTTTGAATGAAAAATTAAAGTAAACGTTTTGACAAAATACATTATATTTGTAAAACTCAAAAGCTGTACCTGGTGATTGTATTAATACGGAAATATACATTTACTACAAATCTTTGAAGTGGTTATTCAATTAAAATCAAGGTTTATTTTTATATTTTTATTGCAAATAAAAACTGAAGCCTGTATAAAACATTGGGTAATACTTTCTTTGAAATATGGTGGCTAACAAATTTCGATACAAAACTATAAAACATTTAAAAGTAGATCTTAACTAAATATATCGAGGATTTAACTTATCCAAAATGTCTATAACAGGTCTTTGCTACTTTTGATGTGGAATTTCACATTGTCCAATTATATTAAATTTCAGTTCTTTTCAAATTCTTTCAATTTCCCACACTTCCTTTAAATACTTATGTAAATTAAGTTCTTCAGTTTGGTCTTTACTTTAAGCCAATAAATATAGAAGGGATATTTGATAGTATAGGTAGATATATATTACCAAAGAATTCACTTTACATGGAGTTTTATCACGTCTAAGTGCACTAAGATCGGTATGATGATTGATCTCACCATTGGGTTCAATGTTACACAATCTTCAGTGTATCATATCTGTACACAATACAAATTCCACAGCAAATAAGCCTCATAACAACAAAATGTTAGACATTCGTAACTTACACTCAATAATGAAGACCCAACATACATTACATATTACAATCATATGAATGCCAACGATTTTGAAGACGTTTCTAAAAGATTACAACATACCACATAACATATACTCATAATACTTATGTACTACTATGTTATGTCGTCTTTAATAATTCCTAAGTATATTCTGGAACACAAATATTCAGTGGTCTTACAAGTCTTGGGAAGGAAACCCATATTTTTATTGGTGAAACTATTGGAAAAAGAGATATATTTTTTATAATCGATTTTGTCTGCTGTTCCAGTAAATACGGATCGCATACAAGAAAGCAAGATATGTTTAAGACAAGATCCTATCGATCATTGGATTATTAACACTATTAGTTCATGGCACATGATTTCATTCATTCTTGTGTCATACGGCGGTTACAAGAATGAATACAATTACATTTTAAAATGCATCCGTTATAAGACAGTCAATACGCGACTTTGGTATCCGTTATATTATTACAATTATAAAACATTTCGGTAAAAAATATAAATACAGTTTCTTACACAGGTGACTATACTAGGAAAAGAAATTATTTACAAAAATCTTATCTTAGATGCTTGCTTACACATAGGTAGAGTAGTATTGAGAAAAATCTATAAATAAGCAATTAATATATTAATATGTTATATCCTATACTTAGTTTTCAATTATGTGCACTGGAGTAACATATTTCCATAGTAAAGTTTGAGGGCTAAACAAGTCCTAGCTATTTTAGGAGCTATTATTGTGTGAACGGTATATTCTCCTTTCTAAATTAGTTTAGGAAAAATAAATAACCTCGCATTATTCCTAAGATTTAGCTGTATAGAGACAATACATATACAATTCTAATACATTGAAATATTAATAAAAATACATTATTGTGCTACCAAAATATTTGAGAAAATTTTGATTATTAACTTATTTTTTTATTTTGTAGCAATACTTCGCCTCCGGGAAGTTGGCACCGCACTTTTAAGTTACAAACATTTTGAACAACCCAGAACAACCGCCAGAATCGCAATACCTTAAAAGTGTAGTGACAATTTCCAAATTGTTTTCATGAATTTTGTGGAAAATAATTGTTTTTCAAACGTGATATTTTGGAACAATATAGAACAAACCTAGAACAACCCAGAACAACCGCCAGAATCGTGATACCTTTAAAGTGCGGTGCCAACTTCACAACTTGTTTTCACGAATTCTGAGGAAAATAATGGTTTTCGAACACAATATTTTGGAACAATGTAGAACAAACCTAGAACAACCCAGAACAACCGCCAGAATCGCGATATCTTTAAAGTGCGGTGCCAACTTCACAACTTGTTTTCACGAATTCTGAGGAAAATAATGGTTTTTCGAACACAATATTTTGGAACAATGTAGAACAAACCTAGAACAACCCAGAACAACCGCCAGAATCGCGATATCTTTAAAGTGCGGTGCCAACTTCACAACTTGTTTTCACGAATTCTGAGGAAAATAATGGTTTTTCGAACGCAATATTTTGGAACAATATAGAACAAACCTAGAACAACCAAGAACAACCGCCAGAATCGCAATACCTTAAAAGTGTAGTGACAATTTCCAAATTGTTTTCATGAATTTTGTGGAAAATAATTGTTTTTCAAACGTGATATTTTGGAACAATGTAGAACAAACCTAGAACAACCCAGAACAACCGCCAGAATCGTGATATCTTTAAAGTGCGGTGCCAACTTCACAACTTGTTTTCACGAATTCTGAGGAAAATAATGGTTTTTCGAACACAATATTTTGGAACAATGTAGAACAAACCTAGAACAACCGCCAGAATCGCGATATCTTTAAAGTGCGGTGCCAACTTCACAACTTGTTTTCACGAATTCTGAGGAAAATAATGGTTTTTCGAACACAATATTTTGGAACAATGTAGAACAAACCTAGAACAACCCAGAACAACCGCCAGAATCGCGATATCTTTAAAGTGCGGTGCCAACTTCCAAACTTGTTTTCACGAATTCTGTGGGAAATAATTGATTTTCGAAAATAATATTTTGGAACAATATAGAACACACCTAGAACAACCCAGAACAACCGTCAGAATCGCGATATCTTAAAAGTGCGGTGCTAGCTCAAAAACTTGTTTTCACGAATTCTGTGGGAAATAATTGTTTTTCGAACGTGATATTTTGGAACAATGTAGAACAATCCTAGCACAACCCAGAACAACTGCCAGAATCGCGATATTTTGAAAGTGCGGTGCTAGCTCAAAAATCACGTTTTTTGGATTTACACCGAAAGTTTCATTCTCAGTGTTTTGCCGTTTTGGAACAATGTAGAACAAACCTAGCACAACCTGGAACAACCTTCAAAATGTTTGTAACTTAAAAGTGCGGTGCCAACTTCCCGGAGGTCAATACTTCGTTTGTGTAGGGTTTACACCACTTTTAACACACTGGCTATGCAATCCAGTGGGATTCATTGGGATGCTAGGACCAGTATTTTTATAAACACTGAGGAGCTGTACTTTCAAATCTTTCAAAATACATATTTCATGTACATAAGCCGCCAAACGAGCAGATTAGTCATACGGTCGCCTTAAACTTTACATCAAAGTTATCATCACCAACGCCATGCCGGTTAGACAGGTAGAGAGGGGTACTCGCATTATACATAATCACTCCTATAATAAACATGTCAGCATTCATTGCTATAGCATCTTGTACAATACGAAAGATCTGTCCACATATAGAATTGTACTGATGTTACGTTCTCAAAGCAGCCATGGCATCCCAATGATATTTCATCTCCAGGAGTTGTCAAAGTACAAGTTAACAGCGTCGCGTATACGTCACGTTGGTTGTTGGTGGTAGGTCTAGCCGCGCCACTCCCGGGCAGGTTGACCGTTCTCCACCACCCACACGGAGCCGCTCTGACCCTTCGCCAGGATCTCTATGAGAGCTCTCCCTACGTGTTCAGCGCTGTAATGATTCAGAAAATTTTGTTAGCACAGTTGTGAAGTGTCCATGTAAACTCAAAGGGCAACTTTCTGTACATTGAATATTTTTTCGAAATATTGATTAGGTGCCCCCTAATTCAAATATGTGTTAGAGCACAAAAATATTATTCTTTAGAATTATTGTCTGTTTGTCTGTCCGGGCAGTGCATTTCCGTTTACTTGTTCACTAAGAATTTGCGAACTTTTCAAAGGAGAATGCCCATAGCCAGTACTCTCAAAAAAATTATTGTGTCACAATGACTTTTGGACAAAAATTAAATTAAAATATTTCAAGCTTATACCCTATTTCCTAAAAAAATCCTCTTTGGGAATAATTTTCTGAAATTAATAAGTAACATTCGTTTTATAAAAGAAAACCATTGGGTCATTTATGTTTGGATAAGGGCCAATCAGAAATCTTTTAAGATCCTTCGGGCCAATAGGTTGCATTGATTCCATTATGATTACATGACAAACTAGATGACGTAAGGGGACTGTCAAATGAATTAAAAAATTATTATAATAAGCCAGGAGTAATAGTGTTCTGTGAATAAAATACATTACAAACTACATGGCGTTTGGAAACTGTCAAATGAATTTGAAACTTAAAAGACCGACATTATATACGCAATTGACTTTAAGAGGCCGTGCCGAAAAGAACAATGCCCAACTGCCATACATCGTTTTATTTGATTTTCAACTTTAGCGTCTTAAAATAAAAAAAATTCTAAAAATCGCCGCTTTAATTTCTGAGCTTAGATATATAAGAATTTTCAGCAGACACACCCCAGAACCAAAGTATTTTGAGATTGAATTCTTATAACCATTGAGTCATAGAGTAGGGGAGAACGTAATTTTTACAATTATTTTTTATTCTGACTTTTTTTTGATTGACAACCGGAAATGGAAATTTGACATTATTACATTTGTTACCAACATTTATAACGAAATTCTGTGTGTAATATTGGCCAGAAGTCTCCCTATATCTTGCTTGATACAAGCTATGTATTGAAGTGAGTGCCCGAATGAAAATGGACATTGTTGACATAATTGTTATTATAGTCAATTCATCACTTATTAATAAAATTATTTTACGCTGGGTAATACGGGCACAGGAATTAATTTTAAAATACGTAAAAAAATAAATGAATTGCTTCGGTATAACTGACGTTTTAAGACGCTACAAAAAATAAAAAATAATTTTTGGGCATTGTTCTTTATTTGACAGAGTTATGTCATATTCATTGCGAAGCTATGTCTGTGTGCGTCGTTCACGCACACTTGGCTGAAGTTCGTGCTTAAACAATTTTGATCCTTTAGTTGATAATAATTTTAGGATGCATAGTATGAACAGTTTAGAAATAAAAGTGTGGAATGTTTTTGTATATTAGTTTAATATATTTATTACAATCAAAATGAAAAAGTTTTAGATAAACACACACTAGGTACATATTTAGGTTATTCAGTGTTTTGCATCAGAGATGTCATTCATTTATGTTTGCGATAAACTTAGAGTGTACAGACAAATTTAACATGTTTCATTGGTACCCACCCGAAAATCAAACGAGTCTTGATTTCATAAAAAATGTTTTTGAAAATGCAAAATTTAAAATTTTGGGCCATAAAAAATCTTTGCCGAGCTGTAGGACTAAATATGTTGTCATATTCATAACCTATTAAATTGGCGTATTATATAAACTTAAATTAAAAATTGAAAAAAAAACCAGACTCAAAAAAAAACAAAGTGTGAATAGGTAAAAAGTAAAAAAATCATAAAATAAATCTAGATACGTGGCAGCGAATCAAGCCAAGTTCAAGCAAAGGAACTGGCTAGCCAGCGCCGAGTGTATTATTATAATATTACACGTCAAAGTCAAAGTATTTTATTCATATAGGTATCACTGATACACTTATGCACGTCATTTTTTAGCTTTTCGGAAGGTGCTTTGTCGTGGAGGAGAAGAAAAGCCCAAAGAAACTCCTCAGAACATCTTGTAAAAAAAATATTACAAAATAAGATAATAATACAAAACTATTTACTATTCTGAGCGGAACTGGTTGAAGAGCTGGTCATTTCCATGCCTCTTTGTCATTTAAATACTCGTCTACACTATAATATCCCTTGCCTAACAATTGTGTCTTTACACGTTTTTTGAAAGTTTCTATTGGCAAGTCACGTATTAATTTTGGGATTTTATTATAGAAATGTATACCAAGCCCTATGAAAGAACGCTGCACTTTACTTAGGCGGAACGAAGGCGTAACTAATTGATGCATTCTTTTCGTATGACGATTATTAATATCAAAATTTTGTTTATACGCGTTTATACTCTTCCGTATAAAAACTACATTGTTAAAGATATACTGGGAAGCTACTGTAAGTATACCTATTTCCTTGAACTTTTCACGCAAAGACTCCCGAGACCTAAGTTTATAAATAGCCCTAACTGCCCGTTTCTGGAGTATGAAAATTTGTTTTATATTGGCTGCTTTACCCCACAACAAGATGGCATAAGGCACGAACCACTTGGTGCCACTTTTGACCCTTCTATAACTCAAAACCTCTTTAACGTAAACACATTACGTGTGTTTTATTATATTCATAAGGACATATAGAAGCCCAAATTTAATGAAGCTAGCTCAAATGGTTATAAAGATATGAAGGTCAAAATGTCGTAAATTTTAGCACTGACTGACTGACTGACTGACATATAGTACCTAAATCTAAGCTACTTCCAGATGACCTAGAAGGATGAAATTTGGAATCCAGCTCGGTAATTGTGTTCAAGCGTAGGAAAAAATATAAAAAAATAAAAAAGTCGAAAAATAAGTGGTGTCCCCATACAAAAAACTTGTAATATGCGTAAACAATCAGCCAACGGTGTGTCGTCGGCGGCGCGTGGCATTGCCTAGTTTTCTTTACAAAAGTAATGATATCCCACCAAAAACATAAATGTAAAAAAGGAGAGCCAAGTTCAATACAAAAATTCTGATAAAAACTGGCTTAGTGAAATCTAACCTACTTTAAGATCTCACATTTTTAAATAACAGCAATTGTTATAGGTATCCAATAAAGCAAAGAAATAGAGTTTAATACTTGTTCATAATGTTTTTTTGAAGTGAAACTTCTTTAGAATCGTTAGTGATTTGAAACCGGATGCAACGACAGGTAAGATAATATAACCGCTAATTTCGTTTTTCAATTTAACTTCTCCGTAGCTCAATGGTCAGGACGTAGATACACAATACCTGATGCACAGGTTCGCGTTTCTCAGTATTTGTTTTTTTTTTAGTTTTTTTTTTAGTTTTTTTTATACTGTTTTTAAATACTTTCAAATGCTCTTTTAAATATTTTCAAAGAATTTATCAACAAAAAATAAGAATTTCATTCTTTCATTCTGTCGATCGACCGACCGATTTTACAGACAGTAAAAATGCTAAGTTGTATTCATAGATGACGCGAGGAATAAGATAGAACATTCGTTTTATTGCTAGATAGATTTTTAAAAAGTGCTAAGTTGTATTCATAGATGGCGCTTCGATTTATTGCTTTAAGATTCGATTTATTGCTTTTTCATCTCATTATCTTGAAACCAAAATTTTGGAAAGTTTCACTTCTACCACGTGTGAATTGCACACATTTTCTTTTTTTGTTCCTATAAATACATATTTTGATTTTGCATAGAACTTGCGGCGAAGCCCATAGCTAAGCTTAATTTTTGTATTGACCTTGGCTGTCCTTTTTTACATTTATGTTTTTGGTGGGATATAACTCAATATCACGCCAACCGATTTCAATGATTCTTTTTTAATTGAAACCAGGTGCTTGCCATGTAGTCCCACATAAAGAACGGGATCTGACAAGTACTTTTTGAGTAACTTTGAAGTCGGTTATTTTTTGTTAGTAGGTAAATACATCATACACCTACGATATGCCGATGATATAGTTATCCTGCTGGGTTCCCTGGAAGAACTTGGTATAATGCTCGGAAACTTTAACAGCGCCTCACAACGGGTGGGTCTTAAGATGAACATGGACAAGACGAAAAACATGTCAAATGTCCATGTCACACCCATATCGGTTGTTGTTGACGGCGCTGCTCTCGAAGTTGTAGACGAATACATTTACCTGGGACAATTGATCCAGATGGGTAAGTCCAACTTCAAGAAAGAAGTCACTTGTAGAATCCAACTCGGATGGACTGCGTTCGGGAAATTGCGTCATATCTTGTCATCCAAAACACTACTTCAGTGCCTGAAGTCGAAGGTGTTCGAGTAGTGTGTGTTGCCAGCGATGACATACGGCTCCGAGACGTGGTGCTTCACTATTGGCCTAATCCACAAGCTCAGAGTAGCACAGCGGGCTATGGAGAGGGCTATGCTCGGTATTTCTCTACGTGATCGCATCAGAAACGAGGAGATCCGTAGACGAATAAGGGTAACCGACATAGCTCAAAAAATTAGCCGGCTGAAGTGGCAATAGGCTGGCCACATAGTGCGAAGGACCGATAACCGTTGGGGAAGAAAAGTCCTCGAATGGCGCCCGCGTTTCGCAAAACGGAGTACAGGACGCCCCCCGACAAGATGGACCGACGACCTGAAGAAGACAGCGGGAATCCGTTGGATTCAGAAGGGGAGGCCCATGTCCAGCAGTGGACCTACCAAGGCTGATGGATGGATGGAGTTTAATATGGAGCCGTCCCCCAACACGACAAAATTTTATTTAGATAAATTAAATATAATATATATATAAAAATCAATAGCTGTTAGTTTGTCTCGCTAAAACTCGAGAATGGCTGGACCGATTTGGCTAATTTTGATCTTGAAATATTTGTGAAACTTCAGGTGAGAAATATAAATAATAAGTAGTAAAAAATACTAAAATCAAACAAATTGTTCCTAGCTGTGAAACATTTGATATCTTTTGTCAAATTGTCATTTGGTTGTCAAATATTTATAGGTGCGTTCAGAAATTTGTCTGTTTCATAGCTGTAGTAGGAGGTCCGATTTCTTTGAAAACTTAACGACTATATTATCTTTCTAATGTAACATCAGCGACATATCTACCTTTTTTATTTTGTAACTGACAGTAGAGGGAGAGGGAGAGGGGAAAGAGGAGGGAGATGGGGCTCGAAGGAGACCTCGAGAGGGGTGAGTTGTTAGGCAGTACAGAGTTTGCCGGGTCAGCTAGTACATTTGTAATATTCATGTTATTTATGACTTTTTAAAAGTGAAACCTTCAAAAATTTTGTTTTCAGGATAATGAGACGAATGTAAAAATTCGGGAAGATGATAATTGTAGGTTTTAGTAATGATCATAGTGATTCAAAGTTAGATAATTATTTTACGTTTTATTCGTATACTATATCACATATATGTATTTATTCAGACTCAGAGCTTAAACCTTTTATACACCGCCCATCTTTCTGTACGTCCCGCCAAGGCCATGCACGATGCACGATGCAAAAGTACCATAAATAGGCTTGACGTACGTCGATAATATTATTAATTGTTTGCTGTATTTGCACGACCAATTTTCGTCCTGTTTTCCACGCCTTAGGAAAATTTCCCTGCTCGAAACAGGCATTCAGGAGCCCCCTTAGTTGCTACTCCAGGGACTCTGCAGCGTCCAGGGCAGAAACCAGCACTCGACCCGGAACAACATCGGGACCCGGGGTGGTATTTTTGGAGCGCAACCTTGCCACAGCGGCGCCAACTCAACTCAACTCCCCTTCCCTCCCCCTCCCCCTCCTCCTCCCCTCCCCTCCCCCTCCCCTCCACTCCCCCTCCCGTCCCCTGTACAATGCTTCCTATCTCGCTTTAGAATTTATGTGTCTGTCTCTTTTTACTGGACAGTTTCGTTTCATCGAATTTCAAATCACCCCCGTACTAAAGCAGTTTTCATTTCAAAAATGTAAGTTGAAACACTTGAAGTACTACTAAGTGAATTACTAAGTTGAAAAACAAAAATGGAACTTAATAATTTCTAGGAGTTAAATTAATAATATGTGACGTCACACAACGATGGGGGACGGATCAAAAAGTTATGAAATTAGTGTGACGTAATTTATGGATGGCCCCTTGATTGATTGATGATTAACTAAATTCACCCCCTTCCTCGTAACTACCCCCCCCCCCCCCCCCCCCGAAATAGCCAATTTAGTACTACATAAATCAAACCCTTTCATTTGATACCCCACTCGGGTATGTTCGCTGAATTCAGTATATTTATCTCCTTCCTAACTATATGAACTACTATAACTACCATACTACTTTAACTACCCCACCCCCACGCCTTGAAACAGCCAATTTTGTAATTCATAGAAACATGATGATTCGTGGTGTTATTAAAATAAAAAATAATTAATTTAATAATTGGATCAAAATGTGGTAGTCGGCGTACAATTTGTGTATATTTTTACGTAAAATACGTGAGCGTTACGTCATACAGAGCGATACGTCCTCACGCGGAGAGAGCCGTGGCGGTACTAATTTAATATATTTAATGCGGTCCATAATATAGTTCAGTTTGCAACTATTATTAATAAACGAAATCATTATTTTTTCATAAAATAAAATTTTGATTCTATTAAAGGATTAACTGAAGATTAATGTATATTTTTTAAAATTTCCTTAAAGTGTTTCTAATTAATAGAAAAAAAATACTTACTTCGAACGAAATTACGTTATTTCAAAAAAAAATTCTGCTATATTTGGATAGAAATTTAAAAAACTGGCTAAGCTACTTAATAAAAGACCGTATACTTATGTTATTTATATTTTTTAATGTTTGGAATATTTTGTATTTTCGTTGTAAAACGAAGACAAAAAGCACTTGCTCGTTACTTTTCGGAAAAGAAGGGTTTTAAATAGTGGTGATTTGCCATTATTATAAATAATATGTTAGATTCGTCTGGCCTATCAGCAAGAACAAGAATTTGACTCTTATATTAACAAAAAACAAAGCTTAATCTCTTTATCCTGTTCACGCAAACAGTGATTAAAATTGACCGAAATTGTTGATATCGCGGCACGGAGCCTTAATACAGCGGCATAGAGTCCACATTATTATGAGTTTACTATAACCTAAATTCAAAGTAATTTTGTTGAAAATCTCGTATTTCCTACTATTAACATTGACTAAAGTTAGTATGTGTAATTTATTAAGATAACATAATCAAATAAAGGTATTTTTATCAGGACACAAAAATGTTAAAGTCAGTACATTTCTCCATACTAAATGGGCATTCTCCTTTGTGCTGAATTCAAGGCACGAGTCCCCCAATCACGCTCGGGTTTGCGAAGAGCAAGAGTCCTTTATTTCCGTGTTCAGTGTTCAATTTCAATTCAATTATGCAACAAAACTACACTTCGTCATAAATATTGACGGAACCCCACTTCGCGGGGTCCCTATTTCCACCTAAAAAAATATATACCACCTAACTCTAACCAAACCCATTCCGTTTCGGATTCCTATAGCTTTTTCATTGCGGAGGACTTCGCCCCTAAATAGGTACTTGTGGAAAGTTTTTCGGAAAAATTGATTTACAAGTCACGAAAATCAGAAGAATGTCAGAAAATCCCTATGATTTGTAGGAACTGTATTTAGGATATGGTAATAACAAAAGTAGAAAATCCCTGACGAGCTACCTCTGAGTCTTGCAGTTAGCGTTGTCCCTCTGCCAGGCAGCTTCATACTCTGAGGACATCAGCTGTTTGCGGATTTCCTTCACCAGTCCGGTATCAGTGAGTCCAGGACACAGCACCAAACTTCGGACCCCAGTCAAGTTCACATGGTACTGATCCTGTTAAATGTGGAATTAAACCTATAAACTTAGCCTACTTATCTTAGTTTGTTAGTACCTATAAATCTAAACATTCACCAAGCTGGTGAATGTCCGAAATTATTTATATTCGTGATGTTTTTGGTCATTCACCGGTGAATGTTATCAATGGTTTGGTTAATCTCCGTTATGAAAAAAATGTGAGATAGGTCAGGGGTTTCAGCCTCGTTTAATTTAAGATTTACGTATTTTATAAATCGCTAAATCTAGCATTCACTAAATCGCCTTGGTGCATTTCAAGATTCACTGGTTAATGACCGAAACAAGTTAATCAACGAAATCATTTCGAAATATCACCATCTAAAATGATTTCGCGAATGCATTTTAAAATTCACTTACATGCATACAAAAACATATATGGAGTATATTGATTTCTGAGCAGAGAAATGATTCTGTCCGGTTGTATAGAACACGTCTTCGGACTTCGATCTACTCCACTTTTATCTACATTTTCATCCTCGTGGGATCCTTCATGGCATCGGTAATATTCCAAAATTGTAACATCTCTGCTCATGCTCTGCTCTATCAACTAGGTATAGCTTATAAGTTCGGAAAGTAATAACTTTGAATTTTCAAATTAAATTTGAAACACCGTGTAGCAATAAAATGAGGATTAAAAACTACAAAGTAAAAATTACCCACCCCATAAGAGCGGGTCAGTCCCACGACGGCATAGTTGGTGGCAGTGTAGATCGGCGTGGAGACCTGGGGTCGGTTGAACGCAGTGGACGCGGTGTTGATGATAGTCCCGCCTTGCCCGCCGCGGTCTTTGCCCATGAAGCGGTAGGCCAACAGAGTCCCGCGAATCACTCCGTTCTGGAATCCAGTAAAGTAAGAGTAGTCCAGTAAGAGTTGTTGAATCTAAAATAATCTGAATTTTTTCTGAGTTTAATTTGGTTTATTTTGTCTTAACCAACCTCAACGTTACGAAAAGTTTTTATGACTTTTACCACCTTCTTAAGGTCTGTTGCTTTTGACCACTTTCGCCTACGTTAAACAAACCACAATTAACACTTGGGATACGATAAAATAATTTGGAATCCCAATACATACAGATACAGATCTATATTTAAAACAAGTACGCAATTTTTGTAACTTTAGGTACATACTGGATAGTGCATACTTGAACAATATTGTTTGCCTATTGCGAAATTTGTGACTTTTGTCTTCTATATGACTTCATAGGATCCGCCATGAACATTCATGATAATTATGTGGAAAATAAACGAATGCATTTCTGTATGTCGCATTGCGGCTACGGATCAATGAATGCAACAAGTGGCTCATGTTTTGTTTCTTCAATTTCTACCTTTAAACATAGGTATCCATGGGTACCTATTCCTATCTTTTGACTCAGGGGCAACCCTACCCTTTCGAATAAGAAAAAGAATCTTCCAAATCGTTTGATAAATGACGGAGTTCTGACTCCTGAGGTAATAAACATAAAAAAAAACAATCAAATTGAGAACCTCCTACTTTTTCAGTTATGAAAATACAGAACGTGCAAATTGAACGTTCATCGGCGTGTATAAGTTCACAACTTCACACTTTGCATCGTTCTGTTGTAACATGAAGCAAACGAGGGGAACGTTGTAATCAACCAGCCTGCCATTTAAATGAGCTTATACACGCCGCAAGTACGCCCAATCTGCACCCTACCGCGCAGTTTTGTTGGGCTTCAATGCAATGCACTGCTTACGTAAAGGTTTAATTCCATTTGAGTCACCCAAGGCACCAAATATCCCACTTTACTAATCAGCTTTGGTGAAGTATTTTTTAGCAATTCTATTTTTAACAAACTTAAAAAAAGGATACTTTTGACTTAACTTTAAGTTTTAGGTAGATTTAAGTTTATAAAATTATTTCTTTAATAAATCACTATTTAAAATGACTTTAATATTTCGACCATTTCTAATGGTTAAATGAATCTTAATTGTGTCATTCAACCACCATGATATTATATTATCTACAATAAAAACAGTAGATGTTAAACTCACCAAATTTACATCGACCTCCAGCTCCCAGAATCTGTCGTTCATCACGCCAGCATTGTTTATCACTATGTCCAGTCTGTTGAATACCTTTATAGTCATCTCGAACGCCTCTGTAATATAATGCCCAAATTAATTATTGACCTCTTTGGGGGCATGTTTATAGGTACTTAGATTCCTTAAAAAACGCCCTTACGAGAGCACACATGGCTTGAACATTTATAACAGGCTTCAAAATTGGTTGGGTTGGGAAAATAGAAGCGCTCATAGCCCGGCGCGGCAGCTTGTTCCTAAGTAATCGACAAAGTCGCGGCGCGGTCAGTAGTTTAATGGGTGACTGCTAGTGGGAAAAATATAAAATAAATCTTACCCTCATACTGCGGGTAGTCGGTAACATCGCACTGGCAGAACAGAACGTTCTTCCTCCCGTACTTGACGCCAAGTTCATCCGAAACTTGTTCTCCAATTTCTGAGTCAATATCGCACAGAGAAACCTGCAATGATGTAGGTTTAATAGAGATTCATTTTTAAATTATTTTTTGTTTGTTTACCATTTAGGATCTTTTATTTAATGTAATGTAACCGTTAAAATCCTTAAATGCGTTAAGGTGCCAAAGAATAAGCCGAACGTTTTAAAATGTTTATTAAATAAGGTTGAACTAAGAAATTGTCGTAAAGGTAAACCCATAAAAGTGTTCGCATCCGTATTATAATCTGCTTACACGGGGACAGAGTATGTGGTAAAAGAAGCCAGCTTTACTGGAATTAACAGCACATATTATATTAACATCATGCTACGGCTACATTAGTTTGATAGATAGGCCACAATATAAGGCGTATTTAGGCGCAGCCTTGATTGTTTAGCAAATAGGACTCAGTTAATATCGATTCTACAACCATTATTGTTGTTGATGAATTACGACTATAATAAAATCTTTGCGGATCTGATCTGCAACTATTTCATAATCCCTCGTGTTCTGCATTTACTTCTTATAACACAAAGCTCGCTATCATGAAGTCTGCAGTTATTACTCAACTTTATGAAGAGTATCTTACATCTGTAGGAGATCTCTATCTTAAATATGGATCAGAAATGCAACATGTGTTGAAGTCAAGTCACAGGTTTATCACCACTAACTTGCACCATGGAACTAAGTCTTTTTTTTTAATTTTTAGGTGTTTTCGTTGCGATTTTGAAAAGCCGGTGAATTACCCGTGGCACTACCACGACGCACTACTGCCCCGGTTCACCATCACCAGTGCAAACGGGCTTACTGCTTCTTTGCTGAAAACACGTCGGTAACGCGACGTTAGGGTGCGGCGGTACCGTAACGTAGGATACCGTAGGGCGTAAGGCCCAGAGTGCAGTATGTAATGCTCTATATTAAGTTGGACAGCGTAAAAAATTATAATCCTTTGTTTTTTATAAATAATTATAATAATATTATAATTTGACTGTATAAGTAAGTTGACTATCGATTTGTTATTGTGTTGGGCACGTGTTGGGTATATCACGATGCTTTTCTTTTATTTTTATTTACGAAAATATTAAGGTAATGGTAAGCTACATCCCGGAAAATCACTTCATTGGATGAGACCACTTTTTGTGTGGGATAGTGGCATCATGACTTGCATCTAACTTTAAGTACATGCTTTGTTCTCTCCAAGTCAATGACACGACAAGGACAATAAAATTCCCCAGTCACAGAAAAATCAATCCACCTCTATAATTTATGCTGTTGGACTGCGTAAAAAATTATAATCCTTTATTGTTTTTTTATAAATAATTAAGTGCAAAATAACTTATAATTATCATTATAAATTGTTTAAATGATAGACTCCTTTCGTATAGACTGCGCCCAAGTACGCTAACAAGTGTATTGACTATATAAAGCAATGGATACTTTAGCTTGTATCTCGAAATAACTTCGGAGTACTCGCAAATACCTTATCATAGTAACCGACAAGGAAACATTAAGTTACACCGACGTCCGAGGCGCCGGAAAAAATCAATACAAATTGGTTGCCACGGAGAAGGAAAATCCAAGCGAAAATGCGTTTATTTCAGGAGCTACGTCTCACCTACATGTATCCTGAAGAATCTTAGTCATATCGCTGCTTAATGAACCTTTCGCCTTGAACTTAAGATTTATTAATCGTAATGTGGCATGTGGGCAAATATGTTTACTTAGAAAAGTCACTTACCTTTGCTCCTTGCTTGAGTAGCTCCTCGCTGTAGGCGAGGCCAATGCCGGCGGCCGCACCGGTGATCAAAGCCACCTTCCCCTTCAGTTCCATGGCGATAGGCAATTTTCTATTTCGAGAGAGCACTGCGCCCGAATGCGGCCGCCACTACGCTCGATGTGGGTTTTGCTTCGATCGAGACGGGGCTAGGGGACGCGGGGGTAGGGGGAGCGCTCCCGGTTTCACCCCAAATTCCCCTCCGTAGTAAATGTACGCACGATTGCACGGCACTCTCGCTATCTGCACCTACGTTCATGTGAACATTTGGTTCACAGGACATCTTGTACGCGCCGCTATAAATAGGTTTCGTACTATGTACGATGGCCGTACGATTCACTATGGGATCGCCTCGGTCTTTCACTTACCATTGTACTTTTTCAGTCGTGTAAGCTAACCTAACAGAGGCAAAGGCAGGAATCGTTTTCCTTCAATTAAGCAAATGCTATCAATCATGTCGGTATAAAATCGATTGATAGTTTGAAGAAGCTTTTAAGAAAAACAAAATTTTCCCGTACATATACTTTTTACTTTATTTGTGTATTTCTAAATAACTCGAGTACAATAAATTTTTCGCAATAAAAATTTTACATATTTTACCATTTTTACAACTGACTAGCGGAATATCACAGCTAACGGTGTCCAGCCACCGAAATATTTTCTTTTATTATTTTTAAAAACACGACCATATCGATTGTCATATGCAAATTGTATACAAAACCAAAATAAAAAATGTCATAAATTCAAAACGTAAAACCATTAAATTTTACAAATCTTCAGCTTTTATATAAGCTAACTATCAAAAGCAATTTCATCAAATTCCAGTCGAGCAACGATTTAATGCGAGCGTACAAAAACAAATACACGTTATAAAATTATAACCATGATTTAAGATTTATTAAACAAATTAGCCTACAGAAAACACTATTTACAATCTAAAAATTCATTTAGCCCCTTTAACATACGCACTCAAGAGTGGGAGAGGATTTGTCTGAATTAATACGAACTAATATTTTTATCTACAAAAGAAATTACAGATATCTATAATAATTAATTAGTACGACTACATGATTGAACTAGAAAAACTATTCTTTTTTAACTGCAAAATTCATCCTGTGGTATATGCTACATATGTAATTTTGAATACATACATCGATGTATAAAATATTTGATGATACAAAAAATATTTTTTATTGATTAAAATTATATCATTATCCATAACGAATTTCAGCTTTATGCAAATCAAATAATTGAATCAATTTATGACATTAAATATTATTGAAAGAAAAAGAGCTTGGCTACGACAAAGTAACAAAGTTAGGCAAAGGGATCCTCTATTGTGAACTAAAATGCAAAAGAGAATAAAAGGTGGAAGAATTTTGCTACACATTTTTTCGTTTTAGAAAATCGTGAGATATTATTAAATTTGGCTGAAATTGATGAATAAATATGAAAACTACAGCCAACCCCTTGGAATAATAATATGGCCGCAGATGGTTATTAAGTTAACTTAAGTATTATTTTGCATCTTTTGAATATTGTAACAACATCGATAGTTTATTGAAACAACAACTTTCGTTACCTGTTGTAATGGAAACAATGTTAAATAGAACAATTTTATATCAAAACATTTTATACCATTATATTCCAAGAAGTAAAGTTTACAAAAATGCTGAATGTTCATTTTCAAAAATGCTGACTTTATCAAAGTGCTGAGTTTACCAAACTGCTGAGTTTATCAAACTGCTGAGTTTACCAAAATGCTGAGTTTATCAAACTGCTGAGTTTACCAAAATGCTGAGTTTATCAAAGTGCTGAGTTTACCAAAATGCTGAGTTTATCAAAGTGCTGAGTTTACCAAAATGCTGAGTTTATCAAAGTGCTGACTTTTCCAAAATGCTGAGTTTACCAAACTGCTGAGTTTACCAAACGGCTGAGTTTACCAAAATGCTGAGTTTTCATGCTGAGTCTACGAATGGTGTGCCTGGTCAGCGCCGGCCGCGGGGACAGCCTTGGCGAGGTAGGAGAAGGACCTGGCGTTGGGTAGGCCGGCGAGCACGCACGCGCTCAACGCCGACCGGTTCAGGTTCATGGGTGCCGCGTCGTACCACTCCATTGTGTCGCCATCGTAGCACTCCACGTGAGGTATAGTCGTTGAGCCTGAGGAACGCTCACAGGTCACACTCATAATCATTGCAGGATTACTTTTTTGACCGACTTCAAAAAAAGGAGGAGGTTCTTAGGTGTGTTACCTCAGAAATTTCGACTGGGTGAACCTATTTTGATGATGATTGTTTAATCTTTCGATTAAAGCTGGTGCTTGTCATGTGGTCCCACTTTTTGAGCGAGAACTGACAATGGCATGAGAAAACCATATAAGTCGCATTAAGTATGTCCGCGACAATGGACGAATAATTCAGTATCACGCCAACCCATTTCGATGATTCTTTTTTTATTGGAAGGGATGCACTTTATTTGAAGTCTTTTTTTTTTTGATTATTTGCTAATTTGTGAAATCTATTGAAGGTGTCCGACCCATGGATGTAACGATAATTTATTGCTACAGGCGTCAAATACGAGTATGAGACCGATGGATAAGTACTTAATTTTATTGCCTCGTATATTTTGTCATTTTCATTTACGATCAAAACTTTCCAGTATTTCCAATGAGATGTCCTCTAAGAAAATTGTGCGTTCTTTGTTTACTTGGTATGTGTTTTAATTTATATTTAAATAAATCTTTTTGTAACTACTACTTTACTAATTGAGTCACATCGTATAAAGACAAATAAACTTGCCTAATATATCTAATAATATATTTAGGGATTCATACCTACAGATCTAAGAATAAACTGGAGCGATTTCCGGTTCCAGGAAAATGAGTCATTTGTGCCGAGAAAAAATACAACTGTATATGTAGTGTAGTGTAGACTACAGAGAATCCACAAAGTTGAGAAAACTGACCAAGTGCGTATCAGCCAGACAGTGTTGGGTTCCGTAGAACTATGAAATATAGGTACGTCATCACATGTTTTGTTGATAGTGTACTATCGTGAATTGGCACACTTGACCCCAACAAAAACTAGCACTCAATATTTCTCAAATGGATTCTTTAACCAAAAATGTTTCTCACGCACCAATATTTCTAAACGGCCTTTGTTCTACCCCGATTTTTTTTATTTAAGCCCCAGTTTAGCAAAATGTCAAGCAATAGAACTATACCTACATGATACAGAAAGGACCTTACCATTAAACCCTCCAATGACGAATATCATGTCATCGAGCAGTACGGTGGCAAAGTTGCTTCTAGCGCTGAACATCTCCGTAACTTCCTGCCACTCGCCGCCGCGTTGAGGGTTGAACTTTTCCCCTGCACAATGACTAACTTTGGAAAACTTTTCCTTCAGCAATTCTTTCTTGTATTGGATAAATTGGATTGGTGTTTAGCGAAGCGATTCTAGCTATCCCAACAAATTCTTAGAATCTTACAGTTTATAGCGGGTTTTTTGTGTGGAAAGCAATAAACGACAAACGAGCGACTCGATGATTAGTAGTTATCGTCACACATGAGATGTTAATTTAACAACAGGGGCATCACCGGTGCCAAAAAAGCGGGTGCATTATAAGTATATGACTCTCCAACCCATGATGACATCTATCATATTTATAACATTTACAGAAAGTTCCTCGCCTGGAACCAATCCTAAACACCATCAGATCATTCTTGTAATAAAAATGCATTGTCATCGGAAGCGTACAATTTCAACTCGGTAGGATGAGAGGAAGTAGGTAGGTGTAATGACCCATACCTACCTAAACCCTAAAAGACTGAAGAATGGCTTCAACCCATTAATGACACACTACTGGGCACGGGTCTCTCCTCTTGAGGAGGCCTAGAGCATACTTCACCACGCTGCTCCAGTGCGGATTGGTGGAGACTAAAGAATAAGGCAATAAGTTAAATAAAACCTTGTAAAAAACGAACCAGTATTCAAACGGCTGTATCCATTGAAACCTCCGAGGGCGTACAAGCAGTCCCGGTACGCGATCAGACTGACCCCAGATCGAGGGCTGAGCATCGACCTAATGAAACTCCACTGCTTCGTCTCCGGATCGAACACCTCAGCCGAACTGAGGACTTCTTGCCCGTTGAATCCACCCACAATGTAGATCTGGTTAGAAAAAGAAATAGTCGCGTAAACTTTCAACTCTTACCAACATTACGAATAGGTAACTCTCATTTTCACCAAAACCTATGTATATCTGCCAATCAATAAAGACAATATGGTTGTTGTATCATTAGTATAATTGTGTATTTTTAAGCTCTTCTTTCAGTATACGTTGAATTATTTTTGAGGGAATTGCGACAGAAGTTACCAGGAATTTCATTGTAATTCAGTAAGAAAACTCAAAAACACCAATGCAAAACAAAAAGTCAATACAGAATAAAATACTAGCATTGGTATTTTATTTTGTATTGACAACAAAATGCAAACGAGGTAAGTTGAAACAGGTTGTTTCAACTCTCTTAGAGTACAAAAATTGATCGCCATTATGGTTGAAGTGACGTAATTTCATGACCCAACATAGACATGGTAAATCTTTATTACAGTTTAAATCTTGAATTAATAAGCTGGCAAATAACGTATACCACTTAGGTAGGATAAAACAAGTAATTTATCAAACTTTTGATAAGGATAAAATAATGAAGAAATGTTACTTTTATGTACGTATATTTTTGAACTTGATATTCAATAGCGGCTTAAACTTCAATCATGTGCGCGTAAATGAGTGCCGAGCGGTAGGGCGGAAAGTGGAAGGGTGACTTTGCCAAGAGAAATTTCAGTTGTTTCAACTTACTTTTGTTTCAACTCTTCTCGGTCTCCCCTACTACTAGTAATTACCTTCCCGCCTAAGGAAGCGGCACTTGCGTCAGACCGATGCTTATTCATGGGCGTCGTCATCTCCCACTGATTCTTATCAGGGTAGTACCGTTCCACCGAGGACATTCGCGTCCTACCGTTGTATCCTCCCAAAGCGTAAATGAGTCCATCTGAAAACCATTGGCATATCGACATGATGACATGACGGCTGGGATGACGAGTCCGAAGACTAGTTGGATTGGATCTTTGAAGTTTGAACTGCGTTGAAAGCGAACTAAGCGAAGGGTTCGCTTAACAGTCAGGAGGGTCAGGGCATATGACGGACACTTTAATAAAATTATTAAGTATGTCCTACTCGCGACACAGGTAATTTTACTGCGAGATGTATGAGTGTGTAAGCATTAAAAAATCATTATTTACGATTGTAAATTTTCAATAGGTACCTAAATCTATGCAATGATTAAAATTAATTTATAGTTAATTTTACGATTAACGCCTATATACATGTAAAGTTGATTATTGTTATTATAAATATTACCGTGAGCGACAACGCTGACATAGCACCTCGCTTGGTACATGCAAGCTCGTTCGTGCCACGTGTTGGCCACGGGATCGTAGCAGCGAACTGTGTTGAAATGGTCGCTACCGTCGAAGCCGCCAATCATGTAGATGAGGTTGTTCAATGCACAGAGGCCGTGGTAAGCGCGCGGCGTTAGGTCCATGTGAATTGACAGGAACCACCTATCCGCCCTATAGGACCAATAGAGACCTTTTACTGAAATAACGCTTTCAAAATTGAGCGTATAGCCTCAGAAATTTTCAAATATCTCCAAGAACTATTTATCGAACTTTTACTTTTTAAGACATAAGAAAAACGAACAGATCAAATTGTTAGGACCTGCCGAATGCTTATATTAATACCTTTCACTAATTTTGATTATATTTACCTCGTGTCATAAGTTTCTACGAAACTAGTAGGACTACCCGCGCTCCATCCTCCTACTGCGAATAAAATCTCGTATGGTATCCGCGGCCGAGCCAACGGATCATTGAGATCGGCCTCTATGCCTGGCCGCGAGTCTAAAACCGTTAGAAAGACAACAGCTGGATACAAAGCCTCTTGACATTTCTAAAACAAAAAACATTTTAGTTTTAACATAATTTATCCATCAAGATAAATAGTTGCTGCTGACGGGAATCCGCCTCGTAAGTTCTATAATAGGTATTCACCTCATCATCAGTAACCGGCTGCCATTGTAAGATTTTTGTTTTAAAGTATTTAAAACTAATATGACCGTATCGCACACAAGACAACAACGAAGGAATATGTATTCGTCTGTTTTCTAAATCATGTTCCACCCATGTTTTTATAGCTTGAAATACTATTTCCTCATTGCGAACGTTTAATTCATCGTCCCTTAATATATCCTCTAATTCGTCAAAGGATAGTGATTTAAATTCACTGCACTCTTTTAAAATTCTTGAAAAATGCTGTCTTATGTACAACTTTCCTTTCTTCTCGAGTTCACTACAAAAGTAGCATCTTGCAAATTTAAATATTCCCAGACAATTGTGTGGTCTAAGTTCATGTAGTAGAAACTGGCAACACAATTGTATTACTCCAACGACATCAAAGCGATCTGCATATGGTAGCAAATATTCTACATTTTCAGCGTTCACAGCACATGTTCCTGTATATGCATAGTCAAGAATTAAACTCATGTAAGAACTAGGCACATCAACAAATACTTCGGTTTCCTCTGGTTCTCCTTTCTTCAGCGAATTTATGAAAATGGCTCTAAAGTAAGGACTGATTGCCGAGAGTATCGCTCTATGTATTCGTATAGATTTCATATCCCTACATGTAATCGTACCATCGCAAAGTTGACCATTCTGTCTTAATTCGTTCCATATTGCTGGAAATTCTACTATTGAATAATTTTCAGGCAGGCATATACATTTTCTTTTTCTTGATACGGTCTTTTTTCTTGCTAAACGGGGCTTTGTAGATGATGAAATACGAACTGAATTTTTATATTTTGTTAATTTTCGATGTTTCGTATTAAATTCCATCCCTTTCCGAAAAACGACAGTCTAAATTTGCTGTCGATATGACAGACATTTGTATTTTGAATTGTTTTTAGAGCATAAAAAATAAGAATATTTTTATGCAGCCTGACACTATGAAAAAAAAATTGGAAAAAAATGCAATGCTATTCACTATAAGAATTTGATGGTGAAATGGGAAAATTAAAATTGTAGACAACAACACTCGGAAAATTGGATTAAATTTTTTTGATTGTTGATATTTTTAGTTTTCGCCGAGCAGGGGTGGCTTAAATACTAACCCCAATCCTACGCCGGATGGGTGTCGTAAGAAGCGACTAAATCCGGCCCGCTGGTGGTAGGGCCCCTCGAGGGATTATATTGGTAATATTGATTTTAATTGTTATTGAACACCATTATTACCATATACTCCATGTTTTTTTTGTGGAAATAGCCTTCAAGAACTGACAATCTGATGGTAAATAGCTATTGTCGCCCATGAACATCAGCAACACCAAAGGCATCACTGATGTTTTGCCAGCCAAGAAAGAAAGAAGAAAAAGAAAGAACTGGCTCTCAAGCCCCCAGCCGGAACACAACTAGTCGTTTGGCAGCTGACTCAAGGCTATCCAAGCGAACCCCATGAAGAAAATAATACTTTAGTAATAATCAATGTGGAGTATCGTCTATCTGTGTAAAAGGAACTTTACCTGTTCATCTCTGTGCATGAAAAGTGTCCGTAAAAACCTATGATAAAAACGCGTCCAATTACGGGTAACGCTGCGGGGCGGTCTACAACAGCAGCAAATTGCTGCCAGCAATATTTATTTCTCAGACACTAGCGCCATTCATTACGGTTGACATAACTCAGCAAACTTCACTCCGTCTACAACAGCTATGTTCATATAGCTCTATTTCTCAGACACTAGCGCCATTCTGGGAATGGCCATTATTGGAACCTCTATTTTCAGTAAACAGCTGGACACTTTCAACTTTCCCCTCATATGATATGGCTCTCCTTCTACCTCTATACTCCATGGTTATCTTCTATAATGGTCTAAGTTTTAGATGGACATCCTACGATTCTGAAGGTCGCCCCCAATTAGGATTGTAATTGGTTGAAAATATTCATCTAATGTCACGTGATATCTCTTTAGTTTCATCTTCAAAGCTTAGAGTCCAGTTGTATATATAAACTTCTTAGTATATTTTCTTTATTTCATCTTCTGTGTTCTTTGTCTATGACCAAATATAATCTGCATACTGAAGCTGGCAACTCTGAAATCAAATGTCATACTACTGTCAGTTGTCAGTAAGCCTTTGTTGTCTATAGCCTTTCTTTTTCTTCCGGTTGTCAATATGGTGAGTTTCGTTGGGTCAAAAAATAAAATTTATCAATAAAAATCCAAGTTTAATGAATGTGCTGTGAAGTTTCATGGTGTTTTATGTTAAGAGCACGAATTGAAGGATGTGTTACGTTATTTATTTCAGGGTGTCGACATCAATCACAAACACGATAGGAAGGTACGGCGTACCCAAGTTAAATCTAAGGATGTTTACCTGAGACTGCTTGTTAAAGTGAGTATGGCTTGTCTTTTTCATGATATCTATTGAGTAATAGAATCAAACAGAAGTTCCTATGTAGAACACAAAATAACCTATTGTTATTTTGACAGCTTTACAGGTATCTGGCAAGACGTACAAATGCCAAGTTTAACCAGATTATTCTGCGGCGGTTATTCATGAGCCGCATTAACAGGCCTCCGATCTCGTTGTCCCGTTTGGTGCGCCACATGAAGAAGCCTACACGCGAAGGTCTGATCGCTGTGGTAGTCGGTGCTGTGACCAATGATGTGAGGCTGTACAAGGTCCCCAAACTGACTGTGGCGGCTCTCCATGTGACCGAGAAAGCCCGCGCCCGTATCTTGGCTGCCGGAGGTATGTATAGTGTTTAATAACAAAGTCAGAGGTTATGTTACTCTCACCAAAAAGCATATTGTGTTGTAGGTTATAGTTGAGTATTTATGTTAGTTAAAGCCTTTCATGTTTCATAAAATATTGTAGAATTGATGAGTATAAGTCGTTTTAATAATAATTTGATAGTTTTGGGTCTAGAATCTATATAAAGTTGGATCAGGTTGCCTATATTTATTTGAAAAAAAAAATGTAAACTCAGAAACAACTCTTCATTTTACATCAGTCCCCACTCTTTTAGAACTATAGCATCATTTCAGAGCAGAAATAAAAGTTGTTTCACCTGAAATAAGTGAAAATTATAATCACTGTATAGCTTTCATATTTTTTTTAAATTATCATAAGAGTACCAACACAGTGGTCTTACTGATTAGTTTTAGTTTTTAAGCTGTAATTAGCCTCAAATTTAATTATAAGTTTGAGTCAATAGGTCAAACATCCTGTTTATTTTACTAGCAACAATAGTCATACTTTTCAACATCAGTCAAATTTGCTAGTTTAGTGGTTGTTCCCTTAAGTAACAATATACAAAAAGGTTATTGTACAATGTATTTTTTATCAACCTCTCCACGAAGCTATTGACATGAATACTGTGAGAATTGACAAAATCATTAAATCTTCAAATTTTGTAATTTTTTACATTAGTACTGTGTGAAACGTGAATTTACAAAATCAATTACGTATTTACATTTATTCACATTTGATAGTATTGTTTGTATCATTGAACCACTATATAATGAACCATGAAACATTAATTGTTTCAAAATTTTGAAATTTGTAATCATTGATATATGAAAATGAAAAAATAGTATAATGTGTTGCACTGTCTACCATTATATATTGGAATTATTCCATTGATGTGAACATAATTAATACATTATCTGTATTGCATATTGTTAAAGGTGTATGTTCACTTCATCCATTAAATATGAGTAAAGCTTCTATGATATTGTCAATTCTGTGTCTAGAACAAAAGAGAATACTTTTGATGGTTTGTTATTAAGATATTTTGACTATGACCCAAATGCAACTATGCAACAAACAATTTTAATTACCTTAAATTCTCAATATCCTTTCTCCTTGTATTACAGGAGAAATCCTGACATTCGACCAGCTGGCATTACGTGCGCCCACCGGCCGCAAGACAGTCCTGATGCAAGGCCGCAGGAACGCGCGCGAGGCGGTGCGTCACTTCGGTCCCGCGCCGGGAGCTCCGCGCTCGCACACAAAGCCCTACGTGCGCACTAAGGGACACGAGCACGCTCGCCCGAGCCGTCGCTCCAATGTTTAATTTAATATAAGGAGTACTGTCTATTCCTTTGTTTTATTCATACACTAGTTTTAATACCCATTCTAAAGACGATTACAACTCATTTTTTATTTAAATTAAGAATTGTAGCTTTTTGATAAATAGCTAGTCGCTAGCTTTTTGATAATAGCGAGCCTTTCTCATGAATGTGCCTATCATACTCAATTTTTCAAATTTCAAGACTGGCAGTTGCAGAGATTATTGCTTTCAAACAAATAAAAAGCCTTTCTCATGAATGTGCCTATCATACTCAATTTTTCAAATTTCAAGACAGGCAGTTGCAGAGATTATTGCTTTCAAACAAATAAAAAGCTTTAATCCACCTTAATTCTAATAAGTATAGACTACAGATTGTGATAAGATTTTGATTTTGCCTTATTTACCTTTAAAATTAGTAATTTAGTGGAAATAAAACTTGTGCAGTGCTTAATAAGACTTTATTTAACAATATTTAAATTCTTATCACAGATCTAGACAGTAAATTAATCACAGAAAGTGTTCATCCAATACTTTACAAGTCCTTCATCTTGGGGAGTAATACCTAATACTTGTTTTAACTTTGTGACTGCATTAGATGCTTGACCAGATGATTGCACAGCTGATTTTAAAGTTTTTGCCATCCTAAAAAGCAAAAGAGCACAGTTGTATCTAACATATTTTATTCTAGTAATGCATGTGCATTACTAGTATGTACTAGTGACACCAAACCAAAATATGTATTAGGTACTTACCCCAACCATTCTAATTGTAATGATAAAAAATGTTGCTTTAAGACGTCCTCATTTAGTTTTGGGTTAGCTATGGCATTTTCTATCCTAGTCATTAAAGTAGGACCTAAAACAATACGAAAGATGTAGTTATTTGATGATTATCAATATTAGTAGACTTAATAACCCTGAGCAAATCACTCCTATAGTCTTTTATAGATTACGAGTAACTGCCCTCGCTTTGCTTCGGTTTTCTTATTCTTTTACCTTGGGTTATTGGAGTTTTATTAATGATCCCTAATTTTTTGAAAATATAGCTTAGTATATAGCTTAGCCGGGGATAGTGTAGCTTTCCAACAGTGAAAGAATTTTTCAAATCGGTTCAGTAGTTTCGGAGCCTATTCAATGCAAACAATCAAATTTTTCTCTTTATAATATTAGTATAGATGATTATAAAAAGTAATTCTAGTGGTAATTTTGTATCCTAGAAAGGAAAAAAATGAATTGTGCATATTATAGATTCCAGTCCCTGCTTGATATTTGTTATTTTGTTTCATTGTCCTGTACTTACATTTCACTGGTATAGTGCCAGTCCACTGGCAATGATAGTTGCTGTTTTCCGTTTCCTCTAATATGCAAACATCTGGCGAGGGAACTATGTCAACATTATCTATTGTTGGCACAATGCCTGCTATGTTGTGGTAATTAGCATCCGGTAACAATGTGCTTAAAGTTTTGGATATTTTTCCAGGTTCAGATGATTTTATTATTATCTGGAATAAGTTTAAACTTAATGTACAAGTTAACAAATGTTAGCTGTGTGTTATCAACTTAAAAGAGGTTTTTTTTATATAAATTTCAGAGCATGAATTATATAGTTTCAAATATTGGAATTCAACACAAATATTACTCCTTCACAACTTCACAATCCATTACAAACCACGAAGACAAAAATATGCCAGGTAATTAATAACTGGTAATTAATTACCAGTGGGCAGACATTTTTATGACAGACAAATGTATATTCTCAGATATTTATGATGACCATGCCACCTACAATAAAAGAAATCCTAAGTGTGTTTAAGCTTTTAAGGATTCTTCACTGCAGCATTGCTTATCTTAATGATTCCAAGCTAAGTTCAAGGATACATTAACTGCTAAATGCTAATGTGTTGAAGCCAGTTAAAATACATACCTTAATGCCAACCAATAAACAATATAACAGAATCCTAAATACTTCTTTATTTAGCAGATTTTCTAGAGCCCTCAGTGATATAGAGCCATCATTATTGCTTGTTGAACACGCATTGTCATCAAAGATGGATCTCTTAGTGGAGTCAGGCTGTAGTTTCTTGAGCAAATCTTTACTGGTGTGAAGGGTTTCAGTAAACGCCAGAGCACCAGTTTTTAGCATCCAAGTGAAGTGAGAATGTAGTCTTTTGTATATATTTTCATCTCCTATTAGAAAGAAAATTTAATTATTACTTCACTTGTCTTATTTCTTAGTTTAAAAATAAAAGATATTTCTAAGATACAATGATTAGCATGCCAATCATTAGATTTTGGGTATGCCAATCTTAATACAATCATTATACTTTTGAGCCCTTTTTTATGTTTATTGCATTAAAGTTGTTAATGAAATGAAATATGATTATAGTTAAAATCAATTTAAATTGCCAGCTTCCGTTGTTCCTTACAACATAACATAAAATGTGTCAGAATTAGGAACCTTTGTAACAAAAAATTGTCAAAGTTGAAGATCACCTTAAAGGGCCAATCGTCATACTGCTTACCCTATATGACTCTTACATTTTACTTATTTTATTATTACCTGTGAGTTGTGTCAGTGATCTTGATTGACCAAAATCATTCCGACCAGTCTTTAATCGCAGAGCCCTCTGAGAACAGACGCTTTGTTCCTTATCATATACAGATTCAGCAAGCTGTTGCAATTCATTTGATATTTTCTGCAAAACAGAGATGGTACAAGGTTTTTATAAAGTTTAATATTATTATTGTATTATCTAATGTTATTTATTGAAAAGAAAAATTGTTTTTTGCATTTGTCCAAATATTATGATTCCTATTACCTGCATATGTTCAGACAGCATTGGGGTTATTGTAAGCAGCATTATCTTATCTTTCATAAGCACCACAATTGAGAAGTGTCGTTTCAGTCCCCGAGCCCGTGTGTCCTTCAATTGGAACATAAGGCTTAACACATGTCCTTGAGAGTCACTAAAATAGACCACTCCCCCTTCCTTGCTCCAACTTACCTGAAATAACATATCAGTGGTACAGTGAACCTATTATTAATATTATAAATGTGAGTCTGTGAAGATGTTTGGATGTTTGTTCCTCAATCACGCCACAACTACTTAACCGATTTGGCTGAAATTTGGAATGGAGATAGCCTATACCCTGGATTAACACAAGCTACTTTTTATCTCGGAAAAATTCAGGAATCCCGCGGGATTTGTAAAAAATCGATATCCACGTGCATCATCTAATATGGTTCGCGATCGCGTGGCAAGACTGATATGGCATAAATCAAAATTAATTAAAAAAATGGTTTCGAAACCGCTACCGCGGGTGACCAGTGTGGCTGCTGGCAAAAGCTAGTAATCCAATAATTTTAATTCAGTACTTTAGATTTACTTAAGACTTAAATCATATTATCAGCTGATTATGATAACTACTTTTGTACTGTACAACTTTGTAATGTTACTTACTTCACAAGTAATACTTCGCAAGGCAGCCTGTCTCAAAAACGCAGTAACATCAGCATTTGGTACTGATTCCCTACTGCAGAATATTGTACCATCTACATCCTTCGACACCAGCACTGTGTCCGGCCCCAGCGAAGTACAGCCGCTGCACTGGACCGAACATTTAGAGGATTCCTTTGTATGGCTCTCCTCATCAGTTGTGAATGTACAAAACAGAGGTCGGGGTCCATGGGCTTCACAGAAATGACACAGTCCAATAATAGCGTTCATTATCAGTTTATACAAGTTACGTACAAGATTACGATAATACTATTAATGAATTCAGAAACCTATGTAATTTGTTTACGAATTATATTCATTTTGTTATTGTAATTGTTTTTTTTTACAAAACTAAAAATGTACTTTACAATTTACAACTGTCTTTGTCAATGTCAAAATTGTCATTTATCTTCTCAATTTCAAGCTATAGACAATATTATTTAGTAAATAGTAGATGTAATATCTATGGAATATATTATTAGTCTATGATTATCCTCGTACAGAAAATAATTGTAATTAATTAACAAAGTATTATAGGTACGTCGAATAAAATAATTCTTAATTCGACGGGCTAATTTAACCAACGTGTGATATACTGGGTATCACTTTTTAACGAGCAATTCTTGTGTAAATATTTTCTGGATCTCGAAAACGACTGCAAAGATTTTCATGAAATTTTGTATGCAGGGGGTTTCGCGGGCAATAAATCGATCTAGCTAGGATTCATTTTTAGGAAATGTCGTTTTATTTGTGTTTTCAGGCAATGAAAAACTGCTACAATAGACTCTTCCTGACATCTATTGGCGAGTAACAACATTAAAGCTATTTCACTAGATGGCGTTGTTAGCTAAGCAACACTAACCTGAGCAAAGCTCGGTCGTCCGATAAAAGGTGTAGTTTTACTTTTATGTTATCCATGATTTTGATCCACATCTATCTATCCAAAATTTAGGGAAAATCCAGTTGGCAAAAAATAAAACACCTATAAATTTTTGTTTTCTACTTGAGGACACGGACGTTAAAGAACGTCCGTGCTCGAGGATAATGGATACCTAATAGGATTTTGAAAAGGGTTGTTGGTCTTATGGCAGTTCTCAATAAACAATTTCGTGACTATAGGTTTAAGTTTTAATTTACCTAGTAACACATCCAGAGAATAAGGCTATTCAAATTACTGAAAACTTTCAAACTCGTTTATGATCAGAATTCAGAACGGATATTACTGGGTAAAGTTATTCACCAAACAATCCAATGAAATTTCTATTCATTCATAATAAAATTCTATTCTTTAAAAACTCTAAGAACAATATAATATAGCACTATTAACAGTATGCTACTTACAAAATTAAACAAATAATATTATTAAACTATTATAATGAACTTCAGATTTGGATGTTTCACTAAGCTATATAAATTATACTCATTGTAATACCACTGTATACGTTTATTACATCACTTAAGAAAAAAGTAATATATGTAATTAAAACACCAATTCAGTAAATTTTCAATAACTCATTTATTGAACTGTACACTGAGTCCAATTAAACCTTTTTAACATCACAAGCACAGTTTCCATTTAGTTCACTACCTAAATAACAATAAGTTAATAATTTGACTGTGCACAATCGTCAATCACAAGAGGCGAAATGCTCACATAGGTTTTATATACATTACAGTATAACATATATCGCGCCTCGACCATACCTAAGACAATGGCAGTAAAATATAGTAACAGGCCCGCAATGCTTACATGATTTCGATATGAATGATATATATAGTAATATAGAAAGAAAACATATTGGAAGTATGAAATAAATTATTTTAATTATAACAAATCACATTTATCTGTGCCTATGGAAAAAAATTGTCTAAAATTATTAATCTACTGTTTTTGTTTTTCATTTCTTAGAGACGGGCTTGTAGGCTAATTTTCTAGACTTTAGTGTCGACCACTTGTGTCGTTTGAAGTAGTAAGTGACTGCTGCGAGTATGATGAGCATGCCAAATGCTTTCACGGTCATCTGTTTCCTGTCATCGAGCTCGGGTTCCGAGGCCCACCTCAGGAACGTGGACACATCCTTTGCTAGCTGGGAGGCGGTGGGCGGCGTTCCATCGGTGTATTCAGCGGCCTAGAATAAAATTGTTGGGTAGTTTTATTAAGAAAGTATCTGGGACAAACGAGGAGACAAGCCCACTGATCTAAGATTAATGTCTAGTTACATAAAATACATACCAACACAGTTATCTCGAGTCTAGTTCATTTCATAGTTATTAAAACGGCCATGATTTACATTGCAATATATAATGTATGTACAGATTAATCTTATATATAAAATTCTCGTGTCACAATGTTAGTTAACATACTCCTACGGCTTAAAAAATAAAAAAAAATGTTAGGGGTGGACAACCCTTATCACTTAGGGGGATGAAAAATAGATAGTAGCCGATTCTCAGACCTACTGAATATGCATATAAAATTTCATAAAAATCGGTCAAGCCGTTTCGAAGGAGTATGGTAACTAACATTGTGACACGAGAATTTTATATATAAGATGTTACAACATAGATATTTATTATCATATCTATAATGTATAGAAATCACATTTATATGTACTTAAATATTTGGCTTCATCCCATAAAGAAAATACCTGTTACATAACAGCAGAGGGAACTGAACTTTTACATTGTGCTATGCAGCTATTCTATTCAGGAATGCATAATTGCATAATGCACACAAGGACAATGTAGTCGAAAATATACTACATCAAATTAATGCCACAATTATCCTATTTTGGAGCTTAAAACATCACCGTAGATCAGTTTCGTCCAATGTTGATAGTATTATATTTGCTTGGGGCACAATAAAACCTGATACAAACTAAATATCTTGCACATATTTGGTAACAGTTGTCACACATTTGTCCTGGCCAGGCGGTCTATTATGAACTCTTAATTCCAGCCAAGTTCCAGTGTAAACGTCAAATTTGTGTTACGAAAGCGGTCACCTGACACTTTTTAGGCAATCATATGAAGTTTTAAGCCCGAGAAATGAATTGCCTGGAACATGAATGGTTTTATAAAAGTTCATACTAGGCCTGCAGGAATGGAATACGGGTTTAGTCAAAGACACCACTAGAAAATTTAACTAATCTACTGTTAAAATCGTCAATCGAGTTGCTGAAATCATGATTATTTCAACCATATCCTCCATGATTTCAACAACATATCAACTAACAGAGCTGTCAAATGATCTTCAAAGTCGTATAACAAAAACAAACTTCACCTAATAAATTCTTCTGTAATCAATGTTTAAGTAATTCAACGTTACTTGACAGTGCTGTTAAGTTAATAAGCATGTTAGTTGATTTTGATCAGCTGTTCAGGTTTCATAATAAAAAAAAACCATACTAATATTATGAGGAAAGATTTGATTGTTTGCATTGAATAGGCTCCGAAACTACCAAACCGATTTGAAAAATTCTTTCACTGTTGGGAAGCTACACTATCCCCGGGTGAAATAGGCTATATTTTTTTTTACTATTTTTCCCGAAGCGAAGCGAGGGTGATTTCCTAGTAGTTAATAAAACAAAGAATATATTAAATCGTACCTCATCATACAATACTTGGGCCATGGCGATGGCACCACCCGGGAAGTAAGGGTTGTAGTTCTGTCCCTCTCGCAGCACGACGCCGGCGGGCGGGTCGCAGTAGCCCGTGAGCAGGGCGAAGATGTAGTCCTCGCCACCCTTGCGGGCCGACACGATCAGCGACAGGTCCGGTGGGTAGGCACCTTTAAATTATAATAATTTGTACTTAATCGCCCCCAACCGGGTGGACTGACGACCTGAAGAAGACAGTGGGCATCCGCTGGATTCAGAAGGCTCAGGACCGGTCAGAGTGGCGCAAGTTAGGGGAGGCCTATATCCAGCAGTGGACCTCGAAGGGCTGATGGATGGATGGATTGGTATAAAAGAGAGACTCCGCAAAATCATTTAAATACACAGCGACTCTTGCTCCAACAAAATGAAGTGTAATTCAGTTCGCACAGTGCTAATTGTCAACGTCTGTTGGCATCTAGATGTTGCCTCTCTTTCTAGTCATAACTCTTATCCTCTCTGACAACGTCAGGGTTTTCTTCTTTTTTGTGAAAACATGTGTGATAGATTACGAATGTATGACACTGCGTGGCAGCCCTTCTGAAATTGGCCCGACACGTCGAACGCGGCACTTGTAACATCATACCAAAAGTGCGTCAGGCCAGTACAAATATCTAAGTGAAACTTTACCATTGTTGGCGGCTCGGGCGGCATTTTCATTGGGGTATGGGGACGGGAAGTAATCTGACAGCTTTCCAGGCCTCTCGAAGTAGTTCCCCTCCTCATCAGGACCATCTTTCACCATTATCTGTTTTTTAACCAAAAATATTTATGTAACAAATAAAACAATAACATTTTTTTACACATTATTCGATAGAGATGATTTATATTTATTATTTAGTACTAATAAGATTCTAAGCCTAATTTAACCAAAAAATTTCCGGTCAACTTTAACGAGTAGATATTAACTATATTAAGTAAAATATGGAATTCTTATATTCCACAAGTTTGAAATAATTACAATTTACATCACCAATGCAAATCATTAATTGCACCTAATTTCTTCAGCCCTTAATTACATCAATACATTTGAATAAACATTTACTATATTTCCATATGGATGCATGAACTACTGTTAAGGTTTTGATTTCTTCCTTGTATGGTCATGTTTGAAGGGATGCTCACCTCAGCGGCTTCAGCCTTGGCTTCTTCCTCGGTGTGCGTGACACCGACCAGGTTACGGAAGGCGATGTACTGCATCGAGTGGCATGCCTTGCACACCTGCTTGTACACTTCGTAGCCGCGGCGAACGCTGGGGACAAGCAGTTTTACATTAACAACTAGTAACCGCCCTCTCGCTTTACGTCAGTCTTCGCAATAGATTTTTTTTAAACAAAATATAGTCCATGTTACTCAGAAACAATAGAGCATCCTATTTGGTAAAATAATCTTTGGAATCCAGTAGTTTTTAAGTTTATCCATGAAATAAACAAACAATAATTGTGTGTGTCAGCTCCGAAGCACGACTGGAGTTTAACGCCATCTAGTTTGCGATCGTCAAATCAGTAACAAGATTATTACAACGCTATCTAGTTTGCGATTGTCAAATCAGAATCTAGATGGCGTTGTTATTGATCACTGTGTTACGAATTACAAACATAACGCATAATGTAACGGAGAAAGGTTGATTTTACTCCTCATAAATTTTCTAACCCCGCGCTTAAATATGAAAATCGATTCTAAAGGAGTTAAACTCCAAAAAATCAAAACTTTCCTCTTTATAATATTAGTTTAAATAGAAGTGTTAAGTAATTTGGGTGTGGTCAGTAGTAACTGGTTTAGGTGACGGATGCTAGTGACAGTAATGACGAAATTCACTCTCCCGGGTGAAACAACAGCGAGCGCGGTCGGTATTTATAAGGGTGATGGACAGTAGCGAAAATTTCTACAGCACTTCTATGTTAAAGTCGTCTTTATGTGCATAAAAACTTTTGATACTTGGGTAGCACATATGCCCTCTACCAACTCACACTGAAAATGTGGTGGAAAATTAGCACCCTCAGTGGAAAAAAAGCATAAGTTGTCTTACGTTGAATTTTAGTTATTAATATGATTGGAAAGAGGGACAAAAGCTGCATATACTCAATTTTTTTTTTAAATTTTTATCATTAATCTTGACGGTTTTGTGCAAAAAATCCTAATGTAAATTTCTTAGGTTTGTACTGATATTTTAAGTTTTTTGCTCTCCTGTAAAATTCCAATTTTCATCTTATGCCTTTTTTCCACCGAACGTGCAAATTGTCTAGGTTTTCTTGTTTATAAGGAGATACCCAAAGCCTGTAATGGGCCATTAACAGGTTGAATTGAAAGCACTCGTGCTATAATTTGTAAAATAATACATCGGAGATTTGAAATATTGCAAAATTTTTTTTTAACTATTTTATTGCAAGTAAACTAGAAGTCAAACTCTTTTGACACTTATAGTTCATAACGTGATCAAGCCGCTTTAATGATCAATAGTAAACCATATAGACACATAAGATAACATAATCTAATCTCATTTTATGTAACTAACAAAATAGCAACTTTGATTAACATAAAAGTAATGATATTCAATCCAATAAATTCCTGTATAATTGTGTTCTTGAATAAAATTTGCGCAAGTATTTAGTTTGACATTCCTTTTAAATGGATTAAATTGAAACAGGGTAAATAGTGCCAAATAATATAATGCTAAAACTAGGCCAGAAAGGCTGTAAAATTAAATTTCAAAGAGTTAAGACTCCCATTACATTCACCAACCTAATATAACTTTAGCTGTGAATGCAATGCTGTATATTGCACAATGCACTTTCAAATGCAAACAAGAAAAAAACATGAATTGTAACAAACCTGGCATGGTCCACGGTTTGGATAAAACCGTTATGACTCCATGGCTGATGGTAGGGGTGTGCTTCTGACCCGGAGGCCTGCACGGACTGTTCTAGGGCAAACAGTAGGGCTCCTACTCCTCCACCCACCACTCCTAATGTTGATAGCAACTGCAAATATTTTTATTTATTTAATGTCAAAAACAAGCTAATAAGGCAACTTCAGCTGTTTTTTTTTAATATTTTTATTAAACTTTCTTGAAAATCGCTAAAAACGCCTCACGTAATTTACTCTAACCATTGTTTTCAAGGAAGTGACAAGCAAGTGATGTATTTTTTGAACATCACAAATATTTATAGTATTCTATTTGGCTTGTGCACAGTTTTTTAGATTGGTTAATGATTTTATAACATATTGCACAAAATTATGAAATATGGTATTTTGGTACTTAGCATAAAATATTTGTAAAAAACTTTAGCATTCATGCCAGATTGTAAATAATATGCATTAGTACTACTATGTCACGAATGTTAATATCTTAAGATTGACATAATATCATTATCTTATTATTACAAGTATTTCATTCAGCGTTTAGACCAGTGCAGTGTCACTCAGAAATAGAATTAAAAAAAAGAAAGCAATCAATCGATGCCAACTAGCACAGATAGTTCAGGATCAGGTCTTTACTATTAGTGTACTACCATTATCTATTTTAACTCCCATTGACCTTTTATACTATGAATGACTATTTAGTAAGTATGGTAGTAAATATTTTATACTACAGGTCTTCTGGGATGGTCTATTTTAAAAAAACTTCAATGAAGTAAAGTTTTCTAGTTGCAGTACTTACCAATTTTCGGTTTCTAGTCCATCCTTGAGTGTTGGTCGACAGCTGACAGACCTGCAATGTATGCTCACCATTAATTTTCTGCACTTGTTACATAATGTTTGCAAGGTTATTACCAACCCAGAGTAATCTATGTTGTCCTAATACATCCTTACAGTCGTACTAGCTCTATACACCCACTTTTTTTACTTTAAACACACGCGTGAATCCAGTAAATCAAGTAATTTGTTAAAATACACCCTTACACCATGGTTAAGTCACTTCTTCCAAAGTAGTTTTATTAAATTGCCAAAGTCCCCAAATCGCTCTACATTACATAGTTAAGTACTCTATTTGTTATTAATTACGTTTTTAAGTACCTGGGGTGCAACTAGGCCATAATTTTTCAAAAGTCGTGCCCCAAAAATCCTGCCTACCGCGGCCGCCATGATAGTAAAACGTCGTAATGAAAGACCACAGTATACATAAAAAGTTCAGTGAACAATTTCAGGCATTTTAGACTGATCAAAAAGTTGACAGTTGACACTATTCAATGACAGCTCTTAGTCATAGACTTAAATAGAATAAGATAAGGATGTATGTAGACTGCAGGCACTAGGTAACAAAAACTATTTTCTGCAACAAGCGGCTCGCACACACCACTCGAGTCTGCACGAGTCACGACACGGCACCGTACGATCAATGCTCTAATTTTTGTCATTATATGGCATGGAAATATTTTATTATCAATTTTGAAAGCGAAAAACAAAAACGCTTTCGAAAAATTGTCTGCTCTATGATCGAAAACTCCTTGAATTGACAATCATATGATCATAGTGTTTAAGTACTCTGTGTTGACAATGTTGACACTTGACATTGACATTGACATTGTCACTTCGGCCTGTGCTTTCTTACTTGTCAAATTGTCATGTCAATGTGAATTGTGAAAATTCAAGAAAATTGGGATTTGGGATTTGCGAAGAACTTGAATTCGCTAACATTTTCATCAGCATTTTTATGTATAATATATATGGATGCAAATGTGTAAATGAACCAAGTGTTTTTTCGGAAGTTCAGACAAATCGAAAAGTGTTTAATACTTCTATCGCTTAATAGGTACTCACTACTAAATAAAACTTTGTCAATCAACATTTATAGTCGGCATAATTTTGTTTAAATATATCTATTTTATTATACTTAAGTAATAGCTACTTAACTAAGGTTTTTGTATCTTAAAAAAATTCATAATATCATAATAGTCTCTATAATTAAATGCTTCATTCAGGGATATTGTATTTGATGTAATACTCATAGAACTTCTATGAGCAAAAAATCAATTTCCTTGCATAATTCTACTGACAGTATGTATTCCATTTTAATAATTCCATTCCATGTAATAATAATTCCAGATTCAAAGGAACATTCTGGGGCACAGAAGTAAACATGCAGGTTTTTACTCAGAAAAGAAACCCTATAACGGGTAGCACAGAGTGGGATGTTCAACATGAAAACTATGATTTTCACCAAGAAATCGCAAGGTCAGCCTTTGCAGACATGCTGCATGACACAGAAAGAAACAAGAAGTATTACCGAGCATTGCAACTGGCTATAGAGAGGATGCATGAGGATGGAAAAAAGGCTAATGTTTTGGACATTGGTAAGGTTTTCTACATAATTTGTATATTTAAAAGAAGACAGCAAGAAAGTCACAAGGAAAATATTAGGTTATTGTCGTCACATAAGAGAAATTGATACACAGTTGACAAACATTTAATAGCTAATCAGCTATCATTCTAGTCCTGAAAAGAGAAGCTGCATTTTTGAACCCTGTGAATTGAAATGATGATAATGTGATGTGTTTTTCAGGCACAGGAACAGGATTACTGTCGATCATGGCTGCAAGGTGTGGTGCAGACTCCATCGTAGCCTGTGAGGCATTCAAACCAATGGCCGAGTGCTGTACTAAGATATTGCAAAGGAATGGCGTTGCAGACAAAATAACAGTTATACCCAAAAGATCAACTGAATTAACAGTCGGAGTTGATGGTGATATGAAGCAGAAGGCAAATATTTTGGTTACTGAAGTTTTTGATACGGAGTTGATAGGTGAAGGTATGTATGATGATGATCTCTGAAGTTTATGTTAGAGATACCCTTTATCATAGTCATCTAAGAAGTTGGATATTCAATTAAGCTTTTTATAAAATGTATTTATTTAAATCTTATAAATCAAGCAGCATAACATTCAATCAATTCATTGGTAAAATACATATTACTGTTTGAAAATTGTAATAAATTGATTTCAGATATCAGTTTTTTATTACTTTTCAAGAGGGATACTTTCATATTACAAATTGTATTTTGTTTTTGAAATACAAAATTCTTTTTAAATATACACAAAGCCAATCAATTGATATTAATACATACAAAGCTTCTGTTTTTAACAATCATCATGTATTGGATATGTATTTTTTAAAATAACAAATTGTTTTACATTTCAGGTGCACTTTCAACATTCACACATGCCCATAAGTATCTTCTAGAAGAAGATTGTATAGTGGTGCCCGACTCTGCAGTTATATATGTACAAGTTGTAGAATCGCCGACGTTGCAGATGTGGAATAAACTCAACGATCTGGCTGATGAAGACCTTGAGATTGTGTTGAGAACACCACAAAAGGTGTGCATTATATACCATGCCTTATATGAGTAGTCAAATCAAAAATAATTGTGGTAAATCAAAATTAAATGATTAATAGTTACTTTGCAAATAAATTATATTATCGATTCTAAGATGTTATCAATATGTATAATAGTATAAATATATAGAAATATGTATGTAAAACACAAAAAATATTTGTGGTAGATGTGTGTGTGAAACTGGTTTCATTTGAAAGGCAATATTTTGAAGATGGTTTAAGACCATGAAAATAATACATTAGGCATATCATTTTTTTTGCATAATAAAACTCCGCATAAACACTAGTTATAATTATATGTATAATTACTTAAAATGATGTTATTTGAATTGCAGATGAAGACTTGCCCCGGTTCAGTAGCAGTCCACGACATCCAACTGTCCCAGCTACCCCGTCACTCCTTCAAGGAGCTGTCAGACCAGATCCCGGTGTTCTCGTACGACTGGTCTGGTCGCACCCCATTGGAGTTGAACCGGGTGGGCAGACAGAACTTCACCGTGGCTGCCACGGGGACTGCTCAAGTGGTGTTTATGTGGTGGGAGCTTAATATGGATCCAGAAGGTGGGTGTTGTTGATCAAGGTATTTTTTTTGACGAAACTAAACTAAGCGACATTGAGCTAACTTTATAGGAGAGCAGTTTAAAGTGGAATTTTTAGAAAAGCTAACTTTTTTTTTATGGAAATAGCCGGCAAACGAGCTGACGATCCACCTGATGTTTCCTTTTAAGCGTCAAAGTATTATTTAATTGTACGATGTTAAGGTTAGCCCAGTGCCTTACGTAGATCCGAAGTGTAGGTGACGTTAAGCAACAGCGGGCGCGGTCAGTAGTTGGATGGGTGACCGCTAGTGGCAAAAAATTCTTGAGCGTTTCCGTGCTTCGGAGGGCACGTAAAACCTTTGGTCCCGGTTATTATCGTAAGATACTACGACTCTTGGGTTAGTCACTAACCCCTCCACCAATACTCATTGGAGCAGCGTGGTGGAGTATGCTCTAAGCCTCCTCAAGAGGAGAGACTTGTGCTCAGTAGTGGGCCATTAATGGGTTGTAGCCAGCCAAAGTAGAACTAATGAAGCTTGCAAGATTTGACCCAGACAAATAGGGTAAGTTAAATAAAATCATTTGAAAATGTCATTGTTGCATAAATGCATAAATAAATATTATGGTTAAATGCATTATTCCAGGTAAAATACTGCTAAGTTGCGCCCCCTGGTGGTGTCACCCTGACGCAGATATGTCAGCCGAGCGACCTCAGGATACCATCCCCTGGCGTGATCACTGGATGCAAGCTGTCTACTACCTGCCCAAGGAACAAACAGTCCACAAAGACTCTGAACTCACATTGGTATCCTGCCAGGATGAATATTCTCTCTGGTTCTACTTGGAATCAGAAACCAACAACTATGACCGCCCCGCTTGCGAGTGTGGAGTCCATATGACATTCTCAAGGACCCATGTAGCCTATTTAAATGATGGAAGACGAAGTAAAAAGATGCTGGCTCAGCTCAAACAAGAGATTACCAATCATGATGTAGTTTTGGATTTAAATGGCAGTGGGTTCCTAGGATTGGCCGCTGCAAAGATGGGAGCGAACGAAGTTTATGTTCTAGAGTCTGGCAAGTTTAATATAGAAATACTCAATGATTATATCAAAGAAAATTCCATAGATAATGTTACCATAGTTCCAGGTGTAGATGATGAGATTTTGCAACGGGTGACTTGTGTAGTCTGTGAACCGAATTTTAGCAGTGCAGTGTTGCCATGGGAGAATTTAAAGATGGCGTACCTCTTGCAGCAGTATAGAGGGAAGCTACGGGAGGATATTAAGATAATTCCTGAAGGGTGCGAGTTTTGGGCGATGCCGGTGGAATTTCAGGATTTGCATAAGATAAGGATTCCACTTGGAGTTTGTGAGGGGATTGATATGGCTATGTTCGACAGTCTTGTTGAGGTAAGTTCCTTACGTAAGGTTACATTGTTTTACAATGAAAACCAGATCATCATTGCCCTCTCTCTGTCTCTCTCTCTCTGATCAACAGATAGGAACTTACAAAATTTGACTCAAACGCATGTTTATGTATTGGAGTGAAACTTCTATGTAGTGGAGGCATGGTAACAAAAATTGCAATGCTTTCTTGAAAAATTTTAGCGTCACGGCTGTATACCAATATCAGCCGTATGATTTTGACTCAAGCAAAAAGGTGCTAGACAGGCTAGGCTTCAGAGAAAATTAATATGTTTCTATTTTTATTTGTATGCTATGTTTATTTGTAGCCCTGGACGCAAAAGTAGGTTTATCATAAGGTTAACTTGTCTGTGTGTCTGTGTGAATGGATCGAGTTTGATGCGGATTTTTGTCATTAAAAGCTGACGTGATCGAGATGATTTATGTTTGTTGGAAATTAAACTGACGGCAGTTTTTTAATTTTAAAATTTATAGTTATTGTAGTGTTTGTCCATTCGAGTATGGAATACGTTATCTCGGGTACACAGCCTACACAGGTAGAGGGCGACACTAGTACAGTAGGTACGGCCGACGTATCTTGGCGCGTCTGAACACAGGCTTTGCGAACTTTAGCGCATGTAAGACAGAGATAGCGACACGAACATGCTAACGTGTGACTGAGACATAATACGCTGCGTACCGAACATTGTCGATACGATAAGATACGTCGGCCATTCTGTACCATAAAGAGTACGTACCTATACTAGTGATGGGTGATCATTAATGATTTACATAATCGAAACATTCGCTAATTACTAATACTGATAATCGATTATTGATAACTAATTTTATTTTCATAATCGAATAACGTTACTAATTTGTATTACTAATCTTAGTTATTACAAATGAGTTAAATATTAGAAATCCGCCTACGAGGACAGCGAATTAGTAGAGATACAGATTAGTAATTACTAACGGTTATAATCGAGATATTTCGAGACATCTTCATAATCGAATGATTCCATTAATATATATCATAATCAGCCACCACTAGTAAATACTACAGTTATCTATGTTTACTCGTATAACAGTGTTGGTATACTTGGTACAGCGTTCGCGAACGATAAGCGACGCCGAGATCGAGGCGCAGCCGCTGTGGGAGTACCCATGCGTGAGTCGCGGCCGCGCACGGAAACTGCTCGACGTTCACATGTACCAACTGCAACCCACGCTGGCCACTGATGACACCTTCTACATAGAGTAAGATACAATAATCTATGGCTTCAACCCATTAATGGTCCACTACCGGGCACGGGTATCTCCTCTTGAGGAGGCCTAGAGAATACTCACCACGCTGCTCCAGTGCGGATTGGTGGAGGGGTTAGTGGCCAACCCGAGTGTCGGAAGTTTTCAAACCATCCGAGTCCCTCCGATATGGCTTAACGACTGTTATCATATGATAACAACCGGGACCGACGGCTTTACGTGCCCTCCGAAACACGGGCTTTACGTGTCCTCCGAAGCACGGCCACTGATGACACCTTCTTCATAGAGTAAGATATAATAATACTTTCGCTTTTAGGGCATATTGTGTAGCGTTTATTTGTAGAAGAGAATAAGGAAATAGTCGAATCTATAATTTGACGGACTAAAAGTCGATATTTCAGCTCTATCCACCGAGAAAGTAAGCGATGAAAAAAGTTTTCTTTTGTTGTTAAATGAAAAACCATGAGTTATGTTGTCAAAATTGTGTTCAAGTAGTGTGTTAAGTGTTTGAACTTCTAATGTAATTAAAACACCCTCCACATTATAATTCGATGCTGACTAAAATCGATAAGTTGAATCGATAATTTTATATTAATAAACAAAATACAGTCATAACGCGCTACTAATAAACTAAAAATTTACTTGAGTTAGCTTGATTAAAGTCGGCTTATTAAAAGTCATCCAAAAATATTATTATAACTTTTCAAAATATCGATACCTATAGAACAGCAATATCTATGTTCTGGCAACATTTGTACATTTTGTGTTGTCGAAGTGGTCCGTTAATTATTGTTTTGTAATAAATAGATTTAATCTACATACATTTACAAATAATCTACATTCTAATAATCTCATAAGCTGTATATTTTCTGTAGCAATGTATTTCTATCCCAGTGAATCTCAAGGCGACGCGGAACACACAATAAACGGGTTCGCGGTGTGGGCGGTATGGAGGGTGGCGGGGAAACCCCTCAGCTGCGGCCCTGTGGAGTGGCCCGCTGTGGGCCAGCGCGTCGCCTGGGACCAACATACTAGACAGGCTGTTAAAATACTTGTAAGAACTGCATACTGTATTATTTATTGTTTTTAAAAAGATAAATATGCCGACCACGGGCGTAGCCAGGTTTTAGTTGGGGGGGGGGGGGGGAGGAGGAGTTCATAAAATGGGGGTCCTGCTCGTAATGGGAGTTCTTTTTCGAGCAGAGTCTAAAGATAAAATGTGTGAGGTGAATAGTACATGTAATATCTTAACTTTTCGGGGGGAGTTTGAACCCTCAAAACCCTCCCCCTGGCTACGCCCGTGATGCCGACTCAAGATAATCATCATTATTTTTAAAAGGAAAAAATGCTGACTGTTAACGTAAAAATCTTGAAACGTCAAACGTAAAAATCGTAAAAATCAAAAAACCTCATGAAGTTCTGTAAATAAGTTGGTATACATGGAGGATAGAGTAGAAGGAGGGTCATCTCTGTGTATGAAGTGTCCGTAAAAACGCGTCCAATTACGGGTGACGCTGCGGTGCGGTCTATAACAGATATGTTCGAGTATCACTATTTTTCAGACACTAGCGCCATTCATTACGGGTGACATAACTCAGCAAACTTCACTCCCGTGTACAACAGCTATGTTCATATCGCTATTTCTCAGACACTAGCGCCATTCGAATGGCCATTATTGGAACCTCTATTTTTAATAAACAGCTGGACATTTTTTCAACTTTCCCCTCATATGAGTTGGCCCTCCTACCTTTATACTCCATGTTTTTATACTTGGTAGTGACCCGGCCTGCAAAGCCAGGGGTCATGGGGGAGGTTGTGACCCATAGTTTTCAGCACTTTAAATTACTGAAATATTAAATTATTTTTTTTATTCCAGGAAAAAAGTTATACAGTAAGCAGCGCACATAAGTGGAGTTACCAAGTGGCCTGTGACTTAGAGAAGGGCCAGTTTGACCTCACGCTAGACCTGCTAACAGAAGATGTTAACAAGCTATGAGATCTTCTACAACACGCTCAGAAATATAATTGTTATGTAGACATCGTTATAGGCTTTTATTTTTTTATTCTTTTCCAGCCAGATTTATTTAAAAAATATTATACTGTAGTTAAGCATGCTACAACGATTATCTCGCATTTAATAGTTATTTCACAAAATTATAGATGTTCTGTCTTACCAGAATCCATTCCATCATCAGATTTAAGGAAATATTTATACAGTGTGTCCAGCAACTAAGTAGCGATAATTTAGGGCCATGAAATAAACATAATTTTATTGATAAAAATACCCTCATGTGGGGGTCTAGCCATCTTAAATTTTTTTCCGTTAGGCTCATATTCAAACAGCAATAAGTTTAGTCTTGCAACTAAAAACAATGATTTTGATGTCGTTTTGTACATAACATCCTTGTTAATCAATGCATGTACTAAAAAGGTATGTTAATGTGCTAGTTTTTGAAGTATGTTAGGAAAACTTAAAAAAGACAAGAAATTTTTGACTACATTGAATATCATAATTTTTTTAATGACCTTAGTAACTTGAAACTGCCCGATCTTTTTTGTAATAAATAGGTAGATGGTATTATTACCTTTCAAATAATACTCTAGATTTTTCACATCTATGGGACCTTTTAGTCCAGAGAAATCGAAGTTTTCTGCAGTCATCTAACATAATAAAAAAAATGGCGGCCATTCCAAAAGGAAGAGGGTTAAACCTCCACATAATGGGTATTTTTGTCGATAAAATTATGTATAGTTCATGCCCTTAAATTATCGTAAGTTAAGCTGGACACCCTGTATATATGGTATATATTAATAATAATACAGGTAAAACAGCATAAAGTAGGTATACTTCACGATCTCAACATTCCTCCATCGCTTTTCGTTTTTGCTGATATCTGCATGATTTCGAGAATTTTTCTTTTATTGATTATAATTTTAATGCAACTTAAACACAATATTGTATTTAAATTATAACTCGCAAATCGTGCGGGCCATGCATTTACTTTAAATTATAGTAGTGATGTTAATAATTGTATGACTTTGATGACGAATGTTGATCGAATGAATTTATTATTCCTGTTATTGTTTTAAAATAATTTACCACAAACTCATTATAGATACTAATAACTGTAGTGAGCATTTTACTAATTGTAGTAATATCTTTTACGAAAATTAGAATTTGCTTCTATCAAAGATATTGTATCTTGCTGCAAATCTGTTATCAAATTAATTCCCGTTATTGTAAAGTAGCCAAGTAGAAAGTTATCTAGCTTGTGAGAGATTACAGGATTCCTCGATTTGAAGTTGACATTATGAAGAAATAAATATTTATTCTTGAATATTGTTTGTATTGTCCACCACGCATGAAGGCACCCTGCGACGTCTAGGACGGTTCGTATGTTTTTCTTCTGTAGCACTTACCGTTGAAATTGAACGTATATTTGTGGCAATCAAAAGAGAAATCCGAGTATTTACTCAGCCTCCCACTCTGCACTCCATTTCAGTTCAGAGGTTTTTTCATGGTGGGGGACTTCGCCATTTGTATTTCCTACTAGCTCTTGCCCGCGGTAGATATCGATTTTTTACAAATCCCGCGGGAACCCTGAACTTTTCCGGGATAAAAAGTAGTCTATGTGTTAATCCAAGGTATAGTCTATCTCCATTCAAAATTTCAGCCAAATCCGTTAAGTAGTTGTGGCGTGATTGAGGAACAAACATCCAAACATCTTCACAAAGTCAAAGTCAAAATATTTTATTCATATAGGTATCACTGATACACTTATGGACGTCATTTTTTGGCTTTTCGGAAGGTGCTTTGTCGTGGAGGAGAAGAAAAGCCTAAAGAAACTCCTCAAACAAACTTTTACATTTATAATTAGGATTATTGTAATTCCATTATTATGTTAACAAGATAACTGACGCGTGGAGCTAGCACGTCTCTCCATTGAATCCAATGTTGAAAGATGGCATTTAGCTGCACCAGCCCAAATGTGACAGCAGTAGATACTCCACACAATGCCGAATCTAAGCTTTGTTTGTACAAGGTTAGAAGTTGTTGTGGTGTGAAGTAGTGCCGCACCTTAGCTAAGACGCCTAGCTTCGTCGCAGCAGTCTTAGCTTTGGATATCTCAACTCCTAATAACTGAAGGCGGTTGGTGTATTTTAAGGATACATTCTGAAAAGTAGGAGCCAAGGACTCTATTATGTATTATATAAAAAATACTATCTATACTAAGTATTATATAACCACAGAAGACATAATACATAATGTATAACCAACTGTCGTTTTATCCACGCTCGGTCCTGTTCAAGCGATATCGCAATAAGTTTTTGTCAGGCGTTTTAATGTTTATAATAACCGTTACGCGCGGTATGCCTTTGAAGGTTAAGCCTGGTTAAGGAAGTTGTAAAACAAAAAGTTTCCTCAATTTCAACAAGAACTCTGATAGCCGTAATAGTCGACGACGAACCGCGGAAGTAGATGTATGGTAACTAGATGTGTCGGACTGCCCCGGCGCAGTACGGGTGCGCTCACCTACCGCATTACTGAATGAAAAACTTAAGGCTGGGTACACGCGAGCGACTGTCTCTCTACACATTCAACTTTTACGGATAGTAAAATTCTATTCGTGCAGCAGTGCCAGTGATGTTCGCAATAATAAAGAAAAAATATTCTTGTAGCAAGTAGCAAGCAAGACATGTTTAGTTAATCAACAGCTCCAACATTAACGATGGTATAAAGAAAAAGAAATTGCAATCAATGATAGTCGTGGATTGAGCTGAACTAAATCAACTATTCCCGTGATTGGTAACTTGTTTAGCTACGAGTAGGTACCACGACCACATTGTGGGATGGAGGTCGAGATTCAAAGCAGACCGGGAAATGACAAAATTAACTTGATAAGATGAAAAGTGTTTGTATGACGCAGAAACGTGCACAGTTCGCCTGAAACACCTACACAAAATTGATGCATTCGAAATATGCTGCTGGCGGTGACTGTATACCTGTATTTTACATTTCGATCTTGGTAGGTCCCACCAGATTAAAATTATTTCAGAAACTTCAGTAGTCCAATGCTTCCTCAATGAAGACCCTTACGAATGGAGGCGCAACGCGAAGATTGTATGTATTAAGTATCCAAAAAAGATGTATAGTCATGATATCACGACCACTCTGACAAAAGTAAACGACTAGAGAGCGTAGTCTACCATCCTCAACACAATTACAATGCCTGAGAAGATAAAATTATGAAGATTTTCTTCTGTAGCAAGCCTAAGCACAACTTTGTTATTCTTCGCCCGCAGCCATTGAGCACGCTTTTTGTCGTGCACTTCACGCAACTACTCATTACATAGTCGCAAATGCGACTCACACGATTAATTAATTATTTATGGCTTATTAGAAAATCAGCTTAGCGGTTTGCGCCATAGATGCTGTTCGGACCTGCTGGATGTGTGTCGGTTTACGGAAGATCGCTTTTTGTCGGCCGCAACTTTATCCCCGGTTTGAATTAATGCCGAGATACTTTTGTTGATAGCTTCTATACCTTTATCACATTTAATTCTAGCTAGCGGACGCTTTAGGTCCGCCATCTATTAGGTAGGTGGAATATTTTAATAAAATTTATTATAGATGGTTGATTTTTCTTTCTGTTCTTTTTATCTTCTGTTTTTCTATTAACCACGCAATACTCGATTTTTTTTCGAATAATGATTTTGCAGTATTTGCCGAGATATTTTCGTTGATATCTTTTCTATGCTTTGTTGTCAGAATCAAATAGAATTTTTTTTTATTGTAATAATCCTATTGCGTTAAAAAGAACTATGATTTAAAAGGTAAGCTTAGCAGTCTTTGTCGAACTATTAATGCGAACGTATGGGTAAATAAAAATACAATAATTGCTATGAAAAAATCTCGTTATACTAGTTTAGAACCATCAAAGGACTATGGCCTCTAGTTGATCGGGGTCTAATTATTGCAAAATGCGTAGAGAATGTCATAAAGGCGCTATGATGCAAAAAACAGGTATTCGAAAACACTCGGTTCATCCTACATTGTATGTTTAATCTCCTTAATTGATGTTTAAGACACATTTAGTTCGCCCATGAGCAGTCATCATCATCTTTCATTCGCCCATGTATGGCGTTAATAAAATAGTTTGAACAAGCCATAAATATCTCTTGTGCTGTTTGCTCAGCTATTTTTAATGCTACTTAGGCATTGGTATTTGACTGGAATAGATTGGTATTCTAGATATGTTTTACATCAATTCAAACTCGCTTTTTTCAATCTAAGTTGAGAATAAATGGCCCTCCTGGTGATTATTGGCCATTAAAACCATTGAAGTTTGCTACGAATTTGGACAAGTGCTAGTGGTTTCTTTACGCATATTTTAATGACCAGGGTTAGAAAAAAATCTTGGCTCATAGTATAAATAGTAGATACTTATTCAACCTACATACGTTTTTATGCATTTACCATAATAATATTTAAAATGTCAATAATTTATCTATACTAATATTATAAAGAGGAAAGATTTGATTGTTTGCATTGAATAGGCTCCGAAACTACCGAACCGATTTGAAAAATTCTTTGACTATTGGGAAGCTACAATATCCTCGGGTGACATAGGCTATATTATATATTTTTTTTACTATTTTTCCCAAAGCGAAGCGAGGGCGATTTCCTAGTACATAATATAAATAATTGCCTAGCCTCTTCTAGTCAGGCTCTCTCTAGTAGTTATGAATTTCTCGTGTAATCACTCTGTGCATTTATTAAATTACCGTCTCCCGAAAAAGGGAGACCTACCTCAAATTCTCACATATTTCACTTACATTTACATTGTATTTGTGTGTAGATATATTATGCGTGTGTGTGGGTGTGTGTGTATGCATGTCAAATGCATGGTAATGTGTGTAATGTTTATTTTTATTATTCTCTATTTCAAGGCCATATATTAAAAGGCTTTACGATTTGTGATTTAACTAAGGAATCCTAAACTGTTCTCACCTATTTGAAATAGGTTCCGAGCTTGTCGAATGGCATATTGATAGCCAGTCAAGTCAACAATAAACGACGACGGAGTTAGTATTCCGGCCTGGTAAGTGTTTCCGCGAAGCGTCCGGCCGGCCATAATTATTGTTAAGGATGGACAGCTACCAGCCAAATGGGTATGCCACTAATAGTCTCAATTTGTCACCCATACAGCACCATTGGCACATTGTCAGGTTTTCCGGCTCATGCCATATGCGGCACTGCACTGTTGAAGATGGCTGCGTTAATTGCATTGCATAACGTGGGCCTCGGAATATGCTTCAACAATTCTTTAATCAACCCGTTTGGTCTTCTGGTTCCTTGTTGTTTTCTTTTGTTTTTATTGGCGATATTTTGTGCTTTTTATGTAGCATAATTGCGTTTTTTAATTAGGAGGTAGCTGTAATCAGTAAACAGCTTACAGAGAGAGCTATATCCTGCCTCGTGATCACAATAAGTAAGTAGGTAGATGTATTCTTGGCGGATCCTGCTTATTTACAAACGAAGGAGTGTAGTTTAATTTTTGGAGGTAACTGGCCTCAGGGCTTAGTTCTACTATTATGAAAGGAGCGGTCAATAAGCGTGTCCCTAGCATCCTTTATGGAGGCAATTAGGTTTAACATCAGGTAATACCTGATGGTAATTGACACCATTGGTTACGGATGCCCATGTTACGATGGCCCGTCTTTTCAGTGCTTTGCTTTTGACAATGATTGACGTACATAAAAATAATAGTCACATACCCAATGGCAAGTAGGTATTATTAGGTATAATAATACCTTTCTTCTATCTTCAAACATGCACTGTTTAACGTGCTTACTCAATTTAGTTTCGTTGTGATAACCACCCACAGAACATCTAATAATTAGATCTAATAATTAGATGTTCTGTGTGATAACCAGTCAAAAGCGCTTCAGCACTTCCTATGCCAGAAAAGATTCCGTGGAGTGTGGTCACTTCGTTTATCTTCGTCATTTGGTTGTCTTAAGCATTGTCATAAGCGTTATTGTTTTAATAAACACTACAAGGCATCTACCCAAAATATTTCCATAACTCACACTACCTACACAGCGATTGCCTCTACTACATAATGCGTTTATTTTCATAGAATCGATGCATCATCGCAGCTATCGTCCATACATCACCGAGGATTTCTCAATAGCTCCACGACATAATGGCTCGTTTATACTGTGACGTGTTTCGGAACACATTCCGATTAACCTTTGCCGTCGCCCGCGGCGCCCTAACCTTATTCTATCGTTAAGATTATAAATTGAATATCTAGCAGCCCGCGGTCATATTGACTAACATTACGTCCGTGACGTCAGCCGTCACACAACTGTGTTGGACGAAACCAATTGATACCGGTTGGTACCGTCTTCTTGGGTAACATTGGAATTAGAATTTAATAGAAAAATTTTATTTCGCCAGTTTTCACAACAAAATTAAACTAAAATTACACTTTATGCTATTTAAAATAAAACAAAATGAAAGGATACAAATTATGTTGCGATACATGACGAAAAAGGAACACACCCAGCTTTAGTTGTGGTGGTGGAATGTCCCAACTGCTGGTAATTACGAGTAGGTATTTGTTACTCTTTCACGATGCTTTCACCGCAGGTGAATCTTTCACGCTAAAACTACTGAACAGATTTACAGGAAATTTAGCTCACAGGTAGACCATGGTCTGGAATAAGACAGGGAATAAGACAGACATATTATCCTGGAAAATGCAGGCAGAGCCGCGGTCTGAGCGCTAGTTACACCCAAACACAACAAATAAATTCCTAAAGCTTGACCCTTATACCTTTGTAAATTGTGAACTAAAATCGGAGCTTTTCTTATCAAACAATCAATTAATAATAGCCTATAACAATCCTTTGCTGGACGTAGATTTCCCAGTAATTGTGATAATGCCTGTGAATCGTTACGTTGGGCAGGCGGGTTTCTGATCGCAGGTTTGGTGATGGGATTTGAGTGGATCCTGCTGACGATCCCCTGATGAGTGGCTTCAACCCATTAATGGCCCACTACTGGGCATGGGTCTCTCCTCTTAAGGAGGCCTAGAGCATACTCCACCACGATGCTCCAGTGGGGATTGGTGGAGGGGTTAGTGGCCAACCCGAGCGTCGGAAGTTTTCAAACCGCCCGAGGGCCACCGACATGGCCTAACGACTGTCATCTTATGATAACAACCGGGACCGACGAGTCCGAAGCACGGAAACGCTCAAGAATTTTTTGTCACTAGCGGTCACCTATCCAACTACCGACCGCGCCCGCTGTTGCTTAACTTTGTCGATCACTTAAGGTCGACGCAAGCCGCCGGGCTATGAGCGCTTCCCAAGTATACATCCCTGATGAGTGTTTCCCAAGAAGTCTATACGTATATACAATACATATGGAGGGCAAGCTTCTAAGGAGCTTCTTCCTAAAGATGGATTATGTGACATTGAATGAATGTCTGCATCCTATCATAATGCTAGCCATACACGATCAAGTATACTTGTCAAGTTTGCAACGGACTTGACGCGGCATCCAGTAAACTTGACGGTGTATGGCTACGGTATGGCTATTTGGCCATAGAGGTATCTCATGCAAACTGGATGGCGCATCAAGTCAAACTGCAAACTTGACAAGTACACTTGATCGTGTATGGCCAGCTTTAGAGTGTTGCCCTATCAGATTCAGAAGATTTGAGTTTTATAAAAATTTGACATGTACCTACCTATTCAAAATCCGACGCACTATAATTCATAATTCATTTATTGCCAGAATGTAGTTTACAAAGGTGTTATAAAAATATAAAAGACCAATACATTCTACCACGTATGGTATGCAATAATGTCAACTTAAGTTTATTAAAATTAACAATTTAGTATAATCTTATTTTCCGATTAGATTAGGTATATGTCATTATAATCTATTGCAATTAATGTTAGAATTTTAATGTTAGTGTCAAAGTGTCAAAATGTTAGTAATATAATTTAAAATGTCAAAGTCTCAGATTAAAGAAATAAAAGGCAGATATAACTTTCGCAAAGAAATGCAACGAATGACGTGAAGCCGCTTTTTCACTATGTGTGCATGACAACCATATTGACAAGTAGCGGTGGCATCGTAGAGACACATATTTCTTTGTGTGTGTAAGTTGCCAGACATTGAAAACAAATTCGCAATCTCCCGCAATTTAGTAAATATTTTTGTCATATGTATTTTCAACTTGAAATATTATGCACAATTAAATTGCCAAATTATTTATTATTATATCACTAGTTATCAAAAAGTATACATATTAAATATGTCAAATGTTCTTTTAATATACAGTACTTAATATGTTGAATTGTTTAAATTTATGGTTTTTAAAGTGAAACTTTTATTATATCGTCTCAAACTTTTTGGTCTGTGTGTCGCATGTCGCGTGACGGTCGGCCGCGGAGTGGGGCTAAAGTGAAATGAAGCGCCGCCATATTGGCCTCGGCTGCTCTGTCGAGCGCCTTTAATACCCTAAATCTTTTAATACCCTAAATCGAATATTTATCCAAAAATTTTTAGTTAAATGTCTACAATACGAAAAAAAGTTTCACTTATACCTACCGTGGTTTCATAAAACCACACATTTTTTTTTCTCTCTTGGGTAGTTATTTTTAATTGAAAAATATCAAAATTGATTTTAATACATTTATTTTACATTATAATTAAAATATATGAAATATATATAATTATACGTCATCTTCATTAAAATGAATAAACGAAGCAAAATTTGGATGGCCAATCATTATCTTGCCTACTTTGAGGAATAATAAAATCCCATTTATCTCGTATTATAGCATTTGTCGGCAATCTGCAAAATAAAATAATTTATTGTGTAGACTAAGCAGGAACTAAAATAGAATACAATATTTTCTTTCAATCGTGCATTATATCGTAGGCAAACGTGATATTTTCAATCAACCAGGTTTACCTATGTTAAAATCCTTATTTTATTCCTCTAATCCTTTGTACAATCTATCTTATGTTTGTAATAACCCAGCGACTGGTATTTATGCATTGGCTGCATTTCCTGATTATATAAATATAACTATTTACTTTTAAAATTTTTTTTGAAGTGAAACTTCTTTAGAACCGTTAGTGATTTGAAACCGGATGCAACGGAAAAACGACAGGTAAGATAATATAACCGCTAATTTCGTATTTCAATATAAGTTGTCCGTAGCCAAATGGTCAGGACGTAGACACACAATGCTGATGCCATGATGATGCGCAGGTTCGCGTCTCAGAATATTTCTTTTTTTTTAGTTTTATTTTTTTTTAGTTTTATTTTTTTTAGTTTTATTTTTTACTGTTTTTAAATACTTTCAAATGCTCTTTTAAATATTTTCAAAGAATTTATCAACAAAAAATAAGAATTTCATTCTTTCATTCTGTAGATCGACCAGCCGATTATACAGACAGTAAAAATGCTAAGTTGTATTCATAGATGGCGTGAGGAGTAAGATAGAACATTCGTTTTATTGCTAGATAGATTTTTAAAAAGTGCTAAGTTGTATTCATAGATGGCGCTTCGATTTATTGCTTTAAGATTCGATTAGAAATAGAATTATTTATAAAATACTGTAATATACATGTTTTATGTATAACGGAACATTGGTTACCAAGCACTCAAAATCTTGTCAGTATAGGTAATTATAAATTGTCAAGTGCATTCTGTAGAGAGACTGCAATTCATGGTGGATCACTAATATTAGTGCACAACAATATGTCTTGTAAAGATCGTAAAGACATTGTTAGTCTTTCTATTGAGCGCACTATTGAACTGGCCTGTGTGGAACTGGAGCGGTTTGTTATAGTTTGCGCGTATCGACCCCCTTCTGGTGATTTTACTATTTTTGAAGATACATTGGAGGATGTACTTAAACGGTTATGTGTTTCTAGAAAAGGATTAGTGATATGTGGCGACTTCAACGTAGACATTTTATCAGATAGTACTATGGCTACTAGGCTACTAAGTTTGTTTAAATGCTTTAATTTAAATCCATTATTCAATGAGCCAACCAGAATAACTGAAACTACAGCTACTTGTTTAGATAATATCTTTTGCAATTGTGAGATTTTAAATAAAGAGATATTCAGTAAGTTGAAGTCAGACCACTGCGGACAAAAAATTTCGTTGTATAATTCAATCACTAAGAAAAAACAAATAATAAAATGTAGACCAATAACTAAAAATAAGATTTCAACTTTTAAAGAAAAAATCCACTCGGAAATGCAAACGCAGTTAACATTACAACAAAGAGATCCAATAAAACTATATAACACATTGTCTAATAACATAAATAACGAATTTAATAAAATATTCAAGTTTAAGTATGTAGATCTAGCTAAAAATAGTAAATTTAGTGATTGGGCTACTGTAGGTATTTATAAAAGTAGGAACAGGATGTATGACCTTTACGCCGAGAAACAATACAATTTTTCTCCAACTTTCCAGGAGCACGTAAGAAATTATTCTAAAATATTTAAAATTGTTTGTATTCAGGCGAAATCAATGTACATAAAGAACAAAATTATTAATTCGGATAACAAGATAAAAACCACTTGGAATATAATTAACAGTGAGAACGGTAACGCAAAGTCCTGTGATTTCAATTACGAATTATTGATTAATAATAATATAATCAGTGCTGATAAAGACGTGGCAAGCGAATTTGAAAATCACTTCCGTAATATTCCTATAACATTAACCAGTTCACTAGCTTCTTCACCGACGGAAGCACTTTCTATATTAAAAAATCATATTAATGAATGTAATATTTTATTTGAATTTCAACATATAACCGCTAGAGACTTAATTAAGGCCTTTCAGTCTCTGAAGGTAAAGAATACGGGTGATTTGTGGGGCATCTCGGTGAAAATAATACAGCATATTATAGGTATTATAGCTCCATATTTGGTCGTAGTTTTTAATAAATGTATAGATCTAGGTATCTTTCCAGATCTTATGAAATGCAGCAAAATCATTCCACTTTTTAAAACAGGTGAAAAAACTGATCTTAATAACTATAGACCAGTTTCTGTTTTACCAACCCTTAGTAAAATTTTCGAAAAGATAATATTGAATCAAATGCTAACCCATTTCAACAATAATAAATTATTACATCCTGAGCAATACGGTTTCACTAAAGGCCGTAGTACAACCGATGCCGGGGCTAGGCTATTAAAGCATATATTTGAAGCATGGGAGGCGTCACATAATGCCATAGGAGTATTTTGTGACTTATCTAAGGCATTTGATTGTGTTGAGCACGAAACATTGCTGTTTAAACTTGGCCACTATGGTATAAAAAACAAGGCCCTTAGCTTGATCGCGTCTTATTTGAGTAATAGAATACAAAAAGTCAGCATAAACGATATTAAGTCATCGGGGTCACCGGCTGTGATGGGTGTACCGCAGGGCTCGATCTTGGGTCCGTTTCTTTTTCTGGTATACATTAACGATTTACCACATTATGTAAAGAACCAAGCGGATATTGTACTATTTGCTGATGATACATCACTAATATTTAAGTGTGAAAGGAATAAAGTAAATTTCGACGACGTAAATAGTGCTCTTTCGCATGTATCGCGTTGGTTCACTATCAATAATTTACTATTAAATGCAAAAAAAAACGAAATGTATAGAGTTTGTGCTACCTAATGTTAAAAAAGTCAGCAAATCTCTTAAACTAAATAACGAAACATTGCATATGGAGGAATCGACGGTCTTTTTAGGGGTGACCTTAGATAGTAAACTTCAATGGGGCCCACATATAACAAATCTCGCGACAAAACTCGGTAGGGCTGCTTTTGCTGTTAGGAAAATAAGGCAGTATACAGACGTCGAAACTGCTAGGATGACTTATGTCTTATGCCATCTTGCTGTGGGGCAAAGCAGCCAATATAAAACAAATTTTCATACTCCAGAAACGGGCAGTTAGGGCTATTTATAAACTTAGGTCTCGGGAATCTTTGCGTGAAAAGTTCAAGGAAATAGGTATACTTACAGTAGCTTCCCAGTATATCTTTAACAATGTAGTTTTTATACGGAAGAATATAAACGCGTATAAACAAAATTTTGATATTAATAATCGCCATACGAAAAGAATGCATCAATTAGTTACGCCTTCGTTTCGCCTAAGTAAAGTGCAGCGATCTTTCATAGGGCTTGGTATACATTTTTATAATAAAATCCCAAAATTAATACGTGACTTGCCAATAGAAACTTTCAAAAAACGTGTAAAGACACAATTGTTAGGCAAGGGATATTATAGTGTAGACGAGTATTTAAATGACAAAGACGCATGGAAATGACCAGCTCTGCAACCAGTTCCGCTCAGAATAGTAAATACTTTTGTATTATTATCTTTTTTTTGTAATATTTTTTAAAAGATGTGCTGAGGAGTTTCTTTAGGCTTTTCTTCTCCTCCACGATAAAGCACCTTCCGAAAAGCCAAAAAATGACGTGCATAAGTGTATCAGTGATACCTATATGAATAAAATATTTTGACTTTGACTTTGACTTTGATTTATTGCTTTTTCATATCATTATCTTGAAACCAAAATTTTGGAAAGTTTCACTTCTACCACGTGTGAATTGCACACATTTTCTTTTTTTCTGATATAAATTTTTAATCGATCAGTGTTCAAATAACCCATGCATATTTCCCATAATTAAGGGTAATCTATTTTCATATAAACCTGGTATAAAATTTAATAATTCTCGAGGTTTTGTGTTCCGAGTGCACGGCAAAAATATTATTATAAATAAATAATAAAATAATGAACAGTTACCTGTGAAAAGATATCTAATCTTCTTTTCTTTGATTTTGGTAACAACTTTATCAGTGTTTAAAATTGCAAGACGGCATTTTATCTGAGAAAATTATTTTATAAATTTTGACAATTGTGACATGCAAGCTATTTGACGCTTTCTTTAGTATTGACTCGGGTTTGTATTTGCTTTTTTAGTTTGTATTTGCTTAGGTAGCTTCAAATTTTAGTTGGATGAATATATCTGCCTTTTATTTCTTTAATCTGAGGTCAAAGTATTAAAAAATTCAAAATTGCAGAAAAATAATGTTAAATGAATAAATTATAAAATGTTACATTATTGCAGCTTCCTCTATTTATATGTCAAATATTCATTTATATCATAAAAACAATTTTCCGCGAGCCAATACGTAATTTTATTTTTAAAAGCATTTATCGTAAGTTCTTTAAATGTATTTGGTAGTTTATTATTTATAAACTATAATTGCATTCATAAAGACATTTCTTTTGTAAAGTTCTAGTCGACATTGTGGTATGCAAAGTTTAAATTTATGTCTGGTTGAATTCCCTTTTTTTTCAAAGTATTCTGGATGTTTTTTAACAAACATACAGAGGTCCATATACGCAGGATTGTACAGTGTGGTCCTTCGGTACTTACAGTTAGGCTTAGTTAAGAAAACGTAAGAAAATTCGAGGTAGACAGTTTACTACATCTAATATATAAAATTCTCGTGTCACAGTTTTCGTTGCCATACTCCTCCGAAACGGCTTGACCGATTTTGATGAAATTTTTTGTGCTTATCCGGTATCTATGAGAATCGGCCAACATCTATTTTTCATCCCCCTAAATGTTAGGGGTAGTCCACCCCTAAATTTTTATTTTTATTTTTTAGACAAAATTTTTAATTTCTATTTTTTTATGATACAAAATACAAAAATACATACAATCCTCAATTTTCACCCTTCTACGATCAACACTTATTTTTTAATAGCCATTTTAGTAATTTAATCATTTTTCCTCTCCGGTCGATAACTGATCAATTGTTAGGCGATACGAAGTTCGCCGGGTCAGCTAGTATAATCTAAAATTTTAACAAAAAAAGAACCGACTTCAAATGAAGTACATGATGCCATTGTCAGATCTCGCTCAAATGTATGTGGGACCACTCGACAAGCACCAGCTTTCGATTAAAAAAAGAATCATCAAAATCGGTTCACCCAGTCCAGAGTACGGAGGTAACAACATTAAAAAAAAATACAGTCGAATTGAGAACCTCCTCCTTTTTTTGAAGTCGGTTAACAATGAAAGGAGATCCCCAATTTTCGGCCCTGAACCATATGTAATCTGTGTTAGAACATCGGACTAGACAAGAGTAAACTATATACCAAAAAATTCGTCTTATTTATAAGATAAACATATTTAAATCTTAGCTTCAGCTGCTCTTGCCAAATGAACAAAATAATGAAAAAAAGTTTTCACAGTATTTACCTCATTACATACGATTTTATAATCGATTGAATCGATTGATAATTATCGATTGATGGAACATAATAATATATTTTATGTATTATTTAGTGATTATAATTATAATATTAATTTATTTTTTACATATTTTCGTATTCCATATAAATCAAAACTATGTAATATATTATAATTACCATTCAATCGTTACGGTAATTTTATTAAATTACATTTCGAATATTTTGACATCGATTAATCGATTGACAACAATGATGATGTAATCCCTAATAATGTCATTTTGGTAACCATAGTATTTATAAATAACACCACTGTATTGTCATATTTGTCATCGATCTTTCATCTTTCTACGCGTGTTCTTGTATATTTTTACTATCAAATATTTTCAGCGTATTTGGAGTCCTATTTACTATTGAAACTCATCGACACGTACACAGTGATTTTAATTTTCTATTGTATTCGCTTTCGTACTTGTGTTTTGGTGAATGTGTTTCGCAGTTTCGCTACAATTTCTTGCCAATACTATATGAATATGGACTCCTTAATCGCCTGTTTTGTGACTGACAAAGGTTCAGAATAAGTCCTGAACACTGGATAACGTACCCTATACATCTTTAGAAGATCAGGAAGTTGCTGTGGCCATACTTACAATGAGTATATTATGGTATCTTGATTGGGCAAGGTACTAACGAAATATAACGCCTCCTGCACAACTACACGAAATATTAATATATTATAATGATAACTAATAAAATCTCTTGAAATATGCAATAGCTTTTATTATACAACCTTTTTATGACATTCGTTTTGGGTGAAAACCATTGAAGTAGTAGATATTATAATAGACACCCGCCAACGTAAGTGTAACATACATATTAAATAGCACTGTGACACGAGCATAATCATAACCTATAATTAAGGTGATTCATTCTAGGATTTCCTTAGTTGGCCATTGCTGGCAGCCGTGAAAATTGGAGAAATTGAACTTTTTGCAATAATCTAATTAACAGCCAATTTCCAGTCTTGTCTACTTAGGCCTGAGTTTCTATGGAAACTGGGGTTCTCCTTTAAATAGCTCGTTTTAACCACCAACCAAAGAGTACGTAAAAACTCTAATGGGCTACCTCTAACCGCAGTAAAGGTTATGTATCCATGGTAGAGTAAATGCCATTGTATTACCATAAGTACGAATAGGGAATGATTGATTCTGACACATTGTAACCTTTGGCCGTGCCCACAGTTTCGTGTAGATTACTATAATATTCGTGAAGGCTTACCGTATATGGAGTTACTACAAGATATCGAACTATATTTTAAGATTAAAAATGTTTATGTCTCAAAATATGTACACTTTTTGGTAGGTATAACTGTTTTCTAACATTTTCCATAGAAAGAGATGTGGCTATACTTACTGGGAGTATATTACGACTTATTAATAGGAATTTAAACTTTTACCTATACTAATTTATGACATAGCATAGTTGTAGCGTCGTATTATCGAATGATAAGGTTCGGATTGATGATGATGAGCCCGCAGAAATTTTTGTATGCAGAAAGAAATTACCTTCCGCTTTCTCATATTTAAGAAGATGAACTTACCTAATTTATCCCCTCCGATCCTTAATTCATTTTGGAAATATTGGACTAGTCCAATATAGGTATTTCTATGTATTATTTTGCCGATTGTCAAGGATTTTCATACTTTGTATAGTCAAAGGAAACAACACTACCTCCTTACCTACTGAAGATTGACTTGAGAATTATGAATTATGGGGATGTCGTTACTAGTAATCCAACGTTTATATAGTAGGTAGTACTTACACCTAATCCAAGACCACTGACCGAATTAAACTAGATCTTCTATGAAACTATTCAAGTTATTGCCACTTTAGGTTACTCGCATAGTCATAAGTTTCCTAGCCTTTGCCCGCGCATCGCTTGCTCACAAACCAATATTTACTTTACCAAGTTTTACTTTAGACGATCTAAAGCTAGACCCACACACCAGAAGTAATCTTCGACTTGGTATATTAGTGTGCGAAATCCCTTATAGTCCAACAATAGATTTCCGCATAGTAATACCTGATATTAACTGACCCAATTATAAAAATTAATAACAAAATAGTAAAATAAACATACTGTTGAATAGAAGCGGTAATTTATATGCATCCTACCTACCACATAATTATTGAAATATGTACTGCGAACCGGTAAATGCGAATATGATGCAAACAAAAGGTCAATTGATTCGATTAATAACAGTATTTATCAATAATAGAGATAATATTGCGATAAATTGATTCAACTATTAATAAACCATCCGTTTTTATGTATACGTATTGAGGTTTATAACAAAAGTTCATTATGTTAACCAACTCATAACTCTAGGTATTAAAAGTTTTAGTTATGTCTGAGTTTATGTTTCATTACTTATTTATGGTTTATGGCCTATGGGCTAATGTTGGTAGGCACCAGAGTCGACAGTTCAATAGCATTGATTTGGCATGCGGAGCTAGGTTCGAATCCAAGACGAGGAGATTATTAATGTCTAAAGTTTATAAGTACTCCATGGGTTTTTATAATATCTAATTTGCCTTGTTCAAGATTTAATGCAAATTAATAATGTTAATAGTAATTGGAATTTTAGTATGAAGATATGTGTGTGTACGGGTTTAGATATTGTCTAATATTTCCTATATGTATTATTGTTTTTATTATGATCTTCCGGCTGGGAGAGTCAGAGCCAGTTCTATCTTCTCCTCTCTTTCTTGGCCAACTTTCTTTTTTTCGTGTCTTTCATGTCCATGGGCGATGGCACTTCATCTAATGGATTGTTAGCTAATTTGTCAACTTATGACATAAAAATTTAAAAAGAAAAGCTTTCTTCGATAACTTTGCTCTTGTTTATTGGTAAGCAAAAGCTACTTTTTTATATCTTATAAGTTAATGCTTGACTTTCCTTAGGTACATTGTAAGTTTAAGAAGATTTACTAGGATGTAAGTAAACAAATGAAGGCTACTAACATAATTATAGTAAACTAATATGAAAATTTAAAGCGAAGAAACTACATATTAATATGCAGTTGCTAGCTGCGATATACAGCAATCGTTTTTATTAGGGCATTGTCTGACTGCGATAGGCTGACCAGTAGATATGTAGTAGACGGTGCAGTTAATTTTTAAAGTAAAGAAAAAAAATTATTGAGGTTAACAGCCAATTTAAGAAAGTTTTTTACCTTAATTAAAAAAAGTAAGAATAAGTCTTACATTTTTTAGTTAAGGTAACGGCGTGGCTATGGTTGTTTCAATTTCATAAAATAATTTAGATATAATTACCTACCTACGTATGGCGTAAATGGACACTTTTATGATTCTTTAAGACAAAGCTATGATTGTGTTGTAATGAAAGGCTATGCATTATAAATAGTATAAAAATATTGAATAAGACGCATACTAGGTACTTAAGATGACGTCGCAATCTTTGACTCAAGTTACCGATTCCTATTATTCTCGTGTTGATAGTTCATAGTTGTTCGCGAGCGATGAAACTAGTGGCCGATTGGCTGCGATAGATGAAAATTGCTCACGTCGGTGCAAACTTATTGCGGTTCGGTGTAACGAGCGGCTGCAAGCTCGCTCTTAATTCTCATTATAAATATATGTATAAATCAGCGAAATGGCCGCTTCAGTCTTGTTCAATCACTTAACATCTACCTACTTGAGTGTGCTTAGGTAATCCGGTAGATCCGCTTTGCAATAAGTATAGATATTCTTAGTTGTACCTCTATTTTATAATAACTTTCAACGTAACAAGCAAACACGAAGATTTATAGATGATTTTTATATCAGTAGGTAGGTACCTACACATATATTTTGTATAGGTAGTCGACTAAATAATTGTACCTACAATTAATTTATAATAAAAAATAATACAATGTAAGGATTTTATCGTATCTGTTGTAATATATTTTAGAAATCAACTGAGAAAAGGGTTTTTCCTATTCCGGGAGCATTCTTGTAGAGCCAATAAGTTCACTACAGTAGTAATCAAGTTCTGTGGTGAAAATTGTACCATAATTTATTTTGGTGTATTTTCATCAATAAATGGGTCATTGTCAAATTTTGCGCAGGTAAACAAGTCCCTCAACTGTGTTATTTTTTTTATTAGTAATAATTACATAACCTCTTACAAATTTTACAATAAATACAAAATACATTACATTACTAAACGTTGATTACTAAAATCAATACTTCTTTTTAAAATTTTTAGATTTTTTTTAAAGTAACATTGTGGTCTTTTTTGGTAACAGAATGGTTTTCCTTTTAAAGTATATGTGTCCCTGCTACCACTCCATTATAATAAAGATCAAATAATGTCTTTTTATACTATGTCAACCTACCTTTAATAAATTATTACTATAAACAGAGTATTATTAATACTTATAAAATATGTCTTAAAAGCGGTAAGTATCAAAATTTACCTAATAACAATTTTTTTAAACTTTGTCCCGCGTAATAAGTGAAACTGTTTGGAATACTATGTTACTGTGGAAATCACAATTTAAAATAGAGATGGCGCTGCATAGAGTTTGTATTAGTTTGGATGAGATGTCTATATTAATCGTGGTTGACCGGTGGATTGGAAGCTAGAGTATAGGAGGTGTCAGTCGACCGCGAGGCGTTGAACAGCCTGCGTATTTTTATTGTGCATCTCCACTGTTACCCACCTTATTACGTAAGTAAATCAACGTATTATTCATTATTTTAGATTCAATATGTTGTCAAAGAGGCAAAGATTCTAAATTTAAAAGAAAAAGCGTACTTTACGCTTTATTTTATGACTTATGTGTTATGGAACGTAAAATTTACTATTCTGTTACTGCGCAACCCTGTTACCGGTGCGTTGTAACAGAGTTGTTAAGAAAGTAACAGAGTTGAATTCTTTAACTTTGACTTGAATTTTATGTAAGTATCTAACGATATTTTTCGTATTAATCGGTTTTCCTAGAATTTACAAGCTTTGATAGATAAGGTCAGAGCGCTCTGTACTGTTATGCACACCCCAGAGTCCACACCTTCTCGTTTAAATAGTCCAGCCCCTTCAGGTCAAGATCAAGTTATTCCAAATACTCAACGTCGTTTGTCTGCGCCCCTGCTGTCTATTTCCCGTGAAAATACTCCTAGCTCTATCACATCCACAGCTTCTCGTAACAGAAAGTTAGTAAAAAGAAACAGATCGAACTTATTAGGGAAATTACGTAAAATTCAAGGAACAATTAGAAGCAATAAACAGGATATAAGAAAAGTATAAAAAATATATAATAAAGAAAAACGGAAGAAATCTAAAATTGAAGATGGTAGTCAAGCAAATCAACAGAAATATGAGATTTTATCAAATTCTATTAGAAAACGATATCAAACTGTCAAAAATCGGAAAGAGAAATTTGCTATTCAGAAGATCTTTGAAGAGAAGGCTGTTAAATATTCTAGGCAAGAAACACAAATCATTGAAGAATATCTTGCTGTGAACCTATGTTACATGCGTAAAAAAGTGAGACAACATCTGATAACCAATGGAAATATTGAACAGCACTACATTCCATTAAAAAGTCTGAAAACTGCAGTGGAACAATCAACTCCTTCCATTTGCGATAGCAATTTTCTATCCGATATTAGCAATCTTCCTCAAAAGCAAGCAAAAGGCTTTTACAACATTGTCTACAACACAGACTCCGATGATGATGCCCCTCTAATTTCATTGAAAGAAAAACCTTGTAGCACTAATTTGGCAGAACAACCCAGCACATCAAAGCAAAATGACGATGATTTGATCGAGAAGGAAAATATTCACGTTAGTAAAATAAAACAAGACGTTTGTGCTTGATTAAAATAAAACTACGTAAAAACAGAACTACGTATATCTGGGTAAGGCCTTACTTGAAGTAGAAGAAGATGGTTAGGTTAAGATTATATTTTTTAAGTCAATCGATCATACTGCAACAAAATTTAATTTAGTTGAGTCTGATTTATCTTATGTGTATTTTGATAATTTACTTGCTATTGTTCCAGAACCTAAAAAAGTCTGTAAAGGTAAAATAATATACTACCATTTTGATACTGCTCTAGACATATTTGAGAAATGAGCAATTTTCATTTACCAGTTACTCTTTCAAGAATATTTGGTTTTTTGTTTTTATAATGTTAATTATAGATCGGTAAATACCAGTCATAAAGTTAATTATTATTTATATTGAACCTTATGTTTACGTTATTAAGATCTCAAGCTCAACTGTACTATGTTACAACTACTGTGTAACAACTATGTTACAGTGTTACTACTCCGTTATTTTTCTGTCCCAAAGATTTAAAGGACATACTAAAGATTTTTAGAAAATCTAGTTAATATAATACGGTAATATAAAAAAACGTTAATTTGTTACATATTTATACGGTTATATCTTATTGTTAGCAGTTAATATTATAAATATTTAAAGCAGTTAGGTAGAATTTAATATTATAAAAATTCAAAAAGTAACAGAGTTGTTTAGAATTAAAAAAATATATTGTTAAACTTGAAAAAAAATGTTGTGAATGTAATTTTTATTATAAGATAAAAACTGTAATTAACGTAAATGGCAAAATATTTGTGACTGAATTGTTTAATTTAATAATAAAAATTAAAACGCTATGATAACAGAGTTGTATTTTTTTACACCCTAAGCCACAAAATCTGGAATAAATCATAAATCATTAGTTAAACATCTCGGCCAAGTCTGACAGATAAAATTCAACTGTTCAAACAGGCATACATGCTAAGAAAAGTCAAATCTGAGTATTTTTATATTTTTGTAAGTTTATCATTTTTTGTGACGGTTACCTGCGCAAAATTTGACAATGACCCAAATATGTCATGGATAGAAAGTATAGAAATCATTTTGAAATTTATTAGAATAAATCTACTCACCTTAGTGATATTGTTGAAGTCAGTTAGTTTTATTGCTTGGAAAAATGTTTAGGAGTTCTATAGCGACTGGCCAGAAGTTATCAGAAAACCTATTGGTATATTAGAAAATGTCAGCCTAAAACAAGTCTATAATATTAATGCAACCAACTATCAGTATCTAATCGACAAAATTACCGACACTATCGACAAAATTAATATAAAACACTAGCGCAATGCCCGCGTTTTCTCGGTCTACTTGAGTACTAAATTTCATGAAAATCCGTAGGTACAGTAGTATTTTACAGTAGGTACAGTAGGAAAAACCCTTAGGGCTAGAAAGTAGAAACTTAAAATTTCGCTCACGTGTTTCTCTTATGACGAAGGCATCCACTAAAGAAGGATTTTTGAAAATTCAACTCCAAGGGGTGAAATAGCGTATAAAATTTATATGTTGCAGAACAATGTTTGCCGGGTCTGCTAGTTTATAATATTAGTAGGATGTTAATGAACATAACGTCTATTTGTACCACGAAAGATATCGCCTTACTTAGCGAAGTCGTTTGGTTTACCGCGGCCTCAATCGCGACATAAATTATCGTCAAGTTACCATTCGTCGTCCAACGTCCTGACACTCCTGGCCCAGCGATTTGTACCCCAATTATCTGTATTCACGAGCACTGTAAACGTGTAATTATTATCCTGTTTATTCAGCGTAAATAAGCTCGTTTGCGATGGAGATCGGTAAGCGAACTCGCGCTAATTCTCCAACAGCGAATATGTAATAAATATTTCCTGTTGTGATTCTGTAACGAGCGTTTAAATTCACAGTTGATACACGGTGAGACTATGGTGTGTATTATACTTAAACTATTGATTATAATTAATTATAATTAACGCTTCACACTCATAGCCCCACTCTAGGATTCTCTGTGTCGTGGGTGCCATGGACAACACACAAAGACAAGAACACAAACCCAGACCTAGAACAGAAATTCAAACTCATCATTCAAATTTCTGCCTCGCTGGGAATCGAATCCAGGATCCTCGGCGCGGCTTGGGATTATGGGTAAGTTTCTTTATCGTTATAATTGCTTTCTTTTTCAAACCATGAGCATTGCATGGTGTGCAACGTAGATTGTAGGTAAGTACCTATCTAATAACTACAATCAACATTCTTTAGAAACTTATCTATTGTGAGAGGTGTGGTCATGAATATTCTCATAGTCATTACTAGGTAACCTTTTATAGAAAATCAGTAACAAACACGTTTTACTGTATTTTTATCTTCATTTTGTCACAATAAAACGGCTAGGGTTTAATTACAGACTTAAAAAAGAACAAGACGTCGCCTTGTCTTATCGAGAGTGACGCCGCCCGCTTACCATGTGTGCGTAATTTTTAGTGCGGTCCACGCGGTAATGGCGGCCGATTAATAACAGCATGGTGTCAACAATTACTTATAATACGTTATAATATCATTGGGTGTCAATGTGTACGTGTGATACTTGTACGAATAGAGGAGTTAGTGTTACTATGGGTGCTTCACTGAATTTGTTGCTGACAATCCGTCTGTTCTTTTTTTCAGTCTGTGGGTTTAATAAATAAAAAACTAAACAATAAAATTAACCTGCAAACTAACGTTGGCACAAACAAGTTTAAATTTAGATGGTCATTGGACATGTCCAAATCACATCACAATTATTTAGGACATGCAGGTCATCTAAATCTAAATTGCCGATACGCTTGTCAAATTGCGTTTTATCGTTACGATTGCCGCTGCATTCGTAATTAGATAGTTAATTACACCTCTCACTACGCTGTCAGAGTCATTACTACAAAATTTAGTGCTTCGTTTCGATATTTCATAGCCATTACAGTCATTCTATAAATTCCACGCTGAAAGGTCAGATGACTATTTATGCAAAATTTATGCTTTTCAGAGTTCTTGATAAATAGCTTGGACTGATAACATTATATTAGTTTGTAGGACTGTTGCTGCATTTAGGTTTGTAGGTGTACCTGTATACATCGCTGATTGTAAGAAATATCCATTGTACATACCTTTTTTACACCCGACTTTATTATTTTTTGTACATTCACATCCTTTTATTTTATCATCTAATCTAATTGTAAGTAGTTTACCAACACACATACCTACGCATAAATTTTCTCTGTATTGTAAATATGAGAAAGTTTTATTATTAAGGACAAGAAATGGCGAAAGAAACTCCTCATACTTTTTCAACAACCTAATACTAAACCAGTATAAAAGTGAAATATAGCTATATGTAGCAGTTAGAATAGCGGTAATACCATTGAATTATTATTCTAAAGTTCCTTACAAAGACAGTGAGCAAGTAGTGGCATTTGACAGGTGTTTATTTATAAGCCTTAGAAACAAGTCGAGGTACTCATGAGGAACCGACGAAAGCAAAATAAATGTTGCATGTTTGTGCCTCCTTGACAACCAACACGATCTTTATCTTGCCTCAGTTGCTTCGCGAATTTAACCTTTCTATATATCTAACTACAATGTATTGACTGACATGTCCGATTGTCATGGGTAGGTATCTACACATTTTCTATTTCTTACTTATTTATTTATGCTTCTTGCAAGGGCAGTTGTGTGTTCATTCGATAATATGCCTAAAATTTTTTGCCGCTAAATAGATGTTAACAAGTAATTAGATATCTTATTTTTCAGCAACTTTTCTTTTGCCCTGAATTTGCTGCGGTATAAAAATAAGTTCTTGTAAGGCCTTCACAAGAGTGCTATTACTTCTATCGCTGACATAGGCATATGTGCTATTATTTCTTCTTCTTATTCTTTCTTTATTATATATGTACCTACTACTTTCTCAGCACAAATATGAAGTACTTAAGTCGCGCCTAAGTAGATAAAAATTACCTAACTTTTATCTGGCAGGCATTGTAAATTTCGCAAACAGACCCTTAAATCGAAAAATGAGCTTTGAAGACCTATGAAAAAAAATATTTTCACTCATCTGTAGGGGATCTTTACTGAAAAAAATGTATGATTTTATTCTAAGTTTACTACTTTGATAACGTAATAAATAAATATTAAAGTATTATAAGGCGAAGTAGTGATTTTTGGGTATACCTACGTATTATAGGACTCGCTTATTGCTTATTATGGAATAAGGATTAGAGAGTATGTAACAATGTTTAATGATTTCGGTAGCTAAATCAAAGCATTGCATAAGTTATTGTTCGAGTCCTATTGATTGTTATCTAAACGTTTGACCTTTGTACCTAGTGTCAGATCTAAGCACTAAATAAACTGTTGTGATTGACTTATGCAACTACATTTTAAGCTACTGGCAATTGAAATATAATTATCTAACTTTAGTTAAATAGTTTGTACTGTGTTCAACTGTCTGTAGTCACCATGAAATAACTTTCCATTGAAATAACTTTAAGACATGGATTGACAACAAGATGGTAGGTTCATCCTCGAAAGTTGGTGTTATAGGTGGTACCTATGAACAGTTAGTGACGATGGAAAATTGTTTTGGGCGTGGCATCAGACGTCAGTGTCTTACTAAAAGAAACCTAATAGAATCCCAAGTTGGTAAATCCTTAACTTTTTCAAATTATGTGCATATTACGATTTATATACCGAGCATCGAAGTAAGTATGAACTTTTTCATGTTCATACTTCTACTTGGTCAGATTCATGCACTTGCGACTAAGGCCCTTTTAATTATCAGCACAGGAAACTGAGAGACGGCAATTAATATGACAGTTATGATTGTGAGTGTGAGTTGTGCTGATACATCATATCAACCTGTACTTCATTTTTTTAGACGAGTACTATTTGGAAAAAAATCTTAAAATGTCTTTTTATTTTAATTTATAATTTTATAATAAGGTTACAGAAAAAAATTAAATAATTTAAAGATAAAAATTTAATTTAATCATAACAAATTTCTGTTCAGTAATCATTGTATTTTTAAACTTATTTAAATAAATATTTACACAATTACAATAAATATTTAAACAACACTTATTAGCGATAACTTAATTGTCAGTACCCTGAGTCAGTACCGTTATTCTAAGACCTAACCCGTAATTAACAAGACAGTCCTGTGTTAGCAAGCCTATGGGCAAATTTTTGAGATTATTATATTCAATTTGTTAAATTATAATAAACAATTGCACATTGGTTTATCCAATTGTAAATATTTAATTGTATAAATTATTGAAGGTACAATTATCGTTAAAACCGCTGACACTGACGTCACATGTGATGCAAGCTGTGCTGTCATTAGCACCTGCCTTCACAGCATTAATTGCGGTCCTTTAGATAGAATAAACCCCGTGACTACGTGACGTTTTGAGATTATACTCGTACTATTATGTCTTCTATGATAATACAAAATTTTGTCAGTATGAAATGCAGTTTCGTATTGCACGGTGTTTGCTATAAGTGTTCCATAAAAACTTAATAATTTAGTTATTATATCATCGAAAAGATCTGTGTATTTTTGGATTTTATCGCTATTAGTGTAATATACAACTAATTTCATACAACTAATTGTCTGTGTCCAAAATAAAATAAAATAAATAATTTAAATACCTACTTAATCTGACAAAAAGGTAGGTAGGTAAAAACTTACACTCCCGTAACCCTCACAGATATACATATACGATTACTATCACAGATAGCCCGAAGACACTTATCTTTACATAAATATCTGCCTCGCTTGCAATTTTTAATTCGGTACTTTCGCTTGCCACCACTGCTAACGAAGCGACAGGGTTAACACTGGCTTCTCTATCAATATTAAAAATATTACGTGTGTAATTTACTTTATATCAGTAAAATGCATAGTCACGACATTGGCACAGATTCCTCTTGTGTTCTCGTAATGTGACGCCTGCAGGTATAAGCTGCATGCAGATCGAGGTATTCGTAATTGACACAAATTATAGAGCGCACAGTTTAGGCTTAAAGGTATGTAGTGTAGGTAATTGTTTTAGGAGGAAAAGTGTGCAGGAAAATGAGGGAGTAAGTGATGTAGCGAGAACAGGGTTAAATAAGTTTTTAGGCGAATTGCATACGTTAGTGACTGTCTAGTCTATTAAAGAAACTTTTTACATATCTGTTATAGATAAAGACTGAAACATAACTCATGTAGAAATATTTTAGATAACTAAAAGTTACCCTTGATGCCTCATAGCTTTAGTTTTTTCAAGAATACGAAATAACTAATAACATTTTTGAGGCACTTCATTATTTAAAACAGTATCTATTAAAGTTAATTGTGCTTTATTACATAATATCATTCCTTATACCAATAAATAATGAAAGAAACGTCTTTGTTTAATTTTTTTTAATAAAACGTCATTAAAGAAAAATAGTCGTGTTTTAGCTACGAGTACCTACATCAAGGAATGTTGTGCGCTTTTGTACGTTAGTATATTAGTTCATTGTTTATTATACCTTCCACGACTTGATTTCCACTCACCAACAAGCGGGTTAATTTTTTGTCAAGCTTTCGGTTACTTATTAAACAAAAAATACATTCCATCAACAGCTCTTTACCAACCTACCTCTTCAATTTTTAACTGCATCGTCTGCATCCCAAAGAAAAAATATATTGAAATCATTAGAAAAAAATACAGACTTTATATTAATGACATCGTTTAGCAGAAAATGTTGGCATAAAACACCTTGGCCAGCGAACTGAGCAATTATCATTAAAGTAAAATAGATAGAGCGACGCGTTCTTTATTTCTTTTAAAGAACATAATGACTATAAAGCTAGCTTTTAACAAATATTTGCCACTAACGAGACTCAACAGGACGCTAAATAATCTTTTTGCTGGCAATCGTTAAATCGGAACGTACTCGTATGAGGATGAAGTAAAACTCGAGTGATGGCAAACCGTTTAACATTCATTGGTATTTTCTATAAATGATGCGTCAGATGTTCTCCGCTTCTATTAATGATCATAATGTATTGCTACTTTATAAAGAAAACTGCGCGTATCATATACAAATAATATACGCAACGAATTGATAAACTTTTCAAAAATATTTTTTAAAAATAATAAAAAAAGTTCATAGCGCTTGAATCCTTTTTCGTGTTTTTCTTAAATCGAAAGATTTAAAATGGCCATTAATAAATTATAGCGCTTGAAATCCTAAATTTTCGTGTTTTTCGTAAGTAAATCGAAAAATTTAAAATGGCCAATAAGATGGCCATTTAAAAATAGATGAAAATAATAAGATTTTATAGATATTAGACCGAAAAATTTTAAATGACCAATTATTATTTATTTATTTAATTTTTATGGACCACAAATTATGGTCCACAATACAGGATTAAGGTATTGATTAAGGTACAAATGGCGAGCTTGCATTCTCTACCAGCTAACCATGAGCGGTATTATATACAGAAAAAAAAACATAAATAATATTGTAAAAATAACTACAATCATATACTAACATACTAAATAAATAATATTAATAATAACACCATATAATTTCATATTATACATTAAGAATTTATAGTGATTAACCAATAACAATTTATATATGAAAATACCGAATAGCTTAAAGGAAGCCTGAGTTTATAGTTTACAGTAAGGCTCAATCAATTCAGAAAGACTAAATCTGTTTGTGGTTATAGACGAGGCACATCCAGGTCCTTCTAAGAACCTGGGCTACCGCCCAGTTTGTTCTTGACCGTAGCTGTGTGTGGTATTTTATCATTTACGACATAAGCGAGCTCTTTGGCATTACCAATAACCATGGGATTACTACTTACCATTAGACCATTATGCTTGATTTCCAGCGATTATCATAATAAAATAAACCATGATACGATTATAGTGAAGTTGAATGTATTCTGTTTGTATGGCTTCTATAAATATTTCCTCTTTTTGACCCGAGATAAGTTATAATACCTAAATCTGATTCTTCCAACTGGCAGCACTAAGGCTGCGGGCACGAGATTTGCGGCGGGCGGCGCGATGGCGGTTGCGGCGCGGCGCGATTTGAAGCGATGGAATCAACAGTATGGCGTACTATGGGACCGGGCACGAGACCCGCGATTTCGAGCGGCGCGATGCGCGATGCACGGGCGGTGCGGGGCGATGCGAGGCGGCGCGGAAGAGATGGGAACAAACTTGATTGATAGTACATAGAATTGTATTGAATTATAATTTTAAAGTAATAGAAATTTATAATGAAGAACTAATTTCATGTATTTCATCAAAAGCTGCTATATGGGACAGTAAAAACTTGCACCAAATAAATATTCTCTAAATATTTTCTAAAATATTATTAAAATGTACTCATTCTCGTATAGTTTTAATATTTTCTGAATGACACCTTAGTTATAAAGAGTAGAAAATTCGCCTAAATTACTTCTTCCTTTATTTATTGGATGAACACCATTTCTTGGTAAAAATAATTCAGCTCTCATCAGGATACTAGGCTCCAATAATTCTCTTCGACGTAAACTCATGTTTTTCACAACCGAATAGATGAAACATGTACCTTCATCTGTATGAAAACCAAGCGTCACTTTTTTCCGAAAGTCACTTTACGCCATCGCTTCAACAATAAAGGTATAAATAAACAGATTATAATATTATCATTCTTCACAACACTATTTTAGCGCGATTGACCGACCGTTTTCTCGTGCCCCGCAAGACACCGCTGCTAATCGCCCCGCGCCGCGCCGCGCCGCAACCGCCATCGCGCCGCTCGTCGCAGATCTCGTGCCCGCAGCCTACCACTTAGGCTGCGGGCACGAGATTTGCGACGAGCGGCGCGATGGCGGTTGCGGCGCGGCGCGGCGCGGGGCGATTAGCAGCGGTGTCTTACGGGGCACGAAAAAACAGTCGGTCAATCGCGCTAAAGTAGTGTTGTGAAGAATGATAATATTATAATCTGTTTATTTATACTTTTATTGTTGAAGCGATGGCGTAAAGTGACTTTCGGAAAAAAGTGACGCTTGGTTTTCATACAGATGAAGGTACATGTTTCATCTATTCGGTTGTGAAAAATATGAGTTTACGTTGAAGAGAATTATTGGAGCCTAGTATCCTGATGAGAGCTGAATTATTATTTCCAAGAAATGGTGTTCATCCAATAAATAAAGGAAGAAGTAATTTAGGAGAATTTTCTTCTCTTTATAACTAAGTTTTCATTCAAAAAATATTAAAACTATACGAGAATGAGTACATTTTGATTATATTTTGGAGAATATTTATATGGTGCAAGTTTTCACTGTCCCATATAGCAACTTTTGATGAAATACACGAAATAAGTTCTTCATTATAAATTTCTATTATTTTAAAATTATAATTCAATACAATTCTATGTACTATCAATCTAGTTTGTTCCCATCTCTTCCGCGCCGCCGCGCATCGCACCGCACCGCCCGTGCATCGCGCATCGCGCCGCTCGAAATCGCGGGTCTCGTGCCCGGTCCCATAGTACGCCATACTGTTGATTCCATCGCTTCAAATCGCGCCGCGCCGCAACCGCCATCGCGCCGCCCGCCGCAAATCTCGTGCCCGCAGCCTAAAACACAAACGGCGAACGACTCGTAGCGCCGGACAAACAAATTAAACGTCTGGTGAGCTTTTAATATAATAATATGGAGCCGAGGATGTAGCTTGTTCGTGTAATGAGCTGCTTGCGTAATCTCTCCAGCTTATTACATTATTATCAAGTGTCCAGAACGAACGTTTTATTACGCGCATGGTAGTGTTTTGAAACCGCTTCCAGTTTCCAGAATTAAAATTAATAAAAAATAAGTAATACATCTCCTATCTTACCCATTTATTTCCTTTAATCTTTAAATATATTTTACCATAAATATGATAGAACAAACAAGAATGATATTATTTTTGCCTTTTTATCGATAAAAATCTTCTAAAAATACTTTAGCGTGCTGCACAAGCAAGGCCAAGTTCCATTATTAGTATAAATAACAGTTTGAACCCGGCGCCATCACTCCATGGCGCCGTAAGCGGTAATCTGGTAATAAGTAGCTTTTTATCCTATTACCTTAGTATCGGTGCTAACGAGAACAACGGACAGCTCTATCTATCCGAAACATCAATCAACATTACAAAACCGAATTGCGCACGCGTCGGTACCGACTAATGTGTTCCATCCATCAGTTGTGTTATCCGGCGATAATTACGGGTTGGTTATTGCAATCACCGGTGAACTTATCTTATAGCCATTCCAACCACACGACTGCGATGCCAAACTTTGATGAAAGATAATAGAGAACAATGAAGATTGATGGATTGTACCGCAAATCGGAGAGGCATTATCGCTAATTTCGTAAAGCTTTTGTTTCGTGCAAAATGTCCCGTTCGATTGTGCACTTTTTATGAAAAAGAAAACTCTTAAGAACCTGTGTTTTGTGAACGGTGTCTGTGTGTTCTTAGATAAGTGAAATAAAAAAAAAACAAATATGGTGGCTGTGAGATGCCATTGTTTAAAGTATTACATCAAAATTAAAAATAAATCGAATAACGCAATATGGGTCTCAAATTAAAGAGCTCACCATAAGGATTTCAAAAAAGATATAGTATATTAGGATAGCTTTTTTGATAGCAGGCGGTTTTTTTTTATTTATACTAGAGTACTTGTGGTTCAACCGCGTAGTTCAATATTAATAATATATCCTATTTTTGAGGTGAACCCGCGGGCGCAATAAGGGCACGCGAGGACACCATTGTCGTAGTAATAATGGATGGCAGTAGGTGGTCGACTGACAACGCATCAGTGATGCATTATTATGGTGTCGCTGATGTCCATGGGCGATGATAGCCACTTACCAGTAGGTGGATTGCCAGCTCATTTGTCAGCTATATCCATAAAAAAGTAAACCTGACTGATTGAACTTCAGCATGGTCTCTCTGCTAATTTATCGGCTATTCCAAAAAACTACTTTCAATACTTTGAGCATCGCAAACTAAACAAGGTATTGAACGTCATCTAAATTCGATAAGGGTAAAATTAGCTAGGGAATGCAGCTAAATAGCAATAGCAAATAGGTAGTGTAATAATCTAACATTTTAACAAAAAAATAACCGACTTCAAATGAAGTACATCCAATAAAAAAACAATCACCGAAATCGGTTGGCGCGATATTGAGTTGTATCGCGCACGTACTTAATGCAAATTTAAGACTTATATGCTTTTGAAATGGATGCCATTGTCAGATCTCACTCAAATTTATGTGGGACCACACGATAAGCACCAGCTTTCGATTAAAAAAATAATCATCTAAATCGGTTCACTCAGTCTAAAGTTCTGAGGTAACAAACATAAAAAAATACAGTCGAATTGAGAACCTCCTCCTTTTTTTGAAGTCGGTTATGAAAACGTAAATTCTAACCTAGGGAGTGGTGAGAGGTGCGGTGAAGTGCGGCGCGGTATAGTGTGACGATAGTCGCACGGTCGTCGCTCGTAAAGAAGGAATGTTCACCGTAAGTGCCCGTGACAACTTCCTTACTGCGCGCGATTAAAAACCGATATCCTGGACCAGCGGCTCTCAACCTTTAGAAATGTTTTTTACTAACCCCGACGCAAAAAAAGGAATGTTATAAGTTTGACGTGTGTCTGTCTGTGGCATTGTAGCTCCTAAATGAAAGCTGACGTGGTCAAGATGGTTCTTAGCTATGTTTAGTGTAAATAAAACTGTCGTTTTTTATTTATAATTTAAAGGTTGGTTATCTGTTTGCGATTTATAAATAGAAAATTGTTTATGGTTTGCGTAATGGTACTTATTAATAGAGATATGAAAAAGAACACAATTACACATATAAATTACTGTTATAACGAGACTGCTTTGGGAACAACTATTGTCAGTAAGTTTGAAAAACACTAATTGCTGAACTTACTAAATTCATAACTTATAACTGACATAACATAAATTTACTAATTTTATTTTTAGCTTATTTCAAATAATTAACAATCTCATGACGAAGGAAAAATCTAGCACTTAAAAAGTTCTTTATTATAGTATTCCTTAAAATTAAGTCTGACTATACTTCTTGCTAGAACTTTTATAAGCCCCCTGATTCTGCAATAAAATCCAACTCCACGGTGCAGTTGACCGCAAAAGAGTCCCCCAAACTTTGGAAACCACTGTTCCACCTGTGGAACAACACTGGCTAGTTCAGAATCGTAACTCGCCACCTGCTAGCTGACTTGTGGACGCCCTTAGGCTATCTTCTCCGATATTTCACGGTGAATTGTGCTTCGGATAGCGCCGTGCCAATGTTAGATAGCTGGCTAAGTGGAGGCAGGTCAGTAAGAGCTGACGATATATGGACACATTGCTGGGACCACTGTATCCTGGTCTGATACGAGTGTATTTCCATTATTGTTTAATCCAATCTTATATGTATGTGACAAGTGATTAGTGGTTTGTTTTCTGCCTTTCTTTATGCTTCTTACTTTACCTTGGAATTTTGCATGGATTGCGATTTTTTCATGCTGTGTACGAGTCTTATGTAAAGTATAATATTATGTATGTTCTGTTATGTTACTACAAAAACTGTCTTGGATATTTTCAAAATATTTTCAAAATTATGTGTAGTTTACTTACTGCAATTGCCCAGCAGAGCGACAGATTGAGGAAATATCTAATGGTGCTTTACTATTGGCCTAATCCACAAGCTCAGAGTAGCGCAGCGGGCTATGGAGAGGGCTATGCTCGATTTCTCTACGTGATCGAATCAGAAATGAGGAGATCCGTAGACGAACAAGGGTAACCGACATAGCTCAAAGAATTAGCCGGCTGAATTTTCAATGGGCTGGCCACATAGTGCGAAGGACCGATAACCGTTGGGGAAGAAAGGTCCTCGAATGGCGCCAACGTCTCGGAAAAAGGAGCATAAGATACCCTCCGACCAAGTGGACTGACGACCTAAGGAAGACAGCGGGAATCCGCTGGAAGGACCGGTCAGTGTGACGCAAGTTAGGGGAGAGCTATATCCAGCAGTGGACCTCCAAGGGTTGATGGATGGATGGATGGACTAATACAAGAAAGGTATTTAATATGCCTTTGGCTTTACTAATGTTTATGGGCGAAAGTATCTATCACGTGGTTCGTTTTATCCGTTTTCGACTTTAAGCATAAAACATCCGATATCAGACAGTTACAAATGAAGATTGCTACATATCCCTAGTAGAAAGGATAGGTTTATTGTAATGAGATAATCTAAAACGCAATTATCGGGACAGATAGCTCGGAGGTGACTGTAAAACCGATCATGTAATTTAAGTACCGTCAGCAAAAGAGATACAAAAATGTTCTGTAATGTGTAATATTACTGAATTTTTATGTTTTAATTAATGTTCATGTCTTACGTTTAAAGGTGGATATACATATTACTAAAACAAAAATGTTGTACACATTATGGAAGGTTTTTGTATCATGCCCTGCACTATTCTTATGCTGACTTATGCTGACTGTACCATCAATGGCGGCAGGGTCTGTGGCGGTAGGTGACCATTAGTGGCAATTTATTATAAGCGCTTAAATGTTTTAGAGTCAATCCAAGTTGTTATCATTTGATATTAGTCTCTTGGTGTCGTGTCTGACTTTTACAAGTCAGGTTTACACCTTCGCTTAGAATCTTCTTAGTATCGTAATTAATGAATAATTCTTGACTTCAGAAAAAATTGCTTAATTAATTTACTGGCTTTTTTAGTTATGGGAAAAAGTTATCCCAATATTAAATTGTTTTTAATATTTTATAACAGCGTGTATCTACTCAAATCTTAGTAGAGAGATAGATTATAAATAAGATATCTATTTACCTATTAGCAAGCCTTAGTTAGTAATTTAGTATACTTACTTAGTATTGCATGGTATTGCCCACAAAATCGTAACAAAATTTTTTTCGTTAAAATTGATCCAAACCGATCTACAAGTTTGTTCATTCCAATAACCTTTTACATAGACAAAGACATAAGAAAGGCATATCAGAACCTTACATATAAATAAAAACGGTTTAAGTTATAGTCTCGTGTATCAAGTGTTTTAAAATCAGACCTCAATTAAGAAAAGAAAAGATACATTTGAGCGGCGATTTGCTTCTATAAAACACCTTCAGTAATTGTAGGCACATGGTGATAATTCAGGGGCTTTCAATATGCTAATTGCAACGGCTACATAAACAGTTAAATTGTGCGTTTATAAGTTACGGGAGAATAACTCGTCTCAAGTAACCATGTAAGATTCAGTGTAAGAAATCTTAGTAATGAATGATGAGATAAATTGTCTAAGATTATCATGTACGGACGGGAAAACGTACATTCCTAGTTGAGAACTATATAATAGCTTACACGTTGGACAGTTCGATAATTCTTCCTATGGATGTGGGTAACTAAATCATTTTGTAATTTACTTGTAATGTAAGTATGTATAGTTAGTGTCAATCAATGATGTTTAATATAATATCATTGGTGTCAATAAAAAACAAAAAACAGCAAAAAATACATGCATTAAAAACACGTCCTAAACCCCAACGTTTAAAGAGGAATATCAACGTCTCATAATTTCCACAAAACTTTCTTAATCATTACACTTTGCAATGGATAAGTAATCGATTGGATCATTTATTTCAATATTAAACTAGCTAAACTTATACCTGTCGTAATCGAGAATCAAATGGAAATAACTCGTGTATGGATCCAATGAAATGAATGAAGGGCTTGTATGAGAACTTGACATTTAGTTGGTACCTACTATCGCCCGTCTCCATTGTGGGAAAATATACCAAACGTAATTAAATCATGATCAGCGGTCGCTTGATCTTACTAAAATTTCCAGTTTCAATGACAACTTGTCGGAATGTAACTCTCAGGTTTAATCTACTAACGTCTACCTTGAGAATAATGTTGTTTCTTGAATTTGTTACAGTTTAGGAACATAATAGTTCGGCTTTGTTTGAATAAAATATCTGAACCCTTACCCAGAGCGCAAGGTATTTTGTATAAAACACTTTTTTTGTGTAAAAACTTTCCTATAAAACTCTAATTAAATCCCTTTATCGGCGACGAAAAAGGCAACACGGTAGAGTACAAAGGGTGATAATAATATAGAAAAGGAAAAAGGAAAAGAAGTAAGAAAAAACATTAGAGCAGCTGCAAACGGTCTACTTTATCCAATGCGGATATGGTTAAATGTAATTAAACTGATTAAACGGTGTAGAAAAAAAAGATCAGTACGGAAAAATTAACACGTGACTTATCTTTTCCATACATTTTGAAGGCAGCGTTTGGCGTGAGCGCTTACAGAAAAGATTTTTATCTTGAGGCGCTGGACGGAAACAATGTTTTTTTTAAAGAATAATTGTTTGGATGCCTAGTGCGTAACTGCGTACTCGTTCTGGGTCTATTGACAACTATAAATTTTTACTTTGTTACTTTTTAGCTGCGATACGTGAGAACCTGCTCCAATTGTATGAGCCAATAATTCTTCTGCCGACAGCTTCTTGCGGTTGAGAAGGGTCCTTACGGATTCCACACACTTCCTTTTTGCAAGCGATAATTAGTTATACCCCGCATCTCATGAGGGCGTGGAGTTCAATCGATTATTATTCTTGTTTTAGTAGACTTAAGGATCAGGAAACGGGCCGTCTTGAGTTGAAGCCGAAGCTTTGTGAGAGCGTTTAAATGCCGTTAGACGGTTAGTTTGTTCCCATCAATTAGTCACATACCAAGCGACGAGGAGAAAATTGAAATAAGCGGATACGTGTATTATGTCATTTAACTTGAATGTCTGCGCTTCGGAGGTTAATCACAGCTAGCATCTCCCGCAAGCCAATTTATTCAATAATGTGCAATGCAATACAAGCCATGCGCTTGCGAATTGCGGTAAATACGTTTTACACTAAGTGCCTTTTCATTTATGTGTGAAATTATACGTACGATTGATACTTACCGTTTGTCGATTATATTATCAATGTTGGATGGATATAAATTAGAAGCAATAGGGGAAAGTTTGTATGAAAATGTAATTTTGTGTGACGTAGATTAGCTAATGAGTGGGTACCTACTTGCCTGAGACTGTGAATCGACAGTTGCCAAATGACGAAAGAAATTAAATGAAATATATGTAGAAATGTATGAAATTAACTTAAATCAAATAAATATCTGAGAATGTAACAATTTCCACGGGTTTACGATTTATAAAGTCAACTGAAGAGTTTACAAGCTCAGATCATGAACTTCTTATTTATATATCCTTGTCAAACGCGCAACTTTCTAAGACCACAATTTATAGACGATGCTATTGCGATGCGAAGTGTTATCGTTATATCGTGAAGTTGTACAATGTGACTGACAAATTAATAAATACTGTAAATGCATCTTTACAACGCTGTATAGATTTGCTTGCAAAGTCTCGTACGTTTTATGAACGTGTATTGGTGTTTAATTGATGATAGAAAATTTTAACGTGATAAACATTTCTATAGGTTTATCTGCCGTGTTTGATAAATGACTGTCGTAAATAAGAGGTATTGTTACTAGCTTTTACCGGTTACATACTATTGGCATATGGCAATAGTGATGTTTATGTAAAAAATTAGAGTTGTTTTTTATTATTTTAATTTTATGCCTGCCTCATTTTTAGGGTTCTGAAGTAAAATCGGAACCCTTATAGTTTCGCCATGTCCGTCCGTCCGTCTATCCGAAGCATAGCACCGATACCTACTCTTAGCGCTAGAAAGCTGTAATTTGGCACGGATATTATATATTATATTTATTAAAACTCCAAACTTATAGAATAAAATAATGAAACTTTTTTTTCAGGGTGACTCTCTTACAGGTAACGTGAGGATGAATTTTTTTCGTTGCGCCCCCTATAGTGTGGAGAATCGTTGAAAAAGTCTTTTAAAAATATTATGGGTCTTCTAAAACCATTTTTGGACTTAGGGCTTTGATTGCGAAATATTTGGCTTTAAAGTGCATTTAAAGTAATTTTGGTTAGAGTCAAGTCTCCCTGTCGGCTACATGGTTGGAGTATGACAATTGAAAAATTCTCAAAAATAGATTATATGTTGAATAATTTACAAAACTATCACGTTTATGTCAGCATAAGTAGTTAATGAGTAACAGTCGATAAACTTACTATTTCGGAACCCTACGTTGCGCGTGGCCTGACACGCATATGCCCGATTTTTTAAATTACAAATGATGATAAAATGACACGTTACTGTAACATTGTTCAACGAAAAAACGAGCTACCTATAGGTAGTTAATTTTCAAAATAAATTTTAATAATTTGTACTTAAACCAGTCAGTTTCATTTTATTTTACTACCAGTAGGCTTTTATAAATTAGTTTATACAAAAACCCACTGCAATCTATAGTAAATAATAGCTCACAGCGATTCCGTGAAGATTTTGAAATGCAAGCAGGGAAGTTGTTTGGATTGCAGCGCAGTGTTAATATTTGCATTTCCTTTCCAATTGGACGGAACAGGCAAATCTTTCTAATGCCAACAAAATAAACCTGCACACAATTGCGTTGTTGTTGTTCAAACGAACAGGGCTGCTAACGTTAAAGTATTATTTATTCATGACCAATGTGTTCAAATAGAATGACCAATCAAATGACCAATCAGATAACCATCTGATTAGTCATCAGGCGGTCTATTATGTACTCTGAATTCCAGCCAAGTTCCAGTGTAAGCGTCAAATTAGTGTTACTGAAGCGGTCACGTGACACTTTTTAGCCAATCATCATCATCATCAATCATACCTCGTTTAAAGCCCGGTAAATGAATTGCCTGGAACATGAATGGTTTTACAAAAGTTCATAAATCCGCAGGTCAGGTCAACTCAGATGACCGTTGTAGATACTCCTCTTCTATCAGAATACTTTTTTAATTGAGACTGCAAAATATCCATATTTGTAGATTAGATATACTTACTTTTAATAATAAAGTAGTGGCGATAATAATTCATAATATTGGATGAGAAACAAATGCAGATTTAGTAAAATAAAAAAGTTGATTAGTGGGTTTTGTTTAACCAGCTGAGCCAGTGGTTTCACTTTGCCTGACGTCACGGACCACGGTGACGCGCGACCGCAGTTCTTACTATCAAGAACTATAATGGTTAACTATACTTGGTTACCACCTAACATCAAGTAAATATGTGGTGTATCTGTTTTTTGCTGTTAAATATTAACTTTTAATGTTGGAACGAAGTTCCTTATCGCGCGTTGTGAACGGGGGCTAGACGGAAAATTACGACACTTTTTGATTCTTACGAATGACGACACTTTTTTTGAAGTGATTCAGAGAGTTTTACAGAGATGGCGCTGTACAACAAAACAATACTTAAATCGAAAGAAACTTCGTTCCATCCGAGTGTCCCTTGACACCTCTCATGATTTTTTTCAATTCTTTTTTGTTTGCCACATAAAAAATATTTTGTTTAGATAAAATAACAATAATCATTTGTTTGATAAAATAATTCATTTAAATTAATTTCCAACACTTAACATGACATATTCGTACACGTCTATCATACAATTACAGCTGACAGCGTATGATGGATGGCATTGTATACTAACAGACTGCATAGATGTGAACTTCCTACTAATATTATACTCGTAAATGTTAAAGGTTGGGAAGATGTTTGGGTTTTGTCTTTTTATTACACGCTAACCGAATTAAGATGAAACTTGGCACACATATAGACCCTGATTAGAGCAAGAAAAGAATAGATTTTGTAAATTAAGAAATATAACTGAAAAGTAAAAGGTTTATGTTGAACGCACATATATCCGCATCGTCCGCCCCGGACGCTCCGTATGCGGATACTCTCGCACATAATTATGTCCGGATTCGCCGTAAGGTAAACGGCCCAATATCCGTGAAATTTTGATATTCGCTGACTTTGCAGGTCTGTTATTCAAAAACTGATAATCTTATTAAAACGAGATATACATGACTTGGTAGGTAATTTATTCTAGTTCTCAGATTATTGTATCGTTTTATATTAATACAAAGATTTATCCACAATAATTTCAAAAAAACTAAAAATAGGCCATTTGTCCCAGTACCCGTTAGATTTGTACTAGTATTCGGTAAATTGTCCTGGAATCCGGTAAATTTTACCGCTAATTTAAACTCTATTGCTTGACATTAAAGTTCACAGAAATATTGCATTTTTGTCTTAAAACAGGTTTTATACCAATGAATACACGTTAATTTTAATAAAATATACAAAATATATTTAAGACAAATTATACATATATATGAATCACATTATTTTAAGTACTACTTACTGCAATTATTTGTGAAATTGTAAGTATTAGGTCTTTACCTATGAAATTGGAAATTTATATAAATTTATATATACAATTTTGCCATTTTGATGGCAGTTTGTTTATCCCTTTACTGTAGAAGTCTGCCGGACGGGACGCGATGAAGTCCGCGAAAGCGTTTTGAACTACCTCTCGGATGTTGAACTTTTTCCCACTTAAAAAATTGTCCAAATTTTGAAAAAAGTAGAAATCTGTTTTGGCAAGGTTCGGTGAGTACGGCAGGTGACGGAGAGCAAGAGCAACTGTAACTCTTTTAGCTTTGCGATGGTCTGTTGTGAAGTGTGAGCTCGCGGTTTGTCGTGGAAAAGCAATGGTGAAGAACGATTGGCCAGTCTTGGTTCTTGAATTGCGAGATTCTCCATCTTTGTTTACAATTCGTGGCAATAGACATCTAACGTTACTATTGTGCCATTCGGTAAAAAGCTGTGATGTACAAGTCCGGCACTGGTCCACCAGACAGTTACCATCACCTTCCTAGGAGTAATGTTTTTTAGCGCACTGATTAGGTGCTGTACCCGGGTCCACCCACTGAGACGAAGACTTAGGGTTGTCGTACAAGATCCACTTTTCATCGCAGGTAACAGTTCCATTTAGAATTCCGTCGTTTCTATGATGATTTAATAGTGCTATGCATGCTTCGACGCGCAAGTCTCGCTGTTGGTCGCTTAATGCGTGTGGCACCCACTTATCTAGCTTATTTATCTTTCCGATTTGACGTAAGTGCTTCATTATTGTTTGAAACTAACTCCAAAGCTCGCAGCAAGCTCAGCCATGGATTGAGTTAAATCCACTATCGCCTTCAATTCGTCGTTGTCGACAATGGTTACAAGTCGACCGCGAGGCTCGTTCTTCAACTTAAAATTTCCAGATTTAAAACGATTGAATCAATAATGGACCATGTTTATGCAAGCAGTGTTAGGGACGGCATATACGGGACATGTCATTAATGTTTCGTGTTGTTTGTGCAGCGGTACTTCCACGTAAGAACTCATATTCGAAAATTGTACGAATTTTCAATTTATCCATGGCGCCAAAAACTACCACAATTTCACAAAAAAAATCACTATCTAAAACCAGATGACTGAATTTGAAATTAAAATAACACGGCTTTGAAATAAAATTTATTTGAATTTCGAATTGCTCGCCAATACACAGATAAGTAAATCTGAAAATGCTGGTTATAAAATGTCCAATTTCATGGGTAAAAAAGACCTATTTTATCATAACTTTGGTAACAAATATCTATCTAACAGGCTCTTAAAGTCCACTGCTGGACATAGGCCTTTCCTAATTAACGCCACACCAACCGGTCCTGGGTCTTCTAAATCTAGCGGCTTTCCGCTGTCTTCTTTAGGTCATCTGTCCAATTTCATAGGTAAAAAAGACCTATTTTATTATAACTTTGGTAACAAATATCTATCTAACAGGCTCTTAAAGTCCACTGCTGGACATAGGCCTTTGCTAATTAACGCCACAGCAACCGGTCCTGGATCTTCTAAGTCTAGCGGCTTCCCGCTGTCTTCTTTAGGTCATCTGGTCGACGTTTAGGTCGTCTGGACGACCAGTGATTTACCGAGACGTGGCTACAATTTGACTTTGTGACCCCATCGGTTATCTGTCCTTCGAACGATGTGGCCTGCCAATTGCCACTTCAGTCGGCTAACACTGTGAGCTACGTCGGTAACTTTTGTTTGCCTACGGACTTCATCGTTACGAATCTTATCTCGTAGTGAAATACCTAACGTAGCTCGTTTCATAGCGGGCTGCGTGACTTACACCCAGTTGCACAAACGATCTTTAATTTTTAAAGACGACATTAAACACTAATCTTTCATTAAATGGTTGCACAAAGCAAAATTTAAACAGATTTTAAAGATCCATTAAATTTAATTAATGAAACGTCCAACTATCTGTTTACACAGATTTTGCGTTGCACGAAACGTCATTAGCGCTAATGAAGACCTAATGAGCCTTTAGTTTGACAGTTCAGGAAACAAATATTTAATTGGTCAAAAAGCGTCCATTAAATCGAGTATTTCAGTAATTACATAAAATTTTTCCTGCAATATTGTGTTAAAAATGTCTTTATCCAGTCTTTCATCGTTGTCTGATCCAGAAGAAGAAGTTTCCCGCTGCGAAATTCCAGACAGGGAAAATTTATTTATAAAACGCGATGGAGAAGACTTTCGTGTAAGGTACAGACTTTCTAAGGATGCGGTACTTCAAATCCTACGTATCCTTAATTTAGAACCTGTGACTCAAATAAATAAAGTCATCGATGGCCTTACAAGTGCTTGGTGATTTAGATAACAACCACAAATCAACAGTTTGTAGAATAGTTTAAAAAGTTACTCGTGAACTGGCAAAATTAAGCTAATAAAAAATTACTTGGTTTACAATTTTACAAATATTTCGAAATTAACATCACAAACGCACTTACCGTTTTATTAATCTGGGTCACAAGGAACCAACGAATATATTAGCAAGTTGTGATGGCAAAAAACACTTCCTTTCACAATGAAAATAGTAAAGTTTTCAAGACCTCATTTAACCTGCATTCAAGGGACTCACTTCAAGACCTTTTTTAATATGTTGGCCAAACCTCACTTGAATCCAGGGTACCTAACTATTTCAAGAAAAAAAATAATGCAGATTTCAAAAAATATAAATTTCGGAACATTTTTCTTTCAAAATTTTTGGCTATAGTCTGTAGATTGTCATTTTTAGTTTTGTATCTATTCACCCCTGCAATTCTATTCACAAATGTCAAATCACAATTGATAACTGACAGTAGTGACACGAGCAGCCAATTTGACAGATATACGTATTTTTTACGCACAATGATTGGCTATTTGCAATCTTTTCATTCATTCGATGTTCATTCGTTATCTAATGTCGTCTTTAGTTAATGGAACTTTAGTGAGACCTAATGTTGGTGGTAAAAGTTATATGCAACGACTTTAAAATAAAGATTTCATTAGCACTATTGACGCCTTTAAGTAATGACGCATTAATGAAGAGCTTTGTGCAACTGGGTGTTAGAGCCTTTGAATGAGGCCAACGCCAAAAGACCACGTCTTGGGTCCATAAGTTTACACTGGCAACATACATTGCTCAAACACTTTCGACTTCAGGCACTGAGGAATTTTGGATGAAAATATATGTCGTAATTTCCCGAACGCTGCCAAGCCGAGTTGGATACTTCGAGTTAGTCGTTCGTTCGAGTTGTTCGAATTCGATGTTGGACTTACCCATCTGGATCATTTGTCCCAGGTAAATGTACTCGTCGACAACTACGTGAGCAGTGCCGTCAACAACTATTTGTACGGGTGTGACATGGACATTAGACATGATTTTTGTCTTGTCCATGTTCATTTTAAGACTCACCCATTGTGAGGTACTGTGAGGTCCCCTAGCATAGTCCTAACATAGGATTACTGTATCGTCAGCAAATCGAAGATGTGTGAGGTGTCCACCATTGATGTTAATGCGGAGCCCTTTACACTCCATTAGCTTGAAAATGTCTTCCAAAGCAACGGTGAATAGTTTCCGGGAAATAACGCCCCCTTGCCTGACACCCCTCGGCAATTGGATGGGGTTCGTGATTCTATTGTGTAATCGGACTGACATGGTGGCTGATTTGTATAAATATACATTTCAACACCTCGATATATCGATGTCTGGCACCGCTGAAGAGACTCCAGCACCGCCCAGGTCTCGATAGAATCGAAGGCTTTTTCGTAATCCACATAAGCTACACAGAGCGGCAGGTTATACTCTATATGGTGCTATAGCTTTTTCGGAATCTGGATTGTTCGGGAGGCTGGAAGTCGTTAAGTCTACGTGCTATGCGATTAGAGAGTACCCTTGAAAACTGCTTGTAAACGTGGCTCAGAAGTGCAATGGGCCTATAGTTCTTCAAAACTACTGATAACGGAATCAAACAACTTCTGAAGCACTAGTAAGAGAGACTTTCCTCTAGCTTTTAACAGCTCAGTTATGATTCCGTCATCGCCCGGTGGCTTGTTGTTCTTAAGCTGCTTCAGGGCCCTTCAATTTCATACAGACTGACGTCCGGGGTATCTTCGGTATAGTGTCGGGTCAACTTAGCTCGCTTGTCGTTAGCCTATCCTACGATCCTGCGAGATCTGCTTACTGAAGCACCTGTACTCTGCCATAGAGGCTGGAGACTGCACACACAGTTCTCGTAAGACCCTCATAAGACCGAGTGTATGTTCTGAGAGAATCCGAGAACTACCACGGAGGCGGGTTTTATAGAACTTTAACCCTACCTCGTGGACTGTTGCTACCATCCTGTTATTGCACTAGTCAACTGTATCACAATAATATAAGCACGCGAATCGATTCTGCAACTCCAACTGAAAGTTCTCGGAGCCTTGGATTTGGACAGCTGTTGGGCGGAGAGTTCATTTCATTAGGTGAGACCGCTTGAGCTTGACGTTGATATTTAATGTGCCTCGTACCATTTGGTGATCGCTCCCGGTTTTAAACCTACTAATCACTGAGACATCATTAAATATGTGCCGTTTGTCGGCTGACAAAGATAGTTTTCATTCTGGCTAGAATGAAATCTATCTCATTCTTTGTGGAACCGCCAGGGCTAATCCAAGTCCATTTGCGCTGAGGCTTCTTCTTGAAGTTCTTGAAGAAGGAGTTCATCATATAGAGGTTTTACTTTTCCAGAAAGTTAGCCAGCAAGTGGCCTCGTTGGTTCCGACATCCAATGCCAAAAGGCCTCACCTTTTTTTCGTCGCCATTTCGCATGCCTATTCGAGCGTTAAAGTCCTCCATCACAACTGTGAAATGAGATTTAGAGGTATGCATGGCTCTACTATAATAATATCCTCACATAACCTCCACCTCAGCGTCAGAATGTGTCGAAGTCGGATCGTAGTACGACCTTCAATGAATACCGTTTGGATATTGTGAGTGTAATATACGCTACCCTGGTCGACACGCTCCGAACTTGTATTACGTTGTTGATGAGGGACTTGTGGATAAGAAACCCGACACCACCTTGGGACAGCTGTTCGCCCTCCCGGTGATAGAAAGGTTGCCGGATTTGAGTATTATCATGTCCTCCCCCTGTCTTCGGACTTCGGATAATACCAATATGCTCCAGTTCAACCTGTTCATCTTAGCTTCCAGCTCGTAGGTATATCTTATCATCGGTTTTCATTGTCCTGGTATTGAATGTTGCCAAGTGCAGAGGTCGTTGTTGCTTATGGTGGTAACCCAATCTCTTCTGGCGAATCTTCGCATCCCCTGCCCCACCGTTACCGTAACCGCTACCGTAGTCAGGAATAGTGGGACTGCCGGAGACTGGGGGCCGTGGTTTTTCCGTGTATGCCATAGGTGATGACCGCAGGTAATATGACCGGTATTTGTTCATCTATTGGATTTTAATCCTATTAGTCGCCTTTTACAACATCCCAGGAAAAACTGCAGTGGTGCTATTCTACAAAGTGAACCCGGACACCACTTGGGTCATTAGTAACAAATATATATACCACTAACCTTACATGAATCAGTATATCAGATAGAAAACGCTTAAGTACCCGTACAAAATAGAAGAAATTGAACTTGCTATCTATCTAGTATTCAAAATAAGGTAACTATGCTTTAACTTATGGCTTCATATCAACTTATGGCTTCATTTTAACAAACCCTACATTTGAATACAATCAGGTTTACTGAAAGAACTAGATATAAACAACGTTGAACGTGGGATACCGTACTGCCTGGTAGCAGCTGAAATTAAGGCCCCTTTTTCGACTGCCTCCATGTCCTTTAATATGGCCTTCTGCTTCTCAGTAATGATTGGTTGAAATTTAAAAATTAAACATCTCTTGCAAGTTATGCCACATGCCTTAATATCCATCTTAATTTTCTAGCAATAATATAGAATTACTACAAAAAAACGAAAAAGCAACCAAAATAAACTTGATTGGTACATATTATTAATTCCAAGGAATGTGAGACTTTAACTCAAGGCAATAAGGACCATGACAGGTTTAGGGGCAAGTTTTAATGCACGTACCAGTATCCGGCAGAAAAGTGTACAGTTTCAAGCTAAAATGAGACTTATGTGAAGGCAATAAGGTTCAATAACGATACTTTAACGGGTTATGGTACAAGTTTGATGCGCGAACCAATATCCGACAGAAAATGTACGATTTTGCCGGGTACTAGGTCCAGTAGGGATTTATGAGTACCAATAGATGTGAAACGTTAAATTATTAACATTCCAATTAGATTCATTTAAAGTTGTAGGTTATATCGCTAGATAATTTATTCAAATATTTAAATAATGTAATCCTCCTATCGTATTGTTATTCGCAGCAGCATGGAAAGCTCAACAGTATAACGCGGTGACGTCCTAGTTCAGTGACAGAACTTAGCACTTTTGTAATAAATTCCTTTATGCCACTTTTAATGTTAAACAGTTTCGAGACCATTGCACTTTTTAGTCATTGTTGCATTAGCATTTGTGCAAAATATTACCAAGAATATGTTGCCAATAACAAACTTTAAGGTAATATTGCTAGAATGGTGTAATGATAGAAAAACTGACTAGTTACCGGTTACTCGGACCTTACCGGGAATACGTACTTCTACCCTACGGATTTTTTAGTATTGCCAACAATTTTTGCAGTTTCTTCCAACCTCTACTGAAAAACGGTGAAGACGGTTTGATTCAGCTATGGAAAAATAGTAAACAACAATTAATTTTTCAAATACATGGCTACTGATTCACCCCTAGATGCATATTATTCATATGGATTGCTTCACTAGGTACTGCGGTAGGACTACACCTCATAGTAGCAGAAGTAAGTAGAAGTCTAGTTTCGTCTGGAGAGATCTTCCCTTTAAAAATGAACGCGGCTTGATGACCCGTTGCATTTAAAATTATTGCCTCCTAATGAAAATAACACCTGAAATAACTAATTTAGGCACCTACAGCTAGTAAATAAGAGCCTTTGCACACGGAGCGTTTTTGAAGCGCATCCAACGAAAACGCGTGGAAATTACGCGTTTTCCGCGCTGCAAATTACGAGATAGACGAGGCGTTTTCTCGTACGATCGCGTTTTCGGCGCCGTAAAAATACGCTGTGTGCAGAGGCTCTAACTGGTAAAAAATCTGTATGTTATGTGAATCTCACTTTAACCGGTCATATTGTATGACTCATATACCATGATTGAACCCGTCATATTCCGCTCAAATCGTAGGATCACTAGAAACTATTGTATACTATCTTGACGCAATATAATATCTTCAAAGTGGGTATTTAAAGATTGCTACGATGGTATCTTTAAACCGGCGTAATATTCACTGATGCACTTGCTATTGAAGCGGCTTTTCACACAGCTATTGCTTCTTCGAAGGCCTAATCAGTAATCACTTCTTAAAAGGTTGCTCAAGCTGATAGGCTTACAGTCAGGTCTTAGACATCTTAACTCCTACAATAGCTGTAAACGCATTAAATACTATAAATCTTAATGCAACCAGCATTAAATAACATTATCAATTCAATTAATTAAAGATTACTAGCAAGCTTGCCGTTAGTTTCACAGAATAGACGCGGCAATTTGCTGTATCTAGCTAATTTGTATATTTTGTACGTTTGCAAAATAATAATTTATGTGTAGACGTTTGGATAGTAGATAGGTTAGGTAATGCTTAGATTGAAGTAACAGAAGACGGAAAACATTCTATGTACTTACTATTCATACCAACTTACCCCCCTTGTATTTGAGTGAGGAAGAAAAATACCATGCTGGATTACGTAATTTTAGTATTTACAAGCTATCACGCCCATCTTCATACGTCTTAAATACGCCATACGTTAAAAACCATGCTGATTTCTGCCAGTAACTTCCGCACTGGCAGTGGTAGCTTGTATATACCGGAATTACGTAATCTGGTATTTTTCTTCCTGACTCAATTACAAGGCGCTGACTTATCTATGTTCAAACCTATATTCCTAAAAAAACAGTCATGGTGTCACGCTATGCCACGATCGTAGAATTGTCAATAAAATAACGAAGTTTCAAATGCTAATTAAGTTTCACTATAAAGTTTGCCTGAAGTCATCTGTGATTAATTATTTACTGAATTATTATTGTTCCTAATAAAATTATTATTCATATTTTTTTTTGTAATATCTATCCATTTTGCTTGTGTCAAAACTAATTTAATTGAAAGACTCTTGCTCATCATGGACACTTTGGCCAGTAATGATAGTGATGCATATGTAACATAAGGCACCATTACCTAAACTTGTTATAGATAACATCCCAATCACTTTTTTTTTTTTTTTTTTTTACACAAATAAGTTAATGCTTGACCACAATCCCACCTGATGGTAAGTGGAGATGTGGTCCAAGGTGGTGAGCACATTAACTTAGTAAAAGCCTATTCACTCTTTTCTTGAAGACATCCACATCATAGGCAGGCGGGAACGCCGACGCAGGCAAGTTATTCCAGTCCTTGGCGGTGCGTATAACGAATGACGAGCCAAACTGCCTCGTCCTTACCGGCGGGATGTTCACAACAAAAGGATGGATACCCGCCGTGCGTCGTGTCGTTCGATGGCGAAATGGAGATGGGGGAATTAAATCAAACAATTCCTGTGCACACTCTCCGAAATGTGCCCTGTAGAAAACCGAGAGGCTGGCTACTCTACGCCTGTGCTCGAGGCTTTGCAGATTGGTCTCAACCAAATCTGGGTCACCAATGAGCCTCTTCGCACGCCTCTCCATCGAGTCCAATGCAGAAAGGTGACATTTGGCTGCACCTGCCCAAATGTGCGAACAGTACTCCACACACGGCCGAACCTGAGCTTTATACAAGGTTAAGAGTTGCCTCGGTGTGAAGTACCGCCGCACTTTTGCAAGGACACCAAGTTTCCTTGCAGCAGCCTTAGCCTTGGTCTCAATGAACCGCCCAAAGTTGAGTTTCGAGGATATCTCTACTCCTAACAACTGAAGGCAGTCGGTATAATCCAAGGACACATTCCGAAAAGTAGGAGCCAAGGTAAGCGGGCTCCTCTTGGCGGTGAATAGACACGTCTGCGTTTTAGCGGCGTTGAATCTCACAAGATTGGCTTCGCCCCACTCGGACACAGCCCGAAGTGTGAGATTCACACGAACCACCATGGCCTCTCTTTGAGACTGAATTTCGTCCTGACTGGCCCTGGAACTTGGTAGGTATCTCTCTACCACTGTGCTGTCGTCTGCGTACCCATAAATACCGGGCATAAGCAGGTCATTTATATGCAGCAGAAATAGAGTGGCGGAGAGAACGGACCCCTGAGGAACTCCAGCATTTGTAGCCATCGTTCTCGATGAACAACCATCGACTACAACGCGGAAAGACCGGTCACTCAGGAAGTCCTTTACCCAGTGGATAAGGCCAGGGGATATGCCATAAGCTGGAAGCTTGCTTAGAAGGCTAGCGTGCCAGACCTTATCGAAGGCCTTCGAAACATCAAGGGAGACAGCAAGTGCTTCCCCATTGTTATCGAGGGCCTCGCCCCATATGTGTGTGGCATACGCTAGAAGATCTCCTGTTGACCGGTTTCGGCGGAACCCGTACTGCCGGTCGCTAAGGAGATCATTCTGTTCTAGATATGCCATGAGGCGCCTATTCAATGTACGCTCCATAATCTTGCAGAGTATGGAGGTAATTGAGATAGGCCGATAGTTGGCGGGGTCAGCACGGCTACCTTTCTTGGGTACGGGCTGCACGTTGGCAAGCTTCCAGGATTTAGGCACTGATCCAGTCTCAAATGAAAGACGGAACAGACGTGTCAATACAGGAGACAACTCGGGTGCACATGTCTTGAGCACTATCGCTGGAATACCGTCCGGTCCACTGGCTTTATTCACGTCTAGACACCGCAAGGTTTTAAGGACTTCTTTGTTTGTAATGCGGATCTCCGGCATAGAGATACCGCAATGAGTCAACTGGGGTGGTACGTTATTGCTGATATCTAGACGTGAATTCTCGGCAAAAAGAGATGCGAATAAGTCCGCTTTCTCCTTAGCCGTATGAGCCAGGGAACCATCCGGTCTTAGCAGCGGAGGCAGCATAGGTCGACAGAAATTATTCTCGACCGCTTTGGCGAGAGACCAAAAAGCTCTACTACCGGACGGTTGGGTAGAGAGTTTTGCGCCGATGTGACTGATGCGGTCGGAATTCGCCTTCTTTAATGCCTTTTTGTAAGACTTGGCGGCTTGATTAAAAGCTTTCTTCTTAGCGCTGACGTCCGGAGCTTTGCGGCTTCGAGCATCCATCCAGGTTAAGTAAGCCGAATGCTTACGCTGCTCGGCTTGCTCACATTCGGCGGTGAACCATGGGCGGGCTTTGCCATCGATGGGTACATCAGAAAAAGGGATGAAATACTCCATCGCTTGACGTACCACATCGGTTATAGCATCCGCGCAGCTCGACGGATCGTCAGAAGAGAAGCAAACCTGCCGCCAAGGATAAGATGCGAAGAAGTGTCGCATCTCATCCCAATCTGCTGACTTGTATCGCCACATTCGTCGGTTACCACGGGGCTCGCAGTCCGGAGGGGAATATGTCGATACAGATTTCACCAGACAGTGATCAGAAGTTCCCAACGGGGAGGAAACTTGGACATCATACCTGTCTGGATCAGTTGTCAGCAGAAGGTCTAGGCAGTTGGCCGTGTGGCTGTCGATATCGGGCACCCGGGTCGCTTGCCTTACCAGCTGGGAGAGTCCAAGCGTCAGGGCAAAATTCCAGGCTTCTCTCCCAGCATGGTCGGTTTTCTGGTATGGGAACAGCCAGTCTTGATGACAGGCGTTAAAGTCCCCCAGAAAAACCAGCTGCGCTATGGGGTGCCGATGTAAAGCCATATCAGCTGCCTCGCTGAGATGTTGGAATAGACGAGTTGTCTCCTGGTCACCACTGTGCGATCGGTAAACACAGGAGTATAGGATCTGGTCAACACCTGTGTCTACCAAAACCCAAATTGTGGAAAGAGTGGGGTCTTCAAGATGACGGAGACGCTGGCAACAAATGTCGTTGCGGGCATACACACAGACTCCGGCGCGAGGGTGAAAATTATGCTCTAAGGTGTATCCTGGGTAGTCGAGGTATGCCGCGCTCAATGGACTTCGAATCTGCGTCTCCGTTAAAAAGAGCAGGTGCGGCTTAGCAGTCTCAAGGTGGTGGTGGACTGCAGTGAGATTTGAGTGCAGTCCACGGATGTTTGTAAACTGCACTTGGAGTGAGGGGACGTGCAACCGCTGTACAAAACTTTTTCTCTTGCTCTTTTTCGCCATGATAATTAGGAGTGAATAGGATAGGAGATGGCAGTTGAACGAGGCGTCACGTTACTGACCAAGTGACGGTATCGGAATCGTTGTGTCATTGGGGGCTTAGTCTGGAGACCGCGGGGACGCCCGAACCCCCCCGGAGATCGCCATCAGGTCCCCTCATCCGGTCGCCAACCGGCATGATGGAGCCACTCCGGGATTTTTCGCAGTTGGCGGGGCAGCCTTTCATGGGTGGCTTTCCCACTACTTGGGCCCCCTACTGACTACGGTCGGCCAGCGGTGCACCGTGCTTCGGATCCCGCTGCCCTCCTCGACTAAGCTCCCGGCACAACAAAATACCAATCCGTCACCACCGGTCTGCTAACGCAACGCAACTGTTCAGACCCATCTCCCATTCGGCTTCACCGGACATCATGCCGGAACACGACGAATCGTTTGGCGGCATGGCTTTGTCTGGTGGGTGGTAACTGAAAGCCGGTAGCCGATGTTGTGGCCTACCACCAGAGTTGCTGCTCGTTTAGCACTACCCAGGGGACACGTGTAGGGTAATCATGTCTTCAAGTATCTTCCTACGGACGCAAGCAGCTCATCCCCCTTAGAGTAAGTAATGGCATAAAAATACCTGGATAGAATATCTGGTTGAATTATTTATTTTGCCGATGGTACCTACTTCCAATTTATGTCATACCAATTCTGTGATTTAGTACGGTTTTATCAGACAAGTAATTTGTCACTAGAATCAAACACTCGAGACTAGAAAATGGATGAAATACGACTAATGTATTGGCGACCAAAGTCCTTTCACACTAGCGATATTAACGGAAACATTCTCCAAACGTTTAGCACGCTTAGAATCCAAATTAAAATGTTCGTAGATAGAGCATGTAATTTACTTTTGGAATAAACAAATTCTCGCCACAATACAAAATTGTATGTGAGTCTAGCTGAACCGTACCCACTTTGCTGGGTATCAAACATTTTTACTTGTGAAGAAGTAAAAAATATTATTAACCACAATATAATTCTTGACAAAAACTAACCGACTTCAATATTAGGGATGACTCAAAAACTCCTCGTCAAAACTCACTCAAATTTAAATGTCCCATTTAAATTGACAAGCATCAGCTTTCGAATATAAAAAGAATCATCAAAATCGGTACACCCAGTAAAAAGTTATAAGGTAAAAATATAGCCTATGTTACTCAGGAAATTCAGAAATAATGTAGCTTTCTATTGGTGAAAGAATTTTTGAGATCGGTCCAGTAGTTTTTGTTTTTAATCGTTACTAACATACAAAAATACCTACAAATATTTCCTCTTTATAATATAAGTGTAGATAGTGTTAGATTAGATTAGTGTCGATAATGTTAATGTCAATCAATTCATTTTAATTAATTTACCTTTAAATAATTAATATTTTAAAAATACTGATGATGATGAGAGGAAGTAGTTTTAATTCAGCTTGCAAGTTTTATATATATTTATGCTGACAAAGTAACGAACAAAGCAAGTGTAACAAAAGCTTGTGATAAAAACAATAAAACATCCATTTATATCATGAGATAAATAAATAAAAGAAAGTGACAAAAATTAAATTGCGAGCGTGAGCTTATATCCTTATTTAACAACAATTACACTTGTTAATAAATATAGTGGTGAACACAAAGTGTAACAAAATTTGGTTCATTCCCACTAGCTCTACTCGTTTGTCCTATGATCCTATCGTAGAACTAGTGGGATTTTTTTTCTCACTAGTTCTATCGTAGGACTAGTGGGAACAAAAGCCGTATATACCGCTTTGTTCTCACTAATTGTACTCGTTATTCCGATAGCCGGACGAGTGGGATTTTTTTTCTCAATGAACTAATATACTAACGTTCATTCACTGCTGTCAATACATTTGAAGATTCTTGAGGATTCAATTTCTTTATTTGCGTTCCATGTTCGTTCGTATGAAAGGACTGTTATTCATTGTTATATATCATTAAGAGTGCTTTGGCTATAGAAATTAGAAATCTCAGATGTTTGTAACGGTTTGAATTATAAGACACCTCAAAAAGATTTACAATCTAATTCCCGAATAGACTGTGGCGATGGATTTTAGTTGAGAATGTTTCTCGAGTTGGAAATATTACGTAGTTCCATAAATAATTATTAGTATTTTCTTGCACGCACGCGCTGTTTTCTGATTATTTGAGTTATTGATGTGTCGTAGTTAGTATGTTTTATATTAACGTTATTAAAAGGTTTTGTTAGTTTTATTTATAATAGCTTGCCCTGTTTGGGTCAAATCTTGCAAGCTTAATTAGATCCACTTATCCTGAGTTGTTTTACATAATTATTACTATATATCATTATTTTATGACAATGCATTTTTGTAACAAGCATGACCTGACTATACACAAAGGTAGGATGCCAGGTCGGCAAATCAAAAAGCCGGACAGACCAGCCAGTTTGGCCGGACACTTGGGTAAAAAGGCCGGACTCCCTAAATTATCAGAAAATTTAAGGTTTTGCAATTGGTCAAAACCAGAAAAGGTTTTGTTTGACGTCAACTTTAACGTTTTCTTCGAGGATACTATTAGTTTCAGAAACTTGATTAAATTCTGCATGAATGTCTTTTAACGGACACAGTTTAATTTGGTCGGACACGGACTCAAAAAGCCTAAACCTGTCCGGATTTATCCGGAAGCCTGGCAACTCTACACACAGGGTTGGTTTTAGCCGTTCTACAACGACACTATAAAACCATGTACTTAGTTGTTTAGACTATTAACTTGTATGTAAGAATGTATTAAAATGCAACCAATTGTTCCACTGCTGGGCTCATGTCTCCTGTCACCATGCGAGGGTTATCAATCCACGCTGATTAAATGCAAAGTTTTAACACAAAAATAACCTATATCCTCACTATGTTTCCCTTCCCTGAAAATAATTGAAATTCACTGAAGGTAAATAAATTAATTCGTAAACGATATCTTAAGTCGAACAAGATTTGAACCCAAATTTTAGGTTGTGGGAGACCAGAATTTAAAACTACCAAGCAATTACTGCATTTGCTTTGAACTGTGTCTATTTAATATTTCTTACGGTAGAAAATATTTTAAAGTTTGCTGTAATTAGTTAAAATTGTAGTTAGTTAAAAGGTTTATTTATTTATTCTTTTTGTAAGAACTATGAACAGGTTCTTACATGAGCGGACTTAATGCCTAGTGGCATTCTTTACCAGTCAACCCAGGGTGATGGTGAGAAATTTGTGGCAGGTTACTTTATTTTAGTATTTAACACTAAAATATCAAAAACTGCAAAAGATTTAGGTACTAAAATTGTGCTATTATGTCTTCTGTGGAGATTAAGCCTGTTTGTTTACAAAGAAACTATAATTAGCTTCTAATGAAATTAGTATTTACCAAGATGTTCATATAACTACTTAATACTAATAAAAGCCCAACATATCGTCGCAAAACTAATATGAATATAAATCATCGTATTCTACTCATTTATCATCATTAATAGGATCTAAGCTATAATACTGAGAGGAACGCAATAAAATATTTTATTGTGGCTGTCACAAAAGCAAAGGCGATCCCCAATTTTCGGCCCCGAACCATATGTAATCTGTGTTAGAACATCGGACTAGACAAGAGTAAACTATATACCAAAAAATTCGTCTTATTTATAAGATAAACATATTTAAATCTTAGCTTCAGCTGCTCTTGCCAAATGAACAAAATAATGCAAAAAAGTTTTCACAGTATTTACCTCATTACATACGATGTTATAATCGATTGAATCGATTGATAATTATCGATTGATGGAACATAATAATATGTTTTATATATTATTTATTGATTACAATTATAATATTAATTTAATTTTAACATATTCTCGTATTCCATTTAAATCAAAACTATGTAATATATTATAATTACCATTTAATCGTTACGCTAATTTTATTAAATTACATTTCGAATATTTTGACATCGATTAATCGATTGACAACAAAGATGATGTAATCCCTAATAATGTCATTTTGGTAACCATAGTATTTATAAATAACATCACTGTATTGTCATATTTGTCATCGATCTTTCATCTTTCTACGTTCTTTCTAGTTCTTGTATATTTTTACTATCAAATATTTTCAGCGTATTTGGAGTCCTATTTACTATTGAAACTCATCGACACGCACACAGTGATTTTAATTTTCTATTGTATTCGCTTTCGTACTTGTGTTTTGGTGAATGTGTTTCGCAGTTTCGCTACAATTTCTTGCAAACCAATACTATATGAATATGGACTCCTTAATCGCCTGTTTTGTGACTGACAAAGGTTCAGAATAAGTCCAGAACACTGGATAATGTACCCTATACATCTTTAGAAGATCAGGAGGTTGCTGTGGCCATACTTACAATGGGTATATTATGGTATCTTGATTGGGCAAGGTACCAACGAAATATAGCGCTTCCTGCACAACTAGACGAAATATTAATATAATATTATAATGATAACTAATAAAATCTCTTGAAATATGTAATAGCTTTTATTAAACAACCTTTTAATGACATTCGTTTTGGGTGAAAACCATTGAAGTAGTAGATAGTATAATAGTCACCCGCCAACTTAGTTTTAGCCATTAAACTCGTAGTTTAAGTGTTAGTATTTTTGAGAAACTTTTTATTTTATTACGTTTGTAATGATTATTCGTAGGTATTTGGTTTATAGTAAGTGCAACATACATATTAAATAGCACTGTGACACGAGTATGACATAATCATAACCTATAATTAAGGTGATTCATTCTAGGATTTCCTTAGTTGGCCATTGCTGGCAACCGTAAAAATTAGAGAAATTAAACATTTTGCAATGATCTAATTGACAGCCAATTTCCAGTCTTGTCTACCTGGGCCTGAGTTTCTATGGAAGCTGGGGTTCTCCTTTCAAAGGCTGTGTGTATTTTATGTTTTGAAGTTTCCAAATGCTTCTTTTAGTATGTTTTAGTTGTGTACTCTATCTACAACCTGACAGATACGCGTTGAATTAAAATGACATTTGTGATTTTTGCTACGATTTATTGATAAAATACAAAAATGAAAGAATAAATCGGTTAAGTATACAAATGAGTTAGGTTACGTAAGGGTCTTGAGGGGGAGGGGGTGGGGTCTTCCAAATATATAAAAATGGCAAAAATTGTCCTTACCTAATTATTGAATGGCCCCTTGTGTTTTGGTTATTTTCGCCTAACATAATTATTAATAACAAAATTATGTGTAGATTCTCTTACACAACATGCTAACAGTACAATCCTTACGTGATTACTTATATATTCTACGACGCGGGGTAAATTCGACCGGGTAACAGTATTTAATTGGTAACCTGACGAAGGTTTGACGCCGGCTGCCACTTTTTACCCCGCTAGGTTAATTGCGATGCCCTGTGCACTTTTTGTTCAATTAGCGATGCTTGTTTTGCCATTTGAGTAATTATCGGTGGACCCAACACCACACAGTATGGTATGGTGTTACTAAGTGGTGGTGTGTAAGTAATCGATGCCTTTAGAGAGCTTTTTTGATTAAATCTTGTAGTTAGTCTCTTATGTTATCTCTGCAGTCTCTTATCTTATCATAATTTTGTAGTTAACAATGGATGGTTAAAAAAGGCTTTTTTTCAATACTTTTATTAACGCTAGGTGGAAGTGAAAAAAGATCCATGGACTTTTAAAATGGAATTTAGTGGACATCGTGGAAAATTTAAATAAATACGTTCTGCTTTACTCTGTTAAGAACCTAGGATTTTAAACTTTTAAACTTAGTTCAGGTGATTGAAGGCTTGCAGTACCTATGGTCATTCATGCAGCATGATCGTCTTGGGACCGCTTTTGGTAAAGCATGCATGATCATGCAATCCTATAGTATACTCAGTGCCGGATTAAACAAGCGCGGGGACCGTAGCAAATTCTTTCAAAGAGCCATTGATCTACTATGGGTTCTAAAGTATAAAGTGGTAAAAAACAATTTCCAATACTCAACACGTTTATTTGCCATCTATAAATTACATCTTAATAATTTTCTTAAAAAATATGCTCTGTTAGATATGAGTGGGTTTAAATCTGCGGGGCCCCCTTTCGCGCGGGGCCCGTAGCAATTGCTACTCTTGCTACGTGGTTAATCCAGCACTGAGTATACTGAAGGGGTATCCTGTTCTGAATGTAAATGCATGTCTTGCTGCATGATCGCCTAAGAACAGCTTATATAAATCATTAAATTCCAGAGAAAACTTCAGTGATAATAACTAAGTTGATTCTATCATATCATATGTTTATAGGTATGCTAGTATGTATTTTTATTAGGCTGAAGATGTTGGGGGTCTAGTTTGTAACGAAGCGAATTATCGTCTGCGTGACTTCTTCTCTTTTAGCAAAGTATAGTAACAGACCGCTATCGATATAGATAGACGAAGATCGCGGTGAAAATGATTTGATTGACGAGTCACGGAAGAGTCGTGACTCGTGACTTGGAAAAAAGCTAAAGATTTTCTTACCTCGATTCTGTTGTCAACTCGAAAGAGCTGTTTTTAAACGGTATCCAAAAGACGGAAGTCAAGGAGTAAAAGCACGTACAATCAGTTCAGAGTTATTGAACTCGCTGAATGGAATAAACATATTTATTTTATAAGCGATTTATGGTGTTTTTGTGTGTAAAGAATCTTGTAGGTTCTACTAGAATGGTTGGTAGAAGACAAACAGAATAAAGAAGGCTGGGTTCGGTTCCTAAGCGGATGCTGTCTTCCTTAGGTCGCCAGTCAACCTGGTCGGAGGGTGTCTTATGCTCCTTTTTCCCAGTTGTGGGCGCCATTGTAGGACCTTCGATCTATGTGACCAGCCCATTGCCACTTCAGCCGGCTTATTCGATGAGCTATGTCGATTAACCTAATTCGTCTATGGATTTTATCATTTCTGGTTCGATCACGTAGAGAAACGTAAGATATTATATTTTGTTTAACAGTAGTTCATGCGTAATGTCAGGTATAATTAAGGTATCGTTAATATCGTTATAAACAGTAAGTACCTAGTTAATTAACATTCATCATGGATACAATAATATTCAAAGTTTTACGATTCAATAAACATTGATATTTGCTAATTAGTGGAGAGACCAAGATACTTGCCACGACACATAATTATTATCTACGGCTATTAAAATTAATTACGTAAATTATTATATTAATATTTATAAATTGTTTTTAATCAATAAAACTTGTCGGCTTGAGAGACTTGATCGTTTTAGTATTTAGTAACAAACATTGCTACGAAAGTCTAAAGACTGGGCTGTATTAAATAATAATAATATAATGAACAATAGTAATTCGTGGTTAATGATGTGGTTTTTAAATAATTCCCATTGTGGTGAAATAATGTACATGGAGCAAGAAAATAAAAAAAATACTGTTTGACAAAATATTTAAGTAATGAAAGTATTATAAATTAAGATCCTAAATTGACAGTAAATAAATAATTTTGAGACGGCGCAAAGAAAACAAGCAAGATTAATCATATAAAGCGTAAAATGCAGCGGCATGCGATGCACACGGCAGCAGCAGCGCGGCACATGGCGGCACACATCTTTTCACCATTTGTTTTTTCATCTGTTGGCACCGCCTCAAAATTATTTATTTACTGTTAATTAAGGATCTTAATTTATAATACTAAATGGTTAATTTAATTTTTCGCTTTTCAGTTTATTCTCGTTGTTTTAATTTTTTGTTAACAAGTAATAATTTTTTAATTTTTAGTTGCTGAAAAAATTTATAATCAACCATCGGTTAACAGGTTTAGTTTAGTTTTCCATTGGTTGCATTTTTTATAATCACTATAAAACACAGTAAGTATACCTACCTTATTTTAACCAATAACTCGTAAAGTTGACTGTAGTTATGGGTGGTAGATTCAGTTACCAGGTAAAAATGAAGTAGATGAAATATCAATAGGGGATTCTATTTTCGTACCTTAGGGGGCAAAATTTTTTTTCCAAATTTTAATGAAAATAACTCAAGGTATACGCTATCTCCAGTATATCCAGTACATAGTTATTGGGGTAAAGGGTAAACAATCTATCATTCTCTATTTTCATACCTTTAGGATAATAAAATTTTCAAAAAAAAATAGGACCAACTTCAAGACATACCCCATGCATTAAAAAAAGAATCATCAAAATTGGACCACCCTGTGCCGATAGCTGCGTGATCACACATTAAAAATATATACGTGTCGAATTTCTCCTCCTTTTTTTCGTCGGTTAATAAGAGCAGAATATTAAGGTTATTTTATTTGAATTTAACATTATTTTGTTTTGTTACATCACTTGATCCAAAGGATATGTTTTCTACTAATCTAGTTAACATACTGACAGATACTTACGCATTTTTTATAAATATTTTTTTATCGATTATATTGCGGTAAATGTTCAGGTCAAATCACCTTACCTTATCTAATGCCCTTTTTACTAAGATCAGAATATAATTACACATTACGAGTGAATCTAAAATGAAATTACTAAATGAATAGTAATTCATGAGTTACGGCTTATGAATAATGCAAGCAGGAAACAATAAATCGTTGCAACTATTAGCAAATCCCAGTTTCTTGCCTTCATTAGAAACAATAATTCATTCGTAAAGTTTGACAACCAGTGACCTCTGAACTGTGGGTTGGGAACTAGTGGCAGCAACACATTATTCATTACTGTTCTTAACAAGCATGCTACTTGGCTTTGCTCTAATGTAAGTTCTTATATACAATGTTTAAGTTCCAGGTGTTGTTCGTGCGACATGACTGGCATTGTTGAAGGTTGAAGTCAACGTTGTCTTGATGTAAACGTTGGAGTTTCAGGTAGACGTCGGGGTTACCGAAATGTGGAGTTTGTGGAGGTCACCAATATGAGGGTGTGCGTGTTTAGGTGTGACCTGGTAACTGATATAGTTGCAGTGTTCAGGTTTAGTGAGTATGAAGGGAACACACGAATGATGCGCACGAGATTTGATTTCATACTGATTTAATTTGTGACTTGTAACTAATAATATATTGCAGTTTTGTGTGGTTACCTGAATCGAACGCTGCATAAATAGAGGGCATTGACATTTATTTATGCTACTACCATTGAAGTATTATTACTAGCGTTTAGAACCGACACCGCGAACACCATGTATGTCCCAATGCATTGGCGCCACGTGGCTTCAATCTTCAATGGATTCGTTCGATTTTGTAAGGAGAACGGGGCTCAGTTTTGAAAATCGAACCTCCCGGGCAGGACACACATTTTGTTCTATGACGGTACACTTCAATGGTTACTACAAAGGTTTTTTTGTGGTAGGTATAATGTCTAGTATATCTTATTACTTACAGATGTACTTAATATACCTGATCCCAAAGACGAGAAAAGTAGGCAGATGACCTCACATACAATACGAGTAGATTGAAAACTTTCAGTATTTCTTGTATCCAGTATCCTGAAATGTTTTTATTCACCGAAGGAAGTGATGATAAAACGCATATAGATCTCACCCAGGATAGGATCCCGACAAGCCGGTCTACCTATATATTATATTATGAGCGCTTTGTCAGGCTCAGGTAAAATATTCGGTCACAGTACCGTCTATGATTGGAAGCCTATCATACCGGCGAACGGGGATTAAGTTGTCAAGTTAAAATGTTGATAATCATGCCCTCAACTATTAACATCTCAGTAAAGGCACGGGTATCTACTTATAATTAAGAATCCGTAGACTGCATTACCATACTGATTCAGTGTGGATTTGTGGAGGGTTTACAGATCATCTCATTTCAAAATTTTTATATAATGAACATGGGCTAAAAACTGATATCTAAATATGACAATGATAACTGATGTTATAACTTGCCCTTCAAAGTAAGAACCTTCTCTAAAACGTTTAGTCCCAAGGCACTTAGTAATTACAGACCGAGGCCTGTTTTCCTATGTTGTTAAGGACGTCCTTAAATTATTATGTAGTAACGATTTATTATAAGAAGGCCTTTCTGTTCAAGTGTTCATTCATCAGGTATTTTCATAAAAACACCCACGCTTGTTCTAATGCTTTCGTAAACGCTATTTAAGCTATTGCATTGATCATGTTTTATCTTTATCGTTTTTAATGAGTGAAAGAAATAAAACACTATAAGGCTTATAACACTTTGCGTGAGTTTATGAATAAGGGGGGGATGTTGTAAGAAAACTAGCGACACTTATTTTTAGCATTAATTTCTTTGAGAAGCACTGCTTTAATACAACACGCCAAGATACATAATTATTGTATATGTAATTGTAGCTCACGCCGTAATAACCTCAACTTGATAGTCTGTATACTCTGTATTTATTGTCTTAGCGGTTAATTCCGCCGCCCACGCCGTGGCGAATCGCTAAGTTGCGAAGTAACGAGCAACCCAACTACCCATTGCCGGTTATTACTGTAAATAACGGTGATTCTACCGATCATAGTTTTATTGGAAACTTTGTTTCGGTATTGGAGTCAAGGAATATATGGGGCGTTTAAACCCACGTCGGAGACAATAATCGTATATCTGAGACCGGATAGTTTTGATATCTGTGGTTTCGCTTGTCTGGTTTGGGAGTAGGGATAGGAACATTCCTTTCTTTCTTTTTCTCTCTCTTTTTTCATGCCTTTGGTGTCGTTGATGTCAATGGGCGACGATAGCCACTTACTATCAGCCACTCACCTCGTTTGCCGGCTATTTACATAAAAATCTTAGTAAGCTGTGACCACTGTGTGTGTAATAAAATTGTTTTGAGCTAACACAGTTTTTGTACGCGATTTTTGGGCACTCTTATGACTTTTTGAGTTATGCAATATTATACTGTAACGCCAAAAACTTAAAACATATAACAGTCTCTCACATTGTGAATGGAGGCTTATGTCTAGCATCAAAAGAAAAAACAGTTGGCATGATTCTTAATGGACAGTATAATATACTATAATACTAGGGCTCTGACTGCGGTTTTGCTCGTGTTTTCCAGGATAATCCATCTATCCATCCATCAGCCCTCGGAGGTCCACTGCTGGACATAGGCCTCCCCTAACTTGCCCACTCTGACCGGTCCTAAGCCTTCTGAATGCGTGTGCCAGGATAATAATATCCTTATATCTTAGTTCAGACCATGGTCTACCTGCGTTTCAGCACGCATCATGAAAATCCTTTCAGTAGTTTTTGTTATACATTATACATGTTATACGTTATAACAAGTTATACATTATAAACTTTAGTAAATCCTCACAAACAAACTTTTCACATTTATAATAATAAAGCTACTTCATTACGAGTAAACAAATTATTTAAAAAAAATTATAAGCCATAAAAGTATCGGTAGTCTACAGAGAACTTCCCTGGACTTCCATCACTTTGTGCGGTCGTTACAAAATCTCGAAGCTATATTATAACCTATTTAGACTATTTTGTTACGCGGCTTGTATCAAAATAATGCCAAGTATTTATTGGCGATTAACCTCTGCCGCCCACTCCGTTGCGAATCGCTAATTGTTAGAACGAGCCGTTCGGGTATTATATGGGCCGGTAACGAGGCCTTTATCATTTCAACTTTTCAATATGCTATCACAATCAATTAATGCTCGTTGTCCACTATGTATGAGGGACGATTATACGTGGAGGCGCATCGATTTTATTATTTTATAATTATTTCTGTGAATGTTCAAAGGCATAAGTGTAATAAAGGCATCGTGAGTAGGTAGGTACCTACTCTTACATATAATATCGGAGAGTGTGCAAAGAATTGTTTGAGATAATTTCCTCCATCGAACGACACGACGCACGGCGGGTATCCATCCTTTTGTCGTGAACATCCCACCGTTAGGGACGACGTGGTTTGCTTCGTCATTCGTTATACGCATCGCGAAGGATTATAATAACTTGCCTGCATCGGGGTTCCCACCTACCTATGACGTGGATGCCCTCAAGAAAAGGGTGAACAGGCTTTTATTAAGTTAATGTGCTCACCACCTTGGAACACATCTCCACTTACCATCAGGTGGTCAAGCATTAACTTATCTGTATAAAAAAATATAACTATATTCATAGTTGTCAGTTCCAGGTTCGATTACCGGCCGAAGCAATCGTTTATTTGACAGACGAAGGTTTGTTCTCAGTCTTGCTAGATAGTGCTAATGCATCGCAAAAAAAAATAAGAAAATAATTAAACGAATTGAAGAAGTAAATATAGAGAAAGAAAATAGACTAAAGAACGTAGATAGTTTTTTTATGGAAAAAAGTAACGAGAATAAATTATTAACATTTAAAATATATAATTGGCGTCTTAAACGGAATTTTATTTTTATCTGATTAATTTATTAAGACATTTCAACATTCTATCTGCAATGCATTAAACTATGTAAATTCCACTGACGCTTGACGATTAACTTTTCTATTAATAAAGAGGTCTAGTCTAGACCATTTAATGCATCAGAGTTGAAAATTATGCTTGGCATTTAGTAACCAATGGCATGATGGGCATAACACTACAAATTAAGTAGTTGAAAACAAAGTAAGAATAATATTAACATATTATTATTATCTAATATAGATGTAATTATTACTCGACTGCCAAGGAAAGGTTATGTTTTTTGGGCGTATCTTGTATGTGTGTAATAATATACTTTACCTCATATCTTCCAAACTGCTGGACCTAGAACATCCAAGTGTTCTTAGATAAGGGCAATAAAAAAAGCAAATATAGTGGCTATGAGATGCCATTGTTTAAATATCAAAAAATAAAAATAAATGGAATAATGCAATATGGGAATTAAATTAAAGAGCTCACCATGAGGATTTCAAACAGGTATGTCTTGATAGCGTTTTTGATAGCAGGCGGTTTTTTTATACTAGTTAACGTTACTACGTTATTATTTACTTCATTATAAACAAACGGCTACTTGAATTATGAACTAAATAACTACTTATACACACATGCCGCGAAGTTCGGTTCTGATTTTCTTTGTTGGATGTCTACGAGTATATCAAGCACAGCCGCCCTCGGGCTATTCGATTATGTAAAAGTTATGAGTGGCTGTTAAGATCATTATTGAAGGCACATATAAAACAGATACATAAATTATTACATTTATTTTTATAATAAAGATAGTCTTGACGTGGCCTCCGATAACCTAAATAAGTTGTATTTTCTTATTCAATTCATGCAACGCAATCCATTATTTAACCCTTACTTGGAATGAGAGCTATTTATTTTGTATGGAACTAATATTGCAGTATGTATGGTAGGTCTCTTTCACGGTGTCAGACCATCGGGTAGGTGATCGTCCTCTTGGTCTTTTTCCGTCTACTTTGCCCACAACAACCAGTTTATCTAAGTTGTCTGGTTGTCTCCGTGCAATGTGCCCAAAGTAAGATAGTATTCTTTGGTAGCATATTGTGGATAGTCTGGTTTTAATTTTAAGCTGGCGGAGAATAGATATGTGAAAGAGATTATTGGCATACCAGTGACCGAGGCTCTCAGGAAGGCAGAAAACAGGGTGGCATGGAAGCAGCTTGTCAGCTCCGCCACCAAGTCTTATCAGAACGGGCACGACCTTCAGCAATGAAGAAACCGACGAAGAAGAAGAAGATGGTAGGTCTAGGCGTCAATCTAGGCGTGTCTCTCTGAACAATTAATGGCATTTTTAATGCAAATTAGAAATATGCATTCATCAGACAGGTGCTGGTTTCCTTCTTGGTGTTTTAATTCATCGTTAAAATTGCGCATAAGACTGAAAAGCTACTCAGTTAATGCGTGCTCAAAAATCTAATCTTGACTAACTGGGAGGTGAAACTCAAGTTAGTTTTTTCATTTTTTTATTATGTAACATTTGACGATGGCTTTGATGCCAATGTTTTAAAGTTGAAAATCGAAAATGTGCCTAATGCATTGCTTTAGTGTTTTCAAACCATCTTCACGTTTCAAATGAAACCATTTTGGGGCATATTGATTGGAATGGTTGGATGGTTTCAGTCTCTAAAGGACATCCGTACAAACATTTTTTTTGTGTTTTATATTAATAATAACGTTTCACACTCATCACTGTATGCTTACCGAATACAATAAAATTAAAATAAAAAAGAAAATCATACATGAATTATCACTCGGGTCAGTCATCTTCTGAAAAGTTCTCGAAGGTGTGTGAAGTCTACCAATCCGCACTTGGCCAGCGTGGTAGACTATGGCCTATACCCCTCACATTGTGAGAGGAGACCCCGAGCCCAGCAGTGGGACAATTATGGGTTGTTGCTTTGCAGTCATTCTCTCAGAAGAATAAACAACCACGTAAACCAACTGGTTCTAGACTTTAATTACCTTTGGGAATATTGTGGAAATTATAGTTACAGGCTCTCCCAAGAAGACAAGAACACTTTAGTTGACCACAAGATAAAACAGCAAACGAGATGAAGTAGCAGTTAACCAAAGTGACTTGCGGTCGCGGACAATTATTTCGTCACTACTTAGTACTTAACAAGTTACCATTTTATCTCTATAGCTTTTCAACTTCGCTAAAACCGCTGTCATTCATTTATGGACTATGGTACATCTATGGTGCATCCACACCGCTGCCATCAACAAAAATTAAGAAGCTGCAATATTCTGTAACAAGTGAGCTGTATTAAACCTGCGTAACGGAAGCATTTTATAACATAAATTTATTGTTTTCAAGTCGAACAATGTTACATAACTTGCAATGAATTTAAACTTAACATTGCGGATTATGTATATTTTACTACTAGCTGTGCCCCGCAGTTTCACTTTTCCTAGTTTGTGGAAAAAACTAACTAAGTACTACAACTATGATGTTATACAGCCTATAGCCTTTCTCGATAAATATACTATCAAACACAAAAATATTTTTTTCAATTTGAGCCAGTAATGCCTGATATTAGCGCGTTCAACCAAACAAACAAACTCTTCAGCTTTATAATAGAACTTCAGCTTTATAATAAAGATAAAACCCACGATATGAGCTGTGCGAGCTTCGTGAAACTGCAGTTCACCCGTGACCACAATCCATGCAACTGGGTCAATATTTCGGTATACAAAACACAATTATCGTGAGTATTCTTAACTTACGATCGCGAATCAACATTATTACATGTTTCTCGGACACATTCGGACATGTTGCTCCAGAAATAGTATAATAACTGCGGTATGGATGAAGCCTTTTGTCTGTTACCCGCTTACGACATTTCCCTACAAGCGGTTTATTTATTCAAAATGTTCGATAAAGATCTATCTGTCAATAAATATTCACGTAATACGACAGGATGTGTCGCTGTCGCAGAGCTGTCTCAAATGCTTAGAGGTAACTTATAATCAAACGAGTCAGATGTGAGTTGCCTTTCAGTTACTGGTTCCGTAGGGTACGTTTACTTTTGCTTGTAATAGTGAAGTAAAGTATAGTCTGTCAGTCAGGTCTGTATTCGAAGTTACATGCCAATTCCCTTTCTAGTCGGACAAATGACAGATCAAAGGGTTTAGCCGACGATACATTTTGTTAGGATGGCGAAATTCTAAAACTTGAAAATGGAGCTGACATTAGCAATCAATTTATAGACAACAGTGAACGAATATGTACGTTAGTATATTAGTCCATTGATAGACAATGATTGATATAGGTACTTACAACGTAAATAATTTGAATTTTGTACAAATCGAATTTATTCAAGATCGATTTCGGATTGAGTGAAACTTATTTTATTTATTTGTTTTTATTTAACAGTTTATGTACACGTATAACAGTGATTACAAAAGGTCATGAAAGTAATTTTGTACATAGGCAATGCTTATTTCTAAAAGAAATCTCTTTTTTCAAAAAACTTTTGAAATTTATAAATCAAAACAAGATTTCTTGGACATGATTAACATAAAGATGTAGTGTGTAGAGAGAGTAGCGCACACGAAAAATATATGAAGGTTTTCCTGAAACTATTTTCAAATAATTAAAAAAATACAGGCGTTGCCTACAAAGCGTAATAGTTAGCTAATTAGTACTAATATGTATTAATTAGGTAATAGTTGGGATTTTTTGAAGTGACGGTGTACTTAGACTTTCGAAGTGTCTTTAAACTGTACTTTGTAAATACCTTGTAGATAACATTTCAATAAAATTCATAGTGTTAATAACCTCTGGTGCAGTCGGGTAATAAAAAATAACTACACTATCATCTGTTAGTTACGGAACCCTAAAAACTGGCCCGTTTTGATATTCCCCGTGCATCTCGCATCGGTCGGCGCTACCACAATTGCTTTGCGTGCGCCGTCGACAAACGTATTCTGAAACCACAACTGAACTCCATCCATTCTAATTTAAACCTAATCCGATGAGACATACAATTCAGATTACTTTGTATCCCACTTCAATTAGAGTACTAGGATGTATATAGTGTTGTCTGTACGCACCTGCGCTGCCTGAGTGATCGTAAGACGTGCGGTAACTAGAATGATGAAATAATCCTCATCGCCATTAGAGAGTTAAATTGTGCTATTTAATTGCGATAATTGCGTCACTTGTTTCGTTTACCTAATAGTGTATTTTCTTATAGCTGGAATTACGCTTTTAATTTGTTAATTCTCCTATCTTTGAAGATTCACTAGAAAATCAGATATTGCACCTTCTCAATAAAGTAAAACGCATTATCAATTATTAAATCTGCTAAGTAGCTATTCGTGAATGTAGACAATCTCATGTACCTAATAAATTTTCTTTTCTCAGCTATTTTTAATCCTGTGTGTTTCTGACTATTTTAATGGTAAATTGCACTATCTCGGTGGCACCCATGAGCCGGACTTTCGTGTAACGTACGTGAAAAAGGCTGACTTGTGACTTAAGTCCTGTAGTATATGCTTAGTAGTCTGTCGTCTCGGAATTGAAGCGAGGATAAAAATAATTTAAGTGTGTGAAAGAAGCTGGTACTTAAATCTATACTAATATCATAAAGCTGAAGTCCTACCGCATACCTATGTATATTTATTTTTAAACGATGTGCTGAGGAGTTTTTTTTTTACTTTTCTTCTCTTCCATGACAAAGCACCTTTCCGAAAAGCCAAAAATGTGACGTGCATAAGTGTATCAGTGACACCTAAATGAATAAATTATTTTGAGTTTTGAATCTTGAATTTTGATTATTCTTGATTATAATGCGGATTCCCTTTTGTCTGGCAACTTCGGTGATGTTTTTAATATTATTGATATCAATGAGCCAGGACTACTTACTATTAGGTGACTCGTCTGCTCTTTAGTCGACTATCCCCATAAAAGTTTAACCTGCTCTATCAGCATTACTAAGCTATTACTTTGTCATGAGTCGAATCTATAAATACGAGTACTAAATACTCGTATCAATAAACTTTAAGACAACTGCTTAGCCAACACCGACATTCGAAGTTCGAAGCAAAGGTGATTTCTATCATTTGTGTTTACAAAAGCGATGTAACGATTGACTAACCATTTATTACTTGAGTTGAATAGTAAATTACTTGTACAATTGAAACTACGAGATACTAACGGATGAATGGAGTCCTCGAAGTGTCAATCCTGATTAATGACGAACGAACGAACGTACAAACATGACAAGAGTCCCTTAAAATTTCTAGTCACGATTTGTATTGTGTATTTTATAATAGCTTTGTAACTGCAGTGGTTCGAGCACCTTGTCTAAAGACTAAATTCATTAGTCGAGGCTCTCAGCCTTTCTTATGGCGTGTGTTCTAACGCTTTGGATGCGTTTAATGAATGGCGTTTGAGTTAGACATGACTTGTCAGTTGTTGGGTAAGTTTGGCATCAGTAAATGAATTTGAAACTGCAATATTGTCTCTAACTGTTTGATATGTAATGGAAGTTGAAGATGAAATTATGAATCCGCCAATAATAAAGCCAAGTGCGAATGGGACTCGTCAACTATGTAACAGTTGATTCAAAAGTATTTTTAGCGACATCTAGTTTGTCAATTTAGAAACTTTTTTCTACCTTGAATTCATACCACAAAAAAAACCACAAGAAGAACAATACGAAGTTTTATGTTTGTGTTTTACTAGTTTTATGTTTTACGATTTTAAATAATAAAGATAATGAAAAAATCAACTTGCTTACATGGGTATTACTATTTTTTTTCTCAATTAAGTAATTATATGTAAGAAAACCTAAGATGATGTCCGTGGCTTCGCGTGCGTGGATATCGATTTTTTACAAATCCCGCGGGAACCCTAAACTTTTGCGGGATAAAAAGTAGCCTATGTGTTAATGCAGGTCATAGGCTACTTATCTCCATTCCTTTCTACGATTGAGGAACAAACATCCAAACATCTTCACAAACTTTCACATTTATAATATTAATAGGATAAAGTTAATGTAACGGTCCTATTACTTGTTTAAATAGTATAGGTACTCTATGAAATATCAAGACGGTACCTAACTAACTACCTATTAAGTACCTACTGACATGTGTGTTATTATTACGATAAACGGTCACGTTGTTGTCTTTTAAAAATAACTCTATTATACGTTCACTGAAAACTCATCAAGGTATCTGTATAAATATACCTATATCAAGATTAGCCCTAAGTAAGTATACAATAGAAGAGCGGCGGTCATGGTTCTTCATAAAAAAGTCACATCCATAATTTCAGTCACGATCTGTATTGGATAATCTATAATCGTATAATAATAACAGTGTATTTGTTATGCCCCTTGTCGAAAAACATAAATGTTAATGAGAAACAAAGTAGTACGTCGTAAAATTACGAAGAGCCTATTTATTTACCACCTTGAGTTACCGAGTGCGATACATGACAAAGAAAGTTCCGGCGGCAGTCCAGCCATCTTTATGCATGAGGCTTATCAATTTGTTGGCAGACCATGCGCTTACAATTTAATACAGGGTTGCCACAACATAATTACTCTACGCGCGTATTTTTATTTGACAGAATTATAGGTTTAAACGTTTCTAGCTTAAAGATAAACCATCAATATGTAAGCGTGCGTGACAGGAATTAAAATATTTATAAATTTAATGGAGTTTAACTTCTTTTGAATCGATTTTAATATTTAAGGGTATGAAAATTTATGAGGAGAACAATCAAACTTTCTCCGTTAGGTTATGCGTTATGTTTGTAATTCGTAACACAGAATCTATATAATAATAAATAAATAATAAATAACGCTTCACACTCATAGCCCCACACTAGGATTCCCTGTGTCGTGGGTGCCATGGACAACACACAAGACAAGGACATTCACACCCAGACCGAGAACAGAAATTCAAACTTATCATTCAAATTCCGCCTCGCTGGGAATCGAACCCAGGATTCCTTGGCGCGGCGATCCGGCATGGTAACCATTGCGCCACGCGGGTCGTCACTTATGGTATTGTTACTGATCAGTAACTTTTTGATTCTGATTTGACAATCATAAACTAGATGGCGTTGTAATAATCTTGTTACTGATTTGACGATTGCAAACTAGATGGCGTGAAACTCCAGTCGTGCATCGGAGCTGACACACAATTTCTTTTAACATAAAGGGTATTAAAAACGGCGCCCGGTCACATTGTTGACAGCTTTATTCGATCTGAGTTGAAAACATTTAAAACCGTTTTCTATCATTAATAATCTAATCGACTTGCAAATTTTACAGATGTCTGTAATTGGTAAGAATAATGGTGAGTAAACGAGTATTTTATTCAGATCATCGCGTGTAAGTATCAAATAATCTGATATTTGGTATCAAGTTACTGATAGGTAGGATGATAGTGTTTTCCAGATCACTATAAAATTACGAATGGGATGATTATAGTTAAAAATAGAGTGTAATCTGATGAGTAATCTTATAAATATGTTCCGATGTATTTTTAACTCATTTAACGCACTTTAAAATTGTAATGGGTACGATATTTAATATCTTTTATTATATATTCACATTCAAGTTCAAAATAATTTGACCATTCACCTGTAAATATTATGTTATAATATCAATAACAGGGACGGATAGGTTAACCTTTGTTGTTCTAATGACAGGTTGAGTTCTCAATAAGGTATTTATTTCAAGAATGCGGAAAATAGATCAATTAAAATTTATTGCAGTACAACAATAAATAGTTCATGATACAAAATAATGTTTTCTAAATAAGGAAACTTGCCCCGCGTGTGGATTGGAATCGCAGAGGATTTAGAATGGATAGTAAAGTTCATTATAGTAGTTTATAGCTTGTAAGTAATGCGTGATGAATTAGTGATAATCTTATTCTAAACTAATATTATAAAGAGGAAAGTTTTGATTTTTTGTGTGTAATGGATAAACTCAAAAACTACTGGACCGATTTCAAAAATTGTTTTCAAAAATGCTCTATTTTTTTTGAGTAACATTTTAATAAAAAAATAGGAATGTATACGAAAACCGAAGCAAAGCAAGGGTTAACTAGTGAACAATATTAATAGATTTCGTGTATCATTCTTGATACAGGATATTTGCAGTCAAAACGGCGACACTAAAAATACTCACGGGTATAGTTTAATATTAAATACATTTTTCAGTAATAGGGATGATATAATTTTCCAACGTTGCATTCGATAAAAGAAAAAGTTTCTTGAGATGAAATTCCTTTGTTGCCATTTACTAAAACAAATAACCAACCTTACGTGTTAATAAAGATGTTTGGTACACACACGACATTATAATTGTTTGATGTACGTGAAAACCAGGTGTAAATACTATAATTTGCCGCCGTTTCTTATGTATGTATATTCCTGCGCTTGCGCATGTAGACGAATATTCTGCGCGACAACTTCGCTCGGTCGGTTATTATCGATATTTCAAAATATTTCAACCAAGTCCTAACCACAGTCCAGCAGAGTGGTGCAATAAATTATTGTTTTTCACGGAGCCGTGGCGCATGCGTGGTAGCCTGGTAGGCTGTCCGACATTACCATGCGTAATTACAGTTGCCCCGTGCTCCGATAGCCTTCTCCGTAACTTATTTGGTGTGAAATGAGAACGATTTGACTCGCACAAGATATATGGGCTCCGATAATGACGTTCTAGGTAGTCGACTCGCTAAATTGTTTTACTTTGCCCCGTATGGAGGCATCGATAAAGGGTTATTGAGTTTTCAAACGCGCGTGAGGTCGATCTGTCAGTTTGTGGTTTGTTTTTGCAATTTATACCCCCAGTCAGCAGCTGATCGTTTCAAGAAATTGCACTGACAGTTTAATGTTTATATGTCCGTTTGCTTTTGTCATGATGTTCGTATTCTATAAAGGAGGTTATGTGTTATCCGTCTTCTATTTATTGCGCTTAAATAGATTTTTTAACCGACTTCAAAAAAAGGAGGAGGTTCTCAATTCGACTGTATTTTTTTTGTTTTTTTTTTATGTTTGTTACCACCGTTCTCTGGACTGGGTGAACCGATTTGGATGATTCTTTTTTTAATGGAAAGCTGGTGCTTGTCGTGTGGTCCCACATAAATTTGAACGAGATCTGACTACGGTATCCATGTCAAAAGTACAATGTACTTCATTTGAAGTCGGTTATTTTTTTGTTAAAATGTTAGATTATTAAATTACTGTTTATGATGGTGGACGTCAAATAAGCAAAGTAGCCACGTGATGGTATGTAGTCACCGCTGATCATGGACATCCTATTAATATAATTCTATAATTGTGAAAGTTCGTGAAAATGTTTGGATGTTTGTTCCTCAATCACGCCACAACTATTTAACCGATTTGGCTGAAATTTAGAATGGAGATATCCTATATTCCTGAATGAACACATAGGCAACTTTAAAAAAAAGGAAAAATAAAGGGTTCCCGCGGGATTTGTAAAAAATCGATATCCACGTGCTCGAAGCCACGGGCATATGAATCTAAAATAATTAATTCGTTTCGAAACCGCTCTACCGCGGGCGAAGCTGCGGTCAAAAACTAATCATCAATAACACCGAAGACCGTGTGCTTAGATCGATTAATTTCTAATCTACACAGATAGACCTAAGTCACACGGAAAAGCTTATAAGACCAGTGATCATATTTTCAGTCTTCTGGAACTACCTCTACAAATCGGCAATAGAGCAGCGAGATGGAGCATGCTTTCCATTTGAGGAGACTGGAGAACCCTACCTATGCCCTTGTAGTGGGTCATTAAAAGGTTGAAGTCATGGATTATATCACAATCTAGACAATCCTCGCCTATAACTCCTCAATAATCGCCTCAACCCAAACGTAAGTAGAACCGTATGTACAAGTCGCTTAAGGCAAAATAAATAAATGTGACAAAACAGAGAACATGGTAGCTTTTAGCGAGCGACTGCATTACCGCACGCCCGCAGCGCATGCGGTGCGGTGGCGGTAATCAGCGGTACCGCATATCAATGTCACGGCCACTTGTCTCTTGATGATACTGGCCAGGCCTCGCCGTCCACACCAACTGCTCTTGCCTTCACCTCACTTGACTTGACTTCACTTGACTTGACTTAGTATCCTTAGGCGTTTATTCAGTAAGCCATGATCTGCAAATTTAATTTGCGTTTTAGTATTTATTCGCGATAATTTACATTACATAGAAGTTGCTATACAATCATTATAAGTTATAAGATTTATGTATTTAGTTGAAGAATAGTTACACTTGTTTCCGATGTAATTCAGTATATTCCTCAACTTATAAAAAGAATGTTCGAATTCGGTGCAATAGTTACCATAAAATTTATTTTAAATTTAAATTTATGAATTACATATACGACAAGACACCATATTACAAGGGAATTATAGAGTATTAATCAAATATGCTAAAATGAAATACCAAGTTGGAATAGAACGAAGTGTAAAAGCAAATTTAAAATGTAAATTCTTCACATCGATGCTATGTGGTCATAATATAACGACAACCAGTAACTTTAAGCATAATAAGCTTAAAAATAAGCAATATTTTAATGCTTACATGCTTAATTTATCTTAACACTGGGAGATTAATAGTGTTCATTAAAATAATGACCGCGAAGTAAGTACAGGGTACAATGTCTTAAAGCCATGCATTTAGCGTGATAACTTAATCACATAAAGCATAATCGAACAAATGAGACAGGACTGAAAAGAAAAATTAAAACATTAGTATTAATGTATCGGATTTAGGTGTTCGTTTTACTGATGAAGATTAAATATAAAGACACGAGAATTATGAATACAGAAGCATGGAGCTCATGATCGAGTTAAAAGAAGAATACTAACAAATAGTAATCAATACGGAGACATTGAGAAAGAAAGAAAGAAAGAAATACTTTATTCCAACAGTTACTTACTACAGATAAACAGTATAATAAAAAAACTAAAACATTAAGATAACACTTAAGCTCTCTGCTGTAAGCACTAAGGAAATGGATCGCACTCAGTAATTGCTATGGAGAACCACAGCACTTATATTCTGTGCGAACCAGTTGAGGAGATTTAAGTTCTTAAAAGCTGACTAGGATTTTCTTTTAACCATCATTCCAACAAGTACGAGAATTTTTTTAACGCTTCATAGCCCCACACTAGGATTCCCTGTGTCGTGGATGCCATGGACAACACACAAGACAAGGTCACTCACACCCAGACCGAGAACAGAAATTCAAACTCATCATTAAAATTTCTGCCTCGCTGGGAATCGAACCCAGAATCGAATCGAACGCCCTTGGCGCGGCGATCCAGCATGGTAACCATTGCGCCACGCAGGTCGTCAAAATTGGTATGGTATTGGTTGGTCGTCATTTCGTATTTACTCAGAGAAATCTAAATATTATTGATATTTGACATTATTTCACATGTTTCAAATTAAACTTCAGACCTAAATCATAAGGAAAAGAAAAGGCAATCAAATGTAAAAGAAGAAGATTTAAATATCACGTTAGTTATAAAATTATAAATCGTTTATCGTTTGTTCACTGGCGATGAGATAAATGCCTGCGTCGAGAAAAATAATGACGGGTAGTTGCAAACGAGAAAAAAGCGAACGATATATCTCAGGGTTTAATAGCAATCGTTTAAGTTTCTGATACATTGATGAGAAATATTGCATCGATCAGTCAGAGTCCCAGTGAGATGCAATTTGCCGCTAGAAGGGTATCAGGAGAAAATTCGAGTAACGGTTTGCAACGTTATCTCGTTCTTGTATTGGAGGCTGTTGATTGAACGTATTGGTAAATAGCAAATATAAATAGTTCAATGCCTTATTCTCCTTTTATTTGTCACCACATTTTCTCTTTTTGTGATAGTTTTATGTAGAAATTTGGAAACTTTTTTCATAATTTTCATTAAGGTATTTTACTTTTTTGCAAGAAAGCTGCTTGCTACGTTTAAGTTTAAACTCTAAGTTTAAAAGCTAAAATCAACATGGTCTTAAATTAACAGTAAAATAAGTGGCGCAATTGAGTCATGCACTTATTTGTCAGCAACGCTTAGAACAATAAGATCGAAAATTCTTATCACACGATTTATTATCACGCGACAGATAATGTATTCCACGGCACTGGATTAGGACCTTTACTTGATATTTATGAAGTGACTCGGCCCATGACATATGGCATGGGTGTGAAGGGTTGGTTGTTTTGTTCTTATAAGTTTCGAAGGCAACACGTTATAAATATCGATAATGTCATGACTATATAGGTAGTGTTGTGCACACTTTACCAAGCTCCTTTTAAGGATCGTCGTTATGAGTGTAACACGACCGAGCGTGTTCATTATTGGGTCATATTTTTTGAAAATGATTAACATTTACCAGTTATACTTTATTGAACATATCTGGATTGAATCTTTTGTTTGTGACTTCTGTTGATCTGTAATAAGAAAGTTCATCTGAATCCAGTCAGATAATGTTAGGTTTGTTGCAATCTTGAAATTAGAATAAGCATGGATGGTTTTTAATTTTGGAATTTAATTATATTAAAAACAAAAAGATATATTTTTTTCTAATTGATTCTTGACGCGTTTAAGTTCATTACTTAGTTATTAATGAGAGTTTAAGTAGAAAAATCACAAAATTACTTAAAGTGAGGATTAAATTAATTACATTATATTTAAAACTCGTAAATACGCTTACGTAGTTAATGAAGTTATGCTGTTAATCCTAAGAAGGTTGAATATTTCGGTGCATGCTTATCGGAGTTTGGATCAACCAAATCTTTTACAGAGAATTCCGCAAATTGTGAGGACCCCGTAGCTCAAGTGGCAGTGACTATGCAGGCAAAGATATGAGTTTCGGTACAATTTCCGACTGTGGCATTTGTATGAAAAATAAATGTTCGTTTTCGGATCGTGGCAGTTACTGACGTTTTATTTGTGTGCACTCAGCATGGCTTTGCATTCGACCTGCCGGGCCGCCGTTCGAATGGTCCTGGATTCGACGAGGCAGAAATTTGAATAATTAGTTTGAATATCTATTCTCGGTCTGGGTGTGTGTTCTTGTCTTTGTGTGCTGTCCATGACTCCCACGACACTGTGTCTAGTATGGAGCTATGTTATAGCGTACATTTTTATTGTTTTATTATTGTCGTAATAAAATTTGCGGAAACATTGATCTTATGTCACCTCTACATGAACAAATATTCTTGTTTAATTTGCGTGTCATAGCTTACTGAGAAAACGACTTTATGTCTGAATCTATTTAATTTTATTAAGCAAGTTAAGTAAGATTATAATATTTCGTCATTTACGTTCAGTTGGGTCTTACTAATGGTCCTGAGGTTTAACTTAAGCTAATAGGGTCACAAGTCACACCGTAATAGTTGAGGCTTAAGAATGAATGCCACACACTGCGGGTAAGATATCCTCAGTGGGTAACTTGGCGATAACCTCTGGCATGTTAATGTTATTCATACCTTACCATATTGTTCGATCCTATGTCGTGTTCCCCGAAGATCATATTTGTCCGATTGTCTTGTTTGAAAATAATGGTGTAATCATGACTGCGGATCGTGCTTCGCCGAAAGATTGTATCCGGACAGAAGTAATGGGGTGTTTTGCCTTTTACTTCCTCGTCGTAGTAATTTAAGTGCAGGTGTTTCACTATGTCGCTTGCATCGCTGGAATGCCAGTCAGGGATAACATCTTGACGTTGCAGATTGAAAGATATCGTTCGAGAGTTCAGGTTAAAAAGGGATTGTGATCCGACAAATGGTCGCCGGTTTTTGATCCTGTTACCGCTCGTGAGATATTGCACTCAGATTGATAAGCGAACCATGTTTTCGTTTGTGAAGTGCACTTTATTAACTGCACGTTGACGTGATATAGTTGACCGCTGATAAAATTGAAATGGAAAGGAAATGTAAGACTTTGTTTGATCTAAAATACCCTAAAAACTACAGCTACAACTTAGGTTACCTTGCCCTACGTAGATCATTGACGAACTTAGATAAATTGCACAACAAATTATAATAACACTAGAATGGACACTAGCCGTCTAATATCGGGTTGAATTTAGATTGTTGCACACAATCGAATCGAATTTGAAATAATGGTCGAAACCGCAGCAGAGACCTACAAATCAGCTGTGTAGGAAGGAGCTCCCATTTCCACTTATCACGAACACCCGGTTCAACCAATAATTTCGCATAACACCATTCTGTTTATTTCTGTCATTAGGACCACTTCCGCATACGTAAACGTACCCTGAGCGAACCGCACTCCGCATTCAAAACAGCAATTGTAGAAAGAGTTATTACATCAGATGTTCTTGGTAACCGACTTGCTGGCCGGTTATAAATCTTGATCCCGATTCGCATTACGGGATACCTTATTTGTACGGCATGAACATCTACAGCTCAATTCAGGGCGTGGACCAAGATGGTTAGAACTGTTAGAAGTTATGTTCTCATCACAGAAATTGGAAGAACTTGCTCTTTACATGGAAAAACTTGAGGGAATCCACTTCAACGAATATTAGATAATCTGTGTTGAATAGATTCCAGTGATTTTTGATGGAAGGATGTGGTGCTTTAACCTCGTTTAGCTGTTATTCAGGACAGTAATTGAAATAATTTCTGATCCAAATTGCAGACTGCGGGAAAGTTCAGCAAATTAAAATTCCAGATTTTTTTTGGAATAATTTTCATTAAGTAGGTTATTAGAATCCTGCAATAAATAATGTAAAACATTTTATTGATTTCTTTTTATTTTTTTTTAAATTTTTAAACCAAAATAAAAGGTGGCTCAATTTAAGTGTCCAAGAATATATTTCCCTTAGAAACCGTCTCCGTTTTAGTACCTCTATTAGTTTGAGCAAGCCCAACATTATGGCATTATAGAAATACCACCTTAAGCAAAGATTTGTATACGGCACTTATGTAAACAGCTATTCACAAACACCGTTACTGACCTCGTGGTCAATTATAGGTTCTACTACCCGACTAGTGAGATGTTGTCTTCTGGTATAGTGACAAAGTCTAGGGCACACGTATTGTTTAAGTCTACATTAACTTTCTCTAATTGTGAAGGTAATGGATCTAGTATCTAAGTGGTCATCGCCATTTCCCTTGAGTGAAGATTGTTGATTAAAGAGAAATTCACCGTTTGAGTATTTTTTTTACTAATTTAAGAGTTCATGTTTTTGTCTTTAAGAGTGTCGTATTAAAAATATTATGAATTCAAAATTATGACGTTCTATGTCAGTTTGTCATTGTAGAACCACTTCATATTAATGTAATAAAATTAAACTTGAAAACATAAAAATATATAATATTTTATTTTATCTATAAAGAGAAGAATGGATAGGCTCAATTAGTTCGCTCAATTACTTTTTATTTTGACATCATCGTCACGAAACACGAAACCAGTTTTTCAACCAGCTCTGAAGCCGGAATCCGTTAAAATTTTAAGGATCGATTCTAGAAAGACCTAGTGCTAGTCAATAATCCAGGTACAATAGCCAATAGTCCGGGTACATCATTATAATATGTATCAAGCCTGAGTTCCGACAGGATTCAATAGGGTGGTACATCAGCGACTTTGAACAAGATCAAGTAAGTAATTGCTCTGTTATTGGTTCAACGGTGTTCAACAGCCTCTGTCCGCATCAAGCTGTAGATAGGCCGCTCGGGCTAATAGCGACCATCCATTTGAAAAAAAACTTCGTGTTTAGCACACAGTTTGACCTAGATTTGTTATAGTTTATAGGGTACTTATTATTCCGGAAAGCGTGGGCTAAGACGCTGGCAGAAATCTAGTCTAGTATATGCTCAAAGATAGATAGAGCCGCAAAATAAAAAAATATACCCGACTAAGCGTTATGTTTTTCGCGCGAATTTTGTTTACATAATGTAATATTCTTTATTACCTCGTATCTTCCAAACAGCTGAACGGATTTATATAATTAAGATGTCGTTAGATTCGTCTTGGTAACCCGAGTGTTCTCTGAGAAGTGAAATAAAAAAGAAACAAATATGATAGCTGTGAGATGCCATTGTACAAAGTATCAAAAAATAAAAATAAATTGAATTAAGCGTTATGGGTATCAAATTAAAGAGCTCACCATAAGGATTTCGAAAATGTATATCATGGTAGATTTTTTGACGGCAGGCGTTTTTTTAATTTTTAAAATACTAGTTTTACACTGCAGACAAAAATTCTGATTTCTGGCGTGTCAATCAAATTATTTTTAATTGCTTGTAATAACGTTTTAAGGATGATAATAAATCGATCACCAGCAAAAGGCCTTATACCACATTGTTCGTGGATGAGAAACCAGCCTAAAGGCGTATAGTCGTACATTTGTCACGAACGAACATGCCTCTACATATTTATGTTCGTAAAACGTGTCTATTTCAATACTTTCCTTTTGCCATTCATAATTTGTTTGCATTGGCACGCATGGATGTGTTGTACGGATGTGTAGTTATAATTTACATGGCATACCATGTTGGGTGAAATTTATGTCGGATGTAACTCATCTACGAAATACATCTTGTAAAATTATTTATTTAGTGGTTTTGGCCTATGCTTGTATTAAATTTCTACATGCTTCTACGAATGACTTATGCCATTTGGATGTGGGTACTTCAGAGATTTCGCTCACCTAGTAACTAATATAATGGCACATCTGCAAAAAATGCGAAATTGAGTTTATGGTATACGTGTTTAAGAGTGCCTAATCTACGTTGCGGTAAATTATGTATTAATGTCTATAGTAGTAACCAAACCCATACAATCTGTAAAAAATGTAAACAGAACCCATAAATTAATTTTAAACATTTTTATAAAATTTTTGAAATTCGTTTCTGTAAAATATGACAAACGTAATGTGCCGTTGTATTAGCTACTGGGTGAGCGATTTCATTGTAATTTGTGAAATGTGTAGTTAACTTTGGTTTGTGATATTTGTAAACATGTCTCATAACACATATTATACTCACTCCTTCTAACACACTTTTAAGGCTTAATAATATTGTCACTAAAACTAATTAAGCAATATGTACTATATTTTTATGTGTTACTAGCTGTTGCCCGCAGTTTCGCACGCGAAAATTATGCTTATCATATTTATTCCCTATTTCACCCCTTTGGGGCTTGAATTTTGAAAAATCCTTCCTTAGTGCCTACGTAATAAGAGGAATACGTGTGCGAAATTTCAAGTTTCTAGTCCTAAGGGTTTGCACAGGGCGTTGATAACTTGATACATCAATCAATCACTTTTGCCACAGATGAAAAATATTTTTAGTCTGGGTATTTTTGTGACCACTTGGCTCATTAATTATTACCAAATCTGATTATAACACCATAACTGGACTCATTTTATATCTCCAAAATAAATTGAGGTTGCCAATAAAGGAATTGTTACAGAATGACCGTAAAATTATGACGGTCCACGTATGGATTTCCTGATTGAAATAGACACATATAAGTGTTAATGAACTTACAGCCGGTCGGATTGAGGAAATAATCTTTATTTTACAGTTAGATGCTATAAAATTTATGGAACTACACGTTAATTGGCCTGTCCATAATAGCTCTAAACCTTTCGACCCGCTCGCTAGATGTCGCTCTAACGACTGTCATCGCGTTTGACATTTCATTCTACCGACAACAGCAAGACTTCCAAAGCAAATGGCTACCTAGATATAGAATAAGTCTATTGTCTACGCCGCAAAGTTCAAAATAGATCAAAAAACTCCATCTTACATGCAAATCGGTGAGAGCCAACACCTTACAAGGGTATGCCACACGAAACTTCGTGCAGTAAAATACCTACCAATTTACTTTAACAGTATGGCGATTTACTTGCAACGTTCCATAGCCTTTTAAGGCTGGGAACATTTAGGCCAGCGCGGAGGATAATGCTTGGAGGTAAATAAATAGGCGGGTGAGATCTGGCGGGAGAAGGCTGGCACATTTGTCTGCAACTACCAGCGATATTGACACTGCGAAACTATAATAAGCTCACAATATCTGTCAAAGGCATTGAAGTATTGTTACTAGCGTATAGAACCGACACCGCGAACACCATGTGGCTTCAATCTTCAATGGATGCGTTCGATTTTGAAAGGAGATTCGAGGCTCAATTTTGAAAATCGAACCTCCCGGACGGGACAAATATATTGTTAGAGATGTCTGTTCTATAACATTATACTTCAATGGTCAAAGGTGAAGAAATTTGTTGTTATTTTTTCACTATTTATTTAAAAGGTACTGCAAAATAAAAGCTCGGTTAAATGTGTCTACCATTTACGAGTAGTATTTTGAGTCATTAAATTATCATCATAACGTTCTTTGATTAAAATGTAGCAAAAATTTCAGAGTCAAGGAAAGCTATTGCGTGACAGATTGAAAGTATACGGGTTTCAGCTATTTATGAAAGGTACCATGTTAGCATCCATGCGTAACTGACGTACCTATACCTAAATCAACACTGTTGTAAGTGGTTGTAAAATGATAAATACTATCATTTATTAGATGTTATCCTAACTTGTGTTGAAAGTAACAATAAACTATATTGTTTTACAATGGCGCATTAAACATGATTGTACTTACAGGTACATGTACAGATGTGGTAATACTCTCAGGGCGCGACGCCTCGCCTTTTATACACCGTTACGACACCTAGAGACGAGATTAGCATATTCCAATAATAATAAACGCCATCGCTTGTAACGAATGGAGAAAATATTGTAATAGTCATAGAACCTTAACGGTCGGACCAAACTTCGGATTACAAGATTTTATAGCTGCTTCCGAACATTTATAATGTCTTTCAAATCACAAATCAACGCAATTAGTTACAGACGATTCTATGGTGCTCGATTATATTTGAAATTGTAAAATTATGTGGCGTAACTCGTAAATAAGGATTTAAATACACGGTGCAGAGTTTAAAGAACTTTCGTCTCATGCGTTAACATTTAAACGTTACAAAGTCGTTTTATCAAGAGAGCAAGGCGTGACGAGTTGAGCGTGGAAATAAATTGAAGAAATGACAAGACGTGTCCAAACCTTCTCTCAGCGATAGAAACGACAGTGACGGACTGACAGACAAGCAGAGAAGCGGAGCAAGTGACTAGTTGTGAAAGACAACTGAAATTCATTCCGAGGCAGATAATTCTTCACTCGGTTATCGACTTTAACAATGTAAAAATAAGGTTTAATAATGACGAGTCAGAAAATAGTAACATTTAAGTTATACTCGAAGTGTTGGTAATTATATTTTTTGTACCTTCGTCTACAAGCTTTCTTTATATTGCATTCCAACCATTAATTTCTATCGTAAATGTTTTCGATACTCGGTAGCAAAAAATTGTTCAAGACTTTGAACAAATACCCTGTGATTGTACGTTTCAGACTTAGTAAATAGGGTATTTTTTCATGGAGAGAGATATGTTTAAAAATGTATAATTATTACATTAATAAGAATTGATGGAGCATCTTGTTTTGAAGCGCATATCAATAGCATTCTTAAATACAAGTTGTGCAAAATGAATGATCGTTTGAAAATCAAGAGCCATAATGAAACGCCTTATGGAGAAGATAGAGCTCTAGTCAAAAAAAGGAGTATTTCTTAAGTTCTACCTGGACCGCTCATTATAAGTATATGCTTAAGCGAAAGCGTCGCTTTAAATTCATAAATTCGTAAACATTAACTTCAAGATATAATTATGTAAGAAAATATATTTTCTACTAAAGTTGACTCATGTCGAGTCGAAGTAACGTATATTCTTAATACTCTGTAATCCATACTGATCGTTAGTCAGCAAACAAATACTTTACTGAGCCTGAGATTAGAAGGTATTAAATGTTTACAAAAGCAGGATTTATACCGTGCGGAGTAAACACTTGTTGAGTCATAAACTAAAACAATTGAACTCTTCCTCGAGTAAGGATGCGAGCTGAAGACATTGTTTTAATAATACATGCACGAGCTTGACTCATTTCGGAGTTGGGTGGGAGCCAAATGACAATAATCTTTGTTATTCAACGGTCGCCGCTAAAACTGTTTACACGTTGCGGTTTGCAGGTCATTCCCGTTGTGGTGCGATCACATCGTACCGAAGATGGTGACATTGTGGTACTCAGCGATATGAAAGTGTCATGCTAAAAGAAATGACGGCGCTGTTGTTTAGTCGGCGGTGCAATTACTTGCCGAACGTGGGTTGAACTAAATACGAGATGGAAGAATTTTCAGATATTAATATCTATTTATATTTAGGTTAGGCAATGGTTCCTCCTATCGGAGGTCAGTGTGACCTATGGTACAGTTAAATGAGATAGTAATACTATCCATGGCGCTTCATTTAACAATAGCATGCAAGCTGCATCATGAAATATAGCAATAGGAAAACGCGATGACTGCAAGTAAGCGACAATTTACGATACTGTGCATATGACATGCGTCTACGTAGACAGAAAGTTAATAGTATAGTTTAATCCGGAAAGTATTCATACAAAGTGGTATTTTGTCTAACTGGCCAACCAGTTCTGCACAGGTTAGAGAATACCTATTTTTGTAATAGATATAAGTTTTATTTTTAAAAGATGTGCTGAGGAGTTTCTTTACGGCTTTTCTTCTCCTCCATGACAAAGCACCTTTCCGAAAAAATGACGTGCATAAGAGTATCAGTGATACCTACATGAATAAAAAGATTATTTCATATTTCATTTCATTTCATTTCAACTACCACCCTAAAAAATAAATATAATCTACCGTGAAATTTTTTACGTCTATCAGTCGCAGTATCGGCCTTTTAGGCCGACAACGAATTGGTAAAGCCTTTGATGTCGATGAGTAATCATAATCACTTACATCCATCATTCCATCCATCCATCAGCCCATGGAGGTTCACTGCTGGATATAGACCTCCACTAACTTGCGCCATTCTGACCGATCCTGAGCCTTCTGAATCCATAATCACTTACCATCAGGTAATTTGTATTCTCACTTGTTGGCCTCAAGACTTGGTTTTTTCAAAGCTAAGATCTCGTTCTCGGTGGAAATGCGCTGCAGCCTGCAGGATGGTCGATAGTTGTATTATCATTCCAATTATAATTATAATAAATTATTGTAAGCATTCAGTTCATTGCATCGATGTGTTAGTACCATTACAGAAATGTAATTGAGAATAATGTGGAATGTTAACAAGGGACAGTGGGCCAGTTATGATGCGTCTGGAACTCGAGATAGCATCGCGAATCCTGAAATAACTGTAGATAACAACGAAATTACATTTGGAAACTTTATTACTCATCAGTTTGGATCACGCGTTCGTTGTCTTTTTATGTGAATGAGCAAATGGCCAGCTAATGATAAGTTTTCTTCTATGGACATTCATGGCAATGGACGATTTCGATCTTTTTTCAATCGGAATATGATAAAATAGTTTCCAATTGGTGTCAGAAGTGGGATAGATAAATTTTAGGACAGGTATTTATAAGTTTCATAATTTACGTGCACAAAGGATTTCACTTCATGACGAATGGAAATGGATATTGAAATTCACAATTGTACTATTATAGTATTGTCCATATCAGCACAATAGTGATTTGATAGGTCATGTGATGTGGAACTTCGGTTGAAATCCTGCACGCAACTTAAATTAAGTATTTCTGTTGCTACCGTGATGCCACCAATTTGATACCAGTTTGACGAACACTTTAGCAAAACAGAGTCTCCATTATCTCTATACTCCATGCGTTTACCAGTCGAGACGACATACATAAGCATGATGTCAGTCAAGCAGTTTTAAACAGTATGTCATAGCACTTTGACTCCGAAACATTCCATTCATTCCAGTTCACATGCACGCGGCAAATGTTTGCTAGCTTTGATCACATTCCTATATAATTCCACAGTATCAGATGTCGGTAAACAAAACGGTGCAAGTCCAGCGTACTTATTGCTGTTTCCGGCTGTATTTTATCTGATCCACTCGCTGCAGCATCTTGCGGTACTTGATACGTTAAAGTATCATTTATAAATAAATAAACTATATTGCTATGGAGCTTTGGATCCTGAGTAGTTGAACATTAAATAATAGTTAAATTTTTTAGTCCTATATGCTTCAGAGGCCACGTTTAACTTCTATAAAAAATATATAATATTTCCATAACACAATAAATCTATACTAATATTATAAAGCTGAAAAGTTTGTTTGTTTCTTTGGTTGAACCTGGTTGAACGTGTTAATCTCAGGAACCACTGGTTCGAGGGTGAAGGTGAGGGAGAGGAAGAGGGAATTTAATGGTCTCTGATTTGTTAAACCTACCAAAACTATAAAAGTTAAAAGTAACGAAGTACATACATTCACTGATTGTTAGGCGATACGAAGTTCGCCTAGACAGCTAGTTTTTGAATATCGGTGAGAACTGCACTCAAGCTCTGACGAAGATCCAACATGATTCACATGATTATTGGTGGGCAAATATAGTTTTCAATCAGTGAACTTTCTTAACGAGAGAGAAATGCAGTTCACTTCACGTATCGTCGGATATCTTAGGAATTCCTCGGCGTCTTTTTCGCAATTTGCATTCGTCTGTTTCTAGTATATCTATTGGATATCATGCGAACAATCTCGACATATATCGACAGTTCTTTCCGTTCCGCTTCGCTTTTTATCGGTTGCACACCACAAGCGAGTGAACGAATGATTGAATCGCTAGGAACTTCCTTTCTTTTTTTATTTATTTAACGCTTTATTGTACACCAAGAATAGAACAACAACATTCTTAATCTAGGCAAATATATAAAGTACAAAAGGCGGTCTTATCGCTTCACAGCGATCTCTTCCAGTCAACTTCAAGTTGTGGAGTGCTGAATAGATTAAGGTGAGGTAAAGTAAGATGCACCTTAGCGCGAAAAATATGAAGGTATGATATTTCTTCTCTATTGTTTGTGCATATAATAATATCATCCACGCGCTGGACGGATACCATTAAAAGCTTAGTGTTCCATTGCTCAATGTACCCGCAAAGTGTCAACAGAAACCGATGGAGACGTATCGCTAAGGCTGTTATTCATTAGGGGATCAAGAACATTCTAACTCCACCAACATCATCATAAAGACCACGACCGCTCTAGTAAGAGTGAACGACTAAAGAGACTCATTATATGCCTTTACTCAGAAATGGCTTTGGGTGTTACTCAGTTGTGGATCCTGGTATTACTAGGTGCTTGGGCGAAGGCTTCTTATAATCAGGTGATTCATCTACTCCTTTTTCGGCTATTCCGTTTGTCGTTCATCTGCTTCACTAAGCATTACTACGGGCACTATTTTGGCCTAAATTTCCCAATTTACTACATGTAATTATATATTTTTTAATTAATTTGATTACCGTCAAATAGGAACACCAGCAATACCAAGTTGTATTGCAGAGAAAGAAGTGAGAAAAACACAGACATATAATACATGTCTGTGGAGAAAAAAGAGTGTTAAGAAAACTAATATGTACTAATAAATACTAATCTGGACTTTATTACACATCTGGTGGAATTATTGCCAGCACTGACGTATTAGAACTTATGATAAAATTAAATTACCTATTTATTTTAATATTTGCATACCTTAGCAGATGGAACTTGGCGGACCTAAAAATTTAATGTAATCCTTTATGTATATTACCCCTGTTGATGCAAATAAAGACATTGTATTGTATAAGAAATTAAATAGTCACTTACTACAAACCTAAACCATGAAAAATTGAAAATCGCGAAAGGAAAAACAATAATCGCTCATAGTTACTTGGGAGTAGATGACGAAATTTCATGAGTCTTGAAACGGAGCGTAATTATAATATAAGCAGACGGGTTCTTATTGAAGGTACGGGTAAAGCTGGCCATTACACAAACGAACGATAGTCGATATGGCATTGAAGTATTATTACCAGCGTATAGAACCGACACCGCGAACACCATGTATGTCCCAATGCATTGGAGCCACGGGGTTTCAATCTTCAATGAAGTCGTTCGATTTTGAAAGGAGAACCGGGGCTCAATTTTCAAAATCGATCCTCCCGGGCAGGACACACATTTTGTTCGAGATGTCTGTTCTATGACATTATACTTCAATGCGATATGGCATAATTTTCTAATATTTTTTTGGATTTAGTAACATCTGTTTTAAAACCGGTCGCCGCGACGGAAGTCGACGTATGCAAATTGAATAGAGTTGTACCTACCAATTCAATAAATTCATTTCCAATATGAAAATGTGAATAGTAATTTGACACCATTTATTTGTGTGGAATCTCTAATTACTATCGTGACTTTGATACCGTACATTTAAAATTTTATCGTTGTAACAATGAGATTCATTTACATTTACGCAGAAAGCAAGAGAGCGTTCCTCGCCGTAACAAAATTATCTTAAATAATGTTAACGACACAAAAAGTTGTTTACGTTATCCACAAAAGGCAAGTTATTAACAGACAGCTGTAAGATGTCGCTTCACATACGAAGTTACCGCTTTTCACCAGTCAATATTTAATACTGGCAACTAATTACTGCGTTGTCTCGTCACGAACTCGCCTTTGAAGTGGGACTGTCGAGAGTTCGTTTGAGATAATTTAAACAGACCAGCCACAAATGGCTTCAAAACCTACGTTCTAATTTCTAATAGTCTCTCTTCGCCTTTTGATCTTTAACTTGAATATCCACAAATATCTATTTTTAACGCCATCTAGCGGTTTGTTACGAACGATAATGATGACATATCGATTATTATGGCGCACAAGGGCCGGTTTTAAAGCTAAGTTGCTCGTTAAAATGTAAATTCAGAACTACTTTCTAAGTATTTTGAATTTCTCTATGTGCTTCCCACGGTTGTGCATACGGGATTAGCATTTTGAAATTAAGTATATTGTTAATAATCTGTTCAAAATTTTTATTTTAAAAATAATCAGTATTTTTGTAGCAGAATGTAAGTATTAACAATTTTATGTGTTTTATGACTTGTGCCAATCGACCGACTTGTTTTTATGCACATGATTTTACATATAAATTGGATCTTAGATATAAAATAAATATAAAACGTTTAATGTTTACATAACTTTTGTGTTCTGTTATTTATTGAAGTGTTAGAGACAAGATTTCTTAAGCATTTCCGTGCTTTGGCAGGCACGTAAATCTGGGTTGTTTATAATTGTTAAGCCATATTGAAAGCTCTTCCGCTCTAATATTTTTCTTGAATATTGTGATAGCATATTGTGATAGCATATATGGCCTCATCAATTATAAGAAAATATTTGTGCACTGAACCACCATACATGACAATTAATTGTTGGAATCATACTGGGTGGTACAAAACATAGTGATTTCCAGCAGAAAGGATTTTGCTAAATTTGTCGTGCGTTCACCAGGGTATTTCAAGATAGACGAAGCCCTTAAACTCCAAAACCTGTTTATCTACTTACATTTTATATAAAACCGATGTAAAAATAAAAAGGACGATTATAAACAACGATAACGAAAACCTCATTATTGTAAACCGAAATTATAAATGAATACATTATGATAAAGAATTTATGCATGACAGGCGGTCTTATCACTAAACTAGCGATTAAAAGTATAAAGTTGAAAATAATTTAACAATTTAGGATTCATTATTTTCATAATTGGCCAGAGGCTAACTACAAGTATCAAGATTACTCAATACGACTGTCAATTAAATTAATAGTCAACATTTCCAAGTTCGACGTTTATTTTGAGCGGAATGACAATAATAATTTATTTTTATGGCAAAAGAGCTGACGATCCACCTGATGGTAATGGCTATCGTTGGCCCATCGACATCGGCAACACCAAAGGCATCACTGATGCGTTGCCGGTCAAGACAAAAGAGAAGAATGAAAGAAACAAAGTCGTTAAACAATTTAAAAAACAATTTCAAAATATCGTAACGTAAGCATGAATAATTATAATACTAGATTCTGTCAGAGGAATCTAGCCTAGTTATCGATTGTTGGGTTTTTGAAGGTCATAGCGTACAACAATTTATATAATTCCAGTAGAACAGAACGAAACATTGTATCCGAGATTGATCCGTACGCGAAGTGGCTGCATAACTTAATATTAATTCAAAATAGATTGTCAAGCTTAGCATCGAGTCGTGACTGCAATGACAAGGCGCAAGTCACCCCGCCTTGCATAGCTGATGTTTTGACATCAGTATTCTACTCCAAGTTACGCCAGATATTGATATTCAAAGAGATTAAAACAATGCAGTCATCTTCGAACCTCTTGCTATTCAAGGTATAGCAATCATGCAGAATCGATTTGTAATCGGACAATCTCACGAGTAGATATCGATCTTGATCGTTGAATCGATACGCGATAAGGAACATTGACAAATTGCGGCTTTGAGATTCCTGTAGCGACAAATTAAAGGGTCCTTGTTGAGACTACTGTAGACTTTTTTAAACTGTCGCAGTACAGTAATTTATGAGATAAGATTCGATGATATACTTATTAGGGAACATACCAAAACCACGTAACCCACTTTTTCCAACTTTTTACAACCCTGCCCCCCCTTCGTGACTATCCGTAGTATATGAGAAGACCCCCCCCCCCTAGTTTTCACGTGGTAATTGATAAATACGGTTTTCAATACTTTTTTGCAAAAACAGAGTTAAAAAATAATAATTTTGCTTTTATTTGACGACTTTGTGGCGCAATGGTTGCTAAAATATTGACTAGGTACGTGGCAAAAACCTAAACCCCCCCCCCTCCTCTCTGTGACCAATCGTGGTGTTTTGAAGACCCCCCCTCCCCCCCCTAAATGAGGCACGTGGTTTTGGTATGTTCCCTTATTCGCCTAAAATCCATATGCCATGTTTATGTTTCATCGTATCGTATAGTATTAGTTAGTAATTTATTAAATAAGAAAGCAAATGCGGACTCTTACGTCGTTTTCAGACATCGATTTCCAGTAACTAAGTAACCGGCTATTGACATAAAAATTATATTAGACATACATTAAGTTAAATTTATTCTCCACACGATATTTATCGTTATTGTTAGTTTATACTTCTCATTCATTATGCCATTCTTTTAACAAACATCAAAGCAGTCGTTAGATTGTAATTTATGTCTCTGAATGCGGCGGTTAGTTTGTAATGTATCAATACGTCTGACATATTGTTTTGAATCATGTTAAAGGTAAATTCCACACAAGTGTTATTATTACCATCGCGAAGATAATCGAGTGAACGGGTAAACGTGCAATATACGCGGAAAGTTCGGCTTAGTTGCTGTCTGTAATTGCAATATTCGTGTTTTATGGCAAGTTTTTATGTCACCGCCACTCGACGTATCTCGCAAGGTCAGTGACATGGAATTACAAGGTCCGTTATGTTTTAAAACCATGTTTTGGCACTGTAAGCGGCTATGTACACCCATTAACATGCGCCGGCGGGCAAATAAAGTCCGTACATGCGGGGAGTTTATGCGTTTGACGGCCAGTATACGTGCGCGGTAATGAAGTTGCGGCGTCAAAAAAATAAATTCATTATGACTGGCACTAATATAATCGAGTTTTGAGTGTAGAAAAAAACTTTCTACCAATTAATAAGTTTGATTCTACCAATTTGAACAAAAATGTATTGCTGTGTTTAAATCTTGCTTGACAGGTATATAATTCAAGAAGTTAAGCCTCGGAGGTGTTCTATCGGTAATATTTGTTTGAATAGTTTATGAATTCCATTATTACTATTATTATTTTTCCATGAGGTCCGCCTGGAAAGTAGCCATCCTCTTGCTTGAGTCAGCAGCCAAACGACTCATTGAGTTCCAGCTGAGGGCTTGAGAGTCAGTTCTTTCTTTAATTTTCTTCTCCCTTTTTTGGCTGCCAACCCATCACTGATGCCTTTGGTGTCGCTGATATACATGGGCGATGGTAGCCATTTACCATTAGCTCGTTTGCCAGCTATTTTCATATCATTTCAAGCGAGATATGCTCTTGTGTATACTCGTATTGTTCTTGAACAAGGGATACATAAGTTTTCTCTTCACGCATTAATCTAAAGATGTATCACAACACATCACAATAGGTGTAGTGAGCCCCTAGACATGCGGCGCTGGGTAAATAGAGTCCATACATCGCGTCAGGCGGAGCGTGCGGCGGACATCAAACACACCGCTATCTGCGGCCGCGGCAACTTTCAGCACTGAGCGCGGACCGTGCTGCTGTGACCATGTGCTTGCGCCAGAAGGAGGATATACAAGGAATTTTGTTTATTATTTTTTTACATATCGGCTGTATTTTTTGAGGAACTATATGTAAGTTTATAAATATTGTAAAGGATATCTTTTAAAGGGGCTAAGTGAGGAAACACATAGTTTTAGTGTTTTTGTCTTGTGGTTAAATCTGTGAAAACACCAAGTGGCGTCGGGGTTGACTAAGTCGGTTCTGTCACCAATTATGAAAAATTTAGCTAGAAGGTAATAAATAAATTTAATAGTGTATGATATAAACAGAAAAAAAATATATATATTACATATACACGTACACATTAAACAGCCCTTTTTAAGCTGATGATCTGCACACAACTTCGTAAAATCAATCAATCAACATTTTTTGCTCTTTGAATCGCTGTAAGCCAAAACTAAGGTTCAAAACGAAAAAAGTTATAATTGTTTTTTTTGCATTTTTTTCAGCCATATATTATAGCGGTCCAATGATTAAATTGAGGCGCCAGAGATATGCACATGCAATGTTAAATTTCAATCTGTAATTTTTTTAAATAATATCTTATAATTTTATTTTCTAACAAATAGTTTTATAACGTATTTGCAAGGAAAATTCAGTGCAAGAAAAATCCCATAATATTGAAAAGTATGCGACTCCTACATTGTAGTTGTAGAAATGTGGAGTTTTAAGATCAGCAACGATTCTAAGTGCAGTGAAGGAACCAGTTAACGTTTAGGTTATACGTATCATGTTAGCCTACGATCTAGGTTTTGATTAGACATCTAGTTAAGGCCCGACAAAGAAAGTAAATAATTTTTCAACACCCTTGCTTATAAATTGGTTTTTATCACATGGCTTTTACACTCATAAACCATGCTATTAAACACTTGTGCTTTTTTTTCTTGATCGCACTAGTGTTTTATTTTATATTCCATCAAATTAAGTTTGTACCTTGCTGAAAGATATTATTTATGCGTTCTATTTGCTCTTAACTTAGCCGGGTTATAGTTTTATTTTTAAATTTCGGAAAAAAGTTTTGACTTAGATACGTTTCGTTTCAACATACTTAAGACTAAAAATAACGCAAAGAAGTGTAAGAAAAAAAAAAGTGTACCACCTTGAATATGATAAATTTTCAACAACTTATTTACTTTAATTAATAATTCAACGTGAAACTAATTCATAAATACATAAATATTAGATTTTTTTACATTTTGAGTTTTGGCTGTTTAGCGTAATTGTTCGTGCCTGCGCTCCAATCTGCGCGCGCATAGCTAAGACGCCGCGCGCAGAAAAAAAAAATATCAGCGCGGAGCGCGCCATTTTTAACAAACTTTCCGTCTGGTCTGTGGACTGTGAGCATTGTTTATTTGAGTACGAATAATTTGTTTTTTTACTCGTAAGTGTGTTGAAAAACGTCGTATGACACACGTGAGGTTTGATCATTACACTCTCGGTTTTCTTCCAGCACTCGCCTTCGGCTCGCGCTGTACAATATCACCTCGAGTGTAATGACCAACATACCACACTTGTATCATAATGTACTATTCTCTGACATGCATAAAATTATATGAAAATTACGATAATGATTAAAAAAATGTTATGATAATGATTATGATAAATAATTTTGATAATGATTAAAAATAAATAATTGCTTTTCTACATTGAAATACGTCAAACACTAATAAAAAATATTGTCAAATGAGAAATATAATTTTCATCCATTATAAAATCATCATAACTGCCATAAAAATAAAATATAGGTATATAAGAGAACATAATATTTATTTTGTTCGCATACTGTGTTCATGTTGGCTTCAACCACAATGGGCACGGGTTCAAACACTATTAAAAAAATATTGTCGAATGAGAAATATAATTTTCATCGATTATAAAATCATCACTACCATAAAAATAAAATACAGGTATGTAAGAGAACATAATATTTATTTTGTTCGCATGCTGTGTTCCTGTTGGCTTCAACCACAATGGGCCACTACTGGGCACGGGTCTCTCATCACTCTCAGACCAAAATATGTTTGCCATAACCAGGTACCGAATCCTGAAACCCTTTATAAGGTCTTTTGCTAACTGCTTCAAGAACAATATTGAGAGAACAATATGTAAGAACAATATGATGAACAGTGTCTTGCACGGGTCATCTTATGATAGTGTGTTATTTGCGCCAGTGGATAGTAAGATAAAATATCGTGGAAGCATTTCTAGTATGTAATTTGATTTACGTTCTATGTTTCAAGCAGCCATGTTTAATGGTAATTTAACATTTACGACTTAGTCGCCGTATTTGTTGCGCGTGTTGAACTCAAGCTGATGCAAAACTGATTTTACAAGGGCCATATTTCATATTAAATACTGTGCTTTAATCACCTACTTAAAAGAAAGTTTTCTAAAGTCTCTTTTTAAAATATTTTAAACAGTAGTTACACATACACCCTTCAGTACCTCATGTTATCCTTTTAAATTGAAATTTACCGTTATGATTGCACAAAAATAGTCGAAACCGTCGAAACATCTTAATTATTTCATAATATGAGGACATACAGTTACATTATAAGTAAGTTAGGAGCAATAAAAACTTCACCATCAAACATCAAATGACAGCGCGACTCAAACAGACCAATTTAAGACTATTAGGTATCACGTCTGCATCTCGGAACTACACGAAATAATCGTTAGACTAGCATTATACGTTTCTAGAAAACGGTAGAATAGTATTCGTGTAACTGATGGTATTGTTTCTAGGAAGGTGAGGAGCGTAGAATCGACGCCGCCTCGTGATCACGACCGCGTAGGGGAAATGGCTGATTTAATCGGGAACGATTGCTTTTTGGAAATCTTTTCTCATATTCTTTGTGGCGACGACTTGAGTTGCGCGATGGTTACCATGCCGGATTGCCGCGCCAAGGGACCTGGGTTCGATTCGGTCAAGGGTCTTGTCAAGGAGTTGAATTTCTGTGTTCGGTTTGGGTGTGAGTGTCTTGTCTCTGTGTGTTTTGTCCAAGACACCCACAACACAGGGAATCCTAGTCCGCAATCTAGGGGGCTAAGTGTTCGACTGAGTTATGTAAGTGGTCGCTTTCTTAGATATTACCTATTAGTGACCATTGTTGAAGAATTTGCTGAGCACTTCTGTGTCGTATAGGGAACGTCAGTTGATTGTTATAATATTTTTTTTCGAATGGACAGTTGCTGTTGGCCCTAACGGCCTTTACAGCTTCACGCAAACAGAGATATCATAAATAGCATTTTTAATACAAGGCAAGTTAACCCTTGCTTGGCCACTGACCTCTGATCAATTCGCATTCGAGCGTAGTGGAGTATGCTCTGTGCCACCTGGCTACTGTAGGGCGTCAACAATGATTTTGAAATACATGTCTTTGGTAACATAAGACCCTTAACATAATTATTAAACCTATACACATCTATTCACCAACAAGCCTATTCAATAAACAGCCTTCTGTTTAATGTGATAAATTTGTTAATTAAATTAATTCATGAATAACTACAAAATCATTGCAGGTGAAAGAATTGATTAACGTCGTCCTCAAGTGGTTAACATAACAATTTATTATATTGCGAATAACTCGCAGTGGGAACTCCATACTATAACAAAGTGGTAATATTTCATAAGGAAAGGTTATCTATTTGCCTAGTTTGAAAAATTATTGTAGCCAAGGCATTTCCTCTGTTCGATCTCTTGCGGGTTAAATAATTGCGCTAATTATTTGTTTATTTAACTGTCAGGCCATTTCTGCAAGTGCTTCGTATTCGCTATTTAATTAATTGTTGGGATCGTATCAAATTGTTATCTGAGATATGTTTGTGTGGATTATAATTTATCGATACGTGACTTTAGGTGATAAGGTATGTAAGGTTAGATAAAGGTAAGTAGTTAGAGCTTAAGGAAATGGAGGAATTAATTTAAATGAAATAAGACTGATGACTGTTTTAAACAAGAAAATAGTGTTTTCAACAAAGTAAACGTTATCAGCTTCATCCATATAATTAATGGGTGAATTTCCCAAGCGCATTTTTGAGACGGCGAGGTTGAAAATTAATGTGTGGAGGTAAACTACAATTATGCATAATTTTATATAGGTAGTTTAAGTAGTGACCTACATGATAGTGAAGTATTCAGAGGTATTTAATACATAAATTCTTAATAAAAAAATATCTAAGGCCTAAAATCTAATTCCGGTGTACTGTCCAAACTGCGTTTATTTACATATTTTATTAATTTAATTTTTTTTGGTAAATAAATTTCATTGAAAGGGAATGTTTTTTAGAAATACATTAAATAATACAACTAATATATATTTATGGAGTAATTTAAGATTAAACAACAGCTTTCAAAACATTTTTTAAAAATGTCCTACAAAAAAAAGCAATACCGGTGGCGCATTTTGTATACTTCATTACTTGTTACTTCACGATTTGGAAGACACCTTACTGGCTCTCCCCGCACCGTTCAGTTGTGCTCTTGCAAACTGCGTGTTAGGATGTTCGACTGGCTGCGTAATTTTCCTGCCAAACACGTAAGTACTAACTGCGGTGGCGCAGGAATACAAAATCATCCAATTCCGATGTCATGTATATTAGTAAAAGTACAAAGCAGATTATCTAGAAATTTTATGGAGGGTTCCATTAACGGTTTTCAACTATAATTGTGAAATAAAAGTTAACCTGTCACTAAAAGTTTTCTTTAAAATTCAAGTTTTGTCTCTGATTCTAAGTCCGGTGGCGCAATCTCGGTGGCTCCGGTGGTAAATCAAAGCGTATAGGGAAGCATAGGCCACAGAAACATAAGCGTGTCTCCATCTATCCATCAGCCCTTGGAGGTCCACTGCAGGACATAGGCTTCCCCTAACTTGCACCACTCTGATCGGTCCTGAGCCTTCTGAATCCAGCGGATACCCGCTGTCTTCTTGAGGTCGTCAGTCCACGTGGTCGGGGGGCGCCATTCGAGGACCTTTCTTACCCAACGGTTATCGGTCGTTTGCACTATGTGGCCCGTCCATTGCCACTTCAGCCGGCTAATTCTTCAAGCTGTGTCGGTTACCCTTGTTCGTCTACGGATCTCCTCATTTCTGATGCGATCACATAGAGAAATACCAAGCCAAGCCAAGCGGCCTTCTCCATAGCCCGCTGCGCTTCTCTGAGGTTGTGGATTACAAGATATGACGCAGTTTCCCGAACGCAGCCCATCCGAGTTGGATTCTACGAGTGACTTCTTTCTCGAAGTTGGACTTACCCATCTGGATTACTTGTCCCAGGTAATTGTATTCGTCTACAACTTCGAGAGCAGCGCCGTCAACAACAACCGGTACGGGTGTAACATGGACATTCGACATGATTTTCGTCTTGTCCATGTTCATATTAAGACCCACCCGTTGTGAGGCGCTGTTCAAGTCCCCGAGCATTGTACCTAGTTCCTCCAGGGATCCTGCCATGATGACTATATCATCGGCATATCGCAGGTGTGTGATGTATTCGCCATTGATGTTAATGCCATGTTGTTTCCACTCCATCAGCTTGAACACGTCTTCCAACACAGCGGTGAACAGTTTTGGGGATATGACATCCTTGTGTGACACTTCTCTGCAGTTTGATGGGGTTCGTTGCTGTGTCGTGTACTCTGACGGACATGATGGCGGATGAGTACAAACACTTCAACACCTCGATATACCGGTAGTCGATCCGCCACTGCTGGAGAGAATCTAGTACCACCCAGATCTCGATAGAATCAAAGGCCTTCTCATAGTCCACATAGGCTATACATAACGGCAAATTATACTCCTCGGTCTTTTATATAATCTGCCGCAATGTGTGTATATGGTCTATGGTGCTGTAGCCTTTTCGGAATCCTGCTTGTTCGGGAGGCTGGAAGTCGTCAAGCCTGCGTGCAATGCGATTTGTGAGGACCCTCGAAAACAGCTTATAAACGTGACTCAGAAGTGCAATGGGCCTTTCTAATTACCGCTAAAAGGAGTCCGTTCATCTAGACTCCTATTCTTCAAAATGTACATATCTTTAAAGTATTAAATGATCCTGCCTTTATGATTTCTCATTGGCATAAATCAATTTCGTTGGATCAAATTCTAATTCCAGTGGTCCTAATTTCGGTGGCATTTGATAGTGTAATTTGATAATATCTCCGGAACAAATTTTTTTTTTTCAATCTCTACTATATGACTAATTACTACTACTATTTACATATTATTTATGCCAAATAAAGTGTATTAGAAACAGCAAGTTTAAATTTAATCAATTTCGGTGGCTTGGATTTTAATTCCGGTGGTCCTTTAATAATTTCGGTGGTATTTGATAATTTCAAATGGAAATATCTCAAGAACTAATAATTTTTTTTCGATCTCTAGTATATGATTAATTTGTACTACTCTTTGTCTATTATTTAGGCCAAAAAATTTTATCAAAAACAGCTAATTTAAATTCGCCACTGTAATTAGGCAAAATTCGTGTTTGTTGAAATTCACCCTAATAACATAAAAGCCACGCCATTAGGTCTAAAATACCTGACTCTAATATATAAGCTTTAACTCTACAAACTCTACATCTCGGTCAAAAAGTGTGGATTGGCTGTTTGCGACCGTCCTAAAGAAATTAAGTCTTTTATGCTACTAATAAAAGTAATTAATTCTACGAAACTTATGTAGATACATTTACTAAGTTACTCTTACGGACTTAAGGACAAGGTTATGATTGAGATGAAGAGCGGCAAAAGAAACTCCTCAAGAGAAATTTTGATAGCTAACTATCAACAAAACTAATTTTGTTATCAAACATGTTCGCTCGTGTTAAGTTTTTTATGAGTTGAAATTCGTCGCGTACGTGTATGAAAAAAATGAAACACCTCGAAGAAAACTCTTGTTACTGTGCCACCTATTTAACATTAGCGATACATAACTACCTATGTATCAAACCACTAGCACTTTTAAAACATACATATCTATGTAATATGCTACAAACAAAAAGCTTTAAGTATTCTGTATAAATATACTTATTTTTAATAATCAGTTTGATCGAAGTACATAAAACCAACAATTAATTATATGATGTATATTGCATGGCATGTTTGCAATGCGGGCGTCTATTATGAGTGTTATATTTTAATGTACTGCATTACAATATGACACATTGTGTGGCCGTGAAGTATATGATTCATTGCTTCTGCTGTGAGTAATATATTGCATTTAATATTTTATTAGTTTTATAAGTGTGCAATTATAAATGAAATGAATTTTAATTCATTTTGTTCAATAGTAGATAACGAAAGAAAATGAAACATACATATTATTTCAGGTACAAGATGTTATTCAACATACAAAGTTTGGGATCTAAGGGTGAGGCAAGAACAAAGTGGTGGAATAACAAAAAAAGCGGAGATGATATAAAACTCTTCGTGCGAATTTCCAACGTAGGATCACGTAGGATGATGTCTTTGTTCGAATTACAGAACAGAAAGCAATTACCTTTTGATATAATCGTATTATGAAATAGTAATAATGAAATTTTTACTAAAAAATAACCGATTTCAAAGAAACAGTCTTCAAAACACCTTATCATTAATCGCCTAATGTACACCTATAATACCTGACTAGTTCCTTCAATTCCATATGGATTGCATCATCAGGACAGAATTTTGATAAATATGGGACCAATCTGAAAGTATCGTTTTTCAAATAAAAAAGAATGTTCCGAATCACAAACTTAAAAAAATACAACCATTTTACCTATCCTATTTAGGGTTCCGAAGAAAAATCGGAACCCTTGTAATTCAGTCATATCCGTCCGTCCGTCCATCGGCCAACTTGCATTAATATCTTACTGATAGCTTACGTTACCGCTTCGAGTTGTTGTACTGACTTCATTTCTAACTGTAATTATTCTGCGGTACAAAAATAACCAAATAAATTCAATGGGCGATGATCAATAGCGCCGCACCGTAACAAAAGGAATCAATTATGAAATTTGAGGTTTAATTGATTTTACGGACCAATTAGTTCGATAGAAGCAAATCTCGTATGCTCTTTGTGTGGTTTTTTATTGTTGGCTAATTTTATATTAACAAGTTTTGATGTAAGTCATCAGTGTATGTTTTTATCTTTGTTCACTCAGATTAATTAAATTGATGATTTAAAATGAAGATACGGCTTAAATACGGAAATTGCTAAAATTTCGTTGTGGAACTCGCAACACAACGAAAAAAAATATCTATTATGGAATTAACCATTTCTGTAAAATAACAAAAGACTAACATAAAGAAATATAAAGAAAACAATAATAAAAGACAACTATTATTATTACATACCTACTTCTGTATCAATTTAAAAAATGTGCTAAGGAGTTCTTTTCGCCGTTTCTTCCCCTTTATGACGAAATGTTAGTAGAAGAGTAGAATAGAATATCTTTCCAATATCTTTCCAAAATGGTAGAAGAATAAAAGAAATGACCTGCATAAGTGTAAGAAAAATACACACATATGATTAAATGGTTTTGAGTTTGAGTCAAAATCGATTAGATATTAGTAGTATTGGTTCTGAGCGCTATCGTTACGCAGTTACGCACCGCATTCATTGGAAAATCCTGAGATTTGTGAATCCGCAGTTCTGTCAGATCAGAAGCATAAAATCCTGAAAACTAGTCTAAAATAACCTTTCCTTTTGAAGTGAAAACTTCTTTAGCATCGTTGTGATTTGAAAGTCGATGAAAAGAAAAAGCGACAGTAAAAAGACACAGACACATAAATTCATAAGATTTAACGTGGGAGAAAATGAGATAGGATGCATTATACAGTGTTTCTTATGTTCGTGTCGTGGTTCTCTTGATGTTACTTTAAAAAGTGCTAAGTTGTATTCATAGATGGCGCGAGGAACAAGATAGAAGATTTGTTTTATTGCTGGATAGATGGCACTACCTGCTTATTTTACTCTTCATATTATGTAAAGAGATGGCGTTAGTTACCACTATTTTCTTTTCATCACTATGATCATTAATAAAACCTACAATTATAATTTTCCCGAAATTTTACATTCGTCTTATTATCTTAAAATCAAAATTTTTGAAGGTTTCACTTCTACCACGTGTGAATAGAATAGAATAGAATAGAATAGAATAGAATAGAATAGAATAGAATAGAATAGAATAGAATAGAATAGAATAGAATAGAATAGAATAGAATAGAATAGAATAGAATAGAATAGAATAGAATAGAATAGAATAGAATAGAATAAAACTTTATTTCATCAAGTTAACACTGTACTACAAATAGATAATATTCTTACATTATAGGTACTTATGATAAATGTTTTTGTAACAGTAAGAACTTGACGAAATGGGGCCACACTCAGCACTGGCCGCAGCAAGCCACGACCGCTGATTTTCAGGGCGACCCTAAATCGCATAAAAAGACAGTGTCAGTAAAAATTTAAGTAACTAATGCAATAGCTAAATCTAAATAAACATAAAAAAACCTAAATAACTTATCTACTTTTTCTTATCCCATAGTAGTTCAATTGCACACATTGTTTTTTCTTCTTTCTTAATTTTTGACGGACATGCGTCGGTGCCCGGTGGTGCCTTTGATGTTACTGTTGTCCATGGGCGACGATGACAATTTACCATCAAATGGCTCATCTCTTCGTTTGTCGGCCAGGCTCAGTTAAATCCAGGTTTATTGCTCGATTTAACATCACATCTGGTGTTGTGTCGCTTACTATGACGAGTCGTAAAGATATCTAAATGGTTGACTATTAGATATGGTTTACTGTTGACATTAGACAAAGTGCTGTTTGTGCATCATAGACCATCATGCTACTTATAAGCGGTATTCCTGTAATAAGGCACTTAAAGGATTGATTTAAATATTCTATTAAACTGTTCTACCGTAGTCAATTTCCTGGAATCTTAGACGATGAAGTATGATGAAACATATTTGATGGGATAATATAAAACAAAATATAGATAGATATATTTAAACCATTATACAAGTTACAAGCGTTTCATAACTTCTTTTCAAGCGTAAATTTAGACATTACAGATTAAGCCGTTAAAAATAAATCGCCTAAAACCAATTGCAACTCCATTAGAAATGATTGTTCTTAAAGTTCCGTAACAATGCGCCAACAAGAGTGTTTTAAATCGGAAATATACTGATCATCTTCAGATGTAGTTTTTATGTATGATATGGCATTAAAAATTATAGGTTCTTTGTTATTCATATAGTTTCCCAAAAATTACGCAAGATTTGTATTCATTACTAAATATATAATAGTTTATAGATGAAATGCAAATGATGAATTTACAAGGAATATATCATAGCTACACGGGTCTGCAGGTTAACGAGTAATAGTCGATCAATTTACAATTACGGAACCTTACCTTGCGCTTGGCCTGACGCGCCACTAAGGCAGTTTTATATTTTAATTGAATTATTGGAACTATTGGATGTAATATTGAATTATTGGATATACATACAACGTCTTAACATGACAAGTGGCGATAAAAAAACCCAACCATTGTGGTTTAATGAAGGTGGTAGGTTTCTTATTATTAACTTACAATATAAGTCGACAAGCTATAAGCGCACTGTTTCATTATATTATACTTTAATAGGTATATTGTGTATTATTATAGACAAAATGAAAACGACATTTGCAACGTTAATTTTTAAACCTCAAGATGACTGAACTATGATAACACAGTCATAATGAAGCAACTTACACCCCAATATCATAACTAAAACATAAAAAATACAAAGCACAATTTATAAGCTTTTAAATGCAATGTAACGTAAGTTATTCTCAAAACGCGGAAGAAGTCGAAAGCTGAAACATTACTTTAAACGCGAGAAATTTATAATCCATTTAAAATAATTTTAAATGACTTTTCGTAGTTAAGAAGAGCTAAATAAGAATAACGGTAGCTCGCGAGACGCTAATGGTGACAGTGCGTTTCGGGCAAATGACATAATAAATATTTAATTTGGGAACGTTCCGAAAATAAACAGAAATATATTGAGTGCAACTCGACTCGGGCATTATTTCTCAGGGGAAATATGTCGAGTGTTGCCACACCTTGGGTGGTGGCCATATGTAATTTATTAGCAGGTTAAGTTTCTAATTAAACTCCACCTATGTTTTTAATATTTCTGAGCGTTTGGGAATGTAATTATGAGCTTGGATTGGAGATTGGAAAAGATTGAATTGGGCAGCGTGTTATTAATGTTTTATTTCTGATTAATTTTTTTAGGCACAGCATAGCTTTATAAATAATTCCTTTGATTTTATTACAAACTACAGTTTTGGCCGTTTAGTGTTTTAGCGGTTTACTTGTCAAGTTTGCAGTTTGACTTGACGCAGCATCCAGTAAACTTGATCGAGTATGGTATAATAATATAGCCATCTATAGCCGGATATAGCTATCTGAGCATATAGCTATCCCATGCACACTGGATGCCGCGTCAAGTCAAACTGCAAAGACAAGTCGAACAGCAACCTTGACAAGTACACTTGATCGTGTATGACCTCCATAACGTTACCATACAGTTAGTATTAGGTCGTTTGGCGACTACTTACATACAAAAATTCAAGCCGGTCAGTTTTATCCTTGGCTGGTAACTTCCATGTATGACGTTTAACTTTGTCCTCTCCGGTAGTATATTAAGTTGACCAAGAACATAAAAACAATTCGAAATTTTAATTTCATTCTCGCAAAAGTTCGTTTCACACAAAGGCGTCGTATCTTTTGTTTTGAATTATTATTTTGAACTCTTTACCTCTCATTCCGCACGAGTTATGGTGTACTATCGCGCAGTTATCTCGCTCGCTGTGTAATTACCATAAGAGTAGGGTTTAAGGTGCATGGATGTATTGCTTCTAGGTAGCGAATAACAATGGTTGTAGTAAAGGCGAGAAGTGATACAGCAATATTACTGAGTTTTCACCAAAAATTCCTACGAACCTGCATAGTTTTTGCGTGTAATTATCATCAGCACAATCCACAATTGGGATGTTGATTAATTTTAGGATTCAATTTTATTTCATAGATAGAACCATACTATTCACGAAAAAAAATATTACAAAAATAATAATCTTCAATTTAAAAACAAAAGTTGATTAATAAAAATCATTATCCCGACCAAAAACGTCACGTGACGTCACTAAACTATATTCATTACTATCGGTCTACTGAAGTTTGTTGAACTTCCATATAAAATAAGTACAATGATGTCATATTCTCAAAATGGCGTTTGAGGTCACGTGACAGTGAGTACTATTTTTAACATTTTAAATTAATTACATATTTAATTTATCGGGATTGATAATGACAAAAGAACAATATTATAGGTTTTTGAATGTTTCCCTCAATACTTTAAACATAAAATATTAATTTATAGTTAAGTGTCAACGTCCCTATTGTGGGCCCACTGCTGAGCTGTACATATCGGTGACAAACGGCAGGAGAGGATTTTCCTAGGACCCTGCATAGTTTTTGCGTACAATTAACATGACCACAGCCCACAATTGTGGGCCCACTGCTGGACTCGGATGTGAAGGGTTCAGACCATAGTCCATCACGCTGGACAATTGGTGTTTGGCAGACTTAACACGCCTTTGGGTACATTACCGAGAATTTTAAGGTGCGAAGGATTCCTCACTTTTCCTTTAATGAAGCAAGTGATAATTATTTTCTAATGTACACATATGTAGATTTGAAAATTACAGGTACTTGCAGGATTTGTAACAGTTGTCCTGTGCGGTAGAATAATATTTAAACCAATAGGATCTCCTTGTTAGTGTATATTATAACTCAATATTTTTGTATAATATTTACGAAAAAAAATCTGTATATTTCTTACGTCATCTTTCCTCTCTGGCGATGGAGCAAAATCCTACAGTGCATCAGTTTATTACTTCCAGTTAACTCTACTTAATAAATGAAAAGACTAAACCTTCACACGCAATCGGAGAAACTAGAATTCTTTATACCAACTATGATACCTTATACCATTTAAATAAATCAAGTTTAAAATTACCTTGATTCAAGGGGATTTTGTAGTCGATGTCGAAAAACTGGATGCTTAAATATTAAATTATCTTTTAGGAAATAGGCCCATTGATCGGAATTTAAAAAAATATCGTATTCACTTATTCACTTAATCATTTATCGTTAAAAGCGTCAATTAATAACACCGTAAATAAAAGTAACATACATCCATAATTATACCCTCACAATCAAACTTTTACATTTTTATAATATTAGTCACATATGAACTTAGAAAGGCTAACAAGCCTGATGCGATGTGAATACTCCACTAAGGCACTAATGATACCATATAATAATGAAGAGTAGCTTATGATGATTTGTTTTAGTCTTCTTTGTATTTCTTTAGCCAACGAGGGTAATCTCATGAACACCGTGAATGTGAATGAGCTGGGGTGTGAATGAACTGTTTGTTTAAAAATCACAACTCACACCGTCCAACGTGTACTACTCCTATGTACATGTCTTAGCAACAGTGTTGCAGTGACCCACGCTAAATACTGGATCGGTATGTTGTTGTACATACGTAAACAAACAAGATTTACCATTCCGGTAAAGGTAGCATCCATGTAGGACTCTACTTACCATTCCGGTAACGGTGTAAAGCGTCCATGTAGGACGCTACACACATACCTACATTTTTAGAATTTTTTAGAATGTTTGTCTGCTTTTGCGGTTAAGCCACTTTGAATACGGTTTTCATTACATTGTATGTAGTAAGTTTTAGGGAGCATTAAGTTTTTTTTTATTTCAATCACTTATTAAATAAAAAAGTTATGTCAATTTAAAAAATCTTCAATTTCGCCCACACATTTTCATTTAAAAATAAAAAAAATCGTTAAGGCTGGCTTTTCCGATGTTGGAGGAGGCCAGAGTGCTACTTAGATTAGCAGCTTTAAGTAAGTAAAGTAATTATTGTACTAATTTGTATTGTTGTGTTGTATTGTGTGAGGTCTTTATGGGACGATGTCGTCGCTCTGCGACAAAGTCCTTATTAATAAATGAAATAAAAAAAAACAAAAAAATCGTCATAAATAGATTATGCTGGACCTAACTGACGTGAAAATTCTTCCTGACAAACCTACTTCTACGATTTTTAGGGTTCTGATTTTACTTCGGAATGTCCGTTTGTTCTTCCGTCCGTACGTCTGTCCGAAGCAAAGCGCTGAGACCCTTAGTGCTAGAAAGCTGTAATTGTTGTATTGCATTGTTGTATATATTTATTAAAGCTCCGGAATAGTAGGATAAAATATTGAAAAACATATTTTTTCAGGGCACTTACCTCTCCTACAGGTAACGTAAGGATGAATTTTTTATTCATCGCGTATAGTGTGGGGTATCGTTGAAAAGGTCGTCCAAAAATATTATGGGTCTTGTTAGACCATTTTTGCAATTAGGGGTCCGTTTGCGAAATATTTGGCTTTAAAGTGCTAATTTTGGTTAGAGTCAAGTGTCCCCCCCTGCTTGGAGTTGGACAAGTGAAACAATTCTCAAAAATAGGTTATATATGATGAATTTACAAAGAAAACTATCACGGCTATGTTAGCATAAGTAGTTAATGAGTAATAGTCGATAAACTTACTACTTCGGAACCCTACATTGCGCGTGGCCTCACACACACTTGTCCGGTTTATATATTATGGTTTGTTTTTTATTAACTCAACATTTATGAGTTCAACCGCTACTAAGACTAACGATCCACACAAGCATTTAGGCTTTGGCTGTTTCAATCATTCTTATTCAGTAAAGCCATAATGTCAGTAGCTGCCTACGCGTATCTGTATGAAGAGAAATTGCCGGTTGATTGTTGATTGATCGCACCTTACACATGGTACACACACATAGAAGAAGCCACTGAAGTATTCATGTCCAGACCAGAAGGCTATATGCTAATATGAGCTGTAAACTAGCGAATGCATGCGAAATAACAGTGTTTACAGCTTCGCGTCAATGCTTCTCATAGCTCCTCATTCGGTAGCTATGCTGTCCAGTGAAAAAGGAATGCGAATGAATGGATTGCGCGATTTAATGACTTTGAAAAGTAATAAAACGTTTTAAGGACAGGTGACAGAAACTTAACACAATTTATTAGTTATATATCCCGTAAGAATTATTCTTGACTAGCTGTTGCCCGTAGCTTTGCATACGGAAATACATTTTTACTTATTCAAACTTTTATCCTGTTTTCTCGGGAAACCTTTTAATTTTCCGGGATGAAAAGTTGTCTAAAATATGACCCAAGGTCAACTTTACCAATTTTCATCGAAATTTGTTCAAGGGTTTTTGTGTGATGCCCGGACAGACAAACAGACACTTTGAGTTTTATTATAGTATAGATTTTTTATTTGTTTGTCTGTGCGTTCCTTACTGCTAATCTCAGAAACGTTGGAATCAATTTGGATGTGGTTTTCACTCATATATTTAGTTTAAAAAGCTTGACGTAAAATTGTTTATTTTATTTTAATCGGTTCACAAATAAAAAGATATGTCAATTTAAAGAATTCCGCCTAATTTGGTGACTAATGTAAGACATAGGTTTCCCTATACGAAGCAAGGGATAAAAATTATTAAAGTTTAAAATACGTTTTTACTTAAACAACAACCAATTTTCTCTTTAAGGCTGCATTGTTGTGAAACGGGTGCTATTTGATATAAACTTGAAAGGTTGCAGTTAGACAGTCAAAATAACAGTTTATGCTTGAGAAATAGCTGAGTGGGCGTACCGACACGAAATATGGAGGTTCAATGATTTCAGACTTTTACACTAGCGGTATTTAGACTTTTCCACATACAATATTAAATAGATACTAAATCCGTCTTGTTATGAAAAAAATATTTAAAACTGCTTTGTAGGTTTGGTACTTACGTCGGATACTTTTTTGGCTTTTTATGTGGCTTTGATTTATTCTATCTATTTATAATATGGATGCTCACTCTTCTTATCATTCTTATATGCGTTGAAATTTCCTAAATATCCTAAAAAAATATTAAACGTAGAAAACCTAAATAATTTCTCGTAATGTAATTATCATTATTTTTATTGTATAATAGAGAACTGTCTAGAGTCTAGACTCTAGAGTCTAGTCTAAAGCATCCAATATATCGTTAAAGAAATAATCATTTTGGCTATTGCGGCCTTTGGAACTTGTAGGTATTTACCTATTGCAGATTATATTAGATTTACATCTTAAATGTATTGATTTAAGATGAAATTAAGATGAATTTCTGACTCTATGTATCCATTTGTCTTGCAAATTAATGAGTAAAATGGGTTAAATTTATTGATACCAAAATATATAATAGTTTAATTAAAAACCTCTAGTTTTAAATCAAACATTTCCACAGAAAAGCACTCCATTTTTATTTGTTGGTTTAAAATCTGTAATGTTTATCAAACATAATGCAGTGTTATTTTTAATCTATAAAAGCGACTAGCATATAAAAACCGCTAGTATGTAAGCCCCACAGCCGTACTCGCTAATCGAGTGCACGAAGCTGATGAAAACATAGGCAATAAACATAATGCAACCACATAAAACATGAATTGCTTTGTCTATTCCAGTCTTAGCTTTATGGTAATACAAGCTTATTTAATTATTTTAAGTTTAATTTTACATCCAACCTTCATTTGAAAGTAAAAACTTCAGGATGATAGCCAAGTGAAATATTCACGTTGGGTATCCTTTTACGTACCTACTTTGTTCAAATTACATGCATATATAATTATTAAATAAATATTGTGAGTAAGCACTCACAATAAATCGGGTGTCTTATAGTAAAATTTAACCCTCTTATTCCTATTAATAGAACAAATAATTCTAATATTTAATATCTTTATCCACAAAAAGCAATTTCCTCTTAATCAAAACGCATCATTCATATCTTTTGTAAACAAATCACCATGTTTATTGGACACGAGCCATTGAAGTATAATGTCATAGAACAGACATCTCGAACAAAATGTGTGTCCCGCGCCCGGGAGAAAATGAAAACCCCCGTTCTCCTTTCAAAATCGAACGAATCCATTGAAGATTGAAGCCGCGTGGCGCCAATGCATTGGGACATACATGGTGTTCGCGATGTCGGTTCTATACGCTAGTAATAATACTTCAATGACACGAACTAATATAATAATTATTTAGAATCAAAACCACTGAACAACATTTAACTTGTTCCTAGCTACTAGTTAATTGCTGCATAAATTATACAGCTGGTTTAAATGTCTGTCCTACATGTCAAAGATAACAAATTTTGAATGACAAGCTTATTATACCTTTATTTACAATAATTGTTATGCGCGTATTTTTCATTTTTACCCATTACTAGTTGGCCTTTGGCTATAAACTAATTGGACACAGAAACAATAGCTGTACTACTGTATTACTGCCATGTGCGTAGGCATCAGAAATTATTTATCTGCGCGTTTGTGACACATGTAATGGCTTGAGGTTGATAATTCTTCACAAAAAATAACCGACTTTAAAATTAGAGATAATTAAAAAACTAATCGTCAGATCTTGGTCAAGCGGGACCACATAACAAGCACCACCTTTCGATCAAAAAAGAATCATCAAAATCTGTTCACCCAGTCGAAAGTTCTGAGGCAACAAACCTAAAAAAATACAAACGAATTGAGAATCTTCTCCTTTTTTGAAGTCGGTTAAAACTAGCCAATATCGCAAGTACTTCGCTTCAGCAAACCAATGCTCTTCAGTACCTGTTTAACATCGCAAGTGCTACCCAATGCTGGGCGTGGGACTATGTGTCATCTTTATGGAATTATAATTATGACGTTACCGTAAGTATTACTTTAATAGGCATATATGTATTTCAAAACGTAAATAATTAGCAGACGAGAACTTAAATAGGATTTCGCTGTAATTTAACAAAATTAGCAAATAGTCGGTATACACTAGTACTAGTACTGTTAGGAGCGCCTTGCAGAATATTAAAATTGATGCGCATACGCATCAAAAGACATAAAATAATTTACGACAGCAACACTCACGTAATGAGGACAGTGCTGTCATCTTTGAGTGCTGTGTCAAATCTTTATGTCTTTGCAGTGTATTGTTTATGAGTCACCATCATTAGGAAGCTTGTATGCTTTAGAAGTGTAGTTGTTAACTAATGTTTAATGATTAGAATGTTTAACAGTAGATCACCGTCAATACTGTCCCATTGTTGCTTCAACTTCTCGGCTTCTTCGAGCTTTGTCTCATACTGTGAATAGGTACTAAGGTAAGCCAAGTTTGACTAAGTGCAACATTTAAGGAACTCTTTGGTATGCACTTGTGAAGGATGCAGCAACTCAAGTAGTTTGCAAATTATGAGTACCTAACTGATTAGTTGGTTGTTGATAAAAAAGTTATGGTTTTTATGGACCCGTTTTGTGGACTCTAGTAGCTTGCTACACAAATCCCTAGAACCTTTTTATTTATGTTTGATCAGGAGCTTTGAGTGAGTAGGAATCCTTAAAAATAGAATATTTAAAAAAAATCTAAATTCAAAATTATTTATCTATATAGGTATCATTGATACACTTATGCACGTAATTTTTATTTATCTACTAGGTTTTCGGAAAGGTGTTTTGTGGCATTTCATGGAGGAGAAGAAAAGCCGTAAAGAAACTCCTCTTTAAAATATTCATTTCCCCGTTAGAAACATGAAAAAAGGTTGCATCCGTTGTTATGTACAATTTTCATAAAAAGTAACTCATGTAGTTATCTCAATAAATTATTGTAAAAGCCAGATTTTAACAATTGACGATGACGAATCAATCTAAAAATATCGATTGATTTGTTCTAGTTGACATTTAAATAAGATGACGTTACATTCACGTTTACAATATAGAATTATTGTATTTATATTAAAGGTAATATAAGGTAAGTTTAGAAATAGGGACATTACTCAGCACATCCTATTACCTAATGACAATTCCTATGATTGGAGATTGATGATGATGAGATTAATGATTGATGATTTTGGCGATAGACATTAAATAACTAACTAAAGGCACATACTCGTAGGCTCGTCTTCTACCTAAAGTATATTTTTTATTTAATCTTCGGCTTGGCTGTTTTTTGGGGCCATCAAACGAAAGCTACTAGAATGGATGGAAAAATCTAAAAAAAACCAAATCATATCTTTCTATCTAATCACTTCAGAAAAACTTCGAAGTTTTCGCTTTGTTTTTCATCTTAGCAGAAGGTTGTATAGTATTATCCCATTGCCATGCGGTTCTATGTCCAGTCTTTTTATATTTACGAGTAGGTAACTAGGCACTGTAAACGTGAAAATAAGGACTATTTTTCCCGAAACAAAACCATGGTGTGTTCGCTAGATATGAAGCGAGAATATAATGTTCATGAATCCAAAGTCGCAAGGAAAGATAAGAACTTTGAAATTACATTCGTTTCTAATAATTATAAACCCTAATGTTTCGGTCCGTTATTAGAATTGTTGATTACGACCACTCATTTGCGAATTGCGACTCATAGCACTGCTTATTCAGTTTTCACATCTCCGATACGTACCCACGTCTGTTATTAGCCATACTTTACTTAATATCTCTGGTTAAAAACAGCGTAAAATAGTTTTGCTTAGCGTTTACCTGATTGCGGTTTGGATACGCTATACTTACGACCTTAATAAACAGCCTACGGTTTCGTTCCTCCTAAGATCGCGGCGGAGTTAATTTAAAAATTAATCTTCATCAATAGTTCCAGTCTTTGCCGTTCTCATACACTAAATCATCCGGTTATGATAATAAACAGCTTTAACCAGAAAATTACAGTCTAAATTGCCGACATGGCCAAATCGACGATTTAGACGCGCGTAGTGTTTTGATACGATGTAAATTAGATACCTAACATGTTTTATTCATGCGGAGAAATGAGGGTGGTGCCTACTTATCGAGAATAACGGTGTTAAGGCCGGTTAATTAAAAAACTCGATCGTAATAACAGGGAACCGTTCGGAGATCGTGATGCATCGCCGACAATGATTTCTATCGGTTATTTATGGACGAGAGGACGTCGCACGACGAAAAGGTTAAGCGCCTTATTATTTTACAGTCATGACAAAGAAAAACAATTTATGATGTTGGCTGTAATCGTGCAAAAAGTATTGCGGCGTCAACTTTAAGTCCTATTACGGCGGCGACGCAGTTTAAATATGCAATCTTAGCGGTCAGCATTCTAGACGGTTCTAGATGTGGAATGTGGAATTTAAAGCACGCGAAGACGTTGCCTCGGTTGAAAAGCTGGTCCTCATCCACTGATTTTATGGTCTCTAATTACCTATGCGATAAAACTGAATGACAAGTAACGCAGTGAGAAAGGTGTGATATTGGCTAATTGCATGCGAGGCCATATAAGATGGTAACACTTAGAAGAGAAAATTGCTCTAGTCAACTGTTTATTGGCTTTTTATGACTACATCCATTTTGGGAAGATCGCGTAGGTATACGAAATTGATTCTTCAGAGCTTAGTGCTAATCGCGCGCTAAATGATAATGTGTGGGCGTCAAAGCGATTATTGTCTTCTCGGGTATTTGTAAAACAATTTTGTCACAATATTTCGCTGTATTAGACACACATAATCCTATTATGAAGATTATGTTTTATTGTGGTTGATAAATTGATTCGATCGAATCTTTTAAGTTAATTGGACGCTTTATGGATATCGGTTATGATTCTAAATTGCGCACAGGCCTGTTGATAATGTGGCCTTTGCTTTGCTGAAAGACCACTTGCTATGAACTATTCAGATTAATTTCCTCTCCTGGATTTCAGAGTTACGCAAATTCAATGTGTGATTATTCTTTTGACGTTTCGAATTACGAATGACATAGGTACACGTAGGAACATTGCTAGCCCCGATACCCTTCAAACGGAATCACATTGCTAGAAGGAGCTTCGTGGCACAATAAAGTTACCTAGCATCATTGAAGTATTATTACTAGCGTATAGAACCGACACCGCGAACACCATGTATGTCCCAATGCATTGGCGCCACGTGGCTTCAATCTTCAATGGATTCGTTCGATTTTGAAAGAACGGGGGCGCAATTTTGAAAATCGAACCTCCCGGGCGGGACACACATTTTGTTCGAGGTATCTGTTCTATGACATTATACTTCAATGCCTAGCATTAGGTTTATACTCGTAGTATGATAATAGTTTCATTAGTTACCTGGGTAGGTACCATCCTATACTTAAACTTGACTCTTTTTTTTAATGATCCATTAGTATAAATTATACTTCCAATACTTTTATTGTTTATTTTAATTTTTTTTTTACTATTTTTAAACGTATACTGCGCAGACCCACCGTGACACCACTCGCGGGCCTCGCGGAAGACCAGCGCTGGTTGTCTCTGTACAACTAGCATAACGCTGAGGGAGACCCATTTTAGACTAAATACTATTTATTATGCTTCTACTAGCTTAATTAAATTAAATATATATTTTAGTGTGTATTTAGTCTAAATAAAAATTCTTTCTTTCTTTCTTTCTTTCTTTCTTCTTTCTTTCAATGCAACGTGTATTGCTTGTCAAGTCATTGCGATAAAAAACACCGGGATAAATAAAAACCCATTTTGCAAACACTTTTGGCTTTAACTAGTGCTGGCGTAATCAATCAGATCCATTTAATCAAAGGCCAAAGACACTAGACATTTATTTTGGAACAAAAAATATGCATAATTATGTGTAATAATAAAAGATATCAAGTTTATAATCAACTAGCTAACCCGGTGAACTTCGTATCGCCTAACAATCAATGAATGTGATACTTTTAACTAAAGTTATATATTTTTGGTTGGTTTAACAAACCAGAGATCATTAAAAACGGTACAGCCGTTCTTAGCCGTTATAGTTTGTGTGTGCGTATTTTTCTCCCTCCCTCTCCCTATCCCCCTCTTCCTCTCTCCCTCCACGTATTACAATTATTTTTTGTTCGTAACTATAATATAAGCTTGCATATTACCTAATTTTCACATTTCTGAGTTCGAAAATAACGAAGTTGCATGCAAACTTACAACCTTTTAGGTTAGGTTAGATCCCTTAGGGGACGAATTTCCAAAAATCCGTTCTTAGCTGACGTCTCTTTAGCATAAACTACCTATCTCCCTGCCAAGTTTCATGTTAATCAGTTCAGTATTCTCATAAAATCCTTTTGTATGGAATCCTAATAAATAATAATAATAAAAAACTAAAACTCTTTTTTTGGTTTTGTAATCTTGCAAGTAATGATTTACATCTTGAAAAAAGCAGTTTTTTCAAAATCACAGACAGACTTCAATTTTATACGTATTTCTTTGTATAGATAGACAAGGAATTCAGAAGTCCGTTGTGTAAAAACGAGATACTTGTATAAATGTAACGAATTAATTAAAACATTATAATCAATCAGTATAGCAACACAGTGACTGTCACACGACACCGTCCAATTAAAAGCTTACGCGGATCACTGAACGAGAAATACATTTGAAGTAACATTGATTCAGAACCGCCCCGGCTTGTAATATGAACGCCATGAACGGATATCAAAGGCACTCTATAATTTATCTTTTTCTCTGTTTCTTTGACATGCGGCACTATAGGGTTCTGAGCTATAGAAACCCATTACTATCTCTCAGCATTTTCTCTCATAAGCACGAGATGTATAAAGGGTTAAAGTTTGTAATGTTAGTAAGTAGTTCTACGGTTCACAACGCTCGTGAAGAAATCACACTCATACTAATTAGGGAATTGTGGACTATAAAATACAATACAATACTGTACACGAAAAGAAAAACATTTGGAAATTACAGAAAACACGGTGTAAACAATAGGCGGCCTTATCACTAAGAGCGATCTCATAGACAATCTAAGGTAGAGGAATTAAGAATTAAGTGTCGGACGGGATGGGACCCCTCTGTAGCGGGACCCCTATACCCTTGACCTTAAAATGCAGGGCGTGGGTTGTTCAGATGAATAGCCGTTGTAGTATAACGTTACTTGTACACTTTTGGTTAACCCTTTGATTTTAGTCCACATAAGATTACCTACACACGGGGCGTTATTTTATGAAAGTCGATTCTTAATGAGGAAATCCCAAAACCATTAAGTCAAAAATGTTATTAAAACATAACCTCCTTCCATCAAAATTAATTTTCGAATACAGTATGCTATATTTGTTGTATTAATATTTAACCTACCGTAAAATGTTTAAAGCGCCTTCATGAATATACATGAGTGCTGTCAAACACTTCTCCTTCTGTATAATAACATCATTATGATCAAACACACTAAACATCGTCTTTTTATGTCGGTTAAAACAATATTGACGGAACCCGCAGATTGTTTATAAAGCAAAGTTGTCCAGCTTTTTACTCTTCTCTTTCGAAAGCGGCCCTCGTTAAATTAAACAAAGCAATGTTAATGAAGTAATTATGTCATTGTCGGTGCCATCAAATTTAATGAGCCATTTTACTAACATCCTGATATATCGATGGACAGGAAGCCCCGGTGTGGAGTCGCGACTGCGAGGTACTCTTCGTATTCGTTGTTAATAGTTCAACATGAATCGGACATTTTTGAGCTGATCATTTGTCACAACTTTCTCTCTTTCAATCTGTCTTCTAGAGAAGATTTACATCATACATTTATGTTGTTAAGTTGATTAAAATCAACATATGTTAAGCAAAAGAAGAGTCACGGGTTAAACAAAGCTCAATCATATTGTCATTTTCTGATTTGATTAAAATACAATTGAATCGTTACGTAACCCAACGTATCGAAATATCAAATCGTATCGGTAATCGAAATATCGAATACCACAACTAAATACGTAGCTTCTGTCTTATAGAAATATGTAAGAAACAATGTTTTCGTGGAAACAAATGAACGAGCTTCTTCAGAGCATTTAACATGGTTTAGAACGATTAACTTACAATGTTGTGTAAGTACTGAGCCGAGTTAACAGCTTGCGGCTTCAACGGTCAAACGGATAGTTTATGGTAAATGGTTTTGACAAAAAGTAGATTTATTTGAATTTAATAGCATTCCTAAAAACCAGTAGCTTTGAGTATCTGTTTATGAGCTTTTAAATAGATAGGAAACTATGTTCTTATTCTTACGCTACCTTTGGTGACACCGCCGCCGCGCTGCGCTGTAGCGCTGTGTCTTCGATAGTAATTTTAATTCGCCATAAATTAACAGTCCCGCTTTCGACTATGTATGAAGACGTTGTATATTCTGAATATTTTATCAGTGTAGCTGTAGACCATAATGATGTGTAAATGTTACGGACGTATGTTGTTGTGGACGGTAGTTAAACGTGACAACGTCATGAAAAAACATTGATGAAGTAGTGCTCGAATATAATATTATCTCTGGAAATTAAATTATTATTAGAGACTTTTATCTTTATACTACAACGCCATCTAGAACTCCTGAACTAAACTATTTTTTCAGCAAGTTCCTTTCTGACTTAATTGTGTATATAGTTTTGTTCATAGATGGTGCTTTCTCCATTGTTCGCTCGCTCGCGTAACGCGACAGATGAGTCATGCTTTTTCATGCGTGCGGCCGGCATCGTTTTAATAGACGTTATCACGTCAAAAAAACTAAATAAACTTCATGAAATTTGTTTCAATGAGGAAGTAGATAATTATTATTTGTCTAGCTAGCCAACACGAAAGCCAGTGCAAGCCCAACGTAGCCTGCGATTTGATTCTCCAAACTCGTCCCACGTTCGGTGTTCGTGACCCCGCGATTGGCCGATGAAGTCATAAATTATATAATGCATTGGAAATTGTTTCTCGCGGTAGATAGCCGTGGCGCACCTACTAATCGGTTACGGCATGCCTGGAGCGTCCGCAAAAAAGATTTATGGGATCCAGATCTTGTTTGAGCGGTATGGATATTGCACTGAACAAATGAGCCTATCTATAAATATGCATGAATTATAATTAGTAAAACATTATCACTATTTTATTTGGTCTTGTGGAGTTACAAATGTCTCTGTGATGTTACCAATGTCAATGAGTCACAGGTCACAATCAGGTGCCTACTTTACAATGTTATTTGAAGTAAGTTTCAATTATGATTGTATTTGTACAATAGTGAAAAAGATTTTGGGAGATTATAAAATCCAAGTTTAATTGACATAATTAAATAATTCGTATAAATATTGATTTTAATGTATTTGTTTTTAATGTGTAAAATGTGTATTACCACAGACTAACGAAAATTTCATATAGTTAACCAACATAAGCTTTTAGAGAGATCAATTATTGTGCGGGGTGATGTGATCCCAAATCTCTGACATAGTTCGGGGAAGCATTGAGGGTCTAAGGCACATAGTGTGGACACACAATATTAATTTCGTTCTGATAATTCACCGCCATAAATAGGATCGGCTATTTTGCGACGTCAAAGGCGTTGAACTACTGAAATTTTTTATACTACGTACTGTCCATTTTGTCGAGTCGCGTATTATAATATTATTTATATCTACAAATAAGGCCTTTATAATTCATAACGGTACAAAAGTAACACAAAACCGAAATAAATTATTAAAGCCTGAGCGTGTAGCCTACTTCTATCTGAAATTGCTTACAAACCCATAAATGGTTAACAAAACCAATATAATAACTCATCAAAGATAAGTTCGCTGACTTTTGCACCGAGTTTAGTATTTCTCTCGTTATGTTTACGGGGTACTATAATTTAGAATCCAATGTTGATATTAGTATTATAATTGATTCCCGCCTCCTTCAATTATTTCATCGTAAATTAACTTAAAAACTGAGGGTAGGTACATGAGTTTATTACATTGTAATTTTAACATAAAATTTTAATGTTTGAGCATGTGTTCTGATAAAGGAACCTGTTCTATGCTTAATAGTGGTGCGATAACGGAACAAGATAAGCTAGATTTACGATAGTGATAATCGTATAAGATATAATGATTAAAATAGAAGTAAGTATCATAATTAAGTACTTGTATAAGCTGAAACCAGATAATAAGAAATATGAAACTTTAGCGGTCTAGATGCCAATCCACGTTAGTTGAGCGTGGTGGTATTATTATACTTATTTAATATATCTGCTTGTTAATTCAGAGACAAGGCACATTGGACACTCAGAACTAAGGGCAATTTTATGTTTCTGGAATAAATATAGTGACCAGTATTGCAATTTTAATAAACAGCAAATCTACATGTCATATTATAATCACTAATCGCAGGTCGATCAAAATTCGAAGCAACATAAAGCAATTTAACGAAAAACAAACAAATTATTGAAAATATAATAAATAAACTGAAAAAATACAGATAATAATTTCGTATAATTTATTTGAAAACTCACCACTTCACATATTTCTCTCTTTATTAGTTATTATAATTTTATGAGAAAAGTGGAAAATCGATTTTACTGACTGAATATGCCAAATATATTATTTTATTTCAGTGGTCTCAAATCACCTTTGGATTATTGTCTTTTAAAGAGGCATATGGGTTGGATGGTTTCAGAATATATACAGGACATCCGTACAAATATTTTTTGTGTTTTATATTATAGATAGATGTAGGATTTCACAGGTAAATCAATCATCTTTTCTCGCCGCTCAGTCAAGGGTGGGGCGCGTCGGTTATCGATACCGATGAAGCTATAAATTATTATAATACCTCTGCAAATTATTTTACGAAGTTTCTTTTGGACTTTTTCTCTCTGATAAAGATCGTGCAGGGCTGGCAATGTACTGTGTATTTATTGTAGTAACATGCTTTAATATTAAATATATATTTAAAATATATTAAATATAAATAGAAAATAGTAAAACAAGCTTGATAAATTGTTGAATTTAAGTATGTAAATTGTTTATTTTATTAACTAATTACTAGGTTTTAAAGTCAGGTTTCGTCGCATATGGACATCAGTAACACTAAAGACACCATTGCCACGTCGCCGGTCAAGAAAGAGAGAAGAAAAATATTAACAAAAAGTACTTATAAATAAGAAGTCGAACCGTCTTCAAAATAAAAAAAACTTGAAAATATTTAATAAAAACAAGCTTTTATAAGGTTAGTGCACCGAAGCAATAAAAATACGATTTTTGAACGATTTCATATTATTTTTTCTATATAAAATTTTATATAACCACGTGTTGTAAATCGTTAAGGAGTTGCCTCGTCTGAAGCCAACTCTAAAAGGTTATCAGGTCATATTTATCACAAAAATGCATTTTCATCTGAACCACAGAAATATGCAAAATTTCAACTTCGTAGGGTGAAATGAATTAGTTTTAATTGAGCTTATAATATTTGACCCAAACAAATAAATAAACAAACGAGGCAAGGTAAATAAAAGCTTGTAAGTAATTTAATGAAAAACTGACCTTCCTACTTATTCATGTACTTTAAGTGTTATATACCTACGCTATCTATTAAAATGTTGTAAGATGCCAAGCCCGATATAAAACTAAATACCAAAATATTTTGTGTAAGTGTAAGCTTGACATTGAGTCCACTTATTGTAAACAATTCAGTGAATTGTGTGAATTGAATTCACACGTTACAATAATCTCAGTACATCCCTGTTGAACCGCGTTACTCCAGGGAGGTCCACCTGAGAACATCGGCACGTTATACTCACCTCCAGAATTAAATGGTACAACGCGGTACGCTCCATCCATCGTAAATATTGGTTCGGACGTTCCAGCCAGACCTTATCAGTTGGTCGGCACTGTTAACACAAGCATGCGTTTAATCAAGCGATGACAGGCTGGGATGATTTCGTGGAAGGTGGGATAATTGCGTACTGTTCCTATAATACAATTGCTCGTGAATGTACTGGAATACAGGAGTGGTAACTGTAATATCATGAAGTAATCTTGGAATATCTGGTAATAATACCTTGGATTTCAAATACGAGTGATATTTATCTTACTTAGTTAGGCAGTCGTAATTTTGTTATTATTCTAAGACTTCTTTTATGTAAAGCTGAAGAACAACACATGAGCCATTTGAAAAAAGATGTCACTTAGTTCATTGACATCAGTTATACCAAAGGCGTCACCGATGCGTTGTCGGGGACGAAAGAAGAAAGAGAAATAAATAATAATAATACAGTGGGGGTTTTCAAGTCAACAGTGAATAAGCATTTAGAAAGTAGACTTAAGAAACTTAAAACAAAGATATGTGATTCCAAAATAGATTAGCCTATGATTTTGGAATACAGGTAACATCACGAGCTACTAAATCATAAATCGATATCTCAATTCATCTATCAACATATCACATTTGGAGGCAAGCATCTCGAACGACATTTAAAAATGAATTATGAATTCAAAAATCTAATAATAAACAATGCTAATTCAATTGTCGTCATTAATGTATTTATATCTGAGAGAATAAATTAAAATCAAGTTTTAAATATTTTGGCGTGTATGGAACTAGTATTTTTATGAAACTAATTTGCAAACCAAACCATTGCAGGTGCTCCTGTATGTCGTGGGTGTGGTTTGTGTGGGTACGTGTATAGAATGTGTAATAATTAGAATTATCTCGTCTTGAGTGCTACCTACTTGGCTCAAGAGTCAACGCTATCTTTCTTTCATTTTGAGTCTTTCTAGCCTTCTTCTTCTTTCATCACTTTCTTTCTTTCTTCTCTCGTCTGTCTCAACAGGCAAAGTGATCAGTGCTGCCTTTTATGTTACTCGTGGAAGACGCTATTTAACATTAGGTGGCTCAAATATCAACTCAATTATCGCCTGTTTGTACATAGAAATTACTTAGACGTTTTACGTACAAAATAATATTTCAGCTAATACTAAGATTATATTATTTGAGTTTACAGGAATAGTAATCGATTCAGTACTTCTGTTATCCCAATACTTTTTTTTATTTCTGCTGTAACTGTTGTGAGATAATTGGCACTCCATCATTTATCAGCCAACTTGGACAATTATTGTTTATTTGAATGGGTCCATCCGGATTTAAATTGTCTTTCGATGGCTCTTTCCTTAAAGTTAGTAATCTTTAGTAAAATTTTAATTTTAAACTTGTCCATGTCTAGTAATTACGAAGTCTATGGTCACGTTTAATGTTGTACAACAACAGACAAACAGTGTATTATTACACTAGACGTGGCCCGCGGGTTCTTCACGCGTATCAGCTACCAGACACTCGCGTCGAATAAAATAAATTAATAATAGCTATCACAAGGTTACTTTAGCGAAATTATTTTAAGCTGCACTTTATTTTCGTGCGATTATATAGGAGCCAGTATTACTTTGTGCACTTTATGAGCTTTGGTGTACGTTTTTGTATTATTTTGTGAATAAAAAACGATTAGGTATACAATTACATCTTTGCTAGGGTTCTGGGTAGCAAAGAAGAGAAGGAGGACAATGAAAGAACTGAATTTCAAGCTTCTGGTTGGAAGAGGACCAATCGTTTGGCGACTGACTCTAGCAAGAGCGAGACAAGCTTCAGGGAAAGATACCAGCAATAATAATATCGAAATAATGTCATAATCATATAATAATATGTGAATAACTCAACGTTATTTTAAAGAGAAAAAAATGTACTTTCAGATACAATTGACACATTTTTGGAAGAAAAAGAATCTAGCGTCCTGCGTAACTTCAAAAATGAGCAAAAACATAGTTTTTTGCTCTTTCAGGTTAGGATATCTCAAAATCCTGACGTCATAGAGCAATTCTACGGCCAGATTCGGATTCAGCGCTTCGGATTCAATACTTCGGTAATGTATAGTCTAATTTCTGGGTAAGAGTGGTCGTCTAATTTTGTCGGCCTGTGTTATTGATATAGTTTTACGTTAGGGATTATGTATGACAAATAATATTCTCAAATTTAGCTGTTTTAGCGTAATTTAGTAGCAAATATCCAAACTTTCACATTTATAAGTACAATGGGATTGGATTTTAATATTAATTGCGTCGCGAGGCACTACATCCTGATATATTTCAAAATACAATATTTTACATGATTAAAATTATCAATAAACTTTTAAACATTCGTATTCATACGCGTTCTCTGAATCGTTGTATTTAATAAGCATAAAACATTACTGTGAATAATATTTTGAATAATATTAATTGTACATAAAGTATACAATTTATTCATAATACGTTTAATCACTTAAATTTTCTCAGTGAAAACATTTTTAAGCTCAAAATTATTCAAGTAGCGTCATCGTTATGGTTTATTTATATGAACATTTGCGATTCTTATTGGATATCTCGAGAACTTATAATGATAATTATGTGATAAGATACCGATAATGGTGGCACATTTGCCTTTACTCCTTTTTCCTTTTCCTTTTTTAAAGAACATAAAAATAAAAATGCTGTCTCTTTGCTTGTTAAAAGGACACAGGGCTTACGACGAATGGGGGGTTATGAAACAAAGTGGCCATACATTTTTCTTTTTTTTAAGGCTCAGTGGAGGCGATGAAAAATTGTAAGCTCATATAATTACTCCCGTGTATGTTTGTTCGTTTATTTATTAAATTTTAAACGCTTTTATTTAGCTTATCCTATGAGTGGCAGATCTTGCAAGCTTCATTAGGCATATTTCTCTTATCTCAAGTTGAAATCGTACATTTTGCTTCAGTTGTAATGATAATGCATTTTGGTCATTAAACTGACCTGACACTACATTCAGAATTGGCTCTAGACGTGGGAACTCCTCACAATCATAATTTTTTGCTTTAGTTATATTGACACTATAAAACTGTGATTTTTTAGTTATTAAACTATAAACTTGTAATCTACCATGTTCTACCTAAGGTTAAAGTTGGGAAAAATAAATAGAAAAATAGAATACTTAGATTTTGTTCAAACTCATCAAAATTCACGAAGCAATTTTTGTTTTGTAAAAATTCATGGTTAGTAGATGGACACAATAGTTCCTATGAAAAATTATCGATATTAATAAAATAAAAGTATAATGCTATTTCTGTGAAATATGCAGGGCTTTCGATAAAGTTTTTGAATATAAAAAGAACAATTTAATTAAGTTCATCAAGACCATAATATTATTATGTACTCTGATGGTAATACCCCAACGCTTCTTACCACCTTGTCTCATGGTGACATATACTAAGGAGTTTTTCGCCAATATTTTTTGTGAGTAAATTAATAGTAGATATTACGGTGCCAGAAGCATTAGAGGCATCATAGATTCCTAATATACTAGAACAAAACCTTTATCTCTTACTTAAATGTCCTGGAGTCGAACCCAGGTCCCCACAGGGTCAGAATTAACTAGACTACGGGGTCATCAGCATACGTGACTCACCATTTACCGTCTTTCAGCGTGATAACTTTTTACATTCTTAATACTCGTCGCATTTAAGGCTACGGTCAAACAAGTGCCATAAATAGTTTTTTTTATAAATGTGAATTAATGTTAATTGAACCATTAATTAAATTGCTTTTAAATGCGAAAAAATTATCCGCCTCCTTTATAAGCGAAATTAAAATTCATTTATCTTCTGTATCTCTTTAGTAATGCCTTAATGTGGCTTAAGTATGTAAATGTTACAGCTTTTAGTGAAGAACCAGTATGTTGTACGGAACGCTCTTTTAAAATGTCGAGTTAAAAATCGAATCGTTTTTAGGGTTCCGAAGAAAAATTGGAACCCTTTTAGTTTCGTTATATCCGTCCGTCCGTCTGTCCGTCTGTCCGTCTGTCCGCCTGTCCGTCTGTCTGTCTATCCGTTCTGCCCGCGGCATTGCCCGTGCTTTCCAGGAAAAAGCAAAGCAGCAAAGCAACAACCCATACTTGTCCCACTGCTGGGCTCGGGGTCTCCTCTCACAATGTGAGGGGTACACCGTCATAGTCTACCACGCTGGCCAAGTGCGGATTGGTAGACTTCACACACCTTTGAGAACATTATGGAGAACTCTCAGGTGTGCAGGTTTCCTCACGATGTTTTCCTTCACCGAGGCAAGTGATAATTAATTTGTAATACGCACATAATATTTGAAAATTAGAGGTGCGTGCCAGGATTTGAACCCGGGCCCCCGCGTTCGGGAGACCAACGTTCTAACCACTAGGCTATCACTGCTTTCCAGGATAATAAGTATAATCTATATCTTATTCCAGATCATGGTATATCAGTGTGCTAGGTTTCATGAAAAACCGTTCAGTAGTTTTTGAAAGAGTAACAAATATCGTCACTTTCCACAGTTAAATAAATAATAAATAAATAACGCTTCACACTCATAGCCCCACACTAGGATTCCCTGTGTCGTGGGTGCCATGGACAACACACAAGACAAGGACACTCACACCCAGACCGAGAACAGAATTTCAAACTCATCATTCAAATTTCTGCCTCGCTGGGAATTGAACCCAGGACCCTTGGCGCGGCGATCCGGCATGGTAACCATTGCGGCACACGGGTCGTCGTAGTTATAATTTTAGCAGGATATTAAACTTTCATCTGAGTATGTTAGACCGTCTGTTATAAACAGGAGCTATTCCTACATATTTATATGTATATAGTAAACATAACACGTGTTCGACCCTTAGTTTTGCTTTTACGACACAAACATGTTTCATGAAAAAACATAATCACACATCCGTCATTTCAAAGGAGGATGTATGAGTATTACTATGTAATTTGCGGGTAATCATCGTCTGACGGTATTAGAATTAATTTAATGCTGTAGAATAAAAACTATTACATAACTATAATTGGAATGCTACTTGCACGTTCTCGTTGCTTAACGATAATATATAGTGTAGATACGTATTAGTCGACTTTCATTCATCAGTCATCTGTCATGTGCTGAACTTTCAAAATATCTTACTCCTAGACAGAGGTTTTCGTCTCTCAAACATACACACACAAGATTCAAGCTGGCTATTGAAGTATAATGTCATAGAACAGACATCTCGAACAAAATGTGTGTCCCGCCCGGGAGGTTCGATTTTCAAAATTGAGCCCCCGCTCTCCTTTTAAAATCGAACGAATCCATTGAAGATTGAAGCCACGTGGCACCAATGCATTGGGACATACATGGTGTTCATGGTGTCGGTTCTATACGCTAGTAATAATAATTCAATGAAGCTGGCAGCAAAAAATTCTTGAGCGCTTCCGTATTTGGATGGGCGTTTTAAGCCGTCGGACCCGTTGTTTTTGTCAACAAGTTAATAATTTAAAAACTAAATACACGGTTTATAGTGCCACTGTAGGAACTAAAGAAAAATAACCTTGACAAGTGCGAGTTAAACTCTGAACCGTACAACCGTATTGAGAACCTCCTATTTTTTGAAGTCGGTTAAAACAGCAATGTCTTCAAGACCAATGATATTATGAGTAAAAAAAGGTAGATATGTCACTACCGCGCTGAAGATATAGATCGTAAGAACAGTCAATCGTCTGCTCAGTCGCTCTGACAAGACGATAGGCACGCTTTTGTTGTTGTCAGAAGTGCTTGAGATTTGACATACAACGTTAAAATGCCTTCGAGTATTATTGTAGTGTGATTGGTATAGTGAAACAAAAGATAAACGTGTGTGTGTTGTAGCTCTTTTCAGAACAGATTTTTTGGTTGACTTGTAAGGGCATGACGTATAGAATCTATATTTTTTAAATATCATTGTTCAAGACTAGCTATTTTTTATCGAAGAGCGTACAAGATAACCAAGTATTTTAACCGAAACACAACTCAATAAGTTATATCTATTATTTTAACAGTCGCAAACGATAAACATCCTGACAGAAGTAACGTGAAGCTGTTTTATTTATTTATTTATTCCATAATCTAACAACTAACATAACAGGAATATCCTAATGCGTTACTTATTTCATCTCAGAATTAATGTTAATGATTATTACCCAATATTTTTATTCGACTGAATTTTCTTGAGCTTGACACCAGTCAGCCCTATGTTAGTCATTACCGCACATCAATCATATCGGCCCTCGGGAGGCCTCGGTAGGGGACATGACGTGTGCCCTGTTTGATCCGACGACCTTGTCTGACATATTGCAATATACAGCTACGAGTAAACTCAACTAAGTAATTTAACCCATTGGATACTATGTCAGTTCTAAGACAATTCGCGTACGCTGTCAGTTTCATGTGAAGTAAAATAATAGAATCTTTGAGCCTTGAGTAGATAGGAAGATAGGTGGGTGGGACGCAATTTAATAAATAGTTATGTTGTTTAAAGTAATCATTTAAAGAATTTATATTTGTTACTCCGTGTATTTTTTCCGCTAATTCCTGAAAAACCTTTACCGATTTTGATGTGGTTAGGCGGTCGGGTATTATAGTAAGCTTGGGGTAACTTTTGTTATTTTATTAACCGACTTCAAAAGAAAGCGGCCAAGTCGGAATCGCCCATGAAGGGTTCCGTAGCAGCAAGTAACATAATATAAAAGTTCTTGTAGTTCGTTGTAACTTTGATCGATGTCTTAATAAAATAATAATAATAATAATAATAATAATAAACTTTATTGAACCAAATTATACAAAGTCATGGGGTTGAGGATCGTTGGTCCCACACAAGGATTCCCTGTGTTGTGGAAGACCAACACCTTCCTCTTACACATGTTGCTTATTAAATTTTAAAGTACAGTTTAACTTATTAATGAGATAACGACTTACAATATAGGAAAAAAACAAGTGTAGAGTAAATGTGTGTGTGTGTGTGTGTGTGTGTGTGTTATTATATATACGTTGTGTTATTTATTATATATACATAAATGTACTTATGTCAGAAAAGACCAGAAAGCAATTCTTCTGTCTGACGATAATTAAGGTCAGTTAACCAATTTTTAACAGTCATTTTGCATTTATATCTTGATAATTTAATTAGTCCAAGGGTTTTATTTAGTTTTGTATAAATCTTAATCTTAATAATAATGTATTTTTTTTATTAAAAAAAACTACTAACTAGATCTCGTTCAAACCAATTTTCGGTGGAAGTTCGCATGGCAAGGTACATCATATATTTTTTTAGATTTATCATTTTCTTATTTTAGAAGCTACAGGGGGGGGACACACACACACATTTTAACACTTTGGAAGTCTCTCACGCAAACTATTCAGTTTAGAAAAAAATTATATTAGAAACCTCAATATCATTTTTGAAGACCTATCCATATATCCCACACGTATGGGTTTAATGAAAAAAAAATTTTGAGTTTCAGTTCTAGTATGGGGAACCCCCAAAATTTATTGTTTTTTTTTTCTATTTTTGTGTGAAAATCTTAATGTGGTTCACAGAATACATCTACTTACCAAGTTTCAATAGAATAATGCTTATAGTTTCGGAAAAAAGTGGCTGTGACATACGGACGGGCAGACAGACAGACTTGACGAATCTATAAGGGTTCCGTTTTTGCCATTTGCCTACGGAACCCTAAAAAGGAGGAGGTGCTCAATTAGACTGTTTTTTTTATGTTTGTTGAGAACTTACCACTGTGTAAACCGATTTTGGTGATTCGTTTTTTAATCTAAAGCTGGTGCTTGTCATGTGGTAAAGGTTTTTGAGCGAGTTCTGACAATGGCAACCATGAGAAAATCATAATCACGCCAACCGATTTCGATGATTCTTTTTTTATCGTTATTGGAAAGGACTTCATTTGAAGTCAGTTTTTTTTGTTAAATTTTTTCCAATTGGTTCAGAAATAAAAAAAAAAAATATTGTGACATGTCAATTTGAGAGTACGAGTAGGAACCTGTAAGACATGTGGCCCGTATTAATAAACCGATCTTAAGATATTTGCTATCTCAAAAGAAATAGGTATATTATGTACAATACATATGTCAAATCGTATGTAAAAATTACATTTGTAAGATCTGAGACCGCACTCTTGAGCCGAGATCGTTTTTTTAATACGGGCCTAGGTTTAATCTGGTTTACCGATATAGAGCGTTCACGATTACTACTTAATATCATAATCTAATATCTATTTAATAGACGAACTAGTTTTATAGCACACAATAGTCCATACGCAAAACCCAAAACTGGTATACGATGCCATATTCGGCCGGCAACCAGTAATAAAGTCTTTACTGTCATTATTAGGCGGTGCAGTCGGCGTGCACGGCCTCAACATGTCAATTAGTAGTCAAATTAGCAAACAATGGCTTGTTTCGTGCCAGCAGTCTTCCGTAAACTGCATCTGGTAGGTATTTTCTATCAGGCTATGGAATTCCTGGGCACTAGGACCTAAGTGTTTGTTAATTATGGCTGCGATTATAGTAGCAATAGATATTGTTATATTTTATTACTGGTTTACATAATGTTTGGCTAATACTTACATATCAAATCAAATCATTTTATTGTCAGAATGTAGTTTTACAGAGGTGTTATAAGTATAGAAGACCAATATATTCTACCACTTATGCTATGCCAAACACAAAATTTACAACTTCGCCGAACGAAATCATACTTTTTCACAAATTAAAATTTCTCAATTTAAGTGACATTGTGCTTCTTACCGAATCACGTGGTGTTGTGTATGTATTGTGTACTGTGCAATGCGGTGTAAGACCAGATTAAATCAATCATTGTGGTTCGCGATCGTCGGTTCTGGGTAGCATAAGATATTCCAGCATTATAAGTATTTTTACAACCAATTTGCATTGGTACAGCGTCGTTGAGGCCCTAGGATTTATCAAATATGAGAAGTGCTGCAAATTTTGTCATCCGTAGGTTTCAGGAATATCGAAGTGTCTGTAGAAATCATCATCATACGAGTATATAACTTTTTTATAGTAAAATGACCTCATATATAGCCAAGTACGTATATAGCCAAGTAATTTCTTTAGCTTCAAAGCTTTGAACACATTTTCATACATTTTACGTTCATCTTATATTCTATCTTCCGTCTTTTAATTTACGGCAAGGAACTTACAGATGTAAGCTAGCTAGATTATCTTTAAATTGATTTGGAGTCAGGGCTGAGAATTAATTAGGCAGAAGATTATAAAACGGGAAACCAGCAAAAATTCTTAGCCAAAGTCTTATTCGTCAGCAGTCTGAGATGTCGTAGATAATATCTGTATAGTGGGAACTGCAGCCTTGACAACAATGAGGTATCATGGCAAATATCTGTTAGATAAAGACCGAAGATCCAGATTTTTCCTCCGGCGATACGAGGGAAGAGGATGGCGAGAGATGCAATGTTCATTAAAGAGGGTCAGCGAGTGGGGGTGTAATTTCCCCCATCCCCCGGGGCGATCCTGTGGTCGTCTTTTTAATTTGTTCTTGGTTTTCAGGGCTGTGGCACCTTTGAAAAGTTTGTACGTAATTATTTATTATAATTTTACGTTTATTTGTAAATAAGCAGATACAAATAAGCTCTTTTTAAATGATTTTAACGCTAGAGTGGGCACGCTATTTTGTGTAACGGGCGCATGGGGAGCATTTTGCCGCTCATATTCAATATTAATTTTAAACAGGAACCCTATTATTATATTCATTTTTCTATTTTCAGGATTTAGTAAATGACAATTTTAGACACATAAAATTAACATTATTTACTAAAAATTATTTAAGGACCCATTTATATGAGTAATATTTGGAAAAATTACCATCGATTATAACATTTTTAGTAGTTTTAACCTACCCAACATAAAAATTTGGTAAAAATAACGAAATAATGACTTTTCCTAAGTTATAGGATATGCTTGAGCATAACAATGTCCAAAAAAGTAGATGTCATGCTCGTTGCACAGGCAACTTTACGCATCTATGTATAACTCTCTTCTAATCATGAAAAAATCTGAATACTGACATTTCAAATTACAGTGCTAAAAAGAACGAAAAGCCAAAAAATGACGTGCATAAGTGTATCAATGATACTTATATGAATAAAATATTTTGACTTTGACTTTGACTTTGAAATTATGTCATCATAATTAATCATCTCTTTACGGTTTAAAAACAACGACCATCACACGTAAGTACACATTATGCAATAATAATAACATACCTCAAGCACAAAACACCATAAAAATAAGCAAAAATATCATTATTTCAATTTTGTAGGTACATCAGAATATTTCTAAATTTGTATGTACATACGTGAATAGGCGCATATAGAAAACTGCCACCGGGCGACACCTGATGGTATATAATATTTGAATTTTCGGGCCCAGGACAACTAACTATCCCAGGGGCCACTGCGACCAGTCTTGATCTATTGTGGCCGTACCCGTTTCTGGGTAAGATCTGGTCCCCAAGTCCTACTGCTCGGACGAACAGTAGGATGTTCTAGGTTCCAGAGATCTCTTCCTCTGCTGGGTGGGATTAGGTGGCCTCCTAAGATGCGACTTCTGCAGTGACTTATGGCAGGGCAAACACCTGATGGGAACAAACAACCTTCTTCTCCTGGGGCATCCCACGCACTGAGTGAATTAAAATTTTCGGCCAGAGTCGACTACAAAAGTAGGGGTGAAAGAGCTACTTTTGTAGCTCTTCTTTTTAGAAGCAAATTTCTGGTGCCAGCATTTTTAAAAATATGAATGGTTTCTTAAAAAAAGGCAGCAAAATGCTCCAAACGCGCATAAACTAGGGTTAAATGATGTTTATGTCGATCGCCATCAAATATGCAAACCAGGTAATCAGGATCATGGCAAGTAGTTACTGAAGGTAATGATTGATTTTTAATTGTCATCAGAGCTAAAACAAAATTTAAAATTTCAACTTCTTAGGATAAGTGGAAGTAGGACTAATTAGGCTTGCAAGATTTGACCTGAACAACAAACAGGGCAAGATAAATAAAACCGTTTAAAATCATTGAAGTATAATGTCATAGAACAGACATCTCGAACAAAATGTGTGTCCCGGCCGGAAGATTCGATTTTCAAAATTGAGCCACGTTATTGAAGCCAGAGAAGATTGAAGCCACGTGGTGCCAATGCATTGGGACATAAATGGTGTTCGCGGTGTCGGTTCTATACGGTAGTAATAATACTTCAATGTTTAAAAATACTTTCTTTATAATTTCCTAGTTTTCCTATTTGGCAGCCCTGGAGTCTCGAGACAGTACTGCCGGGAGGCGCGGCGTCTTATCAACGAATTAATTCTAGACTAACGAAGACCGGGGGTGGCCGCGATTAACACAACCACCCCTTGGTGAAGGCTGAGGAATATGTAGACTCGGTCCATGGAAAAATGATGCTAAGTTTTCCACCGATTAGGAGAAAACAGGTTTGTAGGCAACAAATATTTTCTTTGGGTAATACTTTTTTTATGACTCATCATCATTTTTATGAATCATGACAAACCTCTGCTGACAAGGATGAAAAAGAAAGCTTAAAATATTTAGGATAAGTACGGTAGAGGAAAGAAATAAAAAAATCATAGTGTAACTCTTTACAGTTTCCACTGTCAATGCCGGTGGATTTCGATGACACGAACGGGTTTCGACAAGTTATAAACATGAAATATTATGTTTTAATAGCACATAAAAAGACAAAGAAATACAATGTCAAAGCCACGGGCAACAACTAGGCAATGTTCAGATCTTAGGTATCCGCTTCTGAATCTTTCCTTGGTCTGTAGCCCAAGGTCCGAGCGGGTGGCATATTAAGACGAAGTTGGAAGTAAAAAAAGGCGAAAAAGAGTTTTATATTCTCTCTCGAATGGGAAGAAATAGGAGAAATCTTTCTCATTTAGCCCACCAGTGCTGACTCGTGCGCTGTCGCGGGTAGACTGCTAGCTTAAGCTCTGTCTTTAATTACAATACCGAGACCTTTTAATGAATAATGAAAAGCGTAGGGAAATTGGCGCTTAAATCTTGGTATAGACACTTGTTGACGGTATGCAAGCAAGCCAAGTTCGTGAGTGAGTTTGGATCGTATCTATTAACCGCCAAAGTGAAGTTAACTACATATATCGATGTGTTAATGTGTGTGATGATTATGTGTATCGTAGAAGAACATCGAACATGACAGCTGGGATTGTGAACAATACCATCACGATGACATCTAGTGCGAATGTTCTTGATATAATGGCAACTGGATATAACTAAGAGATGCTTCATTATTTCAAGATGATGCACAGAACATGACTAGCACTGGAAAGAAGCATGAAGGCCTAGCAGGAAGCTTCTACCGATGGATAAACTTGCCTTTACCGGTTCAACGGCCAGACATAAAACAATAACATTTAGAGATATAGAGTTTAGATATAATATATTCCAGAGATTCCAGGGATTAGATATATTCCAAAAGACCTGGGAAATACACAATAGCATTAAGTATTGAATTAACTCTTCAGATCTACAGTAAAAAATAACAGGTGAGATAATCCTTTAACAATACCAATACGGGGATATTGACGGATTTCTTGGTCTCTATACAATACCTATTTTTATAATACTAACATTGCTTGACATTGTATTAGTGTATTAGTGTGTAGTTTTTTTTTATTTTTTTATTTTATTTTTCTTTTCCTTGTTGTTGCAGCATTTTATGAAATAAAAATATATTCTATTCTATTCTATTCTAATCACTAAAGTTGTTAGGTTGTGAATTTTTTGTTGTGATTTATACTGCGGCCAATATATTTTGAAACTTTTTATGATGCGTGTATAATATGTGCTTGTGCTTTGATGTTTAGGGTACTGTCAGTAATTAATTGAAAAGATGAGATTTCATTTCTGACATTTGTGCCTAAGTTTACAAGACAAGTATTCGAGGATTCAAACACATGAAAGCCTATATGCTCACACTCTCACTAGGATTCCTTATATTGCGTATCTTTGCTGCGTTGGTGGTATCGATATACCCAAATGGGTCATAACAAATAATTAAAACACGGGAAAAAAATTATTTCTGTCACATACCTAAACTTCTGACTTAATTTCCAAGCCAGAACTTTCCGCTTGGCTGATAAAGGCGCTAGTAAAATTATTTTCCTAATAAAAAAAAGTATTAACACAAACAAAATGGATCGCTAACAAGCAGTTTACTTACTTTAAATTTTTAATTAGAAACTTCCATTCATAACCTACTTTTGAGTTAAAATTTTTAGCTTTTCCATTTTTGGAGTGATATTTCGCTAGTTAACTGAGACTTCGTCGCCTTTCAACCGGCGCTGGTCGGGTTGAGAGTTCTGTCGTTATTTCCACTTTCAAATTTCAATTGCCAATTAGTTTTAATATTTCGCAGAATTGAAAGCTTGGAACTTGAAAACATCTGCTGTGCTGTTTGACCTATACTTTGCAATCTACTGTTTAAAGATGTACATACGAAGTAACTACAATAAAAATATTTACATTGCAGATAATAATAAAATAAAAACTTAAAATTAAGGACCAAAATTGGTGGCCTCATCACTTCTGTCATTGCAGCGTTGCTTGGAATAAAAGTATATGTAAATGATTGTTTACAGTAGACAGTGTATATACAATAATTAGTAATGTAGGTACTTGAAGTGGCAAAATTTTGGAGTTCTTGTGTCTTCAAAAGCATCTAAACTGTCAGACGTTGTTTTGGGCTAGAAAGTAATCGTTAACCATTTTCGGATACTTACGATGAGTGCGCTAGAATCACTAGCTGTGGTTTTATTGGGATTAATATACCTACAGGTTCATACACGTTCAAGGGTACTTATTTGTCAAGTTTGCAGATTGACTTGACGCGGCATCCAGTGTGCATGAGATAGTTATAAGGCCAGATAGCCATACCGTGGTCATACACCGTCAAGTTTACTGGATGCCGCGTCAAGTCCGCTGCAAACTTGACAAGTATACTTGTTCGTGTATGGCCAGCATAAGACTTATTATCTAGTACTGTTACTGAAAATATACGAGTCACTTCCTAATTGGAAATCATTATTGTATACTTACTCTTCTTAATACAATTGCAATTTGACGTAAAAGGTAAACATAAAAAGGTAAAAAGAAGTCGCAGAAATAAAAAGAAATAGCGGCCATTATTAATAATAAAAGTACTCGAAACAATAATCTGGCCTGCAAACGGGGGAAGGGTCACGTCCTTACGGGTAGCGAGTGTAGAGGACCTTCGTTATCCCTTAAATCCACATGCCGGAAAATTTCATTTCAATCGCCCGATTTTAGCTTCTTACACACATAATAACGTTTAATGTTAGGCTGTCTGTTCGGTCCGTAATAATATACTGTTATTAAGTTCTCTGCGATCTCAAGATTCGATTCGAGATGCAGGAATATATCAAATCGTGTTTAAAAGTTACGTTTATAAGATCTAAGATCGCGTTCATGAGCACAGATCGGTTTATCGGTTTACGGGCCAGAATAATAAAATTGGAAACAATTTACATACTGAATTTTACTGTGTGAATTGATTAAATCTGTTGATTAGATTAATCAATAACATTTTAATCGATCAATATATTCAAATCAATATAATATAGATAAGTTAAAACTAATTATGTCTCTAATAGACCATACTTGGGTTATTTATTGTTATGGAACTTACGTATATGGAACCTTCCACCTGGCTCTTTAATACTGCAAACGGAATACATTAGAAACTTTCTTAGTTAGTCGACGAATCTGACTATGGAAGATTGCATTTATACATAAATGTTTTTTTTTTCATAAAATATTTACTTTACCCCTAAAGATAAAACTTACACAGACAGACAAAAAACCTTTATTTAAAAATAAAAAGCTAACAGGTTATCTAGAATTCTCAACATTGCTGGATTTTTGTTTGAAAAATAAATTATTTTTACAGGCAGCCGAACTCACGGAAAATAGCTAGTTTAGCCCCTCAGCTTCATTGCAAATATCCCTGGACCCGGCTTAATATGCATTAATGGTATCCCGAAATTTCTTTAAAAAAAATATATGAAGGCAACCCGACCGTGACGTATAAGTGGATTACGCGTTCCCTCTCACTCTAACCCGCCGTGACATCTCTTTTTTGCAAACCCTGATAGATTTTGGGTTTAGTTCGTATGGAGAGAGCTTTTCTTATAACAAATATCTGAATCTTAATATCCTTAGAGCTAATAAAATATTTATTACACTTGTCTTATTGTTAGATATTACCGTAATCAAATGGTTATTAAGGCCTCTCGATCATAAAATGTTGTTCAAATCGATCTAAACGACTTTTATGTTTACTATACGACCATAAATTTTACAAGTCCGGATATCTGAATTTGCCTTATGAAGCATGTACCTACGTGGATATTATGTTCTTATATTATCCATAATAAATCTTCTTCTGTAAATAGCAATCTTTTCTAAAACTAAATTAGTCCAATAAAATAGTTATAATAAATTATTCAAATGCATAAATAAAAATATTTTTTACACATTACTTACACATACATACATTAATTATAATTTGAAAGTTTGTATGAAATTTTGTTACTCTTTTACTCATAAACGGATACTACATATGCACAAACTACTAAACGGAATTTTATGTTTAGTACACAGGTAATCTATGATCTGGAATAAGACAGAGTACTTATCATCTCGTACGCGGCCAAAGCCGCGGGCAGAGCACTAGTAGGGGAGATCGAGGGGAGTTGAAACAGTTTTGACATTTTGATTCATACACGTAATACTATACACAGAAATCATAATTATGATGGTACCAATCGATAGATAATTCTTTACACTTGCGAATGACTAACATAAAGAACTTGTCAGCATTAAATATTGTGGTGAAAAATCGACTTAACCGTAACAAGTCGACTTGTTTTAACTCTCCTCATACCGAGGTGAGATGAAACATTTTCGAGGAGAGTTGAAACATTAGATTTTTGAAAAGTATTTTAGTATTATACTCATCACAATAGTTATTGATACATAAAAATAATATAAATAATTTTAGTTATGAACAAGTCCATTGATGAACGTAGTCGTTGGGAAACCCGTTAAGCTATTTAAAAAAACATTGTATTCTTTAAAAATCCAACTAATTATTTCAAACAGATCAAGCGTAGCAAATTACTTAAAACAGTCGCAACAAAATTAATTGAGGATATACGATAGTTAACAGCTTCGTCGTAATTATTTAACTGCACTATAAAATCGTATGTTTTATTCTTTCTATCATTAACATCGTGATGTCAGAGTTGTTTATTGTTTTTGTACGAAATGTGACTTCTAGCATTTCTCTGCTGAGTCAATTACTTGGTAGATGTTTAAATCTAATTGGTATTTAATACATTTAGAAAGTTGAAAAGATTTTGTGGTTTAAATTAAAATGAAAAATAAATTTCACGTTGACTATTCGATACTTGACGTATTGAATTGTATCAATTTTAATGTACGAAGGTGTATGTAATGCGAAAGTGTAGTACGATTAGTTTTCACAATTAATTACAATATCTCATTTCCAAAGCCAATAATAAAAAGTATGTTTAGTTATGTTTCCATAAATTAATTTAATTACATTATTACATTGTGTTGGGTCTGGTTATATATATTTTTGTTAATTTTATTTTTTTAAATGCATATTTCCTTGTAGGAGATAGATACTAAACATAATTATATAGAATATACTTACTGATATGCTTACTAAACATACTACATGGAAGATTGTTGATTTCTGTAAAGTAACTTCTGATCCTACTATTAACAATATGATCAACAATATGATTGATATTATTGTTGATATAAAGTCCGTGTACAAAGTGTAAAAGGGTGATTCTTCAGTTTAGACAATATTTACGCATTTTTTTCGATAAACGATAAATTTCATTTTTATTTGAATTTGATCGCGTTATGGTTTTTGGCGTAACTTTATTTAGTAGATTACCAAAAGGCACGTTTGTACTCAAAACATTCAAAGAGTTATTGCTAATTAAAATATGTGACGAGCTACGGTAATGAACCCTATACTTGGTAATGAATCTTTGAGTGTACGGTGATGAAATATTAAGATATGGTAATGATATAAAAAAATGTATTAATTAAAAAAAATAAACATATTGTAAATAATGCTATTTTATATTGTTAAATTAAAAAGAAGTTAATTAATAAGAAATTATTCTACCTTAATTAAATAATTTTTATGACACATCCTGCCTTCCAATTTACAATTCAAAATCAATATCAATGATATACTTGACATCGGGGATATCCATTACTATACTGATGACAGTGTGGGTGATGCTCGTTATACAGGCCGAGCAAATCTTTCTCGGGTGCAGATTGAGGAGAAGATGATAAAACTTGTGTCTGAAGTCGAGAGTTCAAGACATCTCTGGAGCGGGTCTCGAAATGGAGTAGACTAAATTTAGTCCATTTCAACACCGAGAAGACGCATTAACCGCTAAAAAAGCCCCATTCATCATAGCACCACAGTTCCAGAACATTCTTCTTAACTTCTCTAAAAGTATTGGGATCCTTGGTGTCGACATTTCGAAAAAAGTTCAGTTTCGGGATCACTTGGTTAGTAAGGCCAAACTAGCTGCAAGAAAATTGGGAGTGCTCAACAGAGCTAAGCAGTACTTCACGACTAAGCACAAGCTAATGCTCTGTAAGGCGCAAAGGCTGCACATAGAGCACCCACCTACTGCCTACACCAAAGGTCCGGAACGGAAGGAACGGAAAGGAACCTTTGGGCCAGAGCCCTAGCTGGCCAAGTGGATCCGTTCAACCGAATTTAACTGCGAGCCATTCGTCGTTATCGACGATTCCAAGCTTACAGACGGACTAGAGTCGCTTGAGTTGTGGAGAGATGTAAGCTCTCTTTGCGTAGTCTATCGTCTGTACAATGGGGACTGTTCTGAAAAACTGTTTGATTTAATCCCTGCGGTTAATTTTCGTCACCATGCATCACGGTGTACCAGGTTCTATCAATACCACCTTCCATTCTCGCATAGTTTTCTACCCCTCAGTGTAAACTGTGGAATGAACTTCCTGATCGGTGTTCCCTCCAAACTATAACATGGGGTCTTTCAATAGACCCTCTGTCTATTGTTTTCTTCGAGCCGGCAACGCATTGATGACGCCCCCGGTATTAATAATATCCATGGGTGGCGGTGATCACTTACCATCAGGTGACCTCTCTGCTCGCGTCACCGAATATTTATACCATTTCTTTTCCTTTTTTGTGTTAAATTGTGTCTTGGCCATAATTTTTCCTGTGTTTCTTTTTCCTGTGTCTTATCAAAAGTTCCTTCCCAGTGTTAATTTTAGTATCTGTTATTTTGTTTTTATATGTGTTTAAAAGTATCTTATAAGTAAAGGTATCTTTAACTTCTTGCATTCTTTTTTTAAACTGCTAAGTTCATTTTTCGGTCTTTTTACTTTTTGATATCGTAAATGTCTTATTTTTGACCTTAGTTTGAAAATGTTATGTTTCATTTTCGTTACAAAACTTGGTACAATTAGTACCAGTTCCTTTTACAGCTAAATTTAACGGAACTGATCCAAGAGCATACTATCTTCTACTATCTTCTCTAGGCTCATCTTGGATTTTTTCAATGTTCACTGCAACCTTTTTAAGTTCTTTATTACAAGTCTTCATTTTCTTTTAAAGCAGCATAACGTTTACGTTTTCTATTCTTCTTCTAGCTAAAATTTCCTCTTTTGTCTTTTTAGGGCGTGCCATTTTATTTGAAATATAAAGCATTTATTAGCACGATGTTAACTGTAATTTCCTGACCGACATAAAAACAATTAGTTTTAAATAGTATTAAATAGTTAATACATAAGTCATTACCGTTATTTTTCATTCATTACCGTGACGTCTAAAAGGTTACGGTAAACGACGGTAATGAAGTACACGGCAATGACAAATTCATACATTTGGGTTATTATACATTTTTCTGTAAGCAGTATATACTTCGAACACTTTTAAAATTTAAATTGAACCAAAATAAAATGGATTGATGTAATAACAAGATATAAATTTTAAATATGAACCCAACTGTAAGTGGACTTGGAATGAAACACAAACTGGACCAAACGTGGTCAACACTCAGAATAATCGAAATTTTTGGCGCGAAATTTTTCCTGAGAATTACCACTGCTACTTTTTTCGGTCGACTGAAGTACGGGGAGGCAGCGACTTACTATGTGGCGGTATGATCAAGGGTATTTGCTGCGTAAAATCGAAGTTTAGTGATGGTTCTGGTGATGAGTTTTGCAGCGTGACAAAAGTTTGAAAACGAATTTATATATATTTTATACCTTAAATTACGTTTTTGTTTATAATGAAGTAATAAATGATAACCAATTTATTGGACACAGTTGGCAAATGTATGTTATTTACGCTAGATTTACTGAAATTCTGTTAAATATGTAAGGTCTAACAGTTTAATAGGTCCCTGTAATGAGTTTTGATGTCACGTTTCTTTAAAAATATACATAATTTACACAAAAATTGTATCAAATAAACGATGCGCATACTAAAGTACATACGTATATATTATATAAAATTATTGAAAGGAGTCTCAAACTATGTTTAAATTTTTTATTCACTAGAAATTGCAAATTTGGTATAGTTTGAATATTCACCCAAAATCAATTAGGTACATTCTATTCATTTGACTTTGAAACCATCCAACCGACGTACCCCAAAATTATTTAATTTAAGGCAATAATGCGAAGATGCTTTAAGACCACTAAAACAATGCATTAGGCACATTTTCAATTTTTGACTTTTTCTTTCTATACAATTTTTTTTTGCTTAATAGCACACGTCGGGTATCCACTAGTGGTCATTAAAATAAAAGTCCATTTCCAGTCTACGCCAGCCTTCATATTCTTCCTAGCCGGCGACAAAGACTCTGTGATGTAAGCATATTTTTCTGGTGCGGTGTTCTGAAATCAATACTTGCTGAACTTGCTCAGACTAGGCAACCAAACACTTTGCTCAACTTTTAGATTTCTCTTACGAGCGCACTTGCTCTTAAAATGGGTCTTTAACGGCATTGTGAAGTACAGGAATCTTCATTAAACAAAGGAATCTTAGTAAAACTTAGTGAATCAAACAATTTTCCACATACCTTCAATTTGTGTTTAATCATAATAAACTAATTTAACAGTTAACTTAGGTAAGGAAACTTAGGCGTTCCAATGTCCAAAATAATATTAACTAATAACACAGCTAATAATAAATCTCTAGGTATATCTATCTTCCTTGTCATTTTTCACTGAAATCTGAATAAGAAGTTTTAAACCTGAGTTGTTGACTAGGCTATACAGATTTTATTCGCAAATCGAAAGAAATAATGTTTCTTAGTGTATTTATTAGATATTGAGGAAAATTGATTGAAGGCTGAGGAAAACCCAATACTAAGAAAGTTGAAGAATACGACGTTGATGATAATATTCATTTGAGGAGTATTTACAGTCTGATGTAGGGTGACCAAAAGCTTTGTGAAATTTTTGAAAAATCATTTGTCATCGCCCCATTTTTATATTATTTCATTGAAAATATGTCCAAATTGTGTGCTTTCAAGAAGAAAATTAAATTACTTTATTTAGATGTGCGTGAAAGTGTTTACTACAAGAGATTCATATTTTTCACATTTTGATTTGATTCCTTCAAATCTCTCGTTAAAAAAATCCTTTGAGTATTTATAGAAAAATATATACCTAGCCCTCATAGTCGTGGCTTGCGTCGATCTTAAGTGATCGACAAACTTAAGCAACAGCGGCCGCGGTCGGTAGTTGGATGGGTGACCGCTAGTGGCAAAAAATTCTTGAGCGTTTCCGTGCTTCGGAGGGCACGGAAAGCTGTCGGTCCCGTTTGTTATGATATGATAACAATCGTTAAGCCATGTCGGAGGCCCTCGGGCGGTTTGAAAACTTCCGACACTCGGGTTGGCCACTAACCCCTCCACCAATCCGCACTGGAGCAGCGTGGTGGAGTATGCTCTAGGCCTCCTCAAGAGGAAAGACCCGTGCCCAGTAGTGGGCCATTAATGGGTTGAAGCTATAAACCTAAATATATTTCAATTAGGGTACTCGTATAATTTAAAATATCCATATAAACAGTATTTTTTATTTTCCCAGTTTTTCATTAAAACAAATATAAACTATACCGCCGCCGCAAACCGATGGAGACCCCAGTCTACCCTACCAATAATTCAAAGCTGCAATTCGAACGAGTTGGGTCCGCCTTCGGTCTGTAAATGAAATTTAAATGAAATGAGAGAAAAAGTGTTGGCGACGCGACAAATTCCGACAAATATAAACATTTTAGCTAGCTGGTAACTACCCAGACATTTTATTGGCGTTAGGAACTCTCTGTATTTTCAATCATTAACAAGGTACAGACCATTAGAATTGAAGGGGCTTATCTAAGAATTTTAAGAAAATGACTTCTATACATTGAAAACATGAAAACATGTATTTTATGCCCAATAAGTAATAAAAAGTGCCCAATTCTTTAATTCAATTTTTGGCGTTTACCAAAAAACACGAATTTTGGATACAATTCTAAAGGTGCGACATGTTTTTATGCCGTTCAATGTATAAAAGTCATTTTCTGAAAATTCTTAGATAAGTCACTTCAATTCTGAAGGTCATAAAGTACAAAGTTCTGCATAAAATACAAAGTCTGTGTGTGTTTGAACGCGTTAGTCTCAAAAGTCTTTTATCGCACCCTCAGTGGAAAAAAGCATAAGTCGTGTTATTTTGAATTTTATGATTGGAAAGAGGGTCAAAGGCTGCATATATTATGTTCAATATTTTCAAATTTTTATCATTAATTTTGACGGTTTTGTGCAAGAAATCGTAATGTAAATTCCTTTGACTACTTACTGATATATTAACAGTTTTTTTGCTCTCCTGTAAAATTGTAATTTTCATCTTATGCCTTTTTTCCACTGAGGGTACGGCATTATCGCAATGTTTTCACCGACAGGGTGATTAACGAAGAAAATTTAGGTGTTAAGATAAATATGAAAAGTTTGTAAAACGCCAGATAAAAAAAATATGTTTTTTCCAACGTAAAGGTAGTTAGTAGTTATAAAAAAAAATTAATGTGTGATTGTAAAATAGGTTAGTAATAACCTAGTAATAAAACATAACATAATCTATATCTATACTAATAATAAAGAGGAAAGATTTGATTGTTTGCATTGAATAGGCTCCGAAACTACCGAACCGATTTGAAAAATTCTTACTGTTGGAAAGCTACACTATCCCCGAGTAACATAGGCTATATTATATTTTCAAAAAAATTAGGGATCCTTAATAAAACTTCAATAATGTAACCCAAGGTGTAAAAAATAAAGAAATCCGAAGCAAAGCGAGGGCGGTTACTCGTATGATTATAATTTTCGTAGAATATGTTTCATTCGCGTGGCTAATAGGATACGGGACGACGCTTATTTTACTGACTCCACTGCAACCATTGAAGTATTATTACTAGCGTATAGAGTCGACATCGCGAACACGATGTATGTCCCAATGAATTGGCGTCAATGGACTTCAATTTTCAATGAATTCGTTTGATTTCGAAAAGAGAACGGGGGCCAATTTTGAAAATAGACTCCCGGCGCGACATACATTTTGTTTGAGATGTGTGTTCACATTGTAAAGGCGCAATATAAAAAACAAAGCAAAGTAATTACCCAAGAAAACCGTCGGACTAAAATGGGTGGTACAGGTCCCAGCAACTTTCAATAAAAGGGACCTGATCCCAATCCCTGGTCCTGGAAGACTAAGAAGACTAGAAGACTAAGACTCAAGGAAGTATGAAACCCCTAACACTTCAAAAATGGGTGATAATGTAAAACTTGTTATAATGTAAGTGTTACTGTCAATGACATGAAAATATTTACTAAGGTTACATAGAAATTACAATACCTGATTTCAACGCAGACGTGTGAACAATTTGATCAGATGGGGTTCCAAATTCAAATTCAAAATCATGTCATGTCAATGCACATTTTTTTTCTAAAAATCGTTCTAAAAGAATAGTCATTTTTTCTTCTGAAAATGGTCCAAAAATATGCTAAACAAACAATGGAACGAAACGCTTAAAGTATTCAAAAGCATTATTGCTAGCTCGTGGTCCGTGGTTTGTGTGCGGTTAGCTATTTTAAGCCTCTGCCCTAAGCCCGGTTACCAACTGTTTCCACAAAGGTCAGGAGAAAGGTCACACTTCAAAGTCAATTAACGCCTTTAAACCGCTCCGGAGTATTATTGCTGCTTAGATAATTATAGATGGGTAAAGGCACGTCTAGATTAGGGTAAAAGTAACCATCAGAAAAAAAGATTATTACGTAATAATAATTAACTTAATATAAAATTATAATATAATTTTTTTGTAAAGTTAAATTGTTAATGATCGTTGTTGAGTGAAGATTCCCTGATCAATAGACTTTATATATTATTTAGATATGAAAGACAAATGTATGCATTTGTGATTACCCATGTGATTATCCTTATTATCCATGCCATCGAGAATCTTAGTAGAGTGTAAGTGTATTAGTCTTTATTTTGAATTGACTAAGTAATGAAGAATTAAATTTAAGAAACTAATGAATCTAAGAAAAATTTAAAAAATATAATTATTAATGATAATATTCAATAATGGTACTTCTGTATTATATTAGGTACACGTGTAATTACAAACAAAAAACGTACCGCCCTATGGTTACCGTTGCTCATGGACATAAGCAAAACCAAAGGTATTACCGACGCGTTGCCAATCTATTTACATACCTATGTAAAATAAAATTGTTACTATTAATTTATTATATTAAAATAATTATTAGCTCTAAATAAGATAAAATAAAAACGGTAATTTCAGAAAGAAAGGAAAATATTAATTGATTGTAGGTATGTGTACAATGTGAACGAAGCTTTAGAACTGGACGATTGTTCGTGGTTATGCGTACTCACGTTGTTATATACTAACTTTATAGGATATTGAAAATTAACGGTATTTTAAGCCTTGCGGAAGATAATAGAGATTCATTGCAAGGAATTTGACCCTCTAGCCCAGTTGCAGTGACCCTGCCTTTGCCTGAGAGAGGTCCCGTGTTTGATTCAGGCGTCAGATTATAATAACAAATATTTTTTTTAATTAAATACTCTACTTTTAATATTCACCCAAGTTTCCATAAATGTTACATAATATAAATAAATATGAAATAAATGTTTGTCCTCGAGTTACAGATGTCTCATATTTTGTTAAATATTTTATTAACAAAATAATTAAGATTATTTTCATTATGATCCGTTCATACATAATATTAAGTATGACATATCTAATACATTAATTGGTAACGTAACTATTTTTTAATGTAACTTGCAATTAAAAAATAGTAGGTACTATTTAAAAAGCGATTAGCCACCGAGCTGAATAAAAGTGTCCAGAAATAGTTATTAAAGCGACATAAAAAGGCTTAGCCATCAAAAGACTATAAACTTTAATTTATAATCATTGCCGGTCATAATCGTTACAGGTAATGTTGCAAAATTTTATTGCGAATGCCATTTCTGGGTGTTAATAGGTCTTCCAACACATTAAGGGTAGCAGTACATGTGATCGACAATGTATGAAGGTGCTTTAAAACCAATTTCAGCCTACTAGCGTCCGCTGTAACAAATTAAAATTTGCCTTAAAAGCCTTAAGCATCCCATTAACATACAATGGGATTATAAGACCATTCATTCGTAGGCTGCTAACGTTCGTCTATTAAAATTTGTCACTATGTTAATTCTTAATAGCAATGAAGAAGTGCCGTGTTTTTCTACTGAGACTTTTAATTGAATCTATTGATGTGGAGATGTCTAGCTGGCATGCAGTTAATTTGGTGTTAAATTACTCTCAAGATTATCTGACTTCACACTCAAATAGGAACGCAATCTATCTAATTATGAGAGAGTCTACAGGAGACTGAATAGGTTTTTACTTATTTAGTTCCCTTACAATCTTGGACGTCTACGTCATAATATAATCCATCAGGTAGAATAACTGTCACGTTTAAACTTGACATATTATGTATATAAAAATATTGTAAGATCCTCCAACACATCTTAAATGGCCTCAGCAAGACGACTCGGTATAATTATTATTTGTATTAATAGATCACAATCAACCAGAAGTGACGCGCATTTTGGAGCAATAATTAGGTACAGTTTCTTTAAGGAGTTGTATGCTGAAAACCGGGCAAGTGCCTGTCAGGCCACGCGCAATGTAGGGTTCCAAAGTAGTAAGTTTATCAAAATTAAATTAAGTAAATTCATCACATTAACCTATTTTTGAAAATTTTTTCACTTGTCCAACTCCAACCGTTTAGCCGCCTGAGGGGGGAACCTTTTAACCAAAATTAGCACTTCAAAGCCAAATAATTCGTAAACAAACACCTAAATCTAAGACTGGTCTTAGAAAACCCATAATATTTTTGAAAGACCTTTTTAACAATACCCTACACTATGGGGTACGCAACGAAAAAAATTTCATCGTCACGTTACATGAGGAGGCACCCAGAAAAAATATTTATCAATGTGTTATTCTCCGATTTTGGAGTTTTAATAAATATGTATATCCATGCCAAAATACAGCTTTTTAGCATTACGGGTCTCGATGCCCCGGACAGACGAACAGACGAGACGAAACTATGAGGGTTCCGATTTTACTTCGGAACCCTGAAAATGACTCCAGAATTAAACTGGCCACACACGGTTATACTGGAAATGTGTCAGGAATCTCCAACACGAAGGACCTGGACATCAAAGACCTGGAAGTAGGACCTGGGGGAAGGACCTGGCCTCTTAGTCCAGTGTTTAACATGGTTCACATGAGTGCCGTCATTAGACTTCCTTAGGTTTCTTCGAACTCCAACAAAATTCAATGCTAAGTTAATCCGAAGTATTTCTCAACACTTAAAATAATTGTGAACACTTAAAATAATTGCGTGCGTTAAATTAGCCTTTTAATTTTCATCGGAATCATCATGACGAGTTGACAGAACGGATATTGAAATGCCGTCATCAGAACCAAATCATTAGTCATTGTTAAATCAATTGATTGATATCTAAGAAGATAATTGTGTAATTCGCGGTGGTCAATGATTGGGATATACCCGCGGATGACCATAGATATTAAAACTTCATTACACAGAATTGGCACTATGTGAGTTCGTAATTGTAAGAATCTGCATAAGTCTATAAAATTTAAGTTTATTAACTGGTCAAGTAGAATTTTAATATTCGATTTAATTATGAAGTATCACCAGGATTTTTACACTAGGATTGCGTATTGTAACTGCCATTAACAAAAATAAATGACAAATCATAAAAACTTCAGAATAAACATGTTTCTGCCATTATCCTCAGCTTCATTCGCACCCGGAACCTGTAACTCAGCAGACAGGAATGTATTAAATAAAAACGAGGGCAAACATAAGAAAAGGATATTTTAAAAAACGCTGCACATGGCCTTTGACGTGTGCCATGGAGAACACACAAAGACAAGAACACACACACAGACCGAGCATAGAAATTCAATCTCATCATTCAAATTTCCACCTCGCTGGGAATCGAACCCAAGACCTGCAAGTCCGGCATGGTAACCACGCCACGAGCGACTTCACTCTTCATATATAATCACTTACTTCTGCATACACAAAAATACAATTCAATAACTTGAACATTGATGTGAATCATTCAACATTCAAACCTTACAATTTCGCCATTGACGCAAAGTGAATCCATTTGTACCGTGTAATATCAGCATAATAAACCATCAATCTGTCAGCTGTCATTGCTCATTAAATCATCGTAATAAGAGTGAGCGAAGCCGGGAGCGATGCGCAAGCGAGAAGTATATTTCCCAGGAGTGGTTTTGTTGCTGAATATAAAGAAATATCTCTCTGTGCGTACCGTGGCGTTTCTACTGTTGATACGCCGATTAAGACTCTTTGATACTTTATTTTATGTCTTTATATCTTTTTATAATTTTCATCATCATCACGATCATATTATACCTATGTATATGAATATCATCGTATTATATGACAAAATTGTAACTGAACAATGTCTTTACGTACCTAAATGAAAAAATTAAAGACATAAAGTACATGAAAGATATTTGACCGTTAACTTAAAGAAAAAGAAAAAAAAACAGTAATAAATGTTACTAAAATGTAGTATATTACATTTACTAAAATGTAGTATATTACATTTACTAAAATGTAGTCTACTACTTGCTGTAGTACTGTGCTGCAGCAAGGTCTTCGAAATGGTCGTGACTTGGCTTATGTCGTTCGAGACGACACTGATTTTCATACTGGCTTGTATGACAATATCTCGGTCTTCTGTCTGCTCTGTATAATTAATCAGAGGTATCAGGTAGGTAGAGCGTCCGCGTAGTTAAAAAGGGACAGCATTAGCGCTTCGCATAAGTTGACATGTTATGTGGCCGTAAGGTTGTTTCTAATGCGGTAAAGAACCTGTGGCTAATTTTTTGAACCTGAGCATCGGTTCGGCGTCATAAATTTAGACTTCTTAGGATTTAAAACAAGTGTGTTACGCTCAGACCATGAAAATATACGAGCTAAGTCAGAGTTTAAATTATCGTAGCCATCTCACAAGGCTTGAAAGAAATATTTACTTGCAGGTCATTAGCATACATGTGATAATTACAATTTACAACGCTTCTTACAATGTCCGCGCTGTACAAAATAAAGAGCAAAGGTCCTAAGTATGGATGGACTGTGGCAAACCGCGACTGATTAACTCGGCTTTGGCTGATATGTTTAATCCCCCTTATTCTAAAACAACCTGCTGAGAGCGTTCTGTAAAGTTGCTGTTAAACCAGTTCACTGAGGATGGGCTAAGTCTGTAAAACGTCTATAAAATCGATGCCGGGTGCACGCACGAAAAATCATGACTCATCTGTTGCGTTCGGCGAGCGAGGGAACAATGGAGAAAGCGCCATCTATGAACAAAACTATATTCACAATTAAGTCAGAAAGGAACTTGCTGAAAAAATAGTTTAGTTCAGGAGTTCTAGATGGCGTTGTAGTATAAAGATAAAAGTTTCTAATTATAAGTTAATTTCCAGAGGTAATATTATATTCGAGCACTACTTCATCAATGTTTTGGTCCGTAAACTGACTTTACAGAAAACCATTTTTTAAAGTAGCTTTACGCTCGTTAAAAATTCAGCAGTGTGAATATCGTTCCTTCTCCTTTGTACGTTGCTGTTAGTATATCATCGACGACGTCAATCAGGGCTGTGGTGGTGCCACGTAACTTTCTGAAACCAGACTGCTTCAAAGGAAGAATATTATTTTGCTGAATGTAATCAGTAAGTTGTTTGCAAACTACTTTTTTATAATTTTAGATAGGCGTGGCAGATGCTATAGGGCGCAGAGGCAGGTCTGATGTACAGGTAGGATGAGTAGTTTTAGGTAATGACTTTACAACGGCTTGTTGCCAAATACCCAAGTAGACACTACTTTCAAAAGATCTTTTTACTATACTGGTTATTAATCAGGTAGAAGAAGTTTCAAGAAGTAAATTAAAGTATCAAAACCAATCGGAAAGAATAGAGCAGAAAAAATCCATTTCAGCTGAGCCAAGAGACGTTATAAGTAGGATTTGGCGCTTGGAAATCCAACGAAAGGGACAACAAATGTGCCAAAAGGAGATAGAAGACGTCGAGTAAATGAAATGTATGTACATAACCCAACGTATATAGATTGAACATTAAATACAATTGGCTCAGATAACGCAGACTTATTTGAGAGAGATGAAAATGGGAAGGCGGTGGAAAAATAAGCGAATAAGGTCTCATCCATGAATACAAATGGTTTTCTTGCGGCTTGGATTTCCCTTGTTTATGTTTATTTAGATTAGTTTAAGTGGATTGAAACTAGTCTACCCACTCTGTATGTGATTGATGTTTGAATGAGACAAAGGAATAATCAGAAATAGATTGAATTGGGATGTTATAGATCAACAGAATGGGTTAATTGGTATAACAATTTTACAAAATTGTTATAGATTTTGTGAGATAAAAACACGTCACATTTTGAATTGAATTAAGTACTAAATCTCATTGAATATAATATAATTTATGAATTTTTCGTTTTAAACGGAAAATAAAATGTTTTTGGTAATTTTTAGGTAAACTCATTCTGAAATGTAGTTTTTTTAGTTTTTGTAATTCTGTTCCTTGGTAAAGCAACTAACTCCTGTGTACTTGAAGGACAAATTATAATATATTCGGTGTAAAACTTTTGCGAGTCTTTTAACGTTGCAATTAAAATATTATATTCTCTCCCATAAAGTTGCTTGAGTGAAATTTACTGCAATAAAACTTGACATAACTTATACAAATTTTCAAAAGCTCTCTTTAATGGGAGGCACGATAAAGTCATAAATAGACGACGTCAGGTTTAGACTTAAACACAAGTAGAGTGGTGAACTCAATAAACTGTAGAATTTATAACTTTCACGTAAATAACGTCTTGAAAAGGAGTGTCGGTGAACAAAAGACGTTGGCCTCGGCGGCCATTTATAAAAAAGTTCTTATGCAAAGTTTTGCAATATTGCGATAGTCTGACACGGCTCATTCATGCTTTGCAAGTAAGGCGCTGTTTACACAAGAGGCGGGGTGACTTGGTGTGTATGTAAAATAAAGATACACGTCTTTTTTACCCGACTGCCGAAGAAGGGTTATGTTTTTAGCGTATCTTGTATGCGTGTAATATTCTTTATTACCTCAAATCTTCCAAACTGGACCAATTTATATAATAGGGATGTTGACTAATTTTAGGATTCAATTTTATTTTACAGATAGAACCTCAATGTTCACGAAAAAATTATTATAAAAATAATAATCTTCAATTTGAAAACAAAAATTGATAAATAAAAATCATTATCTTCCCACCAAAAACGTCACGTGACGTCACTAAACTATATTCAATACTATCTGTCTACTAAGTTTGTTGAATTTCCATATAAAATTGTTCCAATGACGTCATATTCTCAAAATGGCGTTTGAGGTCACGTGACAGTGAGTACAATTTTTAACATTTTAAATTAATGATATTTAATTTATTGTGATTGATTTCAATAAAAGAATCATATTTTAGGCCTTTAAATGTTACCACTAATATTTTAGACATAAATTTATATTAATTTATAAGTAGTGTCAACATCCCAATTATGTAATTAATTATATAATTAAGATATCGTTACATTCGTCTACCACCACAAGTGTTCTTAGATAGGGTAATGTTAACAAAAATGTGTTGGCTGTGAGATGCCATTGTTTGAAGTATCAAAAAATAAATCGAGTAAGTAATGCTTTAAGGCTATTAAATGATAGCGCATTGCATGTGGAACGGACGAGCGTAAGACATGATAGAAATGTCAAAATGATAATCTTTATAATAATGTCGACATTGGTGTTTCTGAATCTTTTACCTCTTACTGAATTTTTTACCTCACTTACCATCGTTTTCATAAAAAAATAAATAAAGGCCGATTCGATAAAACGTATTAGGTAGGTACCTACTATCCCTTCATAATGTAATTTTTGTTTTTAATATCTTAATTTGCGTTTTTCCTCCTTTGTCGTTACCATTAGGACAGACGAAGAATAATAATTATGAAGATCTGCTGTTAAATACTGAATACAATAGCGGTCGCCACTGCTTTCAATCAAGTATTTCTCCAATTTATCTCCCTTTACGATGATATTGACTACGTTTCGTCTTTTTAGTATCAAGGCACCCTTTATAGTGTGCATAGTGCCTAAGACTAGTGGCCTTTTTAGTTTGCAGTTCGTTGGTGAAATTTGTTATCGTGCGGAATGTTACAAGGATCAGGGCGTTGCATGCCATACTTGGCGCTTGAGTTCCGTAACGATAATCAAATGAGTGATAGGCATGATTTCTATTCTTTCTTTCTTTCTATTTGAATTGTAGAAAGCCCGGGATTCAGTTGTACATGCATGTTCTTAAGCAGGCTCAACAGAATTAACAATAGCTTTCAATAAGGGAAAACACAATACAATACTCTTTTGTTAGATAAGGGTAAATAAAAGTTGACATTTTAGATTTCATATTTGCAGCAAAAAAGTAAGTGAGCACTAATAATGGTATTAATTAACAATTATAATAATAATAACGTTATTATTATTAATTAACAATTAAAATCAATATTACCAATATAATCCCTCCGAGGGGTCCTACCACCAACGGGCCAGGTTATTATTCTAAGCCGCCCCAATACGGCTGGATTGGGCTTAGTATTTTAAGCCGAAAATTAATTGATTCATATTGCTATCAGAGCCTAAACCTAGCAAATATGGATAAGAAACACAGCTAGGAAAACAGTATTATTACTACTGTCTTTCTTGTATATTTTTGTAATAAAATACTCAATGTGATATCACTTTTATTTTGACGGGATCATGACGAATAGGTGAGATCACGGGAATCCCCTGGCGGACCAAGCTAGGGAATCCTCGTGGCCAAACCTAAAAATATAACTACATCGCTCGTTCTGACAGACAAAATACCTTTATGATTAGGTACATACGGAACCAGTTTGAAGTACATACTTTACTATGCTTTTGTTTTGCTTTGCAAAGGTTTTAATCAGCAGGATTCCTTTCAAGATTGCGGTTTCAATATAATCACTGCATTCGTGAGTGTTACCTCGTGCTCTACTGAAGTTTAGTGTAAAGTAGCATAAAAGCTTGCCTTATCACGTTTGGGTTATCAAGGTTTGCCTTATCGATTACAGCTGCTTAGTTTTAACTCATTAACGGTCCACTGAAGGGCACGGGTTTCTCATGAATCGAGAGGCCTTGAGCTTAATCTGTCACCTTCTGAACTGGCTCCACTGAGAACCACACCTCGATGGAGGGTTTATTGGCCACCTCTTGTGTCAGAAAATAACAGGTCTAAGGCTATGACTCATACTTGTTTATACAAGTATAATAATGATGTTGCAGACAAATATTTCAAAGCCACTATCTTAGCCATCATTTTATAGTTTGCCGGATAAATGTGAAGATAAGTATGTAATTTTTTTAAGTCATACTTCTTACAATAACACATACTTCTTACAAAACAATAATCATCATTCACAAAGTTCCATAAATCCATTAATTTAATTTACATATTAATTAGGCAATGTTACCGCAGTCAATGAAATATTAATCAAAAGTCAAAAAACAATTGCATAAATCCATAATAGCATAATAATAAACAATAATAATAAAATTAGTTGTCATAAAATTCAGTCATAATACGTTATAATCAATAGTCAAATCACAGAATACATAATAAGTAAGTCAAATTACATTTTACATTATTAGACACGGCCTTCCCGAACTCATTCAGTGTGCAGCTGAGCAGGTCAATACGTTTCGCTCGATCATCGTTCAGAATTGTATGAAAGAATCTACTAATAAGCACAATAATACGTTCTTTCGTAAAATACTTAACAATTAATCGTATTGCAAACTATTTCAAGTAATCGATTGGCCCCACACTACCCAAGACGCACACATATCTTACAAGCGAAACTCCTCCCAACTCTTTCTACATTCTGTTTCCGCCGATTTCCCCCATTTTTCCGACACACGCTCGCCAATAGTACGTATGTATGTGTGTAAGTAGGCGGGGCTTTGGCGATTTTACTGCAAATTCTTTCTTTGAAATATTGGTTTGAACACATTTTCTGAATGATAATACGCTCTTATAGTTCATTCGCTTGTGTTAATGATTGTTAATCAGTGTTATTTACCTTTAAGTTGTACCTTTTTTTTATGGTAATAGTCGGCAAACGAGCTGACGATCCACCTGATGGTAAGTGGCTATCGCCGCCCATGAACATCAGCAACACCAAAGGCATCACTAATGCGTTGCCGGCCAAGAAAGAAAGAAGAAAAAGAAAGAAAGAACTGGCTCTCAAGCCCCCAGCCGGAACACGACGAGTCGTTTGGCGGCTGACTCATGCTCGAGGGTAGTAGCTATCCAGGCGAACCCCTGGAGAAATAATAATAGTAATAGTGGTATTAATTAACCTATTGTTATATCAATACTTTTTCTTACTCGTTCGTAATCAGTACAGTAGAGTTCGTAAACGTTTTTGTATCTATGAGTTCTATGACGCATACTAAAGACTTCATGACGAGCCATGGATATCCCATAGGTTTCTCTTAATATAATAATAATAGATTATCAGCGTAAAGTATCTTCTCGATTATCAAAAAGACTCCCATAACACATTAACTTTTCGAATGACTTAAGTATCTTAAAAAATTAACAATATTCTAAACGCCCTGAACTGCCTACAACAAAACAATGTTCGATCAGCATTGTCATTTTTCAAAGCCGAATTTTAATCACTTTTCAAAGTTGAACAGTGCAAAAAGCTAAACCCTAAACATCGTACAAAGGCCACGTTATTGCTGTAGCCGGGTATCCGGGTAGCGTGAACCGGGTGACGGGTAGCCGGCTAGCCGGGCAGGGCACGTGTCCTCAACCGGGTCGTCTTATGAGAAATTCTTTCTTTGAGCCGCCCGCACGTAAATTGATTTTAAGACGCTGGAACTTTTAGCACAGTGCAATTTCATAACAGACACTTACGAATTTTTGTTTTTTTTTTGTTTTTGTTTTCGCAAGTTTAACACTTACAATTTAACAAACAGTATAAACCATGATTAAAAAAGTAAGAAATTTTGTATCGCTACCTAATACTCGTAAATATGTATGTACATGAATAAAATGTCGAGATTTTTTTAAACTATGTTTGCGGAAAGTATGGATCCGATGGACTTATTGGAGCCGAGACATCGTCTTCATGTGCAGAAGCGAGGGCGATTTCTAAGCTGGCTGAAGGGGCAATGGACAAGTCACATCATAGGAGGACAAATGGGATAGATATACTCAAAATAAATTTTAAGTGAAAACTCTAACCTAAAAATAAATTTCAGTTATTTCTTCATAGAATTCTTTATATTAAATTTTCATTTATATAAAAACTAAAGCTTGTATGGCTGCATATAAATATGCTCTGTGGAAATATTACTCTGTCAATTTTAGTCGTGATATTAGCTCGGAAAGTTGATACGATGCGAGCAAAATATTTAGCGTCCAATTCTCGCGACATAACAGAATTACCGAGTCTGCTTACTTGATAATTATATTACAAATGCTTGTCACGCCGTCTGTGGTGATTAAATGATTACTTATATCCATGACTAGCAGTTTGCCCGCGGCTTTGTACGTGTTTTCCGGGATAATAAGTACCCTATGTCCTACTCCAGATCATGGTCTATCTGTGTGCTAAATTTCATAAAATTCAGTTCAGTAGTTTTTGCGTGAACAAGTAACAAACATTCTCACAAATTTTCACATTTATAATATCACAGTAAGGTTTTTGGTTACATACCAAAATATCTACAAAATCTGACGCTCCATCCATCTTTAAACTTATGTCCTCTGTATGTGGTGAAACCTCCGACAAAATCTGATGCTCTATCCATCTTTAAATATATCTCCTCTGTATGTGGTGAAACCTCAGAATACAGATTTGTTCTTTATTCTGCTATGATCAAAGATAACATGCAAAAAATTAACTGTTTTTAAAGTCGAAACGGCTGACCAATATTTAAACTAGTCACCTGTTATTAAGTGGTCAACTATCTTATTATACAGTAAACATTAAACAAAATCAACAGATTATATTCGCATGTAATGTAAAATTATTATTTTTGGTCTGTATTGTGAAATGCTAGCATTGTTAAACATACTGAAGTTGTTTGTATTGTAAAATCAAACTCTTTGTAAAACCAAACTCTTTACAAACTGAAAGAACAACAGTTTTATGGTTTCGATTAAACGCCTACAACAATTGCTCTTTGACACCTACATCTGATTTGTAATACAATTAAATGTCAAAAGGTAGGTTATTTTCCACGGAGTATAGAGTCTATTCATCATGCTATTTTCTTAGAAGACTGTACAATAATTATGACGTTTGTATAGGGAGGAGCCATGAAGTAACGTTTCATTTTAACCGATAAACAGGCAGAATAGTTTAACTGCCTATAGTAAAACTCAATAATGCTAACATAAATCACATGAAGATAAACAAAACTGGTTTCCGGAATTTTATCTTTTTCCCTTCACAACCATTACGACTCACCTACAAACTTTCGCATTTGTAATATGAGACGTCGCGTCTTACCCATTTGTTTAGTGTTACGAGTTTCACAAAGATCGTATCACATAAATACGTAAATAATCTTACATCCTTAAGCCTACACGTTATGAGCATAAAGGGACGTATAAAATAATTATGCATTTCTGCAACCGCTAAGCAACAAGCTATCCTATGCATTAAACATTCGCAGGTATTTGTCTACTGTCACCAATCAAACTACCGTAATATAACGATCGAAATCACGCATCGTTCATTGCTAAGCAGGCTCGGAATCCTCATTTCACTAAGTCACTTATCCTCGCCTTTATGAAGTAGAGAATTAGATTCAAATTTGTTTGAATCATGCGTCATCGTGAGATGTTATTAACGAGGAGATGCCTGCACGACTTCGCAACTTGATTTAAACGGAATACCGAATTCGATAGCTCGATTCGTGTCTCGTATCGCTATCGAGTCGAATGTAACGTGTCTAGCAGTAATAATTTTATTTTCTTCGATAAGATTTTCGTTTGAGTGCTAAGTATAGGTATCGAAGTGTACCTAAATAACCTACTTTATTAGAGTCAAGAATTATAATAACGTAAGTAGAATATTAAGACACCTATTTCGTGCAACAAATTTTGAGGATCTATGCAAGCTCGAAAGGCTAAAGACATTTTTGAAAGAAAGCTGATTATCTTAATTATTTTTTTATTGATATTAAACCGCTTTTGAAGCACTTCCTCGTTATTTCAACAATGCCAATATATCGGTCAAACGTAAGGAAGGTACCATTATTATAGGTTACTTTAAACAGTTAAAACCGAAGAAAAAGAAGTTACGTCAAAAATAAACTTCAGTTAAAATTAATTTTGACAACAAATAAAATGGATGAACTTTGACCACTAAAGAAATAGTTTGAATAGAGATATTTATTCAAAACGCGTTTTGCTTAGTCACAATTAATTTTATTTGAGGCACCCAGTAAAAACTCTTTTCAACTAGTGAAAACTTGTTTCATCTAAAAAAGGGGTTTCACTGTAACTTAGACATGCAATTACCCACAAAGATTAATCATGATATCACAATACGAGGAAGTAACTGTTTTAAATTCTCAACTATAATCTCTAAGATGAATTACGTAGATTTTGCTGTAATGGGCATATTATACGCACCAAATAATAATAATAATAATTGAGCCTGCATACCGGTACTCGTATGCATTGTTTATCGTTTCCTGAGACTCATTAGACCATAGCAGGGTGTATTTGTATTCGTAAAAGGACACGGCTAGCATCCAATAATTAGTTGCACTCAGATTTGCTAAACGTGCCTGAAGCCGTGTTTGCCGGAGTTTACAGTAACCAATGATATTATAAGTAAAAAAGAGGTAGATATGTCACTAGCGCACTGAAGTTGAAGATCGTAAGAGAGGTCAATTTACCTCGTCTGCTCGTAGTCACTCTGTCAATACAAGACGATACGCACGCTTTTGTTGTCAGAAGTGCTTGAGATTTGACATACAACGTTAAAATGCCTTCGTGTATTATTGTGGTGTGATTGGTGTAGTGAAACAAAAGATAAACGTGTGTAGCTCTGTTGTAGCTTTTTCGGAACAGATTTTTTGGTTGATTTGTAAGGGCATGACGTATCTATATTTTTTAAACATCATTGACAGTAACGCTAAAAGAGGGTTGTAATGTAGCGCAATTGGTGATCGTGTCCAGTGACGGGTTAAGATTCTATTCCCGACCAGAGCAAAATTAATATGGATTTTATTCTCGATCGTGGGTGTTTCTCATTAATTGTGTGTCATATCGTACCAACACAGGGGTCACTGTAAATGTGAATGAACTTTTATTTCTTCTGCACCACATATTTAATACTTACGACTTATTAATACAAAATGTTGCCATCATAACTATGCTAATCTAGTTACTATTTGAGACTTCTATATTAGAAGGCTTTAAGGAATACTAAGTAACATACTTTAAAATGGAGGCAGTAGTAATATGTTCTTGAGTTTACTAATCAAAGCTTTCTAACTTAATTCTCGAATAATAAACAAATAAACGCTTCACACTTATTGCCCCAAACTAAGATTCCCTGTGTTGTGGATGCCATGGACAAAACATAGAGACAAGAACAGTCACACCCAGACCAAGAACAGAAATTCAAACTCATCATTCTTTCTGCCTCGCTGAGAATCAAACCCAGGACCCTTGGCGCGTCGAGCCGGCATGGTAACTGTTCACGCATGTCAAAGAATGCGTGGCAAAACTCCAGCCGTCCAAGACGTTTTTTTATTATTCTTTATTTAAATCGGCGAGCACTGGTTTATTTTATTCTTCTTTTGTTATTTTTCTTTGTCATTCTTGTCTCTGTCGTATTAAATCTACTCGTTCTACTCATTTAAAGATATATTTTATTTTAATCATCGACCATCCCGTCAGTAACAGTAACCATCGCGCCACACAGCTCGTCAATCCTCGAATGATACTTTCCGTTACAAATCAGCATGTCAAGGGCCTAACTTGTGTACAAATCTCACTGTTTGACATGTAACTACGGGTATAAGTTACGTGAAAGATAAGGCGTATTGCACGTGCCAACGTGGGACGTGGGTACTAGATTAAACAGATATTTACCGCTATTGTATATGTATATGTAATCACTACGTCGTAGGTGTTTACGTTAGCTTATGAGTTAAGCAAGATAGATAAATTAATGTAGAAGGTCAAGGTGACTTATAAGCTCAATAATTGTAAGTTGAGGCATTTTATTACAGTTCTTGTATCTCGTGTTGAAGAGGCCGAGTACCACCGAGTTTAATCTAGCCGGTACTTGTATTTAGGTGGATGGTAGTGTCAGTGTGTGTTGGTGGTATTTCATCAGTGCTTTAAAGGGCACATTAAACCATCACATCCGAATATTATAATTTATGCAACAGCCGTAATGCGATCTAGGAAGGATAGGATAGGATTGGCCACATTGACCACTAAACCTTCCACCAATCTGCATGAAAGCAGCTTGGTGAAATGTACTCTCAGTCTACTAAGGAGAAGAGACTCAGATCTTTAATACATAGTACAAAATCGCAGATTATTATTTAATACTAAATTATTTTTTGAGCCTTCTATCTTACCTTATTCTTTGGCAAGGGATATTATAACCTTTACCGCTGTACCTAATTACTTGTATCGTAGGTGTTTGAGTTATCTGTGCAATGACTGGAGTAAATTTCCGCAGTCATTTTGTTCGAGATAAAGCAATTATAGATGCATTTTGCTATTGTTTGCAGTAACGTGTTAACTGGCACTCAGTTTTGAGGAATCAAAAGCTTAAGTGCTAGAAAGTATTAGTGGTAAGACTGGTAAGTAATAAGTATTAGTGGAGAATAGTGATGTTTATTAAAGTGAAACTTTTATTACATCGTCTCAAACTTTTTGGTCTGTGTGTCGCATGTCGCGTGACGGTCGGCCGCGGAGTGGGGGTAAAGTGAAAGGCGCTCGACAGAGCAGCCGAGGCCAATATGGCGGCCCTAAATCTTTTAATATCCTAAATCGAATATTTATCCAAAAAATTTTAGTAAAATGTCTACAATACGAAAAAAAGTTTCACTTATACCTACCTACCGTGGTTTCATAAAACCACACAATTGCTTTTTTTTACTGTACTTGTGGGCAGCAGTTAGAGTATATAAAAATTGTTTGCTCATTTAGGTATACTATGACTATTTTACGGTTTCTAAATTAATTATTCGTTCTTCTTTCTTAGGTTAACCATAATAAATATTACACCGAAACTAGCCTTAGTATACTCTGCCTGTGAAGGGTCCCGGTTTCGTTTCCCGGCTGGGGCAGTAACACATATATGTACATACATGATACATATTCATGAGACAGCTTGATAAAGCTTGTTCTCGAGTTGTGGGTAATTGCAACGTCTTACGTGATGATTTTGGTAACACAATTCATGAAGAGGAAAATACGTCTGCTTGTCTTTTAATTTTTGTTCCCATTCTAATTTAAAACGTTTTGTAGGATTTAAATAAAATTTACTTCATCTCCATTAAACAAACTGTTGGTTTCTAATTTGTATTATTAGTACTTATTTATATTTAAATCCTACTTAAAAACTTGAAGCAGGTGTTAAGTATATTAATAATTTACTGGCACGATCTGTGTACTTAAAGAGAGAAATTAAGATATTGTACGGTTAGCAAAGATTTTTTTTTATAATAACAACATAAATTATAGTTAATAATGCATATTATGCAGCTTCGTAGTCCCTCGATTAATATAGTTGCTTATAATTAAGACCAAAAAGGTAGATCCTCCAAAGAAACTAGTAATGCTCCCGGAAGATAGTCAAGGTGAGTAGGAGTAAGTTTACTATCTATTGAAATGACTTCAACCTACAAGCGGTCAATTTCAATGTAATTCACAAATGTAACTCGTTACTGAGGTACCAACCCAACTACCATGCTACCAATACGAATTGGTAATGGCAAAGCATAATAAATAAGCATTCGGCACTGCAACAAAAACAAATAAAATAAAATATTAAAATTTTTTTACTTCTTTGCTGACGGTACGCAAGATGGAACATAGAGTGATGAGTGGTAATGTGAGTGTTTGCACAATCCTCGGCTACCGCATTCCGCACCGGACAAATAAGTGTCAAGGAAGACACTCACTTCACTGGTCGAACCGTTTTGACGCACACGGTTGTCTCTTTTTGAGGTTAGTTCAAATTGCAGCCCTTATATAGGTAATTTTAGTAAGCCACTTAACAAAAAAGAACCGACTTCAAAAGAAGTACATCCAATAAAAAAAGGAATCATCGAAATCGGTTGGCGTGATATTGAGTTATTCGTCCATTTATCGCGCACATACTTAATGCTTTAAGACTTATATGCTTTTGACATGGATGTCATTGTCAGATCTCGCTCAAATTTATGTGGGACCACACGACATGCACCAGATTTCGATTAAAAAAAATGATCATCAAAATGGGTTCACCCAGTCCAAAGTTCTGAGGTAACAAACATACAAAAAATACAGTTGAATTGAGAACCTCCTCCTTTTTTTTGAAGTCGGTTAAAAAGGACATCGTACAAATAAGAGTTTTGTAGCAAGTAATCTTGATTTTTTTAAGTTGGTTCTACTTGTAAGTATACTGAAGTGACAGTAAATTAATTGTGTGAGATTCAACCGATATTCCATTGATTTATATTTCAGATAAGTAGCAGGAATTTAACTTGAGTTTAATGCTTCTTGCTTCTAATGTTATTTCCTCTTACACCAACATATTGTGACATAGAGAGAAATATTGAAAAGAGGAAGAAAAGAGAAGAAAAGAGAGTTGTTGTCGCTGATGATTCTGCCTTAAGAACCGTAAGAATAGAGATGTTGACACTAATTATAAATTAATATAAATTTATGTCTAAAATATTAGTGGTAACATTTAAAGGCCTAAAATATGATTATTTTATTGAAATCAATCACAATAAATTAAATATCATTAATTTAAAATGTTAAAAATTGTACTCACTGTCACGTGACCTCAAACGCCATTTTGAGAATATGACGTCATTGGAACAATTTTGTATGGAAATTCAACAAACTTAGCAGACAGATAGTATTGAATATCGTTTAGTGACGTCACGTGACGTTTTTGGTGGAAAATTTGATAATGATTTTTATTTATCAATATTTGTTTGTAAATTGAAGATTATTATTTTTATAATATTTTTTTCGTGAATATTGAGGTTCTATCTATATATCGCTGCTTAAATTCAAAAGGGCCACAAGTCGAAAAAATTACAAATCCTTTTTAAAGCAAAAATCGTATCTATTCTGCCTATATTTTTATATTCGAAAAAGACACAGAGTGTTTTCGCATTAAAAATGGAGAAATCGCACAACAGCCCTTTTTGCATTTTGACACTTAGGTGGCTAACTTCAGATCAAAGCCGCCATCTTCCCAGTTGCAACCCTCCAGTCAGCGCGAACGCACGTTTGTTATGTGAAAAAGGGCCACATTCCGAAAAAGACCTAAAATGGGATCGAAAGTTATAATCAAAAGTGCCACTTTTCAAAATACGACCGTATTGATTTAAAAATACATGTAAATATATAACATTATCTCATATGGAAAAGTGCCGTATTTTGTGATATGTCCATTTTGAGTTAAAATAAAATGTGTTTTATTATTATTATATTAAAGATAAGTGCAGTATTGTGCAATGTTTAAATTTAAAACTTAACATAATAATTACAAACTAAACAAGGTTGTTATTATTGTGTTAAGTTTTAAATGAAATATTGATGCAAGGTCAAAAAGGTTTAAAATAGTGCCCGCGGCCGGCTAGAAAGGCGATTCTTCCCGCGCTTATATATTTCCGTATATCACTGGCAGTGGTTTATCTATCTTGCTCAAACTTGCACAAATTATGGCAAGTAAGATAAGGATGGAATTTAATGTCATTTGTTATACAATTTCCTGCCGGTAATTTTAATAAAACTTAGCCAAAGCGACGTCATCGTTCCGTGTTTGTTAGTGGCGGTTGACGCGTGGTATATCGTAGTATATTTTCGTGTTATTTTGGTGTATAGAGTTATAAATTTGAGATTAAAGTGTATGTTTATTATAAAAAGGTAAATATTGAACACTAATTAATATCGTTAGTTCAAACTAAAGATTTTTTAAAAACATTTAAAGGCCTAAAATATGATTCTTCAACAAACTTAGTAGACATAGTATTGAATATAGTTTAGTGACGTCACGTGACGTTTTTGGTGGGAAATTTGATAATGATTTTTATTTATCAATTTTTGTTTTAAATTGAAGATTATTATTTTTATAATATTTTTTTCGTGAATATTGAGGTTCTATCTATAAAATAAAATTGAATCCTAAAATTAGTCAACATCCCTGGAATCAGAAATTTTCGCAAAAAAATTAAAGTATGTCTAGAATTTAAATATCACTTCATTTTTCTTGGAATATTTGTTTGAATTATCAATTCCTTAAACAAATACATTGCAACTCACACGATTCATTCAAACCTTGACTCTTACCATCGATTGTCCCGCGACCTACCCCAAGATCGATACCCCAAATATCTAATTACTGTAGGCGTAAATTCAGAGCACCCCTATTGATTATGGCCGACCTTGGCGAAAAAAATTAAGTCAAAGAACGACCCAATTTTGGCGAGTTTCCCCCGAGTTATCAGGGCGTTCATTGCCAAGTTTACATTAAAGAAACGAACCGTTTCGCCCATTAAGATGGGGAATAAAACCCGAGTCGCGTAGTTGAGAAAAAGCTCTTTAATGAGAAGAAGGAAACTGAGGCGTTTAAGAAATGTTGCGCGCCCGCTCAGTCTTGATACCCCGTTTCATTTTCCTTGCTAATGTAAGTGGAATTGAACGCTGTTAAAGGTTTTAAAATTGAATTTCGAGTACCAATAGTTACAGTTGGGTTAGTAGTTTTTTATTAGTTTTTATTTCTTGGTGTCCTTGCAAATGTGTGGGGCGGTACTTCACACCGAGGCAACTCTTAACCTTGTACAAAGCTAAGGTTCGGTCGTGTGTGGAGTACTGCTCTCACATTTGGGCAGGCGCAGCCAAATGTCACCTTTCTGCCTTGGACTCGATGGAGAAGCTTGCAAAGAGGCTCATTGGTGACCCAGATTTACTTGAGACTAATCTGCAAAACCTCGAGCACAGGCACAGAGTAGCCAGCTTCTTGGTTTTCTATAGGACACATTTCGGAGAATGTGCACAAGTATTGTTTGAGATAATTCCCCCACCTCCGTCTCTCCATCGAAAGACACGCTGCACAGCAGGTATCCATCCATCCTTTTGTCGTCCAGTACGGACGACGCGGTTTGCCTTGTCATTCGTTATACGCACCTCGAAGGACTAACTAGAATAACTTGCCTGTATACTAATGCTGTTCCCGCCTGTCTATGACATGGATGTCTACAAGAAAAGAGTGAATAGACCACACTTACCATCAGGTGGGATTGTGGTCAAGCATAAACTTATTTGTTTGAAAAAAAATTAAACGTTAAAACTTATTGTGCTGGACTAAAACATATTATCAGGACTTTGAAAGAGCTAGGTATGCTTAGTAGTTGATTAATGAGATTCTCTGATAATTATTATTATTATAGATAGTTTTAAAATAGATTAAAATAAACATTGACACAAGCAATGGATTTAAAGCAGTTTACGAGAAAACATCCCAATACTCTCAAGATTAATGTTTCAGGAGCGAAAGAAACGGTCGCTCTACAATTAATAAAAAGAATTAAAAAGGAGTTCGAATCAACGGTCGCGTGCCCTAGAGGCCAATGTCCTTTAGACAAGATCGCCCCCTCTCGTGCTGTCCTTCTCTAATTAAGCATTTAATCCGCATTTGTCTCTTTCCTCCAAGGGATGCTAATATCATGTTACTTAATACCCCGCTGGGTTCAGCGTATAATAATTTTCGGTATGCTTTAGATCATTCGTAATTCAGAATAGACGTTTCGAGGAAAACGATTGGATTACATGGATTCACAACCGAACCGGCACAATGACCTTTGGTGTAAGAACAGAACGTAAACAAAATATAATATATTTTTGTGCACAGAGGTATGATATACGACAAACGGATATCAGATATCGTGTTAGCAATAAAAGCGAAGTACCTCGAAAAAATATCGCTAAGTAGTACGCCCCTTAATATCTTCCACGCTGGCGCACCCGACGCGCCGTATCGGAGAATTTCCATCTGAATATTTTCCTTTCTCATTGTCGTTATCTGAAAAAATATGTTTTTCGTACAGTCCGTACCCGGGGGAGACGGAACCTGAACAGGCACAAAAGCCTCAACTCTGCAGGATCCAATTTGGAACTTGTAACTCTGCTTTCAAAGTTCCAATTTCTGTCTTCGGACGCGACGTGCGTTAGTGTCGGAGGCCGAAGAAAAATAGCTTGGGCGTTGCCGAAAGAACTTCAGTTCTGTACTACACATATAGAGTACATTTCGCTTTGACGCTTCAGAAAGGGTGGCAGAATATGGGAACCGGAAGCTTGGGAGGAGGCTGGGGGCAAATGGACGGAAGAGAAGCGAAGGCAAATAACTTCGCCCTTCTGAACACATGCACGTATATATGAGAGCGAGGAAAAATCTCCGTCAGCCGCTCCAACTTCTACAATGAAACGTTGAGTATTTTTATCATTTGTCATCATAAAATCTCCCGTCTAAAATGTTTTTGCGTAACCAACTACGAGAAATATGTTAGAATGCCTTGCTTGCCGCGGTCGTTTTAAATTTTTCTTGTAAGTTGTTAGTTGTTGGTAATTTGAGTTTTAAATGTATGTAAAGTTTTTTGATGAAGGTACTCCGTTTATGGTAATGTGTTTTTACTTTAATATTGAGGGTATTTTCTTTGGTTTAATAGTTTAGCCTTTAAAAATTAATGATTAGTAACGTTTACTAGCAGAGACTTGGAGAGTAAGTTAGTAGTAGTAGAATAGTTTGCTAAGCGTGGTGATCGTAAGCTCTATTTTCTTCTGTCAATCTTACGAGCCGGCTACTCCTCAACAAGCGGCAATGCAGCAGCATTAGCCCACAGATTTATAAAACAAAAGGATTAGCCCATAATATTATAGTCGTGAGTAAAAAGAGCTTGCGAAACAATAGGTTAGCTATAATATTTAAAATAGAATGTCAATATGCCTTCGCTGTGTTACAGTCAGTCTATACTTAACTATTTTGAACGGAACTTTTAATGGTTTTGAAATTTATTAAACATTTACTGTAGTTAAAACTGCTATTAATAATGTGAGTAGTAGTTATTTCAATTGAGTTGCTACCATGTAATAAAAATGGTAGTTTAATGATGTTTTATTGAACTTAGACGTGCAAGTAACAGTAACAAAACATGAAAAAGAGATAATAAATATTTCTCGGAATAAAAAACTAAGTAGGTACATGTGAGTCAAAACAATTTCTTTATTTTTATAAATTCCGAGCATTGTGTGCAGTATTTTATCCATAGCATTAATGCAATCATTAATTTATTATGTTTGTTTTATTAGGAAGCTATATCTCGTGCTAATAAATTAAATACACTTAAACAAACACGTTTGCGTGTAAGGAGGTAATTTGTAAACAGCTGAGGCAATTTGCACGGATACTATGAGTCCTTGGGTTCTCGCAAAATCTTTATCAACCTTATAACCTTTAATAAACAATTATGAAAACAGGTAACGTATTAAATTGTAAATTAAATCCTTGCCTAATATCGGCCGAATTCCTTTGTGGTCTGAGGAATTCTTTGCCAAGTCGAAAATCAAAGCATTATTCGTGAAAGCTGGCTGCCCTTTGAGCGGACCCGTTATTATTTTCTCAAGAACCTCTTTTATGTAAAAGAACGCTTCAGATGGCGAGGGTGGGAAAGAGAAAAATATGACGGAGCCGTGTTGTGTGCGTCCCTTTCCTTTGTGTGTCGTAGAACGGGACGAGAGAGGATGATGTGGAGTGGCTTTCGAGTGAAGAGTCTTCATACACACGGGTACTCGTTACGTCATGGCCTGGGGCCTTGTGGGAGGTATTTCGACAAGTATTTTATGAAAAATGTATCCGTCTTTACGAATCTTTGCGACAATGCTTCAAGCTTTTTTTGTAGTGTAACTGTTTTGAGCTATAATGAGATGAAAGTTGCTTGTTAAGAAATGCACCCACATGTTCCTGCTAGCTGTGTGGGTAGTGGCTTCTGTACACGACACGCTTATTACGAAACGAAATGGTGGAACGAATGTTCATAATTTCATATGCGAACGATTCTTTAAACTTTTAAATTCTTAGGGTACACACCGACAAAGCAGGCTTTTTAATATAAATCCTCTTAAACAACTTTGTGCTGCACAGAAAATATGAATTTTATACAGCTGCAATTTATCAGAGGCTCACAGTAGGTCACTTTTCGTTATCGTTATCGCTCGAGAGTTAGGAGGGAAATAAAACAACAGATTACACATACAATCCGTATACCAGAATACTATGTGTTGGAGTCGGCAAAAACACACATATTAAATTAATTGAGACAGTAAAAACACTCATGACTTCAGAGAAAAACTTGCCACATTAATCTCTGCATTGGTCAGAAATCGAAACTTAGATTTTTCGCGCGGTAGGCAAACATTGACAGGTTCAGTTTAGACACAGGCGCTACGCCGATTAGGTTGTAATAGTTACAACCTTTTCCGATGCGGATGTCGATATACCTACTGGCATATACCTTATTTATTTTCTTAAACATCACCGGGCCCAGAGGTATTCCTGGTAATACTACACTACATATTAAGTAGAAGCAAAGAAAGTCTGAGTGACGCGTCAGAGCAATAACAGCAATAATAAACTCCGGAAGGACACGCGTTTTCCTCCACGGAGTTAGTTTTAAGAATCTAGATCGGGCATTCACTTAGAGAATTAATTCAGGATAATATTCACGATTCTGTGACAACGATTAAATCAGAAATTATGAGGGAGATTTTTTTCGAGTGGACAGTTGCTGATGGCCCTATCGGCAGATATGACGGAGAGCAGTTGATAGAGGTATCTTAAGGAAAGTCAAAGTTCGAACATAATATAACCATAGGACAATAGAACGTAACCTGTCCAGGTGTACCGACGACCTTAAGAAGACAGCGGTTCAGAGTAACATAAGTTAGAGAAGACCTACGACCAGCAGTGGACTTACCTACAAGGGTCTAGCAGTGGAGTTATATGGACTGATGATGTTAAGAATGCGCTCTTTGTTAGGAATTAAAACTAGTCGTTTACTAAAAAACGTTAAACTAAAATATTTTTTGAATACATAAATTTGTGTAAAGTAATGTGGACCAGGAGACTTCTTCGTACGTTCTAAGGGGCCATCCATAAATTACGTCATACTAATTTCATGACTTTTTGATCCCTCCCCCGTCCTTGTCACAGCTGGTCACATTTATGAGATCTCCCCCCCTAGTGTAACGTCACATATTATGAAATTTTATACCTAGAAATTATGAAATTAAAACAGCAGTTTGGAAATAAGTTTTATTTCCATCAATTATTGTTTTTTAATTACCTATACATACCAATTGTTCGATTTTGAAATGTGACGTCACGAAACTCAAGACCCCTCCCACCCTTTGTTACTCAATGTCACATTACATCGACCCCCCCCCCCCTCCCCCATAACGTGTGACGTAGTTTATGGATGGCCCCTAAGTCGTAAAAGGTTTTCTGTTTTGACACTGTAAAGCATCCTATATTATAACTAAATAAAATGTTACATATTTTTAAACAAGTCCCATCTAGTTTTTGACTATCATATTTCCTCTTAGAATATTATTCGCGCGGCTCTCTCATTACGAAGCAAATCATTACTCGGTGAAATCGTATGGAATCGCAAAGAAGGATTGTTATTCGTCCCATTTGAAAACTCACCCAGATGATTAGGAAATACGGTAGCTTTTACTCTGCAAATTCTTTATTATGGCCCGATGTGATATGTCATCCGCGCCGTATGAAAATATGCGCGTATTGAGAAAATGAAATCACTCCGATAGCGCTAAGAGGTTTTTAATATTACTCGAAACGTTGGGAATTTTTTTTCGCAATTTCGTGGAGTTATTTGCGTATTTGCTATTTGTGAAGTTTTGGTCGAAATATTTATTCGAGCCTATATAGCTCTGTTGCTAATGGCCGTGTCTAGTGAAAGATCCTAGGTTTCATTTTCGATCAGAACAGATGTGATGTGAGTGGTTATTACTTTGTATTGCAATTTCCTATAGTCAAAATTAATAAGATATCTCGAACGTTTGTTAATAGATTGGAATTTTGGAAAAATGTAAAAATTAAGTTATACGATCAATAAAGTAAATAAGCAGTGCCTTTGTACATAATTACCTATATGTTGTGTCCTCATTGTATATCCACTGTGTGTACATAAATAAATAAATAAATAAATAATAAATAAATAAAGTAAAATTATCATTGTTACCTTTTTTAAGAAATGGATAAAATATATTTTTTGCTTTCTACATATTCCATAGGTTTATTTCATGATTTTCAGGTTCATCAATTAAGTAAATATAATTTAATGATCTATAATTATTATGTTAAGTTCTGCTTACTAAACCTATTCTATTTCTATTTCTGACTTAAAGACAGAAAGCTTACGTACTTCATCAGCTTTGACAGTCCAACCCTTACAAAAATGTCTTCGCCAATCGCGAAGTCCGCAGAAAAATGCGATATTCGTATTCTTACCTACCCTACCCGCCTCCACATATCCCTTTTTACATATTGCCTCACACATTCTAGTAACACATGTGTTATATTCTTTTAAAACGTAACTACCACTCAACGATATTGTGAAATCAACTCTATGTGTAGCTTTAAAGGCTCATTTTTCTCTGAAAAGGAAACTGGATATGGGTTGTCGCTGTGTGAAGGAAAACTGATACATTCGATAAGATATTGGGCGTTGCGATGATACCTAAAGGTATTTTGAGAGCGTGATGCGTATATTTAAGGGAAAAGTATATTTATTTATTAAAAAGTAAACTTGAAGATATTTGGAAAAAACTCATATTGGGGGCAGTTTTTGACGCAATAGCCCCTTAAAATGTTTTTCACAAACGTCACTTCTCTGTGTGATTGTGTGTACTACATAAGGTTAATTTTCAAAACTTGGAATACAAGGTATGTTAATTGTTTGTGGCGCTTGTTAGGAGAGGCCTATGTCCAGCAGTAGACTTCCAAAGGCTGATGGATGGATGGATGGATGATATTCTTTTACAACCATTATCGTTACACATATCAAAGTTAACACTTATACCTACTCCGTTTTTTAAGACGAGTATATATTTGTTATTGCTCAGCTGTCTTGGATTTTTTTTTGTGATTTCAAGAGAATGACATAAAAAAATTATTTGATTACAAAATATCTTGTACTCTGTCTATAGAACACATTGTAAGTACAGATCGACTTGAGTGAACACTGAAGCAAATATGTAACGAAGTAGTTAAGAAGGTGTATAAAACAATTTATAGATAGTCATTAAACTCCTGTTTGCGCTAAATTACAGCACTTCTAACTCTTTATGAGGATGACTGGTAATGGAATGAACATACAGACGAACGAACGTGTTGCGATGTGGATTATTTCATATCGCTCGTCAAATGAACCCATAACTTCATTCTAGACCCGATTTCGCGCGCCTATTTTGTCTGACTACAAATAAGTAGGCGATAAGATATTTTATCGTGTACGTGTCTTAGTAGGTCTCTGTTTATCAATTAAAAGCATTTTTAACGTATAAAATAAAAATAATAATAATATTGATTGCCTGTATGATGTGATTGTTGAATAATGTAAGATATTTTTGCCATAATGTGATATAGTAGCAATTTCTTTGGGTTGCTACCATGTACCAGTTCCAGTTATCTGAAACTAATGGTTGTTGATAGCAACAAGTCCATTTTTTCCTTTTTGTTTTGGTGTTTAAGTAAAATCTTGTATTATCACAAGGTACTCAACTTATTTTTAAGTGCACCAAGTTCGACTTACGGAATATATTATTAATTGATCTCAAGAAGACTGAGTTGATACACCTTTTTTTCTTTCTTTGAAAGTATTGTTAGGAAGCACATAAAAACAAACAGCAAAGACTTTCAAATATCTTATTAATTTATCTTATAATCAATATACAAATCATTCATTTTATCATTGTCATTTATCATTTTCTTCTAAAAAAAAGAATAAGAAAATAATAAAAAAATAATATTAATAAAATAAAATAAATAATCAATAATATTTAATAAAAATTAAAATAATAAAAAAATCTTAATAGCAGCGTTTTTGGTGACGATTTTTCTTTAGACAATAAAGTTCTTTAAACCAATTTTTCAATTAACATATTTATCGTTTCTCGTTTGTAATCAGTCACATCCGTTATCAAGTGGACAACCTTCTATTACCTTGTTCTATTGAGTAATGCTGATACTCTAGCTTCATTAGGGTTCATTAAAATTCCGCTAAGGTATTTTATGGACTGATGAAACTGTGTGTTTGTTTATAACTCGTATAGTTAACTCGTATAAGTAACGTTTCGTTTACAAAAGTTTCCTTTGTTTTGTTTATCGTACATTATTATTATTGTTATATAAGTTCAGTGTTTTGTGTTACCTACTAAATATGGTAAGCATATAAAAATGGCCTCAATGGAACATTTAATTTTTGCTCATGATTATGTTTTGTTTTAAGGTGGGATGCGAAACTGTTTAAAATGAAAGAAATCCAAAATTCCAACTCAAGCCACCAATCTCAAAGAAAATATTTAAAACTAGGCTACAAACTAGGTAACACGTTAAGGGGTAGGCTCGTAAAAAAATTTCGCCGAAGGGTTCCGCCCACATAAGTGACATGTGAAGACGCCACCCTTTCCATCATTCGCGGATTTGTCGTTTCCACGCTTCCACGGATTTTGCCAACGTATAATAATATGTAGTTTGTCAGGTAGGGTGGAGAAAATTGCCTTTTTTCTGAGGGTGGGTAAGAATACCTATTTTTGTGTGCATTAGTGATGAAATTTTGGATAGTATATTGTTATTTTCGTTACTCAAATTGAAGATAACTTTTAAGAATTATAATAAACTTTTGTAACTACATTTTATGATCTTCACAGGCGGAAGTTATAAGTAATTAAATAACTCAATAATGTAATATTTTAAAGATTAACAAAAGCTTTCTTAACACGATAATGATTATTTCTATGAATTTTGTGTTTGTTATTTAGGTACCTATTTACAATACTTGTGCTATCAAGTAATAAAAAAACATTTCTAAACGCCCACATTTTCATTAAGATGGAATTGAAATTTATTTATTAGAATCAGTAAAATAAATAACGGTTTATGCAAAATAATATTGCAAATATTATTCACTTTATCAAATCCAGCATTAAACTAGTAAAGATATCTGATGTGAAATTTCAAAGGGATTAAAACTTGATACAGCTCGCTTGGAACAAACCCAATCACATTAATATTAGAAATAAAATTAATGACTGCGTCGGGTGGATATAAAAACACGGAAGCAATTTCCCGCTTATACAGAATATTGATGAGATCATAAATTGGTAGCGGCTTGCATTGTGCAACATCCTCTATTGCACAACAGTTTTGTTGTCGATTGCAACTCGACATAATCTCCGGCCCACGCTTTTGTTGTAGATCGGTTTACAGTTAACGCTTCACTCGTGCTAGTACTTACTCGATAATGTATACTAATATTACAAAGAGGAAAGATTTGATTGTTTGCATTGAATAGGCTCCGAAACTACCGAACCGATTTGAAAAATTCTTTCACTGTTAGGAAGCTATACTATCCCCGGGTGACATAGGCTATATTATGTTTTTTTTACTATTTTTCCCAAAGCGCAGCGAGGGCGATTTCCTATTATTTAATAAATAGAATTTCCAAAAAAAATCCTTGTTGATTTAATGTTTCAAGTTTATGATTTTTTTATGTGGTTAACTGTAACTAACGTGTGTTTCTGTATTATTTTTAAACAAAAAATAAATGCTCATACAGACATCCTCTAGGATTCTGCCACGTCCTGGAATTCTGCCATGATCGAACGACGAGAGTCTAGATAAAATAAGTAAGAAACTGAGTTAATGGTATTATGTGGCTACATCTTTTGTTTGGTTTTTTTTGCAACTTTTTTTTTTTATTGAAATAGCTGCTAAACGAGCTGATGATCCACCTGATGGTTATCGTCGCTCATGGACATCAGCAATACCAAAGGTATCACTGATGCGTTGCCGGCCAAGAAAGAGAGAAGAAAAAGAAAGAAATTGTTAAAATAAAAGTGGCGTAAAACTTAGTTTTACTCAATTTACTTTACTTTTTAAGCGGAGAGAGCAAACCACAATAGGACAAATTATAAAGTCATATGTAATCATTTGAAGATCAAAAAAATAATGGATTAATAAAAATAAATTAATAAAATCATGGATTTTTTATTTAAAATACTATTTGGTTGCTACAATAAATAACAATTTCCATTACATTCTCATTCAGAAGTACATTTTCGGATCCTTCGTAAGTACAATACAAATAATACAATTTGTTGTTAATACGAGTACATTCTTCGTATAAGATTAATAGCTATTAAGGCATATTTGATTCCATTGACTGTTTTTATCAATCGTATTAGGAAAATGTTTACTTTCATATGGTATGTTGTGAAATATTTTGATTATTTACATTTCTTTTTTTCGGTACTTAAAAGATTTTTCAAAGATAATGCAAGCTAGTTAGTCAAGTAGCTAGTACGATCTAAACACGCATCGAGCTAGTGATGGTATCTGAGTGGCGTGGGTGTCAACAACCAAAATCCCGACCGAGTCCTATCGACGTTGTCACCTTCACACCTAAAACCTTCACACTTCCATAACTCATCTTTGTTATCGCCTCCTTTGGCAATCAATACATATTGTTTTGAATAGCTTCTTTGATGTTTCGAGCGCTTAAAACAAACTGCTTTCAAAGCAAAGTGAGTTACTTTATGAATTATGATCATCGATTGTTTTGCTTATCGTAACGTGAATGGGAGGTTGGTTTTCATTCAAAATAGGATAAAGGTGTGATAATAAAGAGAAGTAATTGATATTATATATAGATATGGAATGGTCGACTGCCATAACCTCGAAGCTAGCTAAACTGTGTTAAATAATTTTGTATAAATAAGTGGTTTTAACGAAACAAGATGCATCTAATACTAATGACAAGAGACTCGCTCTGCGGTCAAACTTGGACCGTAAGTGAATGTGTGCATGTAAAATCCTTCGTAGTGTGTGTAATGTTTTTTGTGTTTCTAATGCATGTTATATAAACATATGAGTTTTCTATAGTCCTTCTCCATGTTAACGTTAACTGTGCCATATTCAATTTAATTAATTAATTTTAAGATCCTTTAAAGAAAACAAATTGATATTCAATTATTTGGTTGCCATCGATATTCCCGCCCAATTACAATAGCTAATAATCATCAAAGCAAGAGTGACATGTAAATCTTACAAGTCATCACGTAGTAATCAATTATTAACTTATAAAATGCATAATACGAGTATATAACACTCGTAGTAAAAAACACAAAATAATTCTACATACGCGTCTATAATTTATGATTGATTGATTGACCGTTCATTTGACATTTGACATCATCTAAGTAAAGTTATAACGACAGGCAAATTACACCCCATACAAATGCTTTTTGATTTAGTATTTCCTCTTTATTAGCTTGCGTTCCTATTTTATAGTTCTTTATCAATAGCTGTGACTCAAACGTTACTGCAACCTTATAACAAGTCAAGTAGTATTATGTTCTGTACACAAGTACTAGTTTCATCTAAACGCGCCTTCGCATGTCGCCGTAGGATTCGACAACCGAAATCCCATTCTATCCCATCCTATCCCATCAATGTTGTCACCTTCATATCCAAAACCTTCCCACCTCCATAACTCATCTGTTATCTCTCCTGAGGCTATTGTATTGAATAATGTTCCGATGGTCCGTTTAGCGTAAGGAAAGTGGATTATGAATTATGATGATATATTGTTTTGTTTTAAAAGCTTACCGATCCAATGGCTTGTGTCAATAGTTCGAGTAAATTCGGTTGCGGTTAGGTGTTGCGAGAGACATTGTGTCTGTTTTATATTTGTTTTAGTTTTGAGTTATAATGGTTGATTATCGAAAAATACGAAACACACCATAATGGTTTGTTTCATATTTTATATAGCGACAAAGTCTTAGTCGAACTAGATATAGTATAATAGTCAACATCCTATTGGTTGTGTAATATAGAAGTACCCACGCTATGACCGCGGTTTAGCCCGCGTTTTTCTGGATTATAAATACCCTATATCTTATTCCATCATGGTCTACCTATCGGCTAAATTTCATGAAAATTCGTTCACTACTTTTTGCGTGAATCTATACTACAATAAAACTCAAAGTGTCTGTTTGTCTGTGCGGACACCACATAAAAACCCTTGAACGAATTTCGATGCAAATTAGTAAAGTTGTTACTGATACTCTGGGTGATATTTTAGACAACTTTTCATCCCGGAAAATTAAAAGGTTTCCCGGGAAGACAGGACAAAAGTTTGAATAAGTTAAAATGTAATTTCCGTATGCAAAGCTGCGGGCATCAGCTAGTGTGTAATAAACATCCATTCCTCCTCACCAACTTTCACATTTATAATATTAGTAGGATAATAAAATCGAAATTTGATTGTCGTATTGTATTATCGCATTAGCAAAGCAATGAAACACCCGCGGTGATATAGCCGCCTGTAACGAACCATTGTGATACGAAAACGCTATTCATACCACCTGATTATCCTAAAGGATTTGCGTGAGGATTGTGCGAATCGAAATTGATATTCGTGTACTGAGATGATATTTGAGTATATTGCGATAATTATGGTAGTAAATGTTAGGTAGTTTTGTATCGTGTATTTAACTAAGTAACACCTCTCATTTAACAAATAACATTAAATATTACCAAAATAATTATAATACATCAGTGAAAATCAGCCAAATTGGTTTAGCTGTTTCTGAGATTATCGGCACAGAAGAACTGACAAAAGATCAACGGATGTAATGAGTTAACAAATACTTCGAATCTATGTTTTCCTCAAATATCTTGTAGGTACAAGAGTGACATATAAACATACAAACGTATAACCGGTATACAATCTACCCTATTTTTTAAGTCTGTAAATGGTCTGAAGCGCTCATAGCCCTGCGGCTTGCGTCGATCTCAAGTGATCAATAAAGTTAAGCTACAGCGGGCGCGGTCGGTAGCTGGATGGGTGACCGTTAGTGGCAAAAAATTCTTGAGCGTTTCCATGCTTCGGAGGGCACGTAAAGCCGTCGGTCCCGGTTGTTATCATAATATAACAGTCGTTAAACCATGTCGGAGGCCTTCGGGCGGTTTGTAAACTTCCGACACTCGGGTTGACCACTAACCTGGATGGTTAATCCGCACTGGAGCAGCGTGGTGGGGTATGCACTAGGCCTCCTCAAGAGAGGAGACCCGTGCCCAGTAGTGGGCCAATAATGGGTTGAAGCCAATGGTCTGTCTGTGTCCCAAGACAATCAGTTAGTCAGTCCCAAGACAGTTTCAGTCCGTACAAAGGTAATAAGTCGATCAATCACAGTTTTATTATATTAATGAAACAAATTAATTTCTACGGTTTTATTTTCAGCATGAGTAACGCATATTCAGCAAACTCCATGGTCGGTACCTTTCGACACTTAATTCCCCTCCAAGAATCTTACATAAGCTCAAATTTCAAAATTCCCTGCTAGGAGCTGCCAACCAAATAAACGAATAGCAGAAACAAGAGGCAACTTCAGACGTCGCGTCAAAAAGTATAAAACACGAGGCGATGTCACGAAAAGTTCTTTTGAGTTTCCACGAGTAGGGGGAAGCTCCCTTACCTGGGGAACGGTTTAAAGGGTTTTCGTACAACCTTCATGGACAAATAAATACCTATAATATGTCACTTAAAGGCTATGCTTTTTGGATTATAAACATGTTTTGAAGCCTTTCCGTTAACTTTTTTTGTTTTAAGATGACGTATTCTTGTATTTTTCGGTTGTGTTATGTTTCGTTTCTTTTTCCTATCTTGTAATGTTCGAATTCAACTTTTAGTTGTTTTTAATAAAACATTGCAGCTTTGATTATACATACGAGTATGTATACATCGTAACAATCATTGCTTTGGACTAAGATTTTATATAATATTGGTAGGTTAATTACTTGTGTGGCATGGACTACACATCACAATAACACCCATAACCTGAATACAAATATTTGTCTGTCACATAAATATCTACCCCGGCCGGGAATCGAACCTGGGACTTCTCGCTTCGCAGGCAGTCGAAAATAGGCATATCCATTAGTATTACCTCAGTGAGTGAAGTGCAACTACTCACAATTAGATACCTATTAGAAGTTTCTTGCCACTTTTTCTTCCGGGGCCTTTCACGGTAGGTGGGAATTTGTTGTAGCGATGGTGTATTTCAATTTTTAAAACTGAATTCGACTAAATTTCATTCTATATGTTTTTATATATGAGCAATGTAACGAATACCATTGATTTATTTACTTAACTATAGCCACAATTGCAACGCTTTAGCAAACATTATTGCTTGCGTTTGCAGATCATACCCGCATACAACTGAATGTATTATATTTACTATTTAGCATTGATTATGTTCAAATTTTTGAGTTGTTATCATAGTTGACCAAATTAGGTAAATGATTTGTAAATTGTTACTTAATTGTTGTTTTGTAAATTATAGGTACGAAGCGCTCATAGCCCGGCGGCTTGTGTCGATTCGATAGTTGTATTGTGACCGCTAGTGGCAAAAATTTCTTGAGCGTTTCCGTGCTTCGGAGGGCACGTAAGTCGTCATTAAAAAAGAATTCTGAAACAGAATAAAAAAAGAATTCTGAGGTAACTCAGAATTCTTTTTTAATTTGAACCTGTTTTAAGATTAGTCGAATATTTATCAAAATGCAGTTCTGAAAAGGGGATCAAAGTATAATGAGTCTTGAAGACTATTTCATTGAAATCTGTTGCTTCTTTGGTATAATTTAGACAATGATGCAGTGATACTGGTTATGTTGACCATGAACCAAGTTTCATGAAATGGGTAAAAAAATATTAGGTCCGTGAATAAGTTATCGCTGTTTTTAACAGATGGCATTTCTACTTGCATGTGATTTCTGATGGTAACGCATGGACTCGAAACTACTGTCTGTAACCTTGAACTTTAATCTGTGTTAGTTAGCCACGCTGTAAACAACGTTGTTTCTTGTAGTGATGAAAATGTGAGTTTTGTACCAAGTAAAGAGTATTTGCAGGGAATTTTATTGTATTATTTTATTTAAAAGAAATCTGCCGCTGAATCACATATTATTCTTGTAGAGACTTACAAAGAACATGATTTGTCAGAGACCACATGCGGAGACTAGTTTCGACACTTTAAAACGATGATTTTGATGTTGAAGATAGAGAACGCTCTGGCGCACCAAAAAAGTTTGAAAACTTACCTGGAAACACTTCGATGGGAAGTCTTACCTCACTCGCAATATTCACCGGATATAGCCCCTTCCGACTACCACATATTCCGTTCAATGATATGATACATGGCCTATCTGAGCAGCACTTCCAATCGTATGAAAATACCAAAAAATGGATTAATTCATGGATAGCCTCAAAAGACGTTTCGTTTTTCCAACGCGGGATTCATTTGCTGCCATAAAGATGGGAAAAGGTGGTGTCTAGTGACGGGCAATACTTTGTATGCCCTTTGTATGAAGTATGTTTTAACGATTATTGTGGATAAAGCGTTTATTTTCCCAAAAAAAAAAACAGCAAGAACTTATTCAAGGACCTAATAATTAATTGGCCAAGTAGGAAAAGTCGCGAAAGAAAAGTTTTATTACGAAGTTTAAACGATAAAATACCATCAAATTTTTTCGTACTAGCCTAAATGTTTAAATTATATTTAAATTTCTCAAAATATCAAAATGTTTGTACAAAAAGATTGATTTAACTCACCTGAGTAGATACGTGAAACTTCCTATTAAGTTTAACTTGGAATGAAAATTCTATTAGTAATTCCACATAAAAATCGATGTAGTCGTTGACATTATTGCGTACAGACATACAATATACCATACTCTCAACAATATGCATATGAAATTATGTAAACTGCATTCACTAACATACTATTTTTCTTGTACTTACGCCGCGTTTGCCTTTTTGTATTCAAACTCCTTATTTGATTACATTAACATTGTACACCTATATTGGTGTAATTGAATAAGCTAGTAATACTTGTATGGGCAATATTATAAAAAAGGTTAACATGCTGAAATTATTAAAGGCTATTTATATTCTTTCAAGGTATTACTTCCTCAGTGTTTGGCTCTAGCAATAGATTAATGGATATAAACAGATGGAAGTGATAAAATATTAGTTGAGATGCAAATATCTATTTTTCTTCTCTCACGAAAAATTACAGCCTTATTGCTATAGTAGTTTGAACTTCGCTATAGCGACCTAAATGGTCGAAGATGTAGAGTTTTCAAAGAAACGTTCGGTCTCTTACAAAATCAAAAGCACGAGTACCGTCCTTTATGCCCTAAAGCAGACATATCAAATGAAGATCTACTGTCACTCTGCGTACTGCATCTATTTAAACACCTTAATCTATGGGCTTGAGTGCCTATTTCGCCAGTCAACTGTTTCCTTATGTAGGCGATTGTTTTTCTCAGTGACAACAATTTGCTATTACCGTTGAGCGGACAAGCAAGAAAATTGCATTAGACGCTTCTGTGTTGCGGTGAGCGGCCTTAGGTGTACACTGTCTGGCTGATGTTGCTACCGGCGAGGTTACATGGCTGTGGCTAAGAATATTAAGTGTTTGGAACGAGGTGGCCTAGCTTCCGTTAGCTTTTAGGACTACCGGGCCTTTTGTGAAGTGGTTATTCAAATAATTGTCAATGCACTCAAGCATTTTGCTTCACATTTTTGCCACCGCTATGGAAAGGTATTTTTGGAGAATAGGAAAAGTAGGTAACTAATTGACACATATAAATTCATCAACTTTATAATCAGTAAGAGAGAGAGACTTAGGTATACGATAACTTTGCTTATTAATATTAAGTACAAATTACCTGTTACTAATTGTAGTATAATGTGATTTTAGATATTGATTATATTGCGCTCTAACATATAAGCGATGAAGATTAAAATGTGCGTACACGGACTTAAATCTTTTGCTCAAAAATAAATGCAACTTTGACAATTTTGAACCATTTTAATACATTTTCTATGGCAAAGAATTTTACAATAAAAAAAATTCCACCACTAATATCAAGACGTGCATCGACCATTGAGCACAATAAGAGGAGCTCTTCAAGTCTTCACCATGTCTTCACCCTACCCTCTCATGTCCCGAGTCCCGACGCCTCGATGGAAAATCTGAGTGGTCTCAGTGCAAGGGGAATGCTTAGATTCATATTTGTATGCGGATAAATCATAAAACTAAGTAAGAAAATATAAGGTACCTTTATAAAATATTTTTTGTGTTTATAAGTAAATAATAAATTAATATTATACAGGACAATTGCTTTTTATAAAAATTTTAACACTCATAGGTAATAAACGTTGTACTCACTAAGATATTAGGGACGTAAAATATCTTAACAAGTTAAAGTATGGAGGTAAAGTATGAAAAATATTGAATAATATAGTTTTATTAATAGTAGTAGCTACAACACGGCAAATGCCTTCGATTTTAACTAAGAATATATAATTCTTAGCGAACGCGGTCCTTTAGAAATCGTCTGTAGTAGTAACCACCAGCAATATTATAAGTTGTGACTGTAATATAAATATAAAACACCCAAATTGAAATAAGAAATTATGAAACACGAAAAAATTCAGCCACCCAAATAGAAAGGAAGACCGCAGTCTCGAAGGTTTGCGCGAAATAAAATATGAAACAAAACAATTTCGAGTATTTGCGTAATAGGATGAAAAGACGCTTTTAATGCCCCCGGCGAAAAATTCAAAAGGACTGGGTATACATTAAAATCGTCAGCCTTGCAGTCTTTAGGACTTCGTGCATTTTTAAAAAGGTGCAAATGAGAGGGTTCGGTTACCACGGCGAGTGAGCAAGGCATACGTCCAACCTTCTTTGTTTTTGCCTACTTTGCCACTCGACCATCACATCTTGACCTTCCCTGCTCCTCTCACAACTTGACAACCCTCACGAAACAACGCTCCTCAGGTTAATACGTAGGTCTCGCTATACTGGTCGTAGATAGCAACGAAATAACTTAAAAAGAAAAATTAATGCACTGAAAAAGAAAATGAGAACTCTGAATGAGAAAATGGTGGCCGCCGAAATCCAAAGCGACACTTGTGTAATGCGCCGTGTTTAAATATACACCAACTATAAATTATGATTCGGAATTTTAAAATTTTTAACGATTTGGAAAGAAATAAAAATATTAAATGGCTTAAAGAGAAAAACTGAAAAACACTGGAGCGGAAAATCGCGGTTAGTAAAATAAAATACATATTTAGAATTCAAAACATGAATTCAATTTGAATATTCGTCAGACATTTAACTGGTAGTTGGAATATATATTCGATTTTGAATATTTGAACATAAGCTTTGAATTTATGATATAAATAATAACAATTCCAATGCTTAACAGTTACTAAATTTTTACAAATACTAAAACTTAGTTACTACAATTGATTTTGCTAAGAATATAAAAATTGCCAATATTTTACTAAAGTATATTTTTAAATACGTAACAATATCCAATTTATAATACATTAATTTCCTTAGGTGTTACTGTGCCAGTTTTTACCCGACTGCCAAGTGTTATGTTTGTCGCGCATATTTTGTATGTATTTATGTATGTATGTATACATGCATGTAATATTCTTTATTACCTATCTCATATCTTCCAAACCGCTGGACCAGATATCGTTAGATTCGTCTTGATAACCCAAGTTTTCTTAGATGCCATTGTTTGAAGTATCCAATATGCTTTTCTGCAATATAAAAATAGATATATAACTATGAAATGGAGACTATGACATATCTGATATTAAACCAAGTTATTCCTTCTTGCATTGCACGAGCCCATCACCTAAACACCAGGTGAGATTCGCGCGCGTTCATTTGCATCAAAAATGGCCATTCACAGTAATGACAGTATGACAAATTGTATTGTGAGAGCCATGAATAAAGCTCAAATTGCGTGTCGGCGGAATTATGCGGAGATTTCTTTCATCGGAATACACGCTGAGAAGAAATAGTAATGGAGGCGTTACAATAGCTAGGGAAGCTACCCCTTTGCTCCCCCACCCTCCCCTGCTAAGGGCTGGTTATTCAGGCATTTCATACTAGATACGAGTTTTACTTTTGTTGTTTATAAAATAAGAATATATACATTTGTCAGTCAATAAAAACTGACAAAAAATCTGTTATGAAATTTATTGCATTAATATGTAAATGCCCCTAATAATGTTTCTTTTTCAAAATTCTAAATTCAAAATACTTAATTTATTCATATAGGTATCACTGATACACTTATGCACGTTATTTTTTGGCTTTTCGGAAAGGTGCTTTGTCATGGAGGAGAAGAAAATCCGTAAAGAAACTCCTCAGCACATCTTTTATCAATACAAATATATAGGTATTATATTTATTACAAAAAAAACACTAACTTGAACGGAACTGGTAGCAGAGCTGGTCATTTCCATGCGTCTTTGTCATTTAAGTACTCATCTACTGTATAGTGACTGTATAGTGTGTGTGTGTGTGTAGTGGGTGTGTGTGTGTGTTATTACAATAAAAGTATTATTATTATTTTATTACTAGCTGTTGCCCGCAGCTTTGCATACGGAAATTATGTTTTAACTTATTCAAACTTTTATTCTGTTTTCCCGGGAAACCTTTTAATTTTTCGGGATGAAAAGTTGTTTATAATATGACCCAGGGTATCAGTAATAATTTTACCAATTTTCATCGAAATCCGTTCAAGGATTTTTATGTGATGCCCGGACAGACAAACAGACACTTAGAGTTTTATTATAATATAGATATGATATGATGATTACAAAATCTCACCGACTGCGACTGTTTTATCATAGTAGTAAGGTTAGGTAATACAGTAAGGTTGCTGATGATGATAGAAAATGGCTTAAACCCATTGATGGCCAACTACCGAGCCCGGATTCTTGAGCATACTCCACCACGCTGCTCCAGTGTGGATTGATGGAGGGGTTAGTGGCCAACCCGAGTGTCGGAAGTTTTCATGCCTGACTGTTATCTTAAAAACCTTTTCAATGTAGATTCCTCGCTTTCTTTTGCTCATCTGACTCGTCTGATTCGACTACTTTCATAAACATATCACCAGAAGCGACTACAGCATATTTTCACAACAAGAACACAAAAAAGCAAGAAAGAATTTCGTTGCCGGAGCACATCCAACCCATTACGTAGCCTCGTCTCCGTGATTATAATTCGAAGTGGGAGCTTGGGGTGATGAGTGCGGAGTCAGGCGCGGTCGTGACCTCGCATGATGACCACGCTCGCTGACAAGAGCTCTGTCTGCAGTATGTAGCTTCAAGATGGTTGGGTTGATGTCGTTTGCATGATTATGTAATGTGTAACTTTTTTCAATCTTTTGGTATGTGAGTATATGTACTTACCTATTGTAATTAGTTAGTGACATTGAAGTATAATGTCATATAGAACAGACATCTCGAACAAAATGTGTGTCCCGCCCGGAAGGTTCGATTTTCAAAATTGTGCCCCGGTTCTTCTTTCAAAATAGAACGAATCCATTGAAGATTGAAGCCACGTGGCGCCAATGCATTGGGACATACATGGTGTTCGCGGTGTCGGTTCTATACGCTAGTAATAATACTTTCTAAAATCACAACACATTTACCACTTACTTTTTATTAATTTATATGTGTAAAGCAGGTAGGTACCAGTTATTTATGTATAGTGTCGTATCACGTCTTGCTATTTAAGGTTTAAATTTTGGTTATAATTTGCAATGATTTATTCTGCGACCTCGGAAAAAGCTCTGTTCACACCCCTCATGAAAATTAGGAACATGCACTATCTCCAGATCGGTAGAGGCTTGACGTCGAGAGGCGATACGAGCTAGCAGGCCGCGGGTAAGTACCTCTGACTGGCGAGACTGGGGGCCGTGGGTTGAGTACCTTTGACGACTGTCATGAGCTACTATGAACCCTTGATGAGAGTGACGTCAATTGCGTTGGAAATTTTAGAATGATTTTTTGTGAAAATCTGTTTTGCAGGTAGGTACCTAATATGAATTTGGGGTTATAGGGAAAATAAATTTAATAAGCAGATCAAAATTAGAATATCAGTAGGTAGATATTTAAGCCAGTAATGCTTATTGCTAAATCTACTTGTTCATTAGAAATTGAATAAAGTAGAGATTACAAAAAAAACTAATTTTAATTATATCTATCATTCACAGATTCACTTAATTGCTGACGTTCTACAACATTTTTAAATTAAGATGTTCTACATTATCTATCGATCAATACAACTGACAGCGATCACTTAACACCTCTTCATATCAATAAATAAATCAATACACGAATCATTGCATAGTCAACCCCCAACTGCGCCGGTTCCCGTGAGAATTGATACCAGACTGGAATTAGACCGATGCAATATGCTAATTCCAATAACGCAATCTGACGATTTATGTCGGAACACGACAATGGATACAATGCCAATTTATATACGAATAATTGATTGAGAAACCCAAGCCTACACTCGGGAAATACTTGATAATATGTTGACGCTACTCAGTAACATTGAGTAAGAATGAATAGAGGCTGTGAAGGTTAAATTCGATTCCCGACTCAAGCAGGTGATTTTTGAAAAATATTTGAATGCAGTTTTACTTATTTTTGGAATAATGGAATGTTTCCTTTCAGTAAAATTTGCTAACATTTGTTCACGGTACGTCTTCTCCAACTACCGTCTTTTTCCACCCTGTATATATTATAATATATTATAATATAATGACGAATTTAAAATAAAAATTAAAAAGAAATCACCGAAAAAAATCGAAGACATCCGAGGGCCTTAATATTTCTAGAATTGATAAATTATGACGATGTGATTTATGTTATTCAATTAAACATTGAAAATATGATGTTCTCCACTCCCATTTATCGCTCACCTCGTAATATAATGGCACATCTGCAAAAAATGCGAAATTGAGTTTATATGGTATACGTGTTTAAAAGTGCCTAATCTACATAGTGGTAAATATTTATTAATGTCTATACTAGTAACCAAACCCATACAATCTGTAAAATATGTAATCAGAACCTATAAATTAATTTTAAACATTTTTATAAAATTTTTGAAATTCGTTTCTGTAAAATATGACAAACGTTACTAGACGTGCCGTTGTATTACTGGGTGAGCGATATGTATACCTACGTATGTCGCAGGGAAAAGAAAGGAATCCGTGATTTGATCAAATCCCGTAAGATGATAGAATGACGACTGCATTGCGTCTTCACTAAAAAATTTCAGTGAAAATCACTAAGCTGTGTTGGAGAAATGATGAAATAATCTGTTAACGGTGTGACACAAACGTAAAACTCTATCAATTCACACTCCTTGTTCGGGCTAGGTGGTAAACATTGGCGGTTAAGTTCGCGTGGAGGAGTTGGTATTTAGTTCTAATGATGATATACGGTGCTCGGTAATGATACCGGCTGTTGTAAACGCAAATTGAACAATATCCTGCAAGGTTACAATATGTTATGCTGTGATTTCAAATCACATTAACATAATATTCTAATATATTGATTTGCTAATCACAGTACATGACATTAAAGCTTTAAGCGGAAGGTAATAAAATATAATACCTATTATTGTAGGCACAGCCTAGATACGGTGATACATTAGTACAAAACAGATGTTATATAAAAGCAAAACAAAGCAACAACCCATAATTGTCTCACCGCGGGGCTCGGGGTCTCCTCTCAATGTGTGAGGGGTACAGGCCATAGACTACCCACGCTGACCAAATGTGGATTGGTAGACTTCACACACCTTTGAGAACTTTATGATGCAGTCTCCGGTGTGCAGTGTCCATGCTGCTTTTTTAAGGTTCCGTACCGTAAGGAAATAACGGAACCCTTAAAGGATCACTTAGTTGTCTGTCTAGACTTTTGTCAGACGTTAACCCCCTTTTTTCTCACTCTGGCTAGCTTCCTACTACATCATAAAGTTAGCTGTAGAATGTTTCGACGTCATTTTAAGTGAATAGTCGATAAAATAAAAGATGTGCCATTTATTACTAAGTGATCGCCGTGGCTCCACCGCCCATGGACATCAGTGACAACAAGAAGCATCACTGAAACATTGCCAGTCAATAATAAAGAACATCTATTTATTACTCTTCATTGAAAATAGTACCAGGATGATCGAGCTTTGCTCGGCTTAGTGTTGCTTAACAACGCCATCTACTGAAGTAGCTTTAGTGTTGCTACTCGCTAATAGATGTCAGGAAGAGTTTGTTGTAGCAGTTTTTAATTGCCTGAAAACACGGATAAAACGACATTTTCTTAAAATGAATACTAGCTTGATCGATTTACCGCCCCCGAAACCCCGTGCATACTAAATTTTATGAAAATCTTTGGATCCGTTTCCGAGATACAGAAAATATATTATATATACAAGAATTGCTCGTATTAGATTATTATCGTTAATTCCAGAAAGATATTGTTCCTTCCTGGGCAATTTGCTAAAATTGTGTTTCAGTGTCGCGGGGCTAGTAAAAATGAATATTTCGCTTCTATAAAAGCGTGGTAGTGTGATATGATGGTAATGGTTGATAGTCGGTGATTACTATGAGGTGGTCTGTCAACTCCACCGTCTATTATTATAAAAAATCTAATAGCTTATGAGACAGCTACACATAAATATTGTCACCCGTGTCACCAACGGAACGTATTTCTTGACAGTAATTACTCGGCTCCTTTTACGGGAACATTTAACTTAGCAATGCCAGATAAATTGCTTCTTTTTTAGGTTAATTTTATTATTATTTTTCTAAGAAAATTATTAAGTCCCTTCCAATAAGTATAAGCTAAGGTATGGCTGAGTTGTTTTTTATTTTCTCGAAATATTTTATGTGTTTACTATTTATTCCCTACTGGGTCTGCCTCGAATCTACATATACTTACCAATTATTATTAGGTACCTATATTTTTTATTCAAATCACACTAACCATGATGATGTTTGTGTTTATATTACGCGCTGACCGTTGTAGAATTAAGATGAAACTTGACGCAATCCATTTCCAGAACAAATCTAGCGTAAATTATCGTAAATATACGTTATTCTTCTAAAAAAATAACCTACTTCAAAATTAGGGATAACTCACAAACTATTTGTCAGATCTTGCTCAAATTTAAATGGGACCAAATGGCAAGCACTTTTTTGACATGATTTGATTTTTTTATCATGACAAGCTATTGAATATAAAAAGAATCATCAAAATCGGTACATCCAGTAAAAAATTATGAGGTAACACAACCTCCTCCTTTTTTTGAAGTCGGTTAAAAAGAGCGTAAATTTTATCTCAGTTGTATGTTCCTCTGGGATGAATCAGACATTTATATGTTTGAGATTTCGTTTTATGAACCGACTCTTTTGCGAGCCTCAGTTGGAAACTAATAAAGCATAAATAGTAGACGCCCATTACATTTCAAAAGTACTTTATAATGAAACCATTGCCTAATCTGCGTATTCGCCTACGTCTTCTTAAAACTAATCTACAAGTACCTACTCGAGCGACTTGTTAGTTACAATCAACATACAATACAGAGCGAACAAACAATTTACATTAAATCAAGTAACGATAAACTGATTGACAAAACGGCCGACAATAAATTCCGTAAAACAAACAGAGAAACAGTTTACACAATTAGTGTGTTGGTCCATTGTCTTATTGATATAATTAAAGTTGAATTAGGAAGATACAGTTTAAGTTGATTAATAATTAATTAACTAACCTCCATGCCAAAGCCAAACAATTAGCAACATTTAAAGAGTCTAACGAAGGGGATTTATTTATTATTTGAGAACTGGGCAAGGAGCTGCGTTCCCAAAGACCACTGCGACCAAACATGATCGAATGTGGTCAACTGAATAAGCTTAAATCTGATCACCAAGTCCTATAGTTTGCACAAAACGTTCCATATTGTTAATATGATCAGGCTGTGTTCTGTGGTGATGAAGAGAATGGTGATTCGACTGACAGAGGTTTCTATAGTGTTACATTGACTTTGGTTGGTTACATTCGATTCACTCTTAGCCCGGCGGCTTGTGTCAATCCTAAGTGATCGACAAAGTTAAACAACAGCGGGCGCGTTCGGTAGTTGGATGGCTAACCGCTAGTGGCTAAAAATTCTAGAGTGCATTCGTGCTTCGAAGGGCACGTCCCAGTTGTCATCGTAAGCTCGTTAAGCTATGTCGGAGGCCCTCGGGTGGCATGAAAACTTTCAACACTTGGAGCAGCGTGCTGGAGTATGCTCTAGGCCTCCTCGAGAGGAGAGACCCGTGCTCAGTAGTGGACCTTTGCGTTTGTTCCGGCTAATCTCAAGAATGGCTTTACAAAGTTAGATGTTTTCACTTAAGTACTGTAGTGAGCTTGGGTTAACATTTAGTGTTTGATTTCATTTCAATCGGTTCACAAATAAAAAAGGTAACGTCAGTTTAAAGAATACCGTCCAAACATTTATTCGAGTTTGCGCTTACAGAACGGTGTACCGATGCAAAGCGAGGACATTTGCTATCATAAAAATGCTTGTCATCAGAACTAAAGTGGAAAATTTAAACTTCTTAGGAGGAAGTAGGTCTTAGGCTTGCAGTATTAGACCCACACCAATAGGAGAAGCAAAAGCGTCTAAAAAGACGGGTCGTGTTGGACAGTGGAGACGCGTCGTTATGAGCCATCGACATTCCGTCGGTAACGAGCAGTCCGCGCCCACGAGACGCGTGCCCTACGATAAATCACCAACGCGTGAGAATCTAACACATACCTTCAATTGTTTGCATAATGGAAAATAGGCGTCGTAACATAAATAAAAATAACACAAATAAAACGGGAATTCTTGTGTAACTTGGTAATGCGTGGGTGATATGGGTGTAGAATAGCTTTATTATGTAAATACCCGTTGAAGCCACCAGGTAAGTGGACTTCATCCATGAACAGTAGCTCTGGTGCATTACTGATGCGGTCAAATAGGAAGCGTGGGACCCGCGTTATTTCTCTCCGACGCGGCGACGCTACGGTAGAAACAAAAGCTTTTCAATAAAACAAGAAGGCAACTTAGCCTTTACCTTACCTTAGACTTATTCAATATTTTTGTTACAGGAAAAAATGCATCGACTGAAAAGGAAGCATCGGATTCACATTGCTGGCTCTTCGACACGGCGATCGAAACTGAAAGTCAATTTCTCCGAAGACTTCTAATGTCAATTTTAGAAAGATTGTTATTTAACCAGGTGAGTAGAATACCTACCACACAAATAATGTCTTGATCAAACTGGTATGAAGTCCATGTCACCAGGCATTATGGCCTGGTCCATGTTTAATAGAATATAACTGAAGATTGAAAGAAGAAGAAACTAGAGCAGGGGAGGTTTGCTTGGGCTCACGGATGGATAGAGCTCCTTACATCCATCATTCCCTTAAGAAGGGTTCTTACATTACGTCAATTTTTCCCATCCCAATGTCCCAATCCGAGCAATACTAGTACTTGTCTAGGTTTCGATGGTAAAATTCTTCTAGTATGTTTCAGCCTCAGACAATCTTTAGATTAAAATCAAGGTTTAGGGTGTTACAAGTTTTATGAAACTTCGATTCCAAACCAAGTTGGCTTCGTAGTGCATGTTGTTGACTTACACAAACAGACAAGGGTACGCCTGACCCTGAAGGTTTTCGCGCTCTCTCTAGCAAAACTAATAAATAAAACCAAATACGTCAATAGCCATGACGAACAGAATTATTGCACGACCCGGTCATTAATAACCACAAAACATAGTTGTTAACTAATTAGTAGTTTATTTGTACAAGAATGTAGGGGGCGCGCCTGCGGTCGACTCGAAATTGCAAGTTGTAAGCAAACACTACTTTCCAATTAATTGTCGAATCTATGAGGCATATGAAAAAGCAATTTGACTCGCTTAAATTAAAATTCAAAATCGATTGACATATTGTTTGGAAGACCGTCAGCGTGTCACTAAAGTGTATTCCCACGGCGCAACGGCGTTCATACAAGTATAGCTGTTATTTTACCGTTATATGCATTTCAATCTGCGACTAAAATCCTTGTTATTAGAGTTGAGAATTTAATGTATTGTATGTAGATGGGCCCCGTTTCACTGTGGTCATTTCTCGAAGCAGAGAAGCTCTAGGGACCTTGTATGGGCGTCTATAATTAATGGTTTGCAGTATTCCGCACTGGTATTTTATGCTCGGTTGGATGAGAAGTCTTCTAAGGAAACTGTCAGTCCTCATTATGAAAAACTTGTTATGAGCTTTGTTTAGATACGGGTGTCCAGTACTCGGTACATATTTGTAAAGTGGTCGCATGCTAAAACATTAAAAGGCAAGCAGTATGGAAAACGGATACATTGTATGCGTGTGATTTATCTTTCTCTCAGCTTGTTTCATACTATCGGAGAATTGTAACGAAGCTCTGTCTGTGTGTAAGGTATTTTGGAAAATGTACAAAGTGTTGACGTTTCGCTAATAATTAAAAATATGAAGTTAAAAATTTGGTGAGTGTTTTTTGACGTTTAAGTTACTAGGTTTCGGGAAAAGAGACTGTAGTGTCGAACAGAAATAATGTTGAGAGTGTACTTGGTCCAGACACTACTGTGTCTCCTGATATAGAAACACTATTCGAGCAAAATACCATGCACGAGGGTATGAAAGAAAGAAGAAAAGTTTTTATAACATTACCTTTGTTACTGGCCAGTTTGGATTTCATCTTTTAAGCAAATAAGCGATAACTGAGCAGACTTACCATTTAAAGTAAATTGTCATCGCTACTCATTGGCAATACGTTTCCGGCATTTTTTCCACCCAAAATAATAATATTCATATACATTTTTTTAACTGAATCAATATTATAATATATCAGGCAGACAAAGCCGATAGCAACATCTAGAGTACAACTATAAAACTGGAAGTCATAAATTGTTTTTGTAACTCTCAAACGATTAGTAGTTTCGAGATAAATGAATGACTGACTTGAACGCCCCATTCCGTTAAGTCTTCGCTATAAAACTTTCAACCATACTCGGAATTAATCGGAGTTTTAACTAGCCTTATTCTAGAGCAATAAAATGTGGTGATTCTTTTACAAACAGATCATTAAACGTGTGTCCAATAACATAAGCTCTGGGATGCCTGTTTGAAGCTTTATTACTTAGTTTGAAGTTTAATGTGTAATATTTAAATAAATATATAATAAATAAAGGGATATGAGAGCAGTTTTTAATTTGACTGACCTTAATTTAAGGATTCAAAAGTTGCCAAAAACTTGCAATCGATAAAACAAATTGAATAAAACATGGAAGTGACAACGGTAAGAAGGCGAAGGTACCGATTTTTTATGTCGATGTAAAAAAAATCTAAAGTTTGGGTACTATTTACACCATTAATTATACATATGCAAGTCTCTACTCGTCCGAACTGAGTAACTGACACAAGAGGCAAGTCTTCATGAACAAGAAACAGAAAGAATTTAATAAGAAAGTGAAAACGAATTATGTTAACACCGAAACCTTTGGTAAGGTTCTCCAATGTCAATCACAATTTCAATAAGGCTGAGTGTCCAATAAAAGTAGATTGTTAATATTTATGAGACTGATATTACAAAAGTAAAAATCGTTTACGAAGAGAATGGTCACAAGGATTCTCATCATGGCAAAGGGCTGGCCAAATGCCACATGATAGGGAAAAAAGGTCCTCTATTGGCGTCCACGTTTCGGAAAAAGGAACATAGGATGTACCGAACAGGTGGACTGACGACCTGACTTCCTCAGGTCATCCGCGGCAGCGGGCATCCGCTGGATTCAGAAGGCTCAGGACCGGCAGAGTGGCGCAAGTTAGGGAAGGACTAATTTCAGCAGCGGACCTATAAGGGCTGATATAAATGCATAAATATGAATGAATAAAGTCAGTATTTGGCATAGTATATTTCTGTAACAAAAGAATTGAATAATTTCGCTGTTTACTATAATATCAAATAACTATATAAACATTAAATTTATAAAACGTTTAAAAAAATGAGCTGTAATGTCGAAGCGATGCAAGCGCGGTTTGACAATAGAATACTTGTTTACTAAACCCCATTTGAAAATGCAGCAAAACGCTGGTCAAACACTAGACATTTTCCACTTGATCAATCGCTCTGTATCTGCAGGGTGCGCACTCAATAACCAGGGATTATACGCCTTGCAGTGTGTAGTGACCCTCAAGTGGCATTTAATATCACTTATTGGTTTTAAACATACCAAAATTGATCGTTCTTCGTAGGATTACAACTTCAAACTGATTGATCGTCGACGTAAGCGGTTGAGGTATTGAGATTAAAAACCGATTATGTCTAATGTCTAATGTGTATTGAGATGAATCATTCACGGAAATCTCTAAGCGGTTTTAAATTTGATGATACTTGATAATGGGTGTGGAGTTCGCGATGATTCGCTTATAAACTATTGTTTATTGAACTATAATTATTTGTCTGTAATATCAAAATAATATAAGCCGGATACTGGTGCATGCGATTATCACCCACAACACGGGGAATCTAATTGCAGACGTTTTAGTGTGTTAACTTTATGTCTACCTGCTCCACCTGCGTCCGTACGTGTTAGGGCGCTTTCACATTAGGTCGCCAGTAGTGCGGCAGCAGCGCGGCTGCAGCGCGGCAGCAGCGGATGCCTTCTCATTACAAATACAGCCGCGCCACTTGCTTAGATCAGGGTGGCCAGTTTATTGAAATAATGGACTCCAAAGAGGAAATATCTTTGTTGCTCCTGCTTTTTTTGGTTCTCCTTCGGCGCCATCGACGTCGCATTCATAATAAAAAAAAGGATTTACTGGATTGATCCTTTATTTCGAAATCGGCATGTGAATAGTGATTATGTGACAGTATTCAAAGTGTTGAAATATGGTAATAATAAAAAATTCTTTAATTACGTCCGAATGTCAAGAAAGTCTTTCGGCGAATTATTACGTCTTCTTGAGAGTAGTATTCAACGCTGTGATACTCGATTTCGCAACAGCATTTCCGCAGAAGAAAGACTCGTTATAACACTTAGGTAAGTCTATAGATGGGGTTCCTAGGGTACCTACCATAGATATACTATATCTATGGTACCTACCCATTTGTTCATACAAAAGGTGTTATCATGGATATATTACACTATCTGGATTGCTTACCTTGTAGAGGTACCTGAAGCACAGAATAGTTCGATGACGTCATATCTCAATGACTATTCGACCAATCACAGTCCAGATTGAGTTTATCCTTCATAATTGTAGGGTGTCCACACTTAGAAAAATTATATCCTATTTTCATATGGATCTTTAAAATGTTTTCTATTGGTAATTTTTCTCGTGGTATTTATAATATTGAAATAAAACATTTTATTAAAATTTCTTCAAAACTGAATTAAATATTGCAATTGATTTTATTGTAATTTTCTCACTGATAATTTGATAAGAGTACAACACCACATTTTAAGCAACACAAACAAAAACGACGACCACAGTCTTCACAAATCCCCGATGACCGTAATCGCCTCATTGAAAAATTGCATTAACTTTTTGGCGTAGTGTTGCAAAGTACACCACAATTACGTTACTTATAATATTCATCTTACCTATATGTTTTTATACCATTATAAAAAATCATAATCGAATCATATGTCCTGGGACTATAGATAACATGGACACAATAGAAAAATGGTCCTTAGGTTATGACGTCATCCGTCCTCAGGTACCTCTACAAAATTACTTATCCAGTTAGAGTAATACATCCATGGGTTTTATCATATTTTTGGAATTTATAACACCCTATTTATATATTGTTTTTCTTATTAAGGGCAGGTAGGTGCGACAGTGGCTTTTAAGTAATGAGTTACTTAAAAAATCATATCTCTAAAATTAAAAGACATTTAACCATATTTTATCGAATTTGACTAGACATATTTGTCGTCTATTTTTTTAACAGATATTTAATCTAGCACAGAGCTAAAACTAAAAAATCATCGATCCTCGAATCCCACAAAGCAGGACGCCTTTGAACTTCAACGATAAATTGTTCTGTGTCAAATTCGCTCATTGTGTATGTTCGAAGTGTTCGAACGTGCGATTGCAACACTGGCTTGAAGCCGACTGATCGCACGCGGCTGCCGCGCTGCCGTCCACTATGAAAATCACGTGTCGCGCGGCTGTCGCGCTGCTCATTTTAGTATAGAGAAGTAGCAGCGCGACAGCCGCGCGTCTGTCGCGCTGCTATTGTCGCGCTGCTGCCGCACTACTGGCGACCTAATGTGAAAGCGCCCTTAATTAACGTGTTAAGACTGACGCGTCCACAGATAGCGCGCTAAAAGGGTGTGACTGTTTGAATGCTACGAGTATAAGAAACGAATGAATCGAATACTACAACAAGTTGTTTCGTTCCTTTTCAACTCCTACGTTGAACGATCAACATCTAATTTTGAACTCTTAACTAGTATTCCTTACCTTAGGGCTGACTGTAAAGGCTCCTATCTCCTCGAGCCTAAGCTAACTTCCCTTGCTCAGAGCATTCTGCTGAACAATGGACAAAGATCTCCCCTGGAGGTCGTTGGGTCATTAGTTTGACGTTAATCCTATCGGTAATGGTACTCATGTTTCTGGTAGGTTATTTCCCCCTCCTGGCTACCTCTTTCTAGAAGTAACTGCGAAAATTTTACTTGCTTTGGTGGCAGTGTTGGCTGACTTTGAACTCTGAACTGACTCTCAGTTATAAGCAGATACCCATACTGGGCCTTTGCCTGCAACGCATTGGTGACTGATTTCCAAGGTTGGCGGTGATCACTTACTTTCTCTTTCTGCTGGTTTGTCAAGTATCGACACATAAATACATAATAAATTAAATAAATATGTAGGTATATTTTTCAGGCGAAGCCAAAGCGATGTTGGGTAATTAGTACATAATTTGTTGCTGATAAAATGAGCAAAACTTACTATTATTCCTTGTAGAAGTGATAAACTTTTAAAAGTGATTTTAATAATTTTACTTCAAAATTCTGCAGGGTTGCCTATTCATTGAAAAAAATAGAAGTAATATGCTGACGGACGTTTATTTACGGTACGTAGAGTCAAATAAAATATAAAATATGCTTGCGTTGTAAAAATTTGTCGCATTTCATTAAATTTACTATTTCAACTAAGTATTTTCATGGTTTTAATAATAAGTCAAATTTAATTGTACAAGTACCAAACGACAATATTGTTTTATTAAATTATTAGGTAATTCAAAGCGAACTTATCACAGTTTGAAATTAAAGAACTGTTGACAACCCTATTTGAAATTAACAGCAAATAAAGAAATCATTAGAGATTAAAGTTTAACAAAGGTATGGATTGAAAAGTTAGATCAGAAATATCTGTCCACATTGTTAGTTATTTATTAAAATCTTGGAAGATATTACTCTCCATTAACTTGGCACAACTCGAGCATCAAGTATAAAGTTGAGTCACTTTTCATTAAATATTACACTTGTTTGAAATTACCTTACGAAAAGAGGCTTATTGCGATTGGCATTGAAAAACGGACTCTGCGTCAATGCTGCAAGATCGGATTTAAACTTTTGTTGTTCTACGGTAAATTTGTGTTCAAATCGTGTTTGCCATTAAAAAAAATCAGGTCAACGTTCGCAACTTGTCCGATATAATAATGATGAATGACCTTACACGTCCTCTTTACGCTGGTTAGGTCGTGGTCCTTTTTAAAGCGGTTGCAGTTTTAAAATGGAATGTTGTTATTTTTATGATATACTCATACGTATAAGGTAACTTAAATATGAAGGAAAAAATAGTTAAGGTGGGTAGTTACAAATATACGTTACTTCATAAATCCTAATTAACCGACAACACAGTGGTTAAATTTCAACTAAAACCCATTGAAGTATTATTGCTAGCGTATAGAACCGAAACTGCGAACACCATGTAATATGTCCCAATGCATTGGCGCCACGTTCCTTCAATCTTCAATGGATTCGCTCGATTTTGAAAGGAGAACGGGGGCTCAATTTTGAAAATAGAACCTCCCGGGCGCGACACACATTTTGTTCGAGATGTCTGTTCTATGACATTATACTTCAATGCTAAAACCGGCCATTTTAATTAACGAACCTGTGAATTCAGTTTCAATAGCAGCCAAATGAAAACTGAAGCCCGTTTCAGTACTGGATTGTACCGTGTTTCGCTCGCGGATAATTATTCTATGCTATTCTACTAATGTTATAAGTGTGAAAGTTTGTGAGGCTGTATGGATATTTGTTACTCTTTCACGCAAAATCTACTGAACAAAGGAGAATGCCCATTTAGTATGAAGAAATGTACTGACTTTAACATTTTTGTGTCTTGATAAAAATACCTTTATTTGATTATGTTATCTTAATAAATTACACATACTAACTTTAGTCAATGTTAATAATAGGAAATAAGAGATTTTAAACAAAATTAATTTGTATTTAGGTTATAGTAAACTCACAGTAATATGGACTCTATGCAGGCGTATTAAAGTCGATTGCGTATGTAATGTCGATATTTTAAGTTTCAAATTCATTTGACAGTCCCAAAACGCCATGTAGTTTGTAATGTATTGTAATCTCAGAACACTATTACTCCTGGCTGATTATAATAATTTTCTAATTCATTTGACAGTCCCCTTACGTCATATAGTTTGTTATATCATAATCATAATGGAATTAATGCTATCTATTGGCCCAAAGGATCTTAAAAGATTTCTGATTGGCCCTTATCCAAACATAAATGTCACAATGGTTTTCTTTTAAAAAACGGAAGTAAAGTTACTTATTAAATTCAGAAAATTATTCCCAAAGAGGTTTTTTAGGAAATAGGGAATAGGAAATAGGATTACTTGAAATATTTTAATTAAATTTTTTGTCCAAAAATCATTGCGACACAATAATTTTTTTGAGAGAACTGGCCTATGGGCATTCTCCTTTGACACGTGGATAGATCATGATATGGAATAAGACTTATTATCCCGAAAAACGCGGACAAAGTCTCAGGAGGAGCGCTAGTTATATTTAAAGGATAATATTTCAAAACCTTTTTCTTCTTGCACTAGTTCAGGCTATGTTCGAAGACTCTACGTACGAAGATTCTTCGTCTTCAATGGTGAAGTATAATATCATAGAACAGACATCTTGAACAAAATGTGTGTCCCGCCCGGGAGGTTCTATTTTCAAAATTGAGCCCCGGTTCTCCTTTCAAAATCGAACGAATCCATTGAAGATTGAAGCCACGTGGCGCCAATGCATTGGGACATACATGGTGTTCGCGGTGTTGTTCTATACGCTAATAATACTTCAATGGTTTTACCACAGAAAGTTTTACTCTCAACCGTTTCCGCGAAAACTGAGGCCATACGTCACCGACCGGCAAAATAAATGCAATTTCAAATGCATTCACATTAGCGATCTGATATCGTTATCTGCACGGTAGCCGCAGTTTGACAAATGATACCGGGTTCAAATCTACCGTCGCATCTTCACGGGCTACCCCAGCCAAGCTTAATTACTCCCGGATGTCGTTACTCAAACGCACTGCGTACAAGCACTGGAAGCATTCATTTAGGTCTTGGTAATTTGTTCATAGGAGTACGCGTGTAGGATATTAATTATTTAAAGTTGCCTTCATGTTTCCGGGACTCCTGTGCTCAGTGAATATGTGAGGGTCATTTATTGGATACACGGTATACGGTGTATGCCGTGTTCATTGGGCTGTATATCGCTATGATTTACAGTGGAGTTAAAAACTTGTTTGTGTAAGGTAAAGCAGTTATAAAATAGTTTAGTTTGAATGTTATTGAATTTATTACGCAAATAAATTTATTAGTTTTATCATTCGGGTTCAAGTGCTCATTTCTACTAAACAATCATTGCCCCATTGAAGTATAATGTCATAGAACAGACATCTCGAACAAAATGTGTGTCCCGCCCGGGAGGTTCCATTTTCAAAATTGAGCCCCTGTTCTCGTTTCAAAATCAAACGAATCCATTAAAGATTGAAGCCACGTGGCGCCAATGCATTGTGACATACATGGTGTTCTCGGTGTGTCGGTTCTATACGCTAGTAATTATACTTTAATGTATTGCCTTTACATAAAATTATGTTACAAAAATGTCTGCACGGGAGGCGAACTTAGGATCTGCAAGCAAAGCCAGGTGGCCAAATCCCAACCACATAGGCGATTAAAAAATAAGTCTATTGATAATATTGTTTATATAGTTTCAAACCATTAATGGCCCACTACTGGGCACAGGTCTCTCTTCACTAAGGAGACCTAACACATTCTGTAGCACGCTGCTCCAGTACGGACTGCTGAGAATTATTAATCCTACTATTATCATATAATATGTGAAACTTAGTGAGGACATCTTCACTAAGTTTCACATGTAAATGTAGATGTAATGCCAATCAATCAATCAATCAATCATCTTAATTGTGGAATACAGGTACAATTAAAGTCAGGTGTAACAAGGTGTACATGTACATATAGGTAAATAAACTACTCTTACACTCAAAATCTACTGAACTGATTTTCGTGATTTTTGCACATAATAATATTGATGAACCTGTAACCTAGTTCGTAGAGACTCTGCCTGAGAAGTAAGGGGTCCCGGGTTCGATTCCCGGCCGGGGCTGATATTTATGTGACAGATAAATACATATTAGTACTCCAGCATCGGGTCATGGGTGTTATTGTGATGTGTTATGTGTAGTCCATACCTCCCGCGACTCAGGTAAATACCCTACTGCGAGGGTATGAGTGTGTTAGCGTTTATTATTATTATTATTATTATTATTTTGCACACAGGTAAACCTGATGATATTATCCTGTAAATCGCAGGCAGAACGCTAGTGTTAACATTACTTCAGAAACATTTCAACGAGCACAAAAACAAAACCCTCCAAGTACAGAATATATCCACAGAATTCACTTTCACGATATTCGGAGATAATACGATTAAACTATATTAAGTTTACTAGCGGCAGGAATCATCTGGCCGAAATGAGGGTTAAAACAAATAAAAGTTGCAGTGACGAATAATGGATAGCGAAACCCGACACTGTTCGGCGGCTCGTGTTACTGCCAGGATCGAACCGCAGCCTTCGGGCTAGCGTAGGGTTGGCAACATTTGAAATTAAATGAAATTTTAATGAAGGGATAAAATATTTTACTTGACTTTTTTTTATGGAGATAGCCGGCAAACGAGCTGACGATCCACCTGATGGTAAGTGGCTATCGCCACCCATGAACATCAGCAACACCAAAGGCATCACTGATGCGTTGCCGGCCAAGAAAGAAAGAAGAAAAAGAAAGAAAGAACTGGCTCTCAAGCCCCCAGCCGGAACACGACGAGTCGTTTGGCGGCTGACTCATGCTCGAGGGTGCTTACTTTAATTGAATTGTACCTGTATTCCACAATAAATATTATGATTGATTGATTTGATTGATTGAAATGAAAACACTTGATTGCATTTAATAAATAACAATAAGCTTAATGCTAACACAGCATTCTAATATAACGTTTTATTTAAAATTACTCGTTTAGTGCCATGATAATATTAAACAAGCACTGTACTTTTTGACGCCTAGGTAAATGAAACAATGCATTTTCATGATAAATAGCCCCCCATTTTGTAAATAAACTCTTATCATAATAACCAACACTATATAGGATTCCCTGTGTCATATGGGGGCCTTGGACCTCACAAAAAGACTTATTCATTGTCTAAAATCAATACATCGGGTCCAAAAAAACCGAAAAAATTGTATTCCAATATTTTTGACAACCCTGCATCTATGAAAATACTGGGTTAATTTTTCTTTTTTGAATATGGAACAACATTTTTAGGCGTGGTGGGAGGGGAGGATTGACAAGTTTGAAGTTACATTGTCACATAGAGCCTTCGTAATACGATAACAGGTAATCTGACCTTCGTACAGGAGTTCTTTGTGATTTATGTTCAGATTAAGTTCAAGGTAATCGATTTATGCTATAATCGATTGCGTTTCTGGAATTTCCGTTGAACCATTTTGATAGACTTTCGATTATAGGACTTTTGATACTGTAATTGGATCTTTTCTCAGGTGAAGGGTTTTAATAGTGTTAATGAAGGATTTTTTATGTACCGTTTTTATTGCTGCTGATTGTGCAATGTTTACTGTACTGCCTGTCCACATTTTTTTTTCTAGACATCAGCAGTCTCTGAAAGCGAAAGAAAAGCGCTGAGATAATTAATAAAATCTCTGGCGGGTATTAGATTTCCAAAGCGTAAGTACATCAAGCAGGGACTTGGCGAAGACTATACGAGTATACAGGGTGCCCCATAAGTGGCTCAATCGTAGAGGGCAGATAGCTTAAAAGTGGGCATACCATATGTAAAGAATGACCTCAGTAAAAGTGGCACCATTTTCGAGATTTTGACCTTTTTTAAAATTTTGAAAATTCGACACCTTTAGCCTACTTTTCCTGCGGAGTTCACAAATGAGCAAATATTTTGATATTTTGTTACTTAGAGCTGTCTGACAGTTAGTTGCTTCACAATTATCAGTATGTATTTTTGTTGAAATTATTAGGGAAAGCTGAGAAAATAGAGAATTTCTTCGACACAAGTTTGGCGCGAGGTGGTTGAAAAAAAATGTACTGGACACTTGTCCAGTACATTTTTGTCCAGTACATTGTGTCTCATACTTATGAGACACAATACAGAACTTTAGAAACTTGCCAAATATGCAGATTTTACTACTACTAAATGAAAGTGTTGTGGTTACCGTCCCCATAGACATAACGCTAAAATGCACCACCACCGATTTGTCAACCGAAAATAAAAGTGGGGTACCCGCATTAAGCTTTTTGTGGGATGGGATTAGGTTCGGCATACTAAGCCGAGTTAACATAGTTAAAATTAAAATTAAAATAGTCAATACGCTCGCATTATTGGATTATTATCTTAACAATTTTCGTAATTTATTCTAACTAAGCACTGATAACTAATTCTTACACTACCTATTTAACTTCCTTTCAGGTTATAAAGTATTCTAAAGTACTTACGATAGTATTATAAAGTATTCTATAAAATACATAAATCTCGTCTGTTTGGGTGGCAGCCGCTGACATAAATAAATCATTCGGTGATTCGTGCTCTTTATAAAATATATAGATAATGTTAATGAAATCGAAATTATTTGAGAGAACCCGAATTACCAAATTTTATTGAAAATAGAAATGTGAGACGAGCTGAGGATTCGATTACGAGAATATCTCTCTCATAATTTTGAATCGCTTAGTGCTTTTCGATAAGCGAAAAAATTTTCTCTGTGCACTAAGGTACAACTAGAAACATAATATATTATGAAGTCCGTAAGCGAGCAAAATAATCTCATCAGATCTCGCTCTTTAAATGGGACCACATAACAAGCACCAACTTTCGAATACAAAAATAATCATCAAAATCGGTACAACTAGTAAAAAGTTATGAGGTAACTAAGTAGGTAACACAAATAAAAATACAATACTTACAGTCGAATTGAGAAACCCCTCCTTTATTGGAAGTCGGCGACTGAAAAACAAACATCTTTTCCGTGACTTTAACTTTAGAAGCAAACATTGTACTGCTGTTTCAAGAAGAAAATCGGAGACTCGCTTATTAAACGGCTCTATGATAATGCAACTAAATATCCTAAAAACACTTCTCAGTCGATTCTAGGAGTCTTTTTTTACTTCAAAATACCTTCAAAAACTTCTTGACCACAATAGTAAGTGGGCAGGCATAGGCTATTCTATTACATATTATGTAAATTTGTAAACAAATTTGTTGTTGCTTTTAGAAGAAAGTTTTACTATGATAAGATATATTATGTACCTACTATTATTTCGTCTGTGCTAATGCAACAATGTAAGATGTGAGATCTTCTCATCATAAATCACTACACTTCTTAATATTCTGACCAAATCTGATTAACAAAGATTTAGTGGGTTGGAGTATAATACTAAATCACTGATGAAATTTAAATAATGTGATAAAACAAATTAATTGCATGATAAATTTTTTTTCGTTGTAAATTGACCACACCTTTACTATAAGTAGAACTCAGTGTATTATCTCCTTTAAATAGATTAATATTTTTAAATGTCTCATAAAATAGATAAAAATTCACGAGAATACTTGTTGCGGGTTTGGATATCTATACTATAATAAAACTCAATGTGTCTCTTTTTGTCTGTCCGAGCATCACATAAAAACCCTTGAGCGGATTTGGATGAAAATTGGTGAAATTGTTACTGATACCCTGGGTTATATTTTAGATAACTTTTCATCCCGGAAAATTGAAAGGTTTCCCGGGAAAACAGGATAAATATTCCGTATGCAAAGCTGCGGGCAACAGCTAGTTATCTAATAAATTTTGAATCTCTCCTAATTGATTTGGTATCAATTTGTTTATATACCTATGATTTTATCTATGCAATATATTATCTGACTTGTCTTTTGCTTCTTAAAGCGGCAAATTAACTTAATTAAATAAATTAATAAGGCCCTCCAAAATCGCATCGGACAAATAGGGAAAAGCACAAAAGAATAGAAGGGTAGAAGCGCTTACAGTCAGACGGCTTCCGTCGATAATTTGTGACCAACCAAGCTGACGCGGACAGTAGTTGGAATATAATAATAATATTAAATAAATAATAGTAATAATAATATCTAATAGTATTTAAATGACCTATAATAACAAAAAAAGGCAAAAGGCATTCCGGGAGTACCGACAGAAGTGAAAACACACTGAGTACGCATATACCTCGTCACTCATGATATCCTAGAACTCCAAATAAAACGTTATTTAAAACATGTGACTGTGCTGTTTAGTCGGTACGTTCAGTCGAAGCTCCTTGTCGCTCATGATCCCAGTAGACCATTAAAATTTTTTTGAAGTTAACATGACATTGAAAGTAACATCATCGCTCCAAAAAATGAGAAACTTCCTCGTCACACATGATGTCCTGGTACTCCTAGTACAAAGTAACGGTGTTGGTAAATGTCGCGAGTTGAATGTTTTTTTTATCTGAAAAATGCCCAACGCGCCCAAAAAAGTTTTCACGTCAAAAATTCTTGATCGTTTACGTGTTTCGGAGGGAACGTAAATCCGTCAGAGCACTGGTATAAGTTTAGAAAACTTTGCTATCCTACTAATATTGTAAATGTGATAATTTGTGAGGATGATTGTTACTCTTTCACGCAAAAAAACACTGAACGTATTTTCATGAAATTTAGGACAAAGGTAGATGATGGTGATCATAAGATATAGGGTACTTATTATGCGGGAAAACGCGGATGAAACCACGGGCAGAGCACACGTAATTAATAGTTCATTTATACTTTATGATAACATAAAAAAATGTATCTTTACATGTAATATACATGTATTATATTATGCATCGAGTTATAAACGGTGCACGAGACTTAATCGATTTTACGTCCATTTCTCGTCCATCGTGGCCGATGACCTCAGCTTACGCTTACAATTCGCGTTTCAAAATTATCGCACCCGAGATTAATTGGGGTTAATTGAAGTACAGTTTTCATGTAAAGAATACATTATTAATTTAATTATGGTTTACGAGATAGCTTACAGGTAAGCTTTTATTAATAATTTATGGATACGGATAACAGTTTGGTTTGGTCTTTCGAACGGGGGCATGGTTCTTAGTTTTTAGGTAGGTATTTATCCTTTTGAAAACGAAACACCTTTTAAATAGTTTTTTATTTACTTCTTAGAACGTAATTACTTGTTATTACCTACTCTCCGATGTCTATGGCATCAGGCGGAATGTTAGATCCTTAGATATGTAATATTAATACTCTAAGGTTAGATCCTTTGTCGGCTATTTTCATAAAAAAAATAATTACCACTTTTAGTACTATTACTTTAAAGTATTTAAAGTTTTATCAGTAGGATTTAAAGTAAGATTTAAAGTTTTATCAGTACTGACTAACTTGTTGATTCTACTGCCAATGTGTTTTGGCATTTCATCAACCTAGATTACTTGGAGTTGGATGGGTTTTAGTTTACAAATCCAGTTAAGATTTGATCAAATTTTCTGTTCAAGAACCAAAGTGAACTTCAAAATTCAACTCAACTATGCCGTAACTTAAATCTGAACTAAAGCTATTGTATCTTGAAAATAATACCACAAATTGAATCATAAATGGCGAAGAACTAACGTGAAGAAACAGAATTCGCATGGAAAACGCTCTACTCTTTTTATCTAGATCTGCTATTTCTAAATGCCGACCACATCCATGATTCTCCAGTACAATCAGTTGACAATAACGATAGTGCTCTCGAGTGTATCCCGACCGTCACAAATTCTGCCTTTTACTATTCCATTCAATTTCATTTCATAAACATCAACTCTTAAAGCTTACAATAGATAAAGTGTCAACCAACCACGCTTGAAGTTATATGGGAATGCCTATAAAGATTTTATCTCATTTATACGTAACGACACGATTGCGTAGTGGTAGCGGCGATGCGATATTGCTGTGACCTATGAAATCGACCAACGCGAAAATCAAATTATAATGGATCGATTCACATAACATCACAATGGATGATTGGAGCAGCCTAAAATACTAACACTAATCCCATGGCGGTAAAATAGGCTGTCGTAAAAGGTGAGAGAAGCCAGTCGGCTTGTAATAGAGGTCCAGTATTATTATTAAGTCATAGTATCTTTCCGTGTAGCTTGTCTAGCTAGCTAGTCCCTTGAGTCAGCTTCCAAACGACTCATCGTGTTGTTGTTGTTGCCGCGGTGCCGGGGGATTGAGAGCCTATTCTTTCTTCTTTTTTTCTTTCTCAACCATCAACTCATCGGTGATGCCTAAGGTGGTGTTCAATTGCGACGATGATCTCTTACTATCAGGCTCGTCAGCTCTTTTGTCAGCTGTTTACATAAAAAATGTATCATACCAAAATATATTTAGTATTTTAACTAAAAATATTAAAAAAAATCGTAACATATAAACAGGTTTTCATAAGCTCATACAATGTCCATTGTATCGCACGTTTACAGTATGTTATTGAAGAATATGACTGTGCATATGTGTAAAACCATTTTATTGGAGAAAGCTTACTTCAGAATAATAAGTTATTTTCTAAATTATGGAAGTTTATAAGCGAGCTTGTGTTCACGTAGATTGTTCCTTGGGTATTATTGTGGAAATACAATCATATCATCACATAGCCGTGAAGGACTTTGTTTTGGTGTAAAGAATATGGACACAATGGTAGAAGGTAAGTATATAAATTGGCTAAGAGAAGTTACAATAATTTTTAGGTATACAGACAGATCTTAAAGAGCATGCAATAAATTTTAAGTTACCCATTAAAATTTATAACATTTTATGTCAGTACTTCAACTTCAAAATAATTTAATTAGCAGGTAGTAAACTCGAGAGGAAATCAACAGTATAATTATTTAATTAACAAATCATTAATCAGCATTAATTAATGACTTTGATAATAAAATTAGCCAGTCCTCCATAGCGGTCTCATCACAGCAACTTTGTAGTCGCGGTGAAAGATAATCGGAGACCGCCATCACGTAATTCCAATGTGGCAGAAACCACCCGTACCGGTGAGGTGTTATTTTTCGCACGCGACACCTCTCGCCTTTCGTTTGTCGCGTTAATTTAATTATTTCACACCAGGATCCGATACCAACGAACAATGAACATTACTGGTCTGACACGCAAAGATTTTTACAAGCTTTTGTTTAATTTGCAATGTAAGTATGCATCTTGTATGTTCGGGCAAATCTTTCAAGCTGAATTAAGTATAACTATCTTTAATCATGAATTAGAATTATCTTTCTTCATACGAAGTTAAAGTTAGCTCCAGATGAAGGAACTCCGTCAGTCGTAATTTTTTTGTTTCAGTGCATTTACCCCATAGTATAGACTTCTTTTAGTTTGTTAAACAATTAATTTATTTCATGTAAGTTCGATAAAGACGCCATCGATATTTAGCTGTATCGGAACGGCTTCGAAGACTGACCCCAATCCCATGTCGGTTACTGTGTCGCCAGCATATTAGTATTATAAATACCCGACGCTTCAGCCACCCGAAGTTGCTGCGTAAATAGCAGACATATTAAACTGACGCGTATGCTATTTACAAGACCCCAAAGCTCCTTGTAAACAGGCTAATGCGTCAGTTATCTTGTTAACATAATAATGGAACTACAATAATAGAAATTACAAATGGCGAAGCCCCCCTCCATGAAAAACCCTCTGAGCTGAAATGGAATCAGCTAGGTTACGTTACATTGAATGATCTTATCTTACGCGAAAAATAGGGTCTCCGCAAAGCGGAGTTCCGTCGACAACTGTGACGTAGTCAAATGAAATATTATGACAAATGAATATAATGCGAGTTGTCAAATAGTCAATAAAATATTATTTCAAACTAATCTGAACGAAAGTTTGCGTACCAAAACTAAATTATTCTACTCGTAATAGGCATGTGGTAATTACCAGACGCATCGTTACGACATGTCAGGTAAATTATTTATAAGTTATTGGAACGAAGTTCCTTATCGCGCGTTGTGAAAGGGGGCTAGACGGAAAATTACGACACTTTTTGATTCTTACGAATGACGACACTTTTTTTGAAGTGATTCAAAGAGTTTTACAGAGATGGCGCTGTACAACAAAACAATACTTAAATCGAAAGGAACTTCGTTCCATCCGGGTGTCCCTTGACACCTCTCATGTTTTTTTTATTTATTTTATTTCACTAACTTATTTCATATAAAAAATACCACCGCCTGAACGGCAGCCGAAACGTCCCAAGTGGCTAAAGCATCGGGTATTTACGAGTATAAAAGCCGGCTTGGTTGGTGGTAGGTTAAGGATTATATTATCAATGTTTATCATTAAGTCATTAATAATATTACTGGTATTATTGTTTCCGTTAAAACTGACTTAATCCCTGCGGTTAATTTTCGTCACCGCACATCACGGTGTACCAGGTTCCATCAACAGCATCTGAATACCTGGTGTTCGTCCACAGTTCGGTTCTCGCGTAGTTTTCTACAACGCTCTACTACGATTCTCGTGTAAACTGTGGAACGAACTTCCTACATGGGTGTTCCCTCCAAACTATGACATGGGTTCCTCAAGAAGCGGGTTCTTTGAGGCCGGCAACGCATTGGTGACGCCCCCGGTGTTACTAATGTCCATGGGCGGCGATGATCACTTACCATCAGGTGACTCGTCTGCTCGTTTGCCTGCTCAAGGCATAAAAAAAAACTAGCTAGCTTTCACCCTCTTGTTGAGTCAGCTGAAATTTGCGCCGCATTATTTAACATTGTCAAAACAAATATTTGTTATAGTAGTTGTGAAATGAAATGTAAATAGTTGTGAAATTATGAATTATGAATTAATTACATAACCAGTTGCGATCATAACCGAAATGCGCAGTTTATACTCAACTCCGATCAACTCTTTATTGAGGGCATAATGCTGACCAGTGGCACTCAACCTGACGAGAACATGATCAATGCATGATGGATCATGTTAATGTAAAATATTTTTATGAATTTATCAAAAGTTTACGATATATTGTATATAGTGTAAGCCTTATATTATTTAATAAATATATTTTACGTTTATTTCTAAATTAATATTAAATTCATGTATGTAATAAAATTGTAATTGCTTTAGATAATGAGTTAAGTTCCTGGCTGATATATAAAAGAAAATTGTCATACGTTGTCAACAGAGAAAATAATAGAATGTAGTAGATTTTGAAAGCAAAAGGACTGAATTACAAAGCATTGAAAAATACGTAAAAATAAGTATCTTTAATCACAGTCTTTAATTAATCCCAATCCCTGGCTATTTTCAATAGGTAATTTTAAAATATAAGGATTAACTGTAACAGCGCGGAGAAACTCAAAGCACTTTAGGATTGAAACTAATATGACCAATATTATTGGTCTGTCTATCTTACGTCTAGAACCTAGGTGTTGCTGATTTTCATAGGCGACGAGGCTACTTACTATCAGTAGGATCGTCAGGTCGTTTGCCGGCTATTTTCATAGGAAAACTTGTTTTTGTTATTGTAGTGTAGTGGGATATTCAAAAACTAATGTAGTCTATAAATATCAACCATAAAAATATTATTACAAACAAGTTTTATTATTTGTCAAATACCTACCTAACGTAGGGCTTATAGCCCATCGTACGGTGTTGATACTATTGATCGTTAGTGGTGAGGAATGCTTGCAATAACGGATTATATTATAAAAATACATTCACCATTACGGTATTTCAGATTGTATGTATATTTTTTTTATTTTTTTATTTATTTATGCTTTATTGACCCTTAACAAATAAGTGGTACAAAAGGCGGACTTAATGCTAAACAGCATTCTCTACCAGTCAACCTTAGGAATGTGCAGAGAACAATGAAAGCGGTACCAGTGAGAGAAAGAGAAATTACAAGAAAATATATTATAAATATATAAATAATCAGATAATCTTATCTCATTTTGCAATACCAAAAGTTTGATAAGATTGAGAACTACTGCAACATAGTGTGGTAAATACGTTTAACCGGCCCCGAATTTAAAATGAAGGAGATTGATCGCTTCCGATGAACATAATTCCGTGAAGGGTGACCAGTCCAACGCATCTTTTTGTACCAGCAACGGGGTTAATGTGTCATGATTGGATTCAAATTGGATGATCAGAACACTGCAGCATGTCGAACGAGCGGTCGTTAAAGTGGATCATTTTGACAGTTTACAGTGTATTATGTATCTGCAATCACGATGTTTAAAAATGAATAAGATAATTCCATGAGCTTGTCTCTGTATCATGTCTTTGTTCGAAAAGTACGAGTGAGAGTTTAAAAGTGTCCTTTTTCATCAATTTTCAATTGTACATATATCTTCATTCATTCATATCTGTAAATATGCTAGTAGTAACAGAATGGCAAACAGATTAAAAAAAAACTATCGCCCCAACTCAGAGTCACTAATGGTTACTTAAATCGCTCCTTAGTAAAGAAGGCTATACAAATTCTGTACTAAGGAGCGATTTAAGTAACCGTTAGTGACTCTGAGTTGGGGTGTATGACTTTAAGACACTTGCTAGGCAACGAAGTTAAGAATTATGGATAGATAGAATATTGAAGACGGCCATAAGAGGTCAGCTATCGCTATTATTTATGACTACAGTATGAATATGGTATTCTTTAGTATTGAGCACGTGATGGATAGACAATAATTGTGCAAGTGAAATATAGGAAATGATTTCTAATAAATTTAACTGTAAAGCTAAAAACCTCTTTAAAAATATTTTAAATTATTACTTTATTTATATCTACTGTCAAATGCATTGGATGGGTCATGGTTAATTATAAACTAAGGTTTTAAATATTAGAATAAAGATGAAACAATATGAACACATTAAATAAACAAATACTATAATAAACAATAAACTTTTGACTGCGGAACTCTAATAAACGATTTGTTCATTTAAGCATTACATGCATCTGTAACACTTATTTCTGTAACTTACTTTTACCATTTTGTATTACAAAGTAAAGGTCGTAGCTCATCTAAACGACACCGCTCCCACCCAACCAAAGTATGAGAATTCAAATATAGACTTAAAATCGTGCTCTGTAGGTGCACTTTACAGTAACAACAAAAATTAGCAGCCCGTGCGCGGGAAGCAAGCTTACCGCAACCTTGCCACTCAATAGTTGCATGTACAGAGCACGATTTAAAGTCTATATTTGAATTCTCATACTTTGGTTGGAGACTGAATGCAGTGAATGCCTCACAGATCAACAATAAAAACCGACATATAATGGCAGATCACAAACATCTCCGACATGGACTAAAAATAGTTCCAGGAGAGATAGCAGATTAACAGCTAAATCATTACTGAGAAACAATCAATATTACATCTAAGAAAAAGATGGCCCAACAAAGCCTAGAAGACTTTCACACTTGCGTTTTTTACTGTCAGGGATTGATATGTCCGAATATGTAATGGGACTGAATGAGAATTGGTTGTTGTTATAAACGAAAATTACGAAAAAGTCAATCATGATATGTGATATGTGAAATTAATGGCCCACGGTCTCTTCTCTTAAGACATACACCGCGCTGTTCCAGTGTAGATTGGTGAAAGGGCTAGTGTCAGATGTTTGGAGAGTCAGCACTTGGAGAAAAATAGAATATGTCAGCACCATAACAGCAAGCGTAAACGAACGCCAGACGTCACTAAAGCGCTAGTGTGAAACACAGTACAAAGCAAGCTCGAGACAGTGAGGATTCATCAAAAATCGATTACTTACAACAAATTGCAGTTTAACAACCGACCGCAACAGTTCCTCGGACACCACCTTATTATAATATCAGCGTTCTCGCCACAACTTTTTTATCTGTTGATAACAATTGCAGGGAATTTTGCTTTTTTATTTGGACCAAAAAATCTAAAGCGTGATTCATAGCATGATTGCTGCTTACGATTAATATGAAGATATTTAATACGAAGGATCCGTCTTCACAGACATGAATTCGAAACCCAGCCCTGGTGCTTGTGGTATGAAGGGAACCTGATAAACGAATGGTCCGGAGTTTGATTCCCAATTGGAGCCGATTAATATAGCGACAGATGTCACATTTATATGACGGAGAAGTGACAATAACTTACATCCTCTTCAGTGTAGATGATATATTTTGAAAACCTAGGGAGAATGTATAAGAATTGTTTATTACCTAACATTTTATGACATTGTAACATTAAAAAATTACCTTTACCCTAGAGCAGGTTAATACACAATAATTTTTTCAAGTTATGTAGTTTTTAAAGCCAATTGTCTAAACATAATTATACTGGCCTTTTATCTATATTCCGGAACTGGGCGAAGATTATTCTGATCCGGAAATTGGATACAGCCAAGAGTTGTTCCGGAATTACTACTCAGCCACAACGGATGTGAATTAAAGAAATCATAATGCTTCATTCTACGTATCACTTTCGTATAAAAAAGTTCCGTGAACAAATAAACTACGACATATAGATGGAGCTCGATATCGAACCCAGGACTCTGTTTGTGGAGAAGTTCATCAAATAACTTATCATCGTAGGAAACTGAAGGGCCCTTCTATTAACGGTTACTAGTTAGTTAATAATTGGTAGTTAGTACATAATAGTTGATTATAACTAAAATAAAAAATCATCAGTAACAGCTGAAAACAAATTGCACCTGTAATCTCATCGTTAATTATATTTGATAACTAGAGCAGGAACTTGATTATTTTAGTTCTACTTAATCAATTCATCCCAATCAATATATCGATTCTACTAGTAGCAACAACCACTATGGTTCATTATATGCAATTAGTTACAGGGAACGGGACGAAATAATTAACAACTTATTATAAATTATTCGTAAGATACCGCGAACTACCCAACAATATGTACTAATTAATCGATTCATAATTAATGCTATCGTTTTCACTTAATCGAAATATCACCTGTATGCTTCGCGTAGGACAATACGGTGACCATGAGATTTTTGATGTAATAAAATTAGGAGACAGACGGCCAATGATGTCAACAGAAAGATAAATGGACGTCCACGTGAATGATGCTGTAAGACATAAAATATATTAAATATTTTAGGTCATAGTGTCAGATATTACTTGCTTAAATATTGCAGTAATTCGCGAACAAAATGTAACATTGTATGAATCTATAGCAATTTATCTGATGTGGCACTTGACTATATCTTCTGTGACCAGGTGGCCCGTCTACTTTTTCGTCAGGCCTTCAGGCTACTATAAAAATATAAGTATTTTGGCGCGCTTGGGAAAAGGAAAACAGATCAGAGACTATTTAAGATGTCAACATCTTTAAATTGCAATTGATGGATCTAAAGTTATTTCTTTCAACTTTGATTGACATTCAAATTACATTAGTCAAACTAGTGACAAAACTCATCATGATGTAAAGGGAATATATAATATAAAACCTTTTTTTTAACAAACAGAAAGCTGTACAGCGCCATCTAGTTTCATATTACTGAATCACTTCAAAAAGTGTCGTGACAACTTTTCGTAAGAATTTTTTCCGTCTAGCCCCCTTTCACAACGCGCGATAAGGAACTTCGTTCCAAAATGAAGTTACGACATTTCATCATTGACAGGAATTAATGCTTGGATCAAGACAGATTTTCACTCTAAAGCAATATCCTATAATATCTAACCGTGTGGCCTACGAGTATCAACCACTGTTAATGAAGTTCATTTATCGTGATAATTAACCGTCCACTTCGTTAAGGATTTTTTTTACGATTATGAATATGAATATATTCTTAATATTTTCAACGTACAGAGCAGTTACCTGTTCGTTGGATTCTTTCATGTAATTAGTAACTCAAAACTGGTTACCTTATTGCTTATATTTAAGGACTCATTCCCTCTTGCATGAATCGTTGTATTTTCGGATTTTGATTCAAAAATTTAAATTATTCTTGTTTTTCAGTGGCACTTAATTCTTAGAACCGTATGCGCACACTCGCAAATTATAATATAAATTATACCGATAACGTCATAAATAGATCCAAATCCGGAATTATTACGTACGATATTATATTACCGTCCCTACGTACAATACCGTAAGTGGTAGATACGTGATTTGCACTTTTTGTTATGATAACCTTCAGGTCACCCTAAGCCAGTGTTCCGCAAACTTTTTGTGTTCAAGGTACACTTAAGAAATCGGGTTTCAGAGGTACATCTTGAATTAAAATTCAAATTATTGTTTATTCTTAAACTCACACTTAAATTTAAAGCACAAAAGGTATTTATTTTATGCGAAACATAAGCGTTACGTTCCATTCCATCGTTTAGTTTAATAAAAATAAGTAATATTGGCAAACTGAAGTTTAAATCCATACACGGTATTTTCTATAACTACAAAATTAAGTAAAATTTCCGTGGTAAAACAACAGCAGTGGTAATTCAGTAATTTTACGTTGGACTATTCATCGTATCCCCGCGGCGCCTCTCCCGCAACTGTCACTTGCGGGACTTACGCGCACTGTCCACTGGTGTAGGAGACGGTCATGTTTTCGTTTTGCTGCGCGAATGTCAATTAATTATAGATAAAAAATGCCTCAAAGGGAAAGTTCATTAATATCATTATTATTTCTCTGTGGGGGCCGTCAGGTGGATCGTCAGCTCGTTTGCCGGCTATTTTTTCAATAAAAAAACACATCATCAACGACGGCTTTTTGGACTTTGGTTGCTCTAAAATTAGGTATCTATTTTATGCAGAATGATGCAGAATTCGAGAACGCATCCGTTGGTTTTAATTTTTAATGCTATAATTATTATAATAGTGGGTACATAATTTTTCAATAGCGACGGAAACCCAAAACAGTTTTTAATGTATAATACAAATATTTAAGCAACATTTTACTTACAATGTATGAAGATAATTGGTTTACATTGTATTTATTGTTCTCTAAGAATGCTAACTATTACACTTAATTACAGCTCGAGGTACATTAAGATATAAATAACTGGAAAATGTCGACCACACAGGCTCTTGTACACTTATGGCCATATACGTCAATCTAAAGGATACGCAGCGGTCCTTAATTCAAATCTAAAACAGTATGACAAGAATTACTTGGAATAAAGCCCTTGCTTGACTTTTAAGCGATGTTCATGCGAACACAGTAATGGCAAGAATTCCGAGTTATAAAGTGAATGAGTAGTATTGAGATTAGTGTGTTTTTTTTTTTTTTTTTTTTTTTTTTTTCGGGGTTCCCCCCCGAAAAAAAAAAAAAAAGGGTTAGGTTAGGTATAGGTTAGGCATAGGTTTGTTTCCACTAAGTAAAATACCTTGGTTATAATCAGCACGATGTAGTAATAACGAAAAACAAAATTATTAATTATAAAAATAACACAAACTTTATAAAAAAATTAAACAGCAGCTTACTGAACCGTTTTGTAAAAACTAAACCAAGTTTTATTTCTACTTTGACCCATCCCTAACTTCCTCTTTTACTTAAGAACTTTGTATTAATATAATTATAATATATTATAATATTTTGACGACACATCTGGCGTAATGGTCGCCATGCCCGATGGTTGTGCCAATGGCAGGACCATTCGTTCGATTCCCAGCGAGGCGTAAAAAATGATGAGTTTGAATTTCTGTTATCGGTCTTATTAGTGAGTTGGGTTGTTGTCTTTGTGCGTTGTATTTGTATTTTGTCCATGTCACCCACGACACAGAGAATCGTAGGTCTATGAGGGTGTAGCATGTTTTTCCCTTCCTACTTATGAAAATTTTCGACCAGTCTTATAATCTTTCAACCAGTGTTATGCTGCAGTGCCTAGCGCTCATGGTTCAAACGTTCCACTATCTAGAACTCTAGAAGCTGGTAAACAAAGGGCAGTAAATCTGAATGTAATTATAATTAAAACAACACGGGATGAGTAGGCCAGCAATTGTGCCGGCGCCGCTCAGTTGATGTCACTGCGACGGTAATTATGCCACCGGCCGCCCGGATTAATTGTTAGGATCGACGGACATTGGGGGAAAAAACGCTCCGGTAACCAGTGATACTATAATATCTCCGAATAAATCCGGAGATCTACGGAATTTAGGTCTCATCTACGGATCTATGGATTGTAAATACTTAATCTACGGATTTTTTAAAAAATACGCTACGCAAAAATATACAATCAAAACAAAATATCGCTAAAGCCACTGGCCCTGATGGCACGTCGATAGTGACGCGAATTTATAGATATTATTGGACACACCTACCTGCGAAACGAAGGGTCCCGGGTTCCATTCCCGGCCGGGGCAGATTTTTATGTGACAGATAAATATTTGTACTCGGGTCATGACTCATGGGTGTAATTGTAATGTAATGTGTTGTCCACGCACCCACGACACAAGTAATAATTGAGAGGTGTCAAGGGACTCCCGGATGGAACGAAGTTACGCTAGCGTGATTCAGAAAGTTGTACAGCGCCATCTCTGTAAAACTCTCTGAATCACTTCAAAAAGTATCGTGGCAAATTTTCGTAAGAAAATTTTCCGTCTAGCCCCCTTTCATAACGCGCGATAAGGAACTTCGTTCCAATAACCTACTGCGGAGGTATGAGTGTTAGCGTTTATAGATCTCCGGACTTTTGTACAGAATCTAATGTTGGCCCCACATTACTACTGCTTACCCTTTTCTTCTTATTATTTTAAAAGAGCTGCACTAAACGTCAAGTCACTAGTTTTTAAACAAAAGGTATAGCGTGACTTGTATAAAGTCAATCAGCGTTTTCACGGCCAGTGTACGTTAATCCGGGGATTCTTTGAAGAGAATTGAACTAATCCATTATAATGTTGACGACCCCGTATAAATTGCATCGCACCAAACGATCGTAGTTACTCACACCAAAACGTTTACCGTCACCGAATTTAAAACATCTCATTTGGAACCTTATTACCATTCTGATAAGGAACCGCGTAATTTATCGAACCTCTTTTGATTTCAGTCACTATAAAAGGCAACAAGGTACAGACGACGTTTTTTTGATACCGAAATTAATTTAATTTGTTGAATAAAATGAGCTGTTAAATAATGTTTATCGTTGTATTTAAATGAGTCTTTGTTTATGAAACTGAAACTCTTTGTTGCAAATTAATGACATGTGAATTGTTATGAGATTATTAAAGATATTTAAACATCAGTTATTTATATAAAGGTTTATTCCATGCTAACTATGTTGGTACCTATTTATGAAGACACTAAAGGCATAAAGAGCTCTATGAATCCGTAATTTATTTCAGCTTCTTCTAGTCTATGCTTATTATAAAATGTCAATGGCATTTGTCAGGTACCTTGAAGATTATTAGGTTATAAATATATTTTGGTTGGTACCTAAGGCTTACCACTTAAGGAGACCTATTTAAAAAAAACCCGGCAAGTGCGTGTTAGGCTACGCGCAATGTAGGGTTTCGAAGTAGTAAGTTTATCGACTATTACTCATTAACTACTTATGCTAGCATAGCCGTAATAGTTTTCTTTGTCAATTCATCATATAACCTATTTTTGAGAATTTTTTTACTTGTCCAAATCCAACCGTTTAGCCAGCAGACGCAGTATCTCGCAAACGGACCCCTTATTCTAGAAATGGTCTTAGAAGACCATCGATCTATATTACATAATATTAAATGACGCTGAGTGCAGTAGTTATTAAATAATGAAATGCAAAGTGACTCTCCAAAGGTATACTTAAATTTACTCTTAAATTAAATATAAAATTCTATAAATTAGAGTTTGATACATAGGAACAGCCGCTTTTTAATTTGATAAAAGGCAAAGCTTTTAATAAAACGCGACTCTTTCGCAATTGACTGCGCAAAGACAGTTTACTCTTAAAAGTTTAATAATACGGGCCCTTAGGGTCAATTCGGCCCGTATAATAAAAGTTGACCCTGTCGCTTTCGACCAATCAGCGTAATGGCGATCGTCACTTGACCCCATCCAATCAAGTTTGTTGGTAAGTGGACTAGCTGGTTGTAACCTGAGACGGTGTATCATAATCCGGCCTGAGGAGGCCTTATTGGCCGGCATCCCTGTACAAGTACCGCTTGGATGATTCAATTGCTGGATGGTTGGCCGACATTTTTAAGAAAATTTAGTTTAGTTACTCGCAGTATTTTTTTGCTAATATTGATTAACGGAATATTATTGTGAATTTTAAACTCGTGTCTAAAATTATTACAGTCAATGCTCTCTCATATTACCTATTTGATAATTATCTTCAACAGTTTCATAATATGTATGCTAGGATTGCCTATGATTTGCTAAAACAATAGCGTTATTCGCTACAAATTTGAAATTACAAATTTTATTTTTTAACCTTTCATTTTGGTTTCCAAACTGTACTGAACTGTTTCTGCTATATTAAATACATTTGGAAACTAATTATTAAGTACTTGCTACAGAAATCATGAACATCAACTGTTTGTTTTTGTTTTATATTTATAGATTATGGTACTTAAATATCAGTCTAAAATTCATTACCGCGTGACCCTTGTAGTTACAAAAAAACAACATTGTTACCAAAGTTCAACAGCGTTCAACTTTCGCATCTACTGGTTATGCCATAAGGTTTAAAATGCAGTTATTTCTTACTATGGCCGTTGATTCGTAGATTACTACAATTACAGGAAGTGCACGGGTGTTAATAAAGACCGTGGCACACGTACAACCATGTTCTTAGTGGAATGTATTTATTACAGATTCATTATAACTCGTCCTCGCTTTTGAAAAAATGTTTTTACGTCACAAATAGTGACTTCACCCAAAATTATTGTTACTTTCTTGTTTTGATCAGGCGGTTTATAAATTTTGTTATGGGTCCCGTAATTAAAACGGAACCTTATCCGTTAGTCCGACTACAGTTTGGCTTGGATACCTTTAGTACTACTAAGAAAGCTATAATTTGGCAGATTTAAAATTCCGAAAAAGTGTGAAATAGAAAAGAAATGAAAGAAAATAAGCCTTTCTTTTTCCTCTCTCTACATAAAGTGTGATTTTTTTTCGACGAATCGTTTGGCGTTTGTATCGAGCAAAAGGGTTACAATATTATATATTAACAGCAGAGGATAATGACAATATTATACATGACAACAATATCACAAGCAATATAATAATATTGTTAATAGACATTGTGCGGACGCACTAAACGTTGAACTCAATTGAGATTGATTAAAAACGCTATTTTTAATGCGAACAAATTAATCACTCTATTTTCAGAATGAAGAACAATTGCTACACCAGTTTTGAGCTGCAATTCGTGTCCCATTACGTATTTTATGTTGAAATGAAAATGAAAGCTGTATTGTATTGTATACAGTTCATAATTTGTAGTTTTGTACTCGGTAGGATCTTAATTTTTATCTGTGTGTATTAATTTGGACGATAAGACTGATAAGTTACTTTAAGTAAGTATAATAAAATTGTTTAACTTAAGGCGGGTTGACACCAGTTATAATACTTAGTCATATTTGCCACGCACATGCAAACTGTAGAATGAAGCCTAGAATGACCACCCTTCTGCGGTATTCCCAGAGTGCTATGACATGGAGTACTTCAAACAAAGGTATAAAAAGTTTCTTTTTCTATTATTGTATAAAAAGTTTATTCGTTAAGGCCCGCGTTGCATGGGCGATTCTTCTGGTATTGCTCATGTCCATCGTGTCTCAAGACAGAGACTACTTACTTAGCCAGTAAGCAAGAAGCTCAGGTGACCCAGATCTGGTTAAAGCTAATCTGTGTGTCTGTCTGTGTGTGTGTGTGTGTGTGTGTGTGTGTGTGTGTGTGTGTGTGTGTGTGTGTGTGTGTGTGTGTGTGTGGTGTGTGACACGACGACTGTTGGTATCATGGTGACGAAGACGTTATATTTACCGTCGCGCTTAATTCTCCTCAAGTTACATAACAACTCATCACGTCCGTGTAGTTTCCAGACCATAAATCTGATAGACAAGGAGTATTGCAAGAAGAAAGCAGTACTATGAAGACCATCTTTCTTCCCTATAAGTAGGCCGTCTTACCAACGATGGCAATGCCCCCTTAGCCAGTTAATTCCGTGGCTATATCTGCTATAACCCTTGTCCGTTTGCGATGTATTTGACGCTATTATTAACCTTAGTGTTGCAACATTGTTGCAAATTAACCGTGGGGATTAATAACAGAATGGCAGGAAGATGAAAAGCTCATATCACGGTTGCTTATTACGTTGGTATTGGCTTTGATTAAGTGGCCACGCACATGCGAAGACGTCTGCGATTGTCGTGTTTTAGTCGCAGTCGCTCGTTCGTGTTATTTGCCATTTGTTTCAGTATAATTATATCTATCACTATCTATACAAAATGAAGTGGGTGTAATTTCGGTGAAATCAGACTGTTTTTTCCGATTGGATAGTTGCTAGAGGGACGAGCTTGGAAAGTTTAGTTAGCCGAGAAGACAATTTTCGGTGACTGAAAAGTTGATGATAAGTGGAGATGTAGTCCAAAGTAACAAACCCGCACGTAGTAGTAAGCTATTTCGCGTAGGTATACATAATTATTATAGCTACAAGATATTGAAATTATAAAGTACTTAGTAGGTATCTTATGATAGATTTTAGATCTAATAAATTGGTAAAAATAGATCAATTCTTCATAATTTTCTTTCATAACCTACATTTTGCAAATATTATTTTTTCTTTGTGTGACTGTCCTATCCGTCACAAGTTTCACACCTATTTTTCAGAAACATTGACAGTATCAGTCTGTTCGTATTTGTAATCGTATGATGGGGTTAAAAGCGTATGATTTCTATCTGAATGCTTTTGGCGTAGAGACGTAGATGTGTCATGGGTGATATTCACAGTGTTGATCCAAAATCATCGGACGTTTTAAACGCGTGCCTAATGTACATACCTACATACATCGCATTCGCGTATTTTTAGTGCCATACCTACACCTTGCTGCCATGCCTGTCATATTAGGTTCAAGTCGTTTAAATAATTAGGTAGGTATTTGTATTCTCGAAGGCTGGACTTTTTTGGATATTGAACTTCTTGGGAATTACACTTTTGAAATCGTTAAATTGGACATTAAGATTATTGGAAATTCTAATCGATATATTTTCGTATGGTACTACTACTTACCTATATGATTTTTAGAGGACAATATGTTCACTCTATGATTAAGATGGGATTGGACTCTATGATTGAGATTGGAACAAAAAACCCTGTCGCACTCTATCTACCTATATGTATATTATTACCTAAACCTTAACGGTAGGTACTAAGTCATGACTTCACATAGATCAGAAAATTGTGATATCATCAATTATAACGAGCCGTCTGAAAACGCTTCGCTTGGTTTCTTCTTAATAATAAGCTCGGAATAAACGAATATTATAATAAACTTATTGTTCATGAAACAATTGCTTTCTCTAAATTGAAACCATGTTACAACAGAAGTTTTCACACCGCATAATCAACTCGCATTATTTCGGACAATACTCACAACTCCTATTGGAAGTTAGCTTCACAAAATTCTCTGAAGGAATGCTTAGCGTCCGGGTTATTTAACTAACTTAGTTTGCGGTTACGAAAGCTAACAATAACTTTTATTTTATTTAGCATAAAGACCATTTTTGCGTTATCCCGAAAGTAAGAGATAGTTAATTCAATGTAGCGATTAAATTAGCTGTAGTAAAGGTGTGTCCACATTTATCATGTCGCACAAAACAAATTGTTGTGGCGTTTGCATTTTGAAGCCAACAAGGCTTCTAATGGCGCAGAAAATGCGTTTGTCTGGTCGCTGGCTGTACGTTGTAAAGGAACTAATTTGCAGATTCCAGAGAAATTAAATATATCTATTTGCAACTTTCTACATGTTTAAATTTAAAATAATTTATAAATATCCATATGCATACTTTTAATATTACTTAATTATTATTAAAGTGAAGAAAAGGCCGAATAAACTTTTCAGCATAATTATGTTTCTCCGTCTCTTAACTACGGTTTAAATTATCACCAAAATATTTTGATGTTTTACGGATTTTATATCATTTGATTTGGTTATCTAAAATGACCCGAAGTAACTCTAACTTCTGTATAATTCTAACTATTTATAAATGTGTTTTAAGTACTAAAAGTACAAGAACTTGCAATTATAATGCTTAGTAATTGTTGGCATCGCAGTGTCAAGTCGCAATCATGTGTAATTTTTAATTATAATTATTACAGTACTTTACTATGGGAGTCGTTGTTAGCAGATAAAGGCATAAAGGCCATAAAACTTGGGTGTCATTACCACATGTGTTGTTGAATGTACTGTGTGACGTCCTTCTCAAAGTGGGCGATAATACTTCTTGGCCAACTCTAAGGATATTCAGAATTGACGACGGGGGCTTTAGTTAGACTTTAGCTTGAGACTTTAGCTTTATTTTATGGAAATAGCCAACAAACGAGCTGTTGATCCACCTAATAGTAAGTGGATATCGTTGCCCATGGACATTGGAAATACTACAAATTATGCTTTGCTGTCCAAGAAAAAGAGAAAAAAAATAAAGAACAGGCCCTCAAGTACACAGCTAGAACATGACGAATCGTTTGGCGCCTAGAGAGAGAGAAAAACATTATTAAAAGTAGTAGGACTATTCCAAACTTTCTTGATCCAATTCTGTTCTTGAATACTCCTTGACTATTCAAGCTGGGGTAAGTTCCTATTATTGAACTATTCGAGTTCAACCTTGTTTACATATGTGACCATACTGACCATTTCATAGAACTGTGGCCTATGAGGTCAGAAACAGTTATACACGGGTGCACAATAGTTGATAGAATAACATAAGTACTAATGATCTAATGCCACTTGATATACTTTTTTTTAGTATAACGATCAAATGATATGACGATTAATTGATATAATTTCATATTTCCTATTTTTACATGGTCTGATGGACAGTTTATATATATAATGCACATTTGAACTAACATACATTTAGTATAAGATCTTATGAAGTATTATAATATTCAACGTATTGTTTAATATAATTTAGAAATTTAATTTTTTTCTATTTTTGCAAAATTCCAAATATCTAATTGTCGTTTGGCCGAATGGTCTGCCTTTCTAGGGTACGTAACTTTTAAAATAATTCTAATGTTTGATCAAATGAACTACATAGTTAGTTTGAATGAAAATTAGGTCATTAAAAGAGCATTATATTATATACAAATTATACGAAGTGAACGTTATACTAAGTAGCAAATGTGTGAAATATAACATTACATGAAATAAACGTCAGATCATATGAAATTGGGTTATTTGTTTTTATAGCATATGAAAATTAATAAAAAGGTTATTTCAAGTTATATTATACTATTATGTTACTAACTATTACACACCTGTTATATACATATACATTGCAACAACCACTTAACTCCAAAATTACCAGTTAATAACATTGAAGTATTATTACTAGCGTATAGAACCGACACCGCGAACACCATGTATGTCCCAATGCATTGGCGCCACGTGGCTTCTACCTTCAATGGATTCGTTCAATTTTGAAAGGAGAACGGGGGCTCAATTTTGAAAACGAACCTCCCGGGCGGGGCACACATTTTGTTCGAGATGTCTGTTCTATGACATACTTCAATGGTTAATAATAGGAATGACAGTTCATGAACACTCTTCAAAGGTAAACAAAGCTCCGAGAAACAGCATACAATTTGCAACAATGTTGTACCAATCACGTTTACAACAAGTTGTATTAAAGATTCATTATCTTTTTCATTCTTCACACGTAAACACATAAAATTACCCTACATTTACGTCAATTTAAAGTACATTAATCGAGTTACTATAAAACAAAAAAGGCATTAAATCGTGATAATTGTGAGCAGTTTTGGTAAATTAATCTTTCTAAATTTCATATTTTATTTACCGTTTTTATTTCAGAATGATTTTTTCCATCGATGTCTAGAATAACTTATTTGGTTCTTGAAATTAGATTCTTAACAAAATCCACAGGAAACCCCCTGACAGAACTGCTCATATAAATATAACGTTGTTTGATGTTCAAAAAATAAAATTTAGCATTGGCTGGTGCTTTCTGAACAAAGTTTAACCAAATCAAAAAAAAAAAATCAGCGTCCTACGCGTAATGAACTAAAAATACATCAGTCAAAGGTCGAAATTGTAGGTTATATTTATTATTTATTATATTTCGGGGTTAGTTAAACCTAGGATAAACCAATCATCGACTATAACTGTTAGCTTTAAGCTACTTACATAGTTAATTGCTAACCTAGCCGTTAGTATCACTTTAAAATTGTCTTTATGTACCAGTTACCACCATCGTGAATTTTTTACCTACTGCGAAGGTATACCGAATTGAAGCAAGCAATTTACTACTGCCATATACATGTCAGTTCCGGTTGGGATTTGAACCAGGGATTCGCATTGCTGGCAAATCATGTATTATCTCTGTATTATCTATGGCAGTGTTTCCCAACCTTTTTTAGGCCGTGCCCCACCTTAACATTTCTAAAATTTTTTTGCCCCCCATACACCATTTTGTCACCGATATCTAGCATTGCATTTAAATAACCCAAAGCGAAAGGGTTAAAGTCGTGTCGAGTCCATTTTTACATTGCCCCCCTTAACTATCAAATTGCCCCCCTGTGGGGCGTGGGCCCCACGTTGGGAAACACTGATCTATGGTCTCTACCAAGTTGATTATCTGTTTGTACGGTTAAACTCACAGGATAAAGTCTTCATTATCTAAGCCGGTGGCACTGCGAGTAATATATGGCTATTGTCATCGGTGGCTTAAACTAATGCACCGTGGAATGGATGATTGTATAGTGTAGACTGAATACGGTACCTGATGCACGGGTAAATATTGGATGATGTTGTATCGTAACTTTTGGCTGCTACCATTTAATTAAGTTTTAAATAAGTGCAAAGTGACTTTTTTATTTTTATGTACATTTATTTTTATGACATTAGTAACACCGGGGGCGTCACCTATGCGTTGCCAGTCTCCAAGAAAACAATAGACCCGCTTCTTGAAGGACCCCATGTCATAGCTTGGAGGGAACACCGATGCAGGAAGTTCGTTCCACAGTTCACAAGTGCTGAGTAGAAAAATACGCGAGAACCGAACTGTGGACGAACGCCAGGTGTCCAGGTGGTGTTGATGGAACCTGGAACACCGTGATGCGTGGTGACGAAAATTAACCGCAGGTATTAAACCAAACAGTTCTTCAGAACATTCCCCATTTTAAATGACTTTTAAATAAAATAAAAATAAAGGACAACATACCTACTTCCAATGATTTCATATTTTGAAAAAAAAATTGTTAACAATAACGAATTATGAGTAAAATGTTCATGGATATTTGGTATAAAACTATTTGGTAATTTTTTGAGAATGTATAATTTCGGCAAACATCATGACGTATACATATTAGTAGGCTCAGAATTCCTTTCGGTATCGGCGTGCAGAATTGTTTGATTTTATTTCGTGAATGTGCAAAGTTTTGCATGTTGCCAATGATATTTTTAAAGTATTTCCTGCTTAGCAACCTACCACAAAATCAATAAAGGTATCGCAGATCTTAATAATAATCATCAGCCATTTCATCTAATCTTTATCAAATTAATGAACACCTGAAGCTTTAAGTATCAGCTGCGAATATTTTTTTCTCCAATTCGCAAGCAACTGCGATGACGAGTATTTGCTTAATTAAATACATTCGTTAGCTTAACGTTAATTAAATCGAATTATTATGCGAGGCGACATTACTTAATTTAATTAGAATTAGAATTTTAAGAATTTTAGATTAAGACTAATTAACTACATTTAGTTTAGTTTAAGGCTCCGTGCCGAGATATCAACAATTTCGGTCAATTTTAATCACTGTTTGTGTGAACAGGATAAAGAGATTAAGCTTTGTTTTTTGCAACTATAAGAGTCTAATTCTTGTTCTTGCTGATAGCGCAGACGAATTTAACATATTATTTATAATAATGGCAAATCATCACTATTTAAAATCCTTCTTTTCCGAAAAGTAACGAGCAAGTGATTTTTGTCTTCGTTTTACAACGAAAATACAAAATATTCCAAACATTAAAAAATATAAATAACATAAGTATACGGTCTATTATTAAGTAGCCTAGCCAGTTTTTTAAATTCCTATCCAAATATGGCAGAAAAAAATTTTGAAATAACGTAATTTCGTTCGAAGTAAGTATTTTTTTCTATTAATTAGAAACACTTTAAGGAAATTCTAAAAAATACACATTAATCTTCAGTTAATCCTTAAATAGAATCAAAATTTTATTTTATGAAAAAATAATGATTTCGTTTGTTAATAATAGTTGTAAACTGAACTATATTATGGACCGCATTAAATATATTAAACCAGTACCGCCGAGGCTATCTCAGCGTGAGGACGTATCGCTGTGTACGACGTAACGCTCACGTGTTTTACGTAAAAATATACACAAATTGTACGCCGACTACCACATTTTGATCCAATTATTAAATTAATTATTTTTTATTTTAATAACACCACGAATCATCATGTTTCTATGAATTACAAAAGTGGCTGTGGGGGTGGGGTAGTTATAGTAGTATGGTAGTTATAGTAGTTCATATAGTTAAGAAGGAGATGAATATACTGAATTCAGCGAACATACCCGAGTGGGGTATCAAATGAAAGGGTTTGATTTGTGTAGTACTAAATTGGCTGTCTTTAGTTACGAGGAAGGGGGTGAATTTAATTAATCATCAAAGGACCATCCCATATATAAATTACGTCACACTAATTTCATGACTTTTTGATCCGTCCCTCATCGTTGTGTGACGTCACATATTATAAATTTTACTCCTAGAAATTATTAAGTTCCATTTTTGTTTTTCAACTTAGTAATTCACTTAGTAGTACTTCAAGTGTTTCAACTTACATTTTTGAAGTGAAAACTTCTTTAGTACAGGGGTGATTTGAAATTCGATGAAACGAAACTGTCCAGTAAAAAGAGACGGACACATAAATTCTAAAGCGAGATAGGAAGCATTGTACAGGGGAGGGGAGGGGAGGGGAAGGGGGTTGAGTTGAGTTAAGTTGAGTTGAGTTGGCTTCGCTGTGGCAAGGTTGCGACGTCGTTAGACGCCGCAGAGTCCCTGGAGTAGCAACTAAGGGGGCTCCTGAATGCCTGTCTCGAGCAGGGAAATTTTCCTAAGGCGTGGAAAACAGGACGATAATTGGTCGTGCAAATCCAGCAAACAATAACATTATCGACGTACGTCAAGCCTATTCATGGTACATTTGCATCGTGCATTGTGCATGGCCTTGGCGGGACGTACAGCAAGATGGGCGGTGTATAAAAGGTTTAAGCTCTGAGTCTGAATCAATACATATATGTGATATAGTATACGAATAAAACGTAAAATAATTATCTAACTTTGCATCACTATGATCATTACTAAAACCTACAATTATCATGTTCCCGAAATTTTATATTCGTCTCATTATCCTGAAAACAAAATTTTTAAATGTTTCACTTCAAACACGTGTGAATTGCACACATTTAATTTTTTTTTCAATAAAATCAACAAATTAAACCTTATGGTCATATAGATAGTGTTGGAAATATTTTTAAGTAAGTATTTCGTTATTAGGTACTTCAAATTTCGTGTTTTAATACTAACCATTATACATATTATTAGATTTTGAAATATGACGTCACGAAATAGTAGCACCCCTCCCACCTCTTGTCACACTACATCGACCTCCCCCCCTTCCTCCTAACGTGTGACGTAATTAATGGATGGCCCCCAATGGTAAAACACGATTTGTACGTATGTTTCATTTTGAAACAAGAAAATATGTCCTGCCTAAATCTAAGTTTAAAACCCGTAAAATAAAACTTAAATTAAAAATTTAAAAAACCCCCACTCAAAATAAAACAAAAATGTCTGAATATGTAAAAAGTAAAAAGTCATAAAATAAATTTTTAAAAAGTCATAAATAACATGAATATTACAAATGTACTAGCTGACCCGGCAAACCCTGTACTGCCTAACAACTCACCCCTCTCGAGGTCTCCCTCGAGCCCCATCTCCCTCCTCTTTCCTCTCTCCCTCTCCCTCGACTGTCAGTTATAAAATAAAAAAGTTAGATATGTCGCTGATATTACATTAGAAAGATAATATAGTCGTTAAGTTTTCAAAGAAATCGGACCTCCTACTACAGCTATGAAACAGACAAATTTCTGAACGCACCTATAAATATCTGACAACCAAATGACTATTTGACAAAAGATATCAAATGTTTCACAGCTAGGAACAATTTGTTTGTTTTTAGTTTTTTTTATTACTTATAATTTATATTTCTCACGGTTTACACCTTTCCTGAAGTTTCACAAATATTTCAAGATCAAAGCCAAATCGGTCCAGCCATTCTCGAGTTTAAGCGAGACAAACGAACAACTATTGATTTTTATATATAGATTATATTTAATTTTTCTAAATAAAATTTTGTCGTGTTGGGGGACGGCTCCATATTAAACTCCATCCATCCATCCATCAGCCTTGGTAGGTCCACTGCTGGACATGGACCTCCCCTAACTTGCACCACTCTGACCGGTCCTGAGCCTTCTGAATCCAACGGATGCCCGCTGTCTTCTTCAGGTCGTCGGTCCATCTTGTCGGGGGGCGTCCTGTACTCCGTTTTGCGAAACGCGGGCGCCATTCGAGGACCTTTCTTCCCCAACGGTTATCGGTCCTTCGCACTATGTGGCCAGCCCATTGCCACTTCAGCCGGCTAATTCTTTGAGCTATGTCGGTTACCCTTGTTCGTCTACGGATCTCCTCGTTTCTGATGCGATCACGTAGAGAAATACCGAGCATAGCCCTCTCCATAGCCCGCTGTGCTACTCTGAGCTTGTGGATTAGGCCAATAGTGAAGCACCACGTCTCGGATCCGTATGTCATCGCTGGCAACACACACTACTCGAACACCTTCGACTTCAGGCACTGAAATAGTGTTTTGGACGACAAGATATGACGCAATTTCCCGAACGCAGTCCATCCGAGTTGGATTCTACGAGTGACTTCTTTCTTGAAGTTGGACTTACCCATTTGGATCAATTGTCCCAGGTAATTGTCAGGTGTCCCAGGTTGTCCAGGTATTCGTCTACAACTTCGAGAGCAGCGCCGTTAACAACAACTGGTATGGGTGTGACATGGACATTTGACATGTTTTTCGTCTTGGTCTTGTTCATTTTAAGACCCACCCGTTGTGAGGCGCTGTTAAAGTTTCCGAGCATTATACCAAGTTCTTCCAGGGAACCCAGCAGGATAACTATATCATCGGCATATCGTAGGTGTATGATGTATTTACCTACTAACAAAAAATAACCGACTTCAAAGTAACTCAAAAACCACTTGTCAGATCCCGTTCAAATTTAAGTGAGACCACATGGCAAGGACCTGTTTTCGATTAAAAAAAGAATCATCGAAATCGGTTGGCGTGATATTGAGTGATATCATTACTTTTGTAAAGAAAACTAGGCAATGCCGCGCGCCGCCGACGACACACCGTTGGCCGGTTGTTTACGCATATTACAAGTTTTTTTATGGGGACAACAGTTATTTATCAACTTTTCTATTTTTTTTATTTTTTCCTATGCTTACACACAATTACCGAGCTGGAGTCCAAATTGCATCCTTCTAGGTCATCTGGAAGTAGCTTAGATTTAGGTACTATATGTCAGTCAGTCAATCAGAGCTAAAATTTACGACATTTTGACCTTCATATCGTATAAAGATAGACCGTTTGAGCTAGCTTCATGAAATTTGGGCTTCTATAATTATATCCTTATGGATATAATTAAACACACGTAGTTTTATGAGTTTACGTTAAAGAGGTTTTGAGTTATAGAAGGGTCGGTCAAAAGTGGCACCAAGTGGTTCGTGTAATGTTATATATATTACACTTGGCGCTGGCTAGCCAGTTCCTTTGCTTGCACTTGGCTTGATACGCTGCCGCGTGTCTAGATTTACTTTATGATTTTTTTACTTTTTACCTATTCAGACTTTTTTGTTGTTTTTTTGAGTCCGGGTTTTTTAAATTTTTAATTTAAGTTTATATAATACGCCAATTTAATAGGTTATGAATATGACAACATATTTAGTCCCACAGCTCGGCAAAGATTTTTTATGGCCCAAAATTTAAAATTTTGCATTTTAAAAAACATTTTTTATGAAATCAAGACTCGTTTGATTTTCGGGTGGGTACCAATGAAACATGTTAAATTTGTCTGTACACTCTAAGTTTATCGCAAACATAAATGACATCTCTGATGCAAAACACTGAATAACCTAAATATGTACCTAGTGTGTGTTTATCTAAAACTTTTTCCTTTTGATTGTAATAAATATACTAAACTAATATACAAAAACATTCCACACTTTTATTTCTAAACTATTCATACTATGCATCCTAAAATTATTATCAACTAAAGGATCAAAATTGTTTAAGCACGAACTTCAGCCAGGTGTGCGTGAACGATGCACACAGACATAGCTTCGCAATGAATATGACATAACTCTGTCAAATAAATTTTCGGCACGGCCTCGCGAAATATTTATGGGTTTATTAATTCAAGAATTTCTTGGCTAAGGGCAAGGACTCACGATAAAAAATGTAACTAAACTAAACTTTATTTTTTCATTGATGTTTTGCCAGGGTTCCAGAATTACCAAAAATCTAAAGTTCTGTTTCATTTCTGAGTCAATATTTTCGTTTCTGACTGCAACACTTAAAATTTTAGTGTTAGAAAATTAAAACAATGCATCATGCATCAATCATGCATCTATCATAGGTATATTTAGTAATATATATGGCTAATATTTTATTGGCGCTTAATATCATGCACTTAGTAATAGATAAAAAAAGATATTATTCGTTTCACAAGTAGAGTAATATATCCCTACGGTGCAAGTTCGTCTCCTGACAAGAAGATAATTGATAGATAAACCATGCGGAACGTTCAATGTGTGGTTACTGGCCACTAAATATTAATAGCGGATTATGTAATTCTGTTTTTCTACTCTTTGGGAGTCATTTAAGCGGATAATAATTTCTTACATAATATTAAGTCATTTTTCTAGCGAGTGGGTGGTAACGCATTTTCGACTTTAAGATATTTTATAGAAGGTTTATTCAAGTCACTGATCTCACGGTAATACTATTTTGAGTCTATTTTCAACTTTGAGAATTTGTTTATAAGGATTACTTGTTATTCCATACAAGGGTTGACGTAAATCTTTTTATTTCAAGTACGGTCAGCAAATTTCGTGGAGACTTCTATCAATAGTAAATTTGTAAAGTATGTAAGGTTGTGTTACAACAAGAAAAAACCTTAATAAGTATCTTATTAACAACTTTTTATTAATTAAGTTTTGTGACATTGAAAAAACGTGATGAATACTTTTAACCGTATTGAGGCGACTTAAAATACTAATTCCAATCTCCCGCCGGATGGGTGTCGTAAAGGCGACAAAACCCAGCCTGCTGGTGATGGCCCTTCAGAATGATTATATTGGTAATATTGATTTTGATGATTCATTAATACCATTACTACCCCGATTATTTCTCCGTGGGGTCCACCAAGATAGCTATCTATCTATATCTGTGGCTATCACCCTCATGAGTTAGCCGCAACATGACACAATATTTTCGACGTGTGAAAAATGTTTTATTTATTACAAGAAATAACTTATTTGAGTTTGAATTTTAATCATAGTCATGTTATAACTGAATTTCAATAAGCGTCTAAATTTTTTTTTTTTTTTTTTTTTTATGCTTAGAGCAGGCAAACGAGCAGACGGGTCACCTGATGGTAAGTGATCACCGCCGCCCATGGACATTAGCAACACCAGGGGCGTCACCAACGCGTTGCCGGCCACGAAAATGACGATAGACCCGCTTCTTGAAGGACCCCATGTCATAGCTTAGAGGGAACACCGATGCAGGTAGTTTGTTCCACAGTTTACACGTGCGAGGCAAAAAATGACGTGAGAACCGAACTGTGGACGAATGCCATGTATCCAGGTAGTGTTGGTGGAACCTGGTACGTGATGGGCGGTGACGAAAATTAACTGCAGGTATTAAGCCAAACAGTTCTTCAGAACATTCCCCATTATACAGACGGTAGAATACGCAGAGAGAGCCTACATCTCTCCTCAACTCAAGCGATTCTAATCCGTCCGTAAGCTTGGGATCGTCGACAAGACGAATAGCTCGCCGTTGAATTCGGTTGAACGGATCCACTTGGCCAGCTGGGGCTCCGGCCCAAAGGTGGGAGCAGTACTCCATGTGTGGTCGAATTTGCGCCTTATAGAGCATCAACCTGTGCTTAGGCGTGAAGTACTGCTTAGCTCTATTGAGCACTCCCAATTTCTTTGCGGCTAGTTTGGCCTTACTAACCAAGTGGTCCCGAAACTGAACTTCATTCGAAATGTCGACACCAAGGATCCCAATGCTTTTAGAGATGTTAAGAGGAATGTTCTGGAACTGTGGTGCTATGGCAAATGGGGCTTTTTTAGCGGTTAACGCGCAAACTTGTGTCTTCTCGGGGTTGAACTGGACTAAATTTAGTCTGCCCCATTCCGAGACCCGCTCCAGAGATGTCTCGACTTCAGACACAAGTTTTATCCTCTTCTCCTCAATCTGCACCCGAGAAAGATTTGCTCGGCCTGTATAACGGGCGTCACCGGTACTGTCATCAGCATAGCAATGGATATCCCCGATGTCCAGCATATCATTGATATGCATGATGAACAGTGTCGGTGAAAGTACAGAACCTTGTGGGACGCCAGCATTTATGGGCTTCGTATCCGAGCATGTTCCGTCAACGACGACCTTGATGCTCCGCTCCGATAAAAAACTGGCAATCCATTTGCACAATTTCTCGGGTACTCCGTAGGAAGGCAGCTTAGACAGTAATGCCTTATGCCATACCCTATCGAAGGCCTTTGCAACATCCAAACTTACAGCCAATGCTTCTCCCTTGCTCTCGATAGCGTCTGCCCAGCAATGAGTAAGGTATACTAAAAGATCACCAGCTGATCTGCCGTGGCGGAAACCGTATTGACGGTCACTAATCAGCTGGCGATCTTCTAGATACCGGAGCAGTTGGGTGTTTATTATACGCTCCATTAGTTTGGAGAGTAGAGAGGTTATGGCGATTGGTCTGTAATTGGATGGATTTGACCTGTCTCCTTTTTTGGGAATAGGGTGGACCAAAGCTACCTTCCACGAAGACGGCACGATGCCGGCAGAGTAGGAGAGTTGGAACAGACGCGTTAAAACCGGGGTCAACTCCGGAGCGCACGTTTTTAGCACAATAGCAGGTATACCATCTGGCCCATTCGACTTGTTGATGTCAAGGGAAAAAAGAGCTTGACGCACGGCATTCTGAGTGAAATGCACGTCAGGCATCAGCTCACCACACTGCGGGATGGTAGGCGGTGTTTTACCCCCGTCATCAACAGTCGAATTCGACGCAAAGAGTGTGCCCAGTATTTCGGCTAAATGCAGAAACTTCTAGTACATATATTTACTCTGAGAGTTTTATACCTACAAATAACTGTTTTTTGAAGATAACAGTGTCACACTTCATTTAACGAAACCAAGTTTCTTTGCCGACCGTACACACTGCAATTTATCTGTCAAACTGATGTGATGTATCGGCGAGTCCGCTCGTCTATTGTATGGGAGTAGCGCTATTACGCGAATTATCCAGTTTTTGTTAAGTTACTGCGATTTAGCTAAGTATAGATTGATTGACAGTACCTCTTTTACAGACCTTGTAGGATGAATTCTTTGGACCGGTGCTTAACCCTGCTATCACGGTATTTTACTACAAAAAATAGTAATAAAATTGAGTTGACACAAAAATAATTAAACTTCTGATTATAGTTATTAAGGTTTCTTAAGTACTATAATATTAAACACAACAATTTACAATTTTTGCCGTATTCCGGTGGCTTAGAATACCTACTAACCCCAATTTCATGTTTCAGGCAACGTAATGCATTTTTAATACATTTTACTTACTACAGAACAATCGGAAATCAGTCACATAATCATCGATACAGCTGCAAAAACATCGATTGTCATCTAAAAGAATGTCGTATGTATTTTGGCCCTAATCGCAGAGAAACGCAAGAAAACCACCAGTATGACAGGGGCCTATAGACTCGAGTGTCAGCACAGTTCTGCGAAATCGCGCAAATAAACAGTGGCCTTTTTGCCGTTTTTATTAGAATTTGTAGAATTGTAACTAATTAGCCAGTAACTGCATTATGAAATTCCAATATCCATGTTGAGTTGACAAAAAAGGTTGCAATTTTACAACTACTTCCCAGTAACAGCCTGATCTACTGTAATCCAGTACAAGAACTGAACTTAAGTAGTTAATTTTAAGAATTGACTATTATTATTTTACTTTTTGACCTTATAAAATGTTTAGTGTGTTTGCGTAAATATTGTTCTCGTTAATAAGAAGTACATACAAAGAAACAAGCTAACAAAAAATCTAAGAATATTTAGAGATCTATAACATTTAACAGCTGCGAAGTCTCGAGCACAGGCGCAGAGTAGCCAGCTTCTCAGTTTTCTATAGGGCACTATTTAGAGAGTGTGCGCAGAAATTATTTGAATTAATTCCCCCTTCCCAGTTCTTCCATCGAACGACACGATGGGCGGGTATCCACGCTTTCGTCATGAACATCCCGTCGGTAAAGAAGACGCGGTTTGCATCGTCATTCATTATGCGCACCGCGAAGGATTGGAATAGCTGGCCTGCGTCTGCGTTCCCGCCAACCTACGACTTGGATGTCTTCAAGAAAAGAGGCAATAGGTTTGTATTAAATTATTGCGCTCACCATCCTGGACTACATCTCCATTTACCATCAGGTGGGATTGTGTCAAGCATTAACTTGTTTTAAGTAAAAATAAATATTTTGGATGTCTTCGAGAAAAGAGTGAATAGGTTTCTATTAAGTTAGTGCGTTCACCATCATGGACCACATCTCCATTTACCATCAGGTGGGATTGTGGTCAAGCATTAACTTGTTTTAAGTAAAAATAAATATTTGTGTCCTAGGTTCGATTCCCAGCGAGGCGGAAAGGAGATCCCCAATTTTCGGCCTCGAACCATATGTAATCTGTGCTAGAACATCGGACTAGACAAGAGTAAGTAAACTATATACCAAAAAATTCGTCTTATTTATAAGATAAACATATTTTAATCTTAGCTTCAGCTGCTCTTGCCAAATGAACAAAATAATGCAAAAAAGTTTTCACAGTATTTACCTCATTACATACGATTTTATAATCGATTGAATCGATTGATAATGATCGATTGATGGAACATAATAATATATTTTATGTATTATTTAGTGATTATAATTATAATATTAATTTATTTTTTACATATTTTCGTATTCCATATAAATCAAAACTATGTAATATATTATAATTACCATTCAATCGTTACGCTAATTTTATTAAATTACATTTCGAATATTTTGACATCGATTAATCGATTGACAACAATGATGATGTAATCCCTAATAATGTCATTTTGGTAACCATAGTATTTATAAATAACACCAATGTATTGTCATATTTGTCATCGATCTTTCATCTTTCTACGCGTGTTCTTGTATATTTTTACTATCAAATATTTTCAGCGTATTTGGAGTCCTATTTACTATTGAAACTCATCGACACGTACACAGTGATTTTAATTTTCTATTGTATTCGCTTTCGTACTTGTGTTTTGGTGAATGTGTTTCGCAGTTTCGCTACAATTTCTTGCAAACCAATTTAATCTGAGACCAATACTATATGAATATGGACTCCTTAATCGCCTGTTTTGTGACTGACAAAGGTTCAGAATAAGTCCTGAACACTGGATAACGTACCCTATACATCTTTAGAAGATCAGGAAGTTGCTGTGGCCATACTTACAATGAGTATATTATGGTATCTTGATTGGGCAAGGTACTAACGAAATATAACGCCTCCTGCACGACTACACGAAATATTAATATATTATAATGATAACTAATAAAATCTCTTGAAATATGCAATAGCTTTTATTATACAACCTTTTTATGACATTCGTTTTGGGTGAAAACCATTGAAGTAGTAGATATTATAATAGACACCCGCCAACGTAAGTGTAACATACATATTAAATAGCACTGTGACACAAGTATGACATAATCATAACCTATAGTTAAGGTGATTCATTCTAGGATTTCCTTAGTTGGCCATTGCTGACAGCCGTGAAAATTGGAGAAATTGAACTTTTTGCAATAATCTAATTAACAGCCAATTTCCAGTCTTGTCTACTTAGGCCTGAGTTTCTATGGAAACTGGGGTTCTCCTTTGAATAATGAGTTTGAATTTCTATTCTCGGTCTGGGTGTGAATGTCCTTGTCTTGCGTGTTGTCCAAGGCACCCACGACACAGGGAATCCTAGTGAATCTATAAGTTTTTACTGTGTAGTGCAATGTGTAGTGTTTTATATATTATTTTTATTCATGACACCTTATAAAAGTGAAACTACAACTGAAATTAAGAATGAGAAGAAATGAGTCGTTCAGGGTTGCTTTCACTTCCCTTAACATTATGCGAACCTTTCATCTCTGCTCAGAATTTAAAGAATTTTAAACGCTGGACCAAAACTAATAAACGGCTAATACCGCCAGCTCATTACATCGTAAAGATAACAATAGCTAAGTAAAGTAATAAACTTGACGGTTAAAATACTTACCTTGCGGTTAAATCGACCCCGTCAATTTATACAGCGAAAACATCGGATTTATATACTTAACAAAGATTACTGTAGATAAGTTTGGCAACGACGTTTTAATTTGCCTCGTAAAAGTTAATTATTGCTGCTTCGGGAATGTTTTAAGTTAAGTTAAACTTTAAGAACGGGCAGTTAGCTGAATTGCGGTGGGAAAACCTATATCAATTGGTATAATTTATGACTAGCAGACAAGACACTTGAATAAAGGGGTCAATGTTTTACAATTAACCCAACAGTATTGTCTATTTTGTGACCAATGGTAGTCACCTATAGAGAAAAGTAACCCATCTGTCTATTAAAACTGTTTAAACAGATTTTCTCTGCAGGTGACCGTACCACTAAAGCGCTAATAGCGATGTACCCTGAAACTCGTATTACTGACTGTATATATCAATAAATTAAGTAATTATAAATGTCATTTATTAGGACGCTATTTACTTCATGAAATTTAATTTGGAAAAACCACAGATACAGGGTACTTATTATCTCGGAAAATGCGGTCTAAGCCGCGGGCAGCGCTAGTTCAACATAGCCGTAAACGCTCGTAAAACCGCGAATACATTGTTTATTTCACGTGTGTGTTCTAATTAGGTATCGTGCTAACGCCCCTTTTCGTTTCCTGCGCACAAAAAGGCTCCTCATTGCACCTGGTTCATAATTGCATTGCCTAATAAGCTCATATGCATACAAAAATCCGCACATTGCATCGGCGGATGCGTGAGCGAAGCCAATTTATCATAAGCCCCGCCCTTTACACCACTGTCGCCTTATTCGCGTGTCTCCGAGCCCACTCGGTAATCATTTAGTACACCATTATGGGTATGAACTCCTTGACGTTTATGTCATTCTGTTAGAATAAGATAGGAAGAAAAATTGTTTCTGGGTATGACGACCCGTGTGGGACCCACGTGTGGTGTCCTGGGTTTTGGATTCGATTCGCAGCGAGTCCGAAATTTAAATGATTAGTTTACATTTGGAACGAAGTTCCTTATCGCGCGTTGTGAAAGGGGGCTAGACGGAAAATTTCGACACTTTTTGATTTTACGAATGACATGACGACACTTTTTTTGAAGTGATTCAGTTAGTTTTACAGAGATGGCGCTGTACAAACTGCGTAACTATATAAGGTAAATTAAACTAAGTGTCCAGAGCGAATTCAAAAATTTAATAGTTTCCTTGAACTTATGTAGGTATGTTACAAGTATAAGTTGATAGCGTGATTCAGAATTAATTTACTAACGCCATCTATCCGCAACTAACCAAACTAAATATCTTAAGTCTGAACAGGCGCTGTACAACAATACAATACTTAAATCGAAAGAAACTTCGTTCCATCCAGGTGTCCCTTGACACCTCTCATGTTTTTTTTGTTTCCGTTCTGGATGGGCCTGTGTGTGTTATTATCTTTGTGTGTTGTGTGGAACCCACGACACAGATAATCTTAGCGTTACCAAGAAGCTTATATCGCACCCTCAGTGGAAGAAAGCATAAGTCGTCTTACGTTGAATTTTAGTAATTAATATGCTTGGAAAGAGGGACAAAAGCTGCATGCTCAATTTTTTTCAAATTTTTGTCATTAATTTTGACGGTTTTGTGCAAGAAATCGTAATGTAAATTCCTTAGAGTACTTACTGATATTTTAACCGTTTTTTTGCTCTCCTGTAAAATTGCAATTTTCATCTTATGCCTTTTTTTCACTGAGCGTGCGATATGTATAGCTACATCTGGAGCCCACACTTCGAAGACATTCGTAAACGAAGTTACAGAGAATATCTTATCTGATCGGGTCTCATCCAATCATGTTTATTACAACAGTGAGAAGAAATGCAAACGAGCTTTCAAACAAACAAATCTAAAACCCCACGATTCGTCTCAACTAATTAATACGAGGTAGTGTAATGTTTTTTTAATAACCTCGCCTGGGACTTGATCAATGCAATTATTTTAATGCATACGAATTTAATCTGACTGTTACGTAAAACAATTCAATTAAAACCTTGTGTTGTACTTATAGAGCTTTATTTTCGGTATGAGTATGTACGTTTTACATGTACGACTATGAAAGATAAACGATTCACTTTTTTACGAAGATTTTTCGATTTTACTTAAATATATTTTCCTTCACATTTGGCTTTTTTATAAATAATCAGTTCTTGAAATATTTCTGAAATACACTTAATTTTGTATCATTACGATTTTTCATTGAGTTATAAGCCATTATGTAAAAAAATACCTGATTGCCGAAACTTCGTATGATCTTTCCCAAAAAAACGCGCCTTTCGTTTTTTTGTTTTTTGTTTTAATCCAAAACACCTATCAAAAATTATTTTTTTATATATCAATCACTAACAATAATTGAAACCCGTAGAAAAATCCATAATACTGCTTGCGATTGACGTTCATTGTTTTATCAGAAGTTTTTCCGAGTATTATTACGATGCGATATCGATGCGATAATACGCTGGCGGTGAAACAAGTCCTTTACCGGTTAATTTATTTCGTTTTCTAATTTGTGGAGTACCATCGCATTTCCGCTAACTGTTGGGAGCTCGGCACACATGACATGTATCGTATCAAATATGAATGCATTAGGGCAGACTAATCAAGTACGAGTTAGAAAACAAGTCAGACAGAGCCGTTGATATGTCATGGTGATTTCATGCTATTAGTTAACTTGCAGATTCTTATGCGCCATTTTTATTTAGGTTGTAGTAGATTGTGGCGTAACCGAGATCGAACAATTATTACAATTATTGATGTTTATTTTATTATGCAATATAGAAAATGTATGTATTTTTAACCGATTTCAAAAAAAGGAGGAGGTTCTCAATTCGACTTTTTTTTATGTTTGTTACCTCAGAACTTTCGACTGGGAGAACCGATTTTGATGACTCTTTTTTTAATCGAAAGCTGATGTTTGTTTGCTGATGTTTGTAGTCCCACTTATTTTGACAACGGAATCCAGGAGAAAACCATATAAGACTTAAATTTGCATTAAGTATGTGCGCGACAAATGGACGAATAACTCAATATCACGCCAACCGATTTCGAAGATTCTTATTTTATTGTTGTTGGAAAGGATGTACTTAATTTGAAGTCGGTTTTTATTTGTTAAAATTTTAGATTATGTAATGTATTATAAAAAATGTGGTTAGATAGGTATTCTTCACTATGAAATACTCTTCATACGGAAACGTGGATGCATTTTAGAAAGAAAAATAGGGAATCGAATCCGAGACCGCTTGCAGGCAGGGTTATAATTTGAACTATGAGCACAGAATACATAGTAATTGCTATGAGGTAATAGTGCTTATGGTTATATTAAGGCAACAGGTGAATAGTTACAGCGACTGCCATAAACAATTATCTATCTTTATTTTCAAATTAAGCACCGGCAGAGATGGCCATTGCTTATTTTCTACTACGTGTACCCGCGGGTTATTGTCGGCTATTTTAAATTTACTGAAGGCTGTAAATGTCCTTCACAATGGGTAGCTATGTCACAAAAGACTAACTAAATTACTTATGTAAGTACTAAATTTACTTTTGTATTCTTCTAATTATTTGTGTGTACTAAATAAATTAAAAAAGACTGCTAACAATTAGAGAAAGGTGGATGGTTTGTTTTAGTGTCTCATAGTTTTTAATCATTATACAAGACTCGTCAATAGCGACTCGACTAATAGGAATGCATTGAAATATTAGCTTAATTAAGTCCTTATCGTTGAATTTTCCGAAAGAAGTGTTCGACGCGTGGAACACGTTTAGTGGCATTTCATGGCGATCTCACGAATTTCAATTTTATATACGATTTAATGTATCACAGCATCTAAAACCGAATTTTAAGAGAGAGATCTTAAGATTGGTTTATTAATACGGGTTAAAGACACGTATTATCATTTAACAGTTTTATCAACGTGTCACCACACTGTACGTATCTCATGTTATTAAATCCACCATTTAGATATAACATTGTACCATGTTATATTTCATGATGAAATCTTTCTTTCTTTCTTTCTTTCTTTCATAGCCATAGTATATAAATAGAAATGACATCGTGAATTGGCATCGTATAGTTTGAACTTTGAAATATAACAAGTAAGAGTTTATTATAACTTGAAATGTCTTTACATTTATCCAACGCACTATAAATATAAATAGGTACATTTTACATAGGTACATATAAATTGATACCAAATACGTAACACCTCGTGTATCCTTATTCTATGGTTAAATCAAATTCCGTCACGCACAATCGAGCTACGTTCATCCATACCCAAGCAGTCAAGCACCAGGTTTGCGTCTCTTGATCTCTGTACTATAGATAGGCCTTCTTGATATTCTGGCATATAATAACACAAACACTAAGTAATATTAAACATAACCAACATTATTATACCTTTTTTATGGAAACAGCCGTTGACGATCCATTGCACCTGATGGTAAGTGGCTATCGTCACCCATGGACATCAGCGACACCAAAGGCATCACTGATGCGTTACCTATCAAGAAAGAGAGAAGAAAAAGAAAGAAAGAACTCTTTTGTCTTCTATTGTCATCGGATGGTATTGGATTATAATGCTACTGAGAATAAGAGCAGAAAAGAAAAATAACAATAAATTCAAATGGTGAACTAAAAATTCTTACAATTAACATTCCACTAAAAATATCTATTTTAGTTTCTCTCATAGTTAATTATCAATGTTAACGCAACGCAACCTTGTATACGCAAGGTACATGTATACCTCTTTTGCTGACTGTACCTTTCCTTCCTACTATCAAACAGTCACAACCTTAAGTTATTATTTTATTTGTATTTACTCTACCTTCTGAGTTATCTGGAGATTGTTAGCAGATATATTACAGAAAACGGCCGTTGGCCTAAACAAGCCTATCCAGCAATTTATGTGGTCGGTGTGACGACTCACGGATGGCATAACGATCACGTGACCACAGAGGCGTATCGTAGCGCCCACACGCACACTTTATTAGCCACTTCGTTAAAGATCAACTTCTGATCCAGCCCACAGATTAGGGTAATTTAAGAACGGAGTATCAACGTGTACGTACGTAAAGTTTATCTTCAAATGTCGCAACCAAACGAATGGTTATTTAGTCTGGGGGAAGTAATCAGGTTGGCCGACTTGGCCGAGTTTTTTATTGTAGTTAAGGTCATCAGATTTGATCGTTACACCCACGCACTATTATCTGTAGAATATTGTCACAGATGCGTTGTTGGAGGTGCTGAAATCGCTTGGGAACGAACTTAAGATGTACAAACGCCTAAGGAAAGGTGTACATTAGTTATTACTAGATAGTGCTCTGCTTATGGCTTTGGCTTCTTTTCCGGGTTAATAAGTATACCAAATCAAAGGCTTACCTATGTGGAAAATTTCATAAAAATTCATTCAGTGGTTTTTGAGTAAAAAAGTAACAAGAATACATACAATATATCTACTGAGATCTACATAAACTTTCAGATTTACCTTTACTTGCAACATAAGTAGGACGTAGAAACATCTAATGAAGGCCATACACGATCAAGTGTACTTGTCAATTGTCAAGTTTGCAGTTTGACTTAATGCGACATCCAGTCTGCATGAGATAGCTATATGGCCAGTTAGCAGTACCGTGGTCTTACACCGTCAAGTTTACTAAATGCCGCGTCAAGTTTTGCAAACTTGACAAGTATACTTGATCGTGTATGGCCAGCATAATGTACTTATTATGCTTAGCCGTAGGTAGCATTGTCACACAAAGGGTTTATGTGTCACGTTAGTAATAAAATAATTATGACACACGCACAAGTCACTTTCTTAAGAATACATTTCATTTTAAGCACGGGTCATTGCCTCTGAATGATGTGACATTTTTCTCCGACATTGACAATAACCCTACCATTTTTATAGACCTTTCAAAGCATTTTATTTCTATGAATCAAGGGTCCAAGTTATATTGGAGAGTAATGACAACCACTGGACCTAGGGTAAATGTACCAGTATACGAGCTACAAGCATTTGTGGTTTACCTACTACTGACATTCTTGTTTTATTGCTGAGAAGCCATTGGCATCCTCGCACTGAATTGACTATTCTATGTGATTATTGTGTGACAAACTTAGTACTTCGGAAAGAAACGATTGTAGATTTATCCTACAAATTGTATTTATGTTAAAGTTTGTTAGGATGTTTGTATGTTTATTACTCTTTCACGCAACAATTACTGAACAGATTTTCATGAAATCCAGCACAATGTAGACAACCTAGAATAAGTAATTGGTAATTATTTGCCTAGAAAACGCTGGAAAATTGGCTATTGGTTTATACATATATCGGTGAGGCCATGAATCTCCAGTGAAGGTCCAGGGACGGACCTCTTTATTCTGCAGCGCTTGTCTGATGCAGAGGCTGGCATATAAGAAATGTCATGTCATATTTAGATTAGGGCATTGTCAATAATGTAAATATTGTAATGTAAAAATTGTCTTTTCGGCTGACTCTTTACACGAGCCCTGTAGCCACGTGAAGTTGTAAATACATTCGGAAAAAATGTACAAGAAAAATGCTGCGTAACAGCATTACCCATAGTCAGGTTTGGATGGATGTGGAAGCAGTTAACAATAGTTAAAGAAAAAAAGTAAGTAAAGAAATACAAAATGATGCAATACATCAGTTTGTGTCGTAAGCGTAACAGTTAGCTTGTATTGTATAGTCTGATACTTTACTTAAGAATCTTAAGCTGGCCATACACGATAAAGTGTACTTGTCATGTTTACAGTTTGACTTGACGTGGCATCCAGTTTGCATGAGATAGCTATATGACCAGATAGCCATACCGTGGCCATACACCGTCAAGTTTACTGGATGCCGCGTCAAATTCGCTGCTGTGACAAGTAGGTATACTTGATCATGGATGGCCAGCATTAAGATAGTTTTCACAACATTACCACTTATCTGACTGTTAGTGCGTTTAGCACCTCATCAAATCATATCATCATCATAGATACATCATCCTTATGAAAAATGGTTAATACAAACTATAGCTCGGTAAAGACTAAAGATTTGTTGAAACGAGAACGTAGAACTTTTGAAAATTTTGTAAAAACTAAAACTGACATCAATTTTTCATTTCATTTATTCATTAAGGCCTTATACCTACTACAAAAACTTAAGGCGAGCGCACACAGTCGATTCGCAAGTCGTCTACTTCATCGCGTCGCAGCAAGCAACATTTTAAATTCATACATTAACATAATGTAACTATCAATATTCGACGTTTGTCTGTCGAGTGAGAGCTACATTTACATGCTGATTGCATCCCATCCGGTCGATGTGTTACACTCTTTATTAGGGCGTCCACACATTCCGCGGTAACGAATGGACCATTAGTTGGGAATAGAGATGTAAAATTAAGATTCTGTGGACAACTTGGCTGAGTTTTTATGTGAAATAAAATTAAATGCGTCCGCACAGTGCGTAGTTACAGATAGTTAAATTACCTAAAGAGGCTTTATGTCATACATGATATGGTTTTTAATTAGTCCATAATTTTTTGTTTGTTGATTTTTTTAAACGTGAATCAGTGGTAAATTGTAAACAACTACTATCATACAATTAGATAATAAATGTCAGAATACAAGTAACATTTTTTCATTAACTAACTATATTTTGATGTCCTTAAATTCTTCACAAATACAAGTAAATTAAAACAAAATGAAAAATGATGGGAAAATAAGGCAAGATGTGATATGGGAACATTGATTACAAAATCAATTATATTATAATGGAAAAATCTTGACAAACTAAACTTTATATTCAGTTGTATTATATTGTCATTTTTGCAAACGTCCTTTATTAATCCAATGATGATGGACACCGTACACTTTATAGTCCATAAAATGTCGGCTGTGCGTACTTGGTGAACGGTCTTTATATGTATGTATGTACGTATGTATATTATAATAGTATTGCTAGTTTAATGATCGTACCACAGTGCATTGACCACGTAAGTGTCATCTTCTGAAACTTATCAATTAATGCCGTGTCTAAACATTTCTATAACATTAATTAGCCTCTTAAACCATAGATTTATAAGCGGATTATCGGATATTAAAAAGAGAAAGTATCGTGTGATAGAACGAGATAAATATATTCATATCTAACGATCGCGAATACTACAAGTGTATGATACAGGCGCCAGTCCTGATTATCATATATTCCACATAATTATTTGCTTAAGAAATAGACAATTTAAGTATATTTTTTAATATTATGCAGCATAATGACAGAGGTTGCTACTTGCTGAGTGAGAATCCGGGTTCGATTCCAGGGCTAATGTTTTTGGCTGTTTATAAGCAAGCGAAGAAGTATAATAATTATGTCCTTACTTATACTATGGTATGATAGTTATGTATGCTATGTTGTAAATTATTTTAATATATTTTGTTATATATTTATCTACTTTAAATAAATAATGGGATAAATCTCCATTATACATTTATGCAGACGCTTAAAGTATCGTCTTTAGTGTATTAAGAAAAGTGCATGCCATGTAATATAATGTAAATTGATTCATTGGTATGATGTATTAAATCGATGATTCACGTTTAAATCACTTTGCTAAGATGTCACGCATCAAACCGATCAGACAAAAAATAATAAGAAGACAAAAACGTACCTAAATTTAGACATCAATTTAACCTGTTTCCCCAACAATTAGTAAGCGAATAACGATTATTGTAATTATATAAACGTCCCATTTACCCCCAATTAGTTATTTACGTACACCTCTGATGTTAATTTCCTCACCTGGTTCAAAAATCCTGAACTGGCTACTACTACACTACAAATACAACATAATTAGAAAGATCCCGTGGTTTTCTCTATTCTTTCTTAACCGGTAACGCATCGATGGTGCCTTTTATGATATTGAATTTCACGGCTGAAGGTGAACACTTATCGTCTGTGGGCAAGTGTGCCAGTATGTCCGCAATTTATATTATAATTTTTTTCATAATTACGATAAATGGTATTTTTATCTTTTATATAACTTCACCAGATTTAAAAAAAAATCCAAAAAAGTTTACATGGGCTAACTACATATAGTTCAATATTCGATCAGCGTATATCTAACAAGTCATTTATATCAAATCGAGCGCAAATAATCACAACGTACAAATGAAATTACATGATGGAGAGTCATCGGATTCGATTAAGTGATTAATTTATCGATTAACTGAAAAAATAATTGATTATCGAACAGAGATTCTTTTCGTTCCGGCTTAACGGTATTGCTTTTAATTTGTCGCGAATTGATGATAAACTGAATAATATCGATTGTAGTTGCATTAAGATTCAATTTCCATTTAAATGTAATTTAGATGATCTTTATTCAGAATATAAGTCAGTGATTCGATTGAAAATGATTAAATTAATCGATTTATCGAGTTGTTGTTTGTATTTAATCTACTTAACGAAAAGAGGAAAATGTAATTTATTTAGTAAATTAAAATTAAACTTATAAATATTCTGAGAATACTTAAGATACATATTTGATGTTGTTTGTTTTGTTGTTTCAATTTATATTACATCAAACGGGTCTTTTCAATTGGTCTTGAAACTTATCACCTAGTTCCATTTTTTAAAGCCATTCTAGAAAATTCAATCATGCAAAACAAGTTCCAATTGAAATTCTTCACAAGTCTAAATATTCCTATCATCTCTAATATCTAGGTAAGTGCGTCACCATAAAGTATTTTAAAGTAAGGTGTAAAATCAAAGAATGGATGGAAGGAAAAAATCCAGGGATAACTCAATCAACAAATTAAAAAAATAATTATTTCTTAGGTGGCAGGTATTGTTATGAACGGAATCAGCAATCCGCATAACTTGCTTGAGGATTATCCTATATTAATAGCTAGTTAAATTGGTACCTACACCCGAGTAATAGTAGGTATATTTTAAACACACTGATCCTTTGTTACATAAACTAATTTAATACTTGACAACAATCCCACCTGATGATAAATGGCAATGCAGCTCAAGAAGCTTAGCCTATTCAGTTCAGGCTTGTCTTAAAATTACTGAATGATAACTAAACAAAAATATATTACACATCTTCATTAAGTTTATGCATACCGTTAGAACCTGAATCATTCTACATACTAATATTATAAATATAATGTATATCTATCCAAACCGAACAAAAAATCTTTAGATGTATCAAAATTACGTAAAACCGGCTGAACTGATTTAAAAGACATTTGGCAGAAAGATAGATAAACTATAAAGAACGTCTCTATTCCAAAGTCCACAGAACACAAGTTGCGTACTCGAGGAACTAAGTTACTAAGTAAAACAAAGTTTATAAGTATTTAACGTGGACTGCCTCTGCTAAGTCTTAACCATGAAAAAGTGATAGTGATATTAATTAAACCGGACGATGATTTATTAGCCGGAATGTTGAGTTTATGAGCTCTTTGATTTACGAGCTGGTTGTAATTAAGGGCACGGGGTAAGTGAGAGTTCATTAATATGCATGTTTTAGTTCGTTAGGCGCCGAATTTTCGTGCGAGTCACGCTCGCCTTATTTTTTTTATAATTGACTTGTCAACGGTGTACGTGTGGTTATTTGAATTTCGTAAGTTTCCATGCACATGTACGACAGTGAAACGACAAAATCTCGCACAATGATCATTTCACACGAGTTCAAAATGTCGCAGCGACAATAATGACAGGTAATCACTGCTTTCGACATTTTGTCGTATCGGCATCGCAAGTGTGATTAGACTCTAAGGATGTCACTTGAAGGCACTGTTATATTTAGTTACGTATTTACGTTAGGCCTGGCGCACTCCGCACTTTTGATATAATCTTACAAGTACGTGCCGCGTTCGACGTGTCGGGCCGATTGCAGAAGGGCTGCCACGCCACGGCGTGGAATGTATGACACGTCATACATTCGTAATCTATCACACATGTCATCACACAAAAAGAAGATAACCTTGAAGTTTTAAAAAAGGATAAGAGTTATGATTAGAAAGAGAGGCAACGTCTAGATTACTCTAGATGAATATAACTGTTGAAGATTAGCGCTGTGCGACCTGAATTACACTTTATTGTATCGGAGCAATAGTCGCTATTTATTTATCATAAATGATTTTACGGAGTGACTCTTCTGTGCCAATAGGTACTATACTATTATGTATTTTGTGGTTCCATACCTCAGAAGGTAAAAACATAATAATACTACTATTATAGGATCACTTCACACATCACAAAAAATACCTTTTACTGCATTTGATAAATTGATAGCGACAATTAAGTTTGTTACTCAATTCCGTTTTTCTTTTCACTACTTACTTAGTTTCGTTAATTATAACTTTGTAAAGGATCCTCTGAACTTGACCGATTTTTACTACTGAAGATTATTTGACTGAAATCCTTTAAGCCTCTACTTACGCACAACTTCTCACGGTTTCACTTCAAATATGCCTATATTTAGCTATACAAACGGACAACTTGCCAGTTTCATAATATTTGCTGTAGATATTTGCGAACGGAGCCGGAAGACAGGGCGACAACCTTGCGGACAATGGACAAATAGACAAGAGGTCTCAGTTATAGTATTATGTTGTGGTTATAGGCTGTGGCGTATAGAAAACTAGAATAGATAAATCTTTTTCATGCATTTGAACAAATTGATCAATAAAAAATCTGTAACATCCAATGATGTTTAAATAAATAATATAATATCATTGGTAACATTAATATATGTACCTATATTATTTTACACAACATTTTATATAGCTTGCCTTGCTGGCAGTTTGAACCCGGACTCTATGTGCAATAGATAAATTTTTAAATGAACATGACCGTCGCTATTATTCCGTAACTAGCTCTCTGATCGCGGGTTTGCCTACGTTTTCCAGGGTAATAAGTACCCTATATATTATTCCAAATTATGGTCTATCTGGGTACTAAATTTCGTTGAAAATCCTTTCAGTAGTTTTTGCCTGAAAGAGTAACAAACATCATTAAGTAAGATATCTCATTTAATGTGCAGTATTGGGCATATTGTCCACGTAGACTAATTTTAATTTTTAATTTTAATTAAGTTAATTTTAATTTTATGATTTTAATAACATTTTATGACGTATTTAACAATTTGACATTTTAATTCTTGTTTAACAATTTGACATTTTAATTCTTGTTTAAATAATTTGACATTTTTTAATTATTTATTATTGCATAACTTATATTTTGTATAATTTCGACAATTTTAATTTGTATCTTATGCGAGATGATTGACAATGTTTTGCAATGTTTTGCTATTGATTTGCATCTGTTATTGGAGTGGCACTTACCTTTTTTATTTTAGCTTATAACTGTGTACATGTTTAAGTGTTAACTTTGTTGATGCAATAAACAAATAAATAAATAAATAGACGCCATATCTTTCTGATAAACTTTCGGCATAAGGAACCGCTTGCGAAACCAAGTGACCAGATGCAAAACCGGAATAGCTATCGATCAATTGTTTTCGTTGCAACTATCGGCAAGATTGTATCGACACGGCAACAAGAGATACCATAATAACATGGCAACCGTGATACACAATAACCTTGCGAGGGTTACACTACATCTATTAGGCCTGGATCGGAAGGTGTAAACTGTAGGTCACTCAGCTCATCTACGCCCAATCAATTTGTTAAATTCGATTGTTTTTATAGTATACAAATGTATCCTATTCTGAAGCGCTCATAGACCGGCGACTCGCGTTGATCCTAAAAGATCGACAAAGTTAAGCAACAGCGGGCGCGGTGGGTAGTTGGATAGGACAGCTTATGGCAAAAATTTCTTGAGCGTTTCTGTGCTTCGAAGGACATGTAAAGCCATTATTCTCGGTTGTTATCGTAAGATATAATAGTTGTTAGGTCATGTCAGAGGCCCTTGGATGGCATGAAAACTTCCGACACTTTGTTTGGTCACTAACTCCTCCATGAACCCAAAGTGTATATATTCAAGATCACTGGTCGTCACGTCTATGTGTCAGATGGCATGACCACATACAAATGTAATCATAAAAGCCGAAAAAAATATCCTAATACCTTGTTCGAAAATCAAACCTACCAAACTAACAATATGTAACAATTAATTTAGAAATTACAAACCCACCTTAACAGCAATGAAGACCGATAGTTTCACCAACCGTTCTCACGTTGATAGGTGAGAGAACTCCCTGAGATCTGATCAGTGGTCATTAATGTCACCCAAACCACTCGCGTCCATTTAGACTTGTCAAATTACCTCACGCTCCCCGATATCTAGATATCGATAGCGATCGGTGGCCGCACGATTGCTATTGAAACGTAAGCTCGTATACAAATGCTGAGCTGTTCTAATCTCACAGCAAATTTGAAACAACTGAGTCTATTCATGAAATAAGCAATAACACATTTATTTTCGGCGTAAAATATCGCATATAAAATGTGCAAACAATTTGTGTATTTTACAGGTATACGTTCAAATTCAAAATTAAAATTTATTCGTGTAGATATCTGATACCTACACTTAAGCGCATAATTTTTTTATCCACTAGCTTTTCGGAAAAGTACTTTGTCATGAAGAAGAAAAGCCGTAAAGAAACTCTCAGCACATCTTTTAAAATACTTATGGTAATTTTCTATTTAGATGTACCTACATTAATTTAGTTCAATTGACAATTTCACACCAGCTTCTGACCCTGTTGAAGGGTACTTAATGCCACTCAGCATAAAGGGCACTCATTGTAAATTTTACCTACAATAAACTGTGAATAAAAAAATAGTTAAATATACTTATAAACAAGAAGTAAAACAAGAATATAAATATAAAAGCTGAAGAAAGTATGCAATAAAGATACACGAACTCGATACCAATCCGTGCTTGTTATTTCTTACCAAAGGGCTTTTATCTACTTTATATCCTTACTCCACTTTACCTTTAAACATTCCTCTTGTGGATAAATCTAGTCATGGACCATGGTATCCTAGAGTCATCTAACACTTGACGCAGGCACATTGAGTTGTCAATCAGCGTTTCGTCAAGTCTGAGGATCAAGATTTCATTATACGCTACCACGAGACACATTGCTATCTGTCCACGTACATAAGTTAAGCATAGCATTTGAACTTGACGCAACTGACACAAGACAAGCGGCATTCGTTGAGTTAAGTTATGGACGCACCATCCGTGGATGAGTTTTATAAAAAAGTGTATCTAAATGTGATATAAGGTACCTTACGCCATAATTTTGTCGAGGTTACAGCAAATATAATTTATTTTTAACTTAATTCCTATTTGCTTAGCCAGGAAAAAACCACACGGAAAAGTTGTATGAATGTTTTCTTGCCGTACATAAACACAGTTTATCTTTTCGATACAGGCAATATTTTCAATACACATAGACAAAAGACACTTTCGTTAAATAGGTAAAAAGTCTTTCAAAGTCAAAGTCAAAATATTTTATTCATATAGGTATCATTGATACACTTATGCACGTCATTTTTTGGCTTTTCGGAAGGTGCTTTGTCCCTTTACCCCATAGACCATCAATTAAATACATTTATGACACTACCTATGTTTAACTTATCATTTTACCTGTTATAATAATTTCGCTTCTCGGAATACATTCAAACAGAAGTAATTCGGACAGTGAATAATCCTTTTAATTCTCCAGTACATCGTAGGGTTGTCTCGCGTTAAATGTAAAATTGGAATCAGAATGCCAATGGGTGTGGAGACATTTTACTACTTGAATGTAATGGACGAGAGATCCCGTACTGCTGAATGGACACCGTTATGTTATGTAGCCTTCACCTCCGCATACCAATCCACCAATACGCCTATTGAAACGACATGAACGAATTAGTTGGCGAAAAGTAACAGTCGTTGACTGTTTTACACGTTTGACTTTAAATTAATATCAATAAAAGGGTGCTTTCACTGAGAGCATTCGCCTGTAATGTAAAATGTATCGACAGACTTCATTTTGAGCATTATGTTACCAAACTGACATAAGATCATTCGCCGATTATGTAATACTAGCGCTATAACCACGGCTTTGGCCGCATTTTCCAGAATAATAAGTACCCTAGAAGTTATTCCAGAACATGATATATCTCTGTGGTTTTCATGAATATCCATGCAGTACTTATTGCGTGAAAGAATAATAAGCATCCAAACAAAGGATAGGATAGGATATCAAAACCGTGAAAATACTGTAAATTACAATTCTCGAATCTGTAACGTTATACTACAGGCAAATGCTCATATTGAGGCACCTTAAGAGTTTATTTTGCTAAACATGATGACACAGTAACTTCACTGGGCTTTATCCAGCAATTGCGGAGTCACTTGAGAGAGATCCCGGGTTCGATTTACGCTGGGCTGATTTATCTGAAAGAACAGAAATATACTAAATCAATTGAGCAATCTTACAAAATATCTTTTTTATCACCGTAATATTACATAAACGCCAGATTGGAAAGAAATATATTATGAAGTGTTTATCATTTTAGTAGTAATAAACACCCACGTAAAATTTTATGGTACTATTGTGGTGTCCGAATAAATTCCTTAATCTGTAATCTCGATCGACGTGGGAGGGCGCGGATAGGACCTTGATTTATTGCTAGGGTTACGGTTAAAAAACTATTATGACGTCACAAATGGTCACACTCATACTGCTCTAATTTTTTTAATGGAAACATCGACCTGGATTTTTTTTTATTCCTGGGAATCAAACCCAAGACGTCACATGGAAGTAGCCATTGAATTACTAGGTGTTTGACGTTATTGAAATTTCTCTTTCGATTGCCTCCTTCACGGAATAATAAAATTAATTTCTTAAACGCATACTCAAAAATTAAAATAAATCAAAAATAATTTATTATATTCACAATTCGAACACATGACCCTCGAACAGGAAACTAACATTAAAACTACCATATGACTGCTCTATTTATATTCATATGTATTTATATTCGTCAAAATCTAAACTAAACTATAACCAGAGCCTGGCCTATAAATAAGTAGCTTGATAACGGTTCTATTGTGTAAGTAAAGCGAGGAACTAAAAGGCTTTTAAAGTTTATACCACGGACAGATATCCGTGGTTTAGTGATTCCGCCTCGATTAAGTGCCTTTTACACAAGCCGTTTTTACAGGTATTATTATTATAACATAACTTTCATAAAAAATTAAAAAACTCCCGACAGTTTGATTTACACTAAACATAGCGTGTTCTTAGGAACACTCTCGATTAAATCACCTTTCATACAAAAAAAACACTAGATGAAAATTGGTTCATCCGTTTACGAGTTACGATGCCACAGACAGACATACAGATACACAGACATAGACACGTCAAACTTATAACACCCATCTTTTATGTACGGGGTTAAAAAACTAAGCTCGAAGGACTGATATCTGATAGACAAGAAAAGTCAAGTGTCAGAGAAATGTAACGTGTCAGAAAATGAGTACAAAAAGGGGGCATTTTGTGTGAGGACTAGAATGGACTGACTACCTGAAGAAGATAGTGGGTTCACTGAATTCAGAAGGCTCAAGACCGGTCTAAGTTTCGCAAGGAACGGTAAAATGATGGATGGATGGACATAACAATACCAAATGGACTACCTAATGGACCTTAGAGACCTCAACATTGAAGATATGTACCACCAAAATGATGCCTTTGGATTTGTTGACTGTCAACATAAAATACTGGCTTTCCAAAATCTCAACACTTTCCAGTCTACGGGTTAATCTGAAAGTAGAGATTTCTTTACACTTTATTACACTGTACATCTGTATGTAAATTCCTACGTGCTTATATTCCCATAATTCTGAATAATGAGAAATGCCACTTATTTGGTGTCTGGTGCAAGTTCAAGAAATTTAAATTAAGCAACCGGTAATCATTCTATAAGTAAGTGTATAATCCACTTTAGTCCCTTATCTAAACTACTAGGCAAGGTAGTGACATTATTGTCACAGGCGCATCTAAATCCACTGCCACGCAAGTGCCTCCATAAATCTCTTTTTATCTAAATGAATAAGTACGTCTATAGAGTAAATGTAGAAGGTAATCATGATTGAGAAATTGAGGTATTTAAACATTTCAAAATGCAATGTTTGCTGCTGTAACTATGAGTTTTTTACGAGTCCTCTACACTAAGATGTAATTAAAATCGAACAAGACTCAAATAAAAGCTTGTAAAAAAATCTTCAAGGCTTGAGACACCTCAAAATATATACCTCGGTTTCAAACAGAGCCCCTAATATAAAACGAGTTTAAAATTAGCAGCGGACTAACTGGTTCATTTATTATTATAATCGTACTTTCACTTTCAGCATTTCAAGAACGCGTTTCAAGTTTCAAATCCTAATTATAAACACCGCATTAGTTATTACAAGCCAACTATTTTGTACTTAATGATTTAAGACCTTCATCTAGGCATAATTTATGATCGATCACCTAAAACGTGCGCCTTGGACATATCATTCTCCATTTCGAAATTGATAATTTATCACCGTTTCAATGATAAATCGGTTCAGTTGTTGTGATAATTTACACCGAATAATTGAGTCGTTATTTTAAGAGCTGTTACAATTTTTATTGCCAACAGTCTTGTTGATAAGCTCGTAAAAATATTGAATGCAGTAAAGATCTAATGGGTGTAAATCATGGATGACATCGAAAAATATTTTAATAAATAAATAAATAACGCTTCACACTCATAGCCCCACACTAGGATTCCCTGTGACGTGGGTGCCATGAACAACACACAAGACAAAGACATTCACACCCAGACCGAGAACAGAAACTTAAACTCATCATTCAAATTTCCGCCTCGCTGGGAATCGAACCCAGAACCCTTGGCGCAGCGATCCGATATGGTAACCATTGCGCCACACGGGTCGTCTAAATAATACACGTCGTTTTAATATAGTAATACACAAATACACGTATTCAAAATGACCTCAAAAGACATGAAATCTATTAAAATCTTAATTACTTAAAGAACAATGCCCAAAAATTATTTTTTATTTTTTGTAGCGTCTTAAAACGTCAGTTATACCGAAGCAATTCATTTATTTTTTTACGTATTTTAAAATTAATACCTGTGCCCGTATTACCCAGCATAAAATAATTTTATTAATAAGTGATGAATTGACTATAATAACAATTATGTCAACAATGTCCATTTTCATTCGGGCACTCACTTCGATACATAGCTTGTATCAAACAAGATATAGGGAGACTTCTGGCCAATATTACACACATAATTTCGTTATAAATGTTGGTAACAAATGTAATGATGTCAAATTTCCATTTCCGGTTGTCAATCAAAAAAAAGTCAGAATAAAAAGTAATGGTAAAAATTACGTTCTCCTCTACTCTATGACTCAATGGTTATAAGAATTCAATCTCAAAATACTTTGGTTCTGGGGTGTGTCTGCTGAAAATTCTTATATATCTAAGCTCAGAAATTAAAGCGGCGATTTTTTGAATTTTTTTTATTTTAAGACGCTAAAGTTGAAAATGAAATAAAACGATGTATGGCAGTTGGGCATTGTTCTTTTCGTCCGCTATCCAAAGATAATTGAAATAATTAGATGCTTTTAACAAGCACTTGTTTGAATGAAGAAAGATTATATCCACCAGAAACTTCCATAGTTACAGATATTTATTCATATGGTTATCAAACATTTAAGATAAATTTTGTGCTAAGCTAATCCAAACTTTGATACTATGAATTAACCCGAGATTCTAAGAACAATCAAGTCCATGTCCAGTGGACAAACTATGGATGATAATATTATAGAAGTAAGTATAACGCATATGGGTGAATTTCCCAAGTGCATTTTTGAGACGGCGAGGTTGAAAATTAATGTGTGGAGGTAAACTACAATTATGCATAATTTTATATAGGTAGTTTAAGTAGTGATCTACATGATAGTGAAGTATTCAGAGGTATTTAATACATAGATTCTTAATAAAAAAATATCTAAGACCTAAAATCTAATTCCGGTGTACTGTCCAAACTGCGCTTATTTACATATTTTATTAATTTATTTTTTTTTGTTAAATAAATTTCATTGAAAGGGAATCTTTTTTAGAAATACATTAAATAACACAACTAATACATATTTATGGAGTAATTTAAGATTAAACAACAGCTCTTAAAACATCTTTTAAAAATGTCCTACAAAAAAAAGCAATACCGGTGGCGCATTTTGTATACTTCATTACTTGTTACTTCACGATTTGGAAGACACCTTGCTGTCTCTCCCCGCGCCGTTCAGTTGTGCTCTTGCAAACTGCGTGTTAGGATGACCGACTGGTTGCGTAATTTTCCTGCCAAACACGTAAGTACTAACTGCGGTGGCGCACAGTGGGACGAAAATAGGGGTTTCATAGACTTAGGATTTTGATGTTAAAATTTGTTTATTTCTTGTCGCAAACTGACGTAGAACCGTTTTAGAAGCCACAACGTTATCATATTTATGCACCACAGGCGACTATAACACGAAAAAAAATTTTTTTAATTAAATTTGTATGGAACACAACAGAAAAACCGATTTTATTCAAGACTGAGGAGAGTGCCCCTAATTCCCTCTGGTACGATTATTGCCACTATTTTTCTCTATTTTTTGACATATCGCACGTTGCGCGCACTCGATAGACTTTGGGTGAAAAAAAATGAAATATTTTTTTTTATTTTTTTTCACATTGTGCACGTTATTTTCTATGCTTAAGGGCCTTCAAGGCCCTATTTGGTATTTGACACGTTGTCTAAAACGAGCTACTGCAATGCCTAACCTATTTAATAACAGTTTACCGACTAACCTGCCCTTGTATAATAGGTTACATGGTTATTTAATCAGTTACTAATGACGATCCCTGTGTTCATCAATTTAGTCAATGAGCTCGACTTAATGTTGTCAGTACTGGGCTCATTATTGTTACTATTTTAATTATTGCACCTACTTATCAACCTATCCCCTAATAGTCCCAGTCCCATTATGATGGGTAAAACAAGTATAAATACAGGGAGCACTGTATTATTTACTTTAGTTAAATTTTAATTAATCTCTGTAAAACTGTGCCAGTATTAATTGTGAATATGGAAACTTCTATTTTAAAAACAAATTTGGACCTATATTTGATACTGAAGCAATCTGGAAAGCTTGGAAACTATTTAAGAATGTTTGAGACTATTCAGTCTCAGTTAAGTCTACGTTTGTCAGAAGAAGATACAGACATTCTCCAGGAATTGTGTCGAAGATTTAGCCAGTCTGTATTGAAGAAATGGAAGTTGGCGAAATTTAACACAGACTATTTCCGAAAACATTACGCAGATTGGTTGGAATAGAACATTGAATGGCCAATTTGTGTACGTGAAAATCTACGGCCACAGTGGTTTTTTACTGGACTTCAAGTAACGAGTGAACCCGGTTCTTGTCTACCTTCTAAAAGTGTATCAGTTGGAACACCAACTTTCAACTCTAAGTCCACGTAAACCTTTTACAGATATTGGAACGAAACAAGATACGAAGGATTGAAAATTTACAATGTCAAGACCGAGAAGGCGTGAATTGACGTGAATTGGCGTATGCCATTTGCTAAATTTAAACAAGAAGGTAAAGATAATTTGGCAGCAGCAATAGATATTCTTTTAAAAAACCAAAAGAGGCTGATAACATTGTTCAACAGACCAAAGGAATGAAGAAGTTTACACTTACTCTTGCGAAAGCACTCGGAATATTAATATCACTTAAATCATCTAGTAGTGGCAGTATATGACTTTGAGGGAATCTACTCTTCGTGAAGATATTACAGATAATAGGCGTATGCCATTTGCTAAATTTAAACAAGAAGGTAAAGATAATTTGGCAGCAGCAATAGATATTCTTTTAAAAAACCAAAAGAGGCTGATAACATTGTTCAACAGACCAAAGGAATGAAGAAGTTTACACTTACTCTTGCGAAAGCACTCGGAATATTAATATCACTTAAATCATCTAGTAGTGGCAGTATATGACTTTGAGGGAATCTACTCTTCGTGAAGATATTACAGATAGATATCCTTCGTATTACAAAGTCTAACTAGCTAAGTTGGATTGTTATCCTCCAAAATAAGCAATAATGATAAGAGACGTAATTGCCAAAGTGTCTCTTCAAGCACTTTTAGATATTACTGCTGCTAGAATTATACAAAGTTAACCACAAGAAACTAAAGGCAAGTGTATGATTTTGATTTCAAAGTGGGTATAAACAAAAGATCGAAGGGGAAAAAGCAGCGGTGACAGTGATTAATCAGTTTTATGACAACTTTAGTTCCACTAAAACTTACTGTTGCGGAAGAAGTCATATGGGAAAACCCGGGACCCTGTTCGGCGTATTGCCGTCCAATACAGTTCCCCTTCTTAAAGAGTCTAAAGTTCTAGTGCAAGAACAGTTGGCCAAAACGGAAGACGAAATGAGGAGCCTTAAAGTTACCCAATACGACAATAATCAAATCATTCATAGTCACAATGACCACGATCGATGGGGAGGTATGCACCTTTCTTCCAGATGCTAAATCTCCTGCAACTTGTTATTTGTGCTTGGCAAAACCTTCCGAAATGAATGAATTGGAGACAGTTTCGCAAAGACGTGCAAACTGATCTCTACAAATTTGAATTATCTTCTCTGCACGCTCGTATCAATTGTGTGGAATGGCTGCTTCATATTTCATACAGACTATATTTGAAAACTTTGTCAACTCGTATAAGAGGAGAAAACCAGGTTATATTAGAGGCAAAAAAAAAGGAAGTTCAATCTAAATTCCGGGAAGAATTAGGTTTGCTGGTCGATAAAGCAAAACAAGGATCAGGAGCAACAAACGATAGGAACACAGCAAGAATTTTGTTTTTTGAAATTCAAAAAAACTGCTGCCATTATTGGCTTAGATGAAGAGCTCATACGAAGATTTGCAGTAATTTTACAAGTGATAGCATCGGGCGAAATTATTGACAGAAAAATTCAAAGAATATACTCGAAAAATACGGAAAGGTATATCGAGCTGTACAATTTTGGTACTATAATGACAGCAACGGTACATAAGATCCTTATGCATGGTGCTGACATAGACAATGTAGCAATTGTACCCATCGGAAAACTTTCCGAAGAAGCCTCAGAAGCTAGATATAAAGATTTCCGCAGGTACAGGGAGTTTCATTCTCGGAAGTCTAGCAGAGTTAATACTAACCAAGATCTTTTGAACATGATCCTTCTTTCATCTGACCCATTAATTTCTTCCACTAGACATGTACTCGATGCAGCTCAAAGGAAGTTAAGCCCTAGGACTTTTAAAACTTTGTACAGAACATATTGAAATAGAATTTTTCGATGTAGTTAACATTGATCCTCAAACAGATAGCGATTCAGAATACGAAATGGATGGGTAGTTGTATCAATGTGTTTATTTTTTTTTCTAACATAGTCACTTGTGTTGTTACTACGGTCCTTAGCTTTTATATCTTAAGATTTTAGAAATGAACTTTTTGGGACCAATTTTAAATAACCATACATAATTTATCCTGTTGTAGTAAATTACCTAGTGAGTAACTTGTAGATAATATAAGTAGGACCATTTGTAGTTTTGTAGGTAATTAATTTTAAACCTTAAAAAGCAATGGGATTTGTAAGGTAATGCCCATCATAAAGTAATTGGAACTATGAGATAATGGTTGATAAGTAGGTGCAATAATAATTAAAATAGTAACAATAATGAGCCGAGTACTGACAACATTAAGTCGAGCTCATTGACTAAATTGATGAACACAGGGATCGTCATTAGTAACTGATTAAATAACCATGTAACCTATTACAAGGGCAGGTTAGTCGGTAAACTGTTATTAAATAGGTTAGGCATTGCAGTAGCTCGTTTTAGACAACGTGTCAAGTACCAAATAGGGCCTTGAAGGCCCTTAAGCATAGAAAATAACGTACACAATGTGAAAAAAATAAAAAAATATATTTCATTTTTTTTCACCCAAAGTCTATCGAGTGCGCGCAACGTGCGATATGTCAAAAAATAGAGAAAAATAGTGGCAATAATCGTACCAGAGGGAATTAGGGGCACTCTCCTCAGTCTCGAATAAAATCGGTTTTTCTGTTGTGTTCCATACAAATTTAATTAAAAAAAATTTTTTTCGTGTTATAGTCGCCTGCGGTGCATAAATATGATAATTTTGTGGCTTCTAAAAAGGTTCTACATCAGTTTGCGACAAGAAACAAACAAATTTTAACATAAAAATCCTAAGTCTATGAAACCCGATTTTCGTCCCACTGTGTGGCGCAGGAATACAAAATCATCCAATTCCGATGTCATGTATATTAGTAAAAGTACAAAGCAGATTATCTAGAAATTTTATGGAGGGTTCCATTAACGGTTTTCAGCTACAATTGTAAAATAAAAGTTAACCTGTGACTAAAAGATTTCTTTAAAATTCAAGTTTTGTCTCTGATTCTAAGTCCGGTGGCGCAATCTCGGTGGCTCCGGTGGCAAATCAAAGCGTATAGGGAAGTATAGGCCATAGAAATACAAGCGTGTCTCCATCTATCCATCAGCCCTTGGAGGTCCACTGTTGGACATAGGCTTCCCCTAACTTGCACCACTCTGACCGGTCCTGAGCCTTCTGAATCCAGCGGATGCCCGCTGTCTTCTTCAGGTCGTCAGTCGTCCTATCATCCTATGCTCCTTTTTCCGAGACGTGGGCGCCATTCGAGGACCTTTCTTACCCAACGGTTATCGGTCCTTCGCACTATGTGGCCCGCCCATTGCCACTTCAGCCGGCTAATTCTTCGAGCTATGTCGGTTACCCTTGTTCGTCTACGGATCTCCTCGTTTCTGATGCGATCATGTAGAGAAATACCAAGCATAGCCTTCTCCATAGTCCGCTGCGCTTCTCTGAGGTTGTGGATTAGGCCAATAGTAAAGCACCACGTCTCGGATTCGTATGTGATCACCGGCAACACAAACTGCTCGAACACCTTAAACTTCAGGCACTGAGAGAGGTTTTGGACGACAATATATGACGGAGTTTCCCGAACGCAGCTCATCCGAGTTGGATTCTACAAGTGACTTCTTTCTCGAAGTTGGACTTACCCATCTGGATCACTTGTCCCAGGTAATTGTATTCGTCTAGAACTTCGAGAGCAACGCCGTCAACAACAACCGATACGGGTGTGACATGGACATTCGACATGATTTAAGACCCACCCGTTGTGAGGCGCTGTTCAAGTCCCCCGAGCATTGTTCCAAGTTCTTCCAGGGAACCCGCCAGGATGACTATATCATCGGCATATCGTAGGTGTGTGATGTATTCGCCATTGATGTTAATGCCATGTTGTTTCCACTCCATCAGCTTGAACACGTCTACCAACACAGCGGTGAACAGTTTTGGGGATATGACATCCTTGTCTGACACTTCTCTGCAGTTGGATGGGGTTCGTTACTGTGTCGTGTACTCTGAAGGACATGATGGCGGATGAGTACAAACACTTCAACACCTCGATATACCGGTAGTCGATCCGCCACCGCTGGAGAGAATCTAGTACCACCCAGATCTCGATAGAATCAAAGGCCTTCTCATAGTCCACATAGGCTATACATAACGGCAAGTTATAGTCCTCGGTCTTTTGTGTAATCTGCCGCAATGTGTGTATATGGTCTATGGTGCTGTAGCCTTTTCGGAATCCTGCTTGTTCGGGAGGCTGGAAGTCGTCAAACCTGCGTCCAATGCGATTTGTGAGGACCCTCGAAAACAGCTTATAAACGTGGCTCAGAAGTGCAATGGGCCTGTCTAATTACCGCTAAAAGGAGTCCGTTTATCTAGACTCGTATTCTTCAAAATGTACGTAATATCTTTAAAGTATTAATCTCATGGGCATAAATCAATTTCGGTGGATCAAATTCTAATTCCAGTGGTCCTAATTTCGGTGGCATTTGATAGTGTAATTTGATAATATCTCCGGAACAAATAATTTTTTTTTCAATCTCTACTATATGACTAATTATCACTACTATTTACATATTATTTATGCCAAATAAAGTGTATTAGAAACATCAAGTTTAAATTTAATCAATTTCGGTGGCTTGGATTTTAATTCCGGTGGTCCTTTAATAATTTCGGTGGCATTTGATAATTTCAAATGGAAATATCTCATGAACTAATAATTTTTTTTCGATCTCTAGTATATGATTAATTAGTACTACTCTTTATCTATTATTTAAGCCAAAAAAATTTATCAGAAACAGCAAATTTAAATTCGCCACTGTAATTAGGCAAAATTCGAGTTTGTTGAAATTCACCCATATACAGCATTTAATACATAAATAGTATTGGTTTTATTACTATTCCCCGTTAAAGCCAAGATTACCGGAGACAACCAGAGATAGCCAAGATAGTGGGAGATGATCATAACAAGATAGTGAGAGCCCATGTAGCTAGAATTTCAAAGCCACTAAAGAGATAGCAGAATAAAAAACCAATCCAAATGCACCTTACTTTGCTTATACCGTTAAACCTGCGATTAGATCCAATTTGTACTTTAAAATACACACGCGAATAAAATTTATACTTTGAAGGTGAAGTAACAAAATAAATCGTAAATCTATGCAGTTAGTAGAAAAACAAGAAATATTCGAGCGGTACAGGTGTAAGATTCAAATAAATCGCGCAGGTAGAAATACCAACCCCTAGAGCTCTAACGATCAAACGGGCATCGTTCAGGAAAGACCAACATTTTGTGTTGTAACAAATCAAATTTAATTTTTGTCAACTCTTACCTTTTCTTATCTTGGCATTGAATGACTTACCCTTTATAGTTATTAATTACCCTTTACAATATTAAACTCTAATAAGTTTAATTTTGTACTACATAATTATTTAGGGTTTTTTTTGGGGAAGGAATTCTCTTCGTTTTTGAGAAAAAGCATATATTATATTTTCTGGGAGAGATTTTCAGATATTTATTATGTAACATAGATTGCCTACTAAAATCTCTTAAACTCACGCATATATGGTATATGGTATATGGTAACGATTTGGCATTTCATACGAACGAGCTACGTACGAGAGTCCTATGACGGTGATTCTTAATGATTTGTGACAGGATATCGTGACAATAATATGTGACAAGTTGAATTATGAAATACATAAGTATATTGGATACTAAAAAAATAGTTTTATAATAACAAAAAATTGTAGCAAAACAACAGAATAACAAACTAACAAACCTTTACTTGAATTCCTACATAACTGATATATTATTATATTAATGTAGGATTGTTTGTCATTATAAAGTTTCTGAACGAAGGAATGTGAGAGTGAGAGAGTGGTAGGATGAATGAGAGGAAGGACCGGAAGCGAAGGAAGGGAGTGGATGAGTGCAAAATGGCATGATCTGTTATGAAGATGCAAAGACGTGTTAAGGTGCATAAAATTACTAAAGGAGTTAATAAAAGTCTTATATATTTTCGTCGCTTTATTTCCATTCCCACATTAATTATTTCCTAATACATTCAATATCTATCATTAAAAAGCATCTCAACTATTTATTACTTAAACGTAATGGATTTCTTAATTGCATGATTTTGCCTTAAGTGCTTATTAATTCTATAATAACTTGACCTAAGACCTCGGTGAATGTAATGATACTATCGTAATAATGAAGCTGAAGCCAAAAGTGAAAGGGTAAATAAATTTTGTTGGATGGCTTCAAATAGAGCCACATAATTAATGCATGTTGTTTGTATGTACTATTGTGTGTGTAAAGTATTGTGTGGCAACACAGGTAACTAATAGTGTTTATTTATATGACTATAAATACACGTTAACAGTGTTCATTTCGTGTATCACAAATTAATTTTCCCGATATTGAAATATGTTTCAATCTTAATGTTGAATTTGGAAAAAGTATTAATTTATAGTTAAAATAAAAAATTAAAAGGTGTCAAGGGACACCCGGATGGAACGAAGTTCCTTTCGATTTAAGTATTGTTTTACGCGCTCAGCACGCTAGTAGCGTGATTCAGAAAGTTGTACAGCGCCATCTAGTTTCATATTACTGAATCACTTCAAAAAGTGTCGTGACAACTTTTCGTAAGAATTTTTTCCGTCTAGCCCCCTTTCACAACGCGCGATAAGGAACTTCGTTCCAATAACGCTACATACTCATAGCCCCATACTAGAAACTCAAACACATCATTCAAATTTCCGCCTCGCTGGGAATCGAACCAGCACGGTCACACCGATCGACAAAATAGACAAACTAACGATTAAAATTAAGCCAAGTCAAGAACGCAGCGGTGAACTATATGACATAACTTTATTACTAAAAAATACAAAATAAATACGTATTAAAACATTGAGTCCATATTTTTATTCCATACAAAAATATTGATATAATTAAAATGTTTTGCTTATCTGGCTTATTTAGTAGGAACCTGATCAAGGGTTGCGCACAGAAAAGGTATGTGAATGTAATTATAGTGACTTAAGATAATATTGCCAGATCTACAATGAATTTACTTTATTGGATAGCTTGTACGTTTGATTTTCCAAACCGTTAGGATAAGATAGGCTTTTTTGTCCTTGGTGTTTAGAAGTCGATATTTTTATCATATTATACATTGACATCCCATCCATCCATCCATCAGCCCTTGGAGGTCCACTGTTGGACATAGGCTTCCCCTAACTTGCGCCACTCTGACCGGTCCTAAGCCTTCTGAATCCAGCGGATGCCCGCTGTCTTCTTCAGGTCGTCAGTCCACCTGGTCGGGGGGCGTCCTATACTCCGTTTTCCGAGACGTGGGCGCCATTTGAGGACCTTTCAATTCTTTTATTTGAGGGGTCACATCTTGCAAGCTTAATTAGACCTGCATCATTTTATCCTCAGAGATTGAAATTATACATATTGCTTAAGTTCTGAAAACAATGCATTTTTTATAAGCATGATCTGATACTTACTAGACTCAGATTGGGCTCCAGTCAAAGGAACTCCTTCGTTAAACAACACAGTATTTTTTGTGTAAGTATACGTAATATGTTAAAATAATAACGGGAATTTTCGTTTTCTGAAAAAATATTTATTTATTCGTCTACATTAGTGTTGTCGCCTTCAAAATAGTCCCCACTAGATATTGTATTATATTATGCACTAGTGCCAGCGCTTCTTTCAAGCTCGAAATATTGTTTAAACTCGATTTTTGGGATAGCCTTTAGCTCTTTCAACGATGCGTTTTAATTATCATCTGTGCATGAAAACGAGGGCCCTTTCAGGTTCTCTTTATTTATAAAAATAGAAAAAAGTCACACGGAGACATGTCTGGCAAGCTATAGAAGTTGGGGCATTGTTCCGATTCTATTTTTGGCCAAAAGTTCACGAACAAGCAATCAAGTTTGAGCAGGTGCAGTATTACCGTAGTGCAAAAGCCATGAATCAAAAATAGCTGAGTTTATAAAAACACATGTAAACTTAGCGGCTGCTATTTTAAAAGTAGGTACACAATGAATACAATACAATAATTTTATTAGTACGTATATACTATCTGTGGTACCAACCACTTTTCAATTAACATTCTCTTTTTAAAGATTGCTTATCTGATGGTTTGCTCTTTCTCTCTGATCGTTGATCGCGGCTTTATGATTTATTTCCTAGCAGTTATTAACTTTTAAATAGTTGTATTCAAATTCAGACCTTAACGCACAAAAATTTGGCAGTCATAATATACTACATGATTAAATTCAATTTCTTGAAATTTTATTTTATTATATACCTACTATATGCACATAAGGTAGTTAATATGTTATCAATTTAAATAAAATTATGATTAAATGAATATCTGTTTTATTTTATGTTGTTTAAAAACCGTGAAACGTTAAATTGCCCAAACAGTAACCAATCGAATGAAATACATACATACTTAAATAGTATCATTGCGTGGAAAATTCTATTTGTGAAGAGTTTCGTTATAAATATCGTATATGGTTACAAATTAATTGTAATTCATTTCACCGCTAACATCAACCAGCAAATAATACGTATGTCCATTATCATACTATTTCCTGAAAATAATTCACAAGCGCAATATTATAATTTGATTAATATATTGTACATAAGAGCAAACTAGCCTAGAGATCTAGGTGTCAAAAATAATAAATGGCTTTTATTATGTTTATTGCTTCCACCCACTCCTAATTTTATTACATTTGATTTAGTTAACTAAACACCAAACAATAAAATGCTAAACAGCTATTGGATATAATAGTGTAATAAAAATTAACATTAATTTATGTTATAGCGATAGTGATTTAATATTGGAATATTATTCACCATTCTTCATATTCGATAGGTCTGCAAAAGAGAATCTTTGAGTAGGAAATTAAAACATATATTGTTGTAATTTTAAAACACAACGGTAATGTGTTAGAACTTCAAACACGGCTCTAAAATTTTACGGTGTCATTGGAGAATATATTTAACCACTAATAATATAAGATACGTTTGAAGAATCTAGTTTATCTTCTCCGTTTCGTAACAAACCATGAACATGTTTCGAGCTTTTAAGAGCCATAAAAGCAACGGGAGAAACCCATTTCAGTTTAAAATTATGGTTTGATAATGGAAGATTATGAAACTCCCTAGATTAGTAGCTTCAGAAATTAACTTCTTATGATAATTTTGGGTTTGCATTTCAAATACTTTATTTTTATGGACAATATTAATAAAATTATATTTTTGGACAGTAACAGTTATCGTTTTTTTTTCAGGAAATATGATAATTATACATAGTACCTAACGACATCTGAAAAAATAATAAAAAGTTATGATAGTGTTTATTACTAAATTATAAAGGGTACATAAATGTATGATATTTACATCATAACTAAAATCTAAAGCAAACGTCAAATATTAACATGCATTACTTCTATAATAGGTGCCAGCAATGTAGGTTAGGTAATACCAATCGCAAAAAACGCAAATCGCAAACCTAATATTCTAGAATGACAATAAAATTAATAATAAGAATTTTAAATTCAAATAACTAAGATTAAAATACCAATTCTGCAGAAACAGAAAAAATAAGTCAGTATTTAGAATTACTGTAATCTTTTATTGCATTCAATGGTTCATCTGACCTCCGAATTATTACAAATTGGCAGACCCTTCACTCACGGCAGCAAGAGGGTCAACTGACCTAATTGGGTTAATTCATCTTTGCCTCAACTATTCATTTTAATTGGCTGTAATGTCGGCAATGCCATCTTGTTGCGACTAGAAAAACTTGAATGCTCTCGGCATTCAACGCCGATACTTAAAAATAAATGTGGGTTCTCTATTTGTTAATTCAACTCTTAAATCAAAATTTTCTTATGCACATTATAGATTAAGGAATTTAAAGGGCTATGAAGTATAAAAGGAATAAAACAAAAAAATCAGAAAGTAAACTTGGTTGTAGAATATCAACTCCCAAAATAAGACACCGGGCGTAACTGCTTTATCACGATTATGACGTAGAGTTAAAAATAATGCAAGTCCTCCGCTTGGGAAAAATCCTTTCTCTGCCTTCTTTCTTGATTGGCAACACATTAGTGATGCCTTTGGTGTTACTAAGTCCACGGGCAAAGGTGGCACTTACTATCAGGTGGATCGTCAGCTCATTCGACTTGTGACATAAAAAATACGTAGCTAATTATACCCTTAATGTCTCTGATCTCGTACTTAAAGATATCCTGCTTCATCCGATAGTTCTCACGCTTCTTACTATCATATTACTGACGCTGATTGTAACTATGGGGAATCGACTGGCACCGCGTAATCTGCTGCAAAATTTATAGACCATAACTCAGTGCGGTTGACAGAAGCGCCACAGAATATGATCTTAGAACGTATAAGTGCATTCATCGTTACAGCGATTTGTATAAATTACAGTTGCATAAAGGCCATTTCATTTATTGCTTCTAACTAATATGACAAATTGTAGGCACAGTTATTTAATTTTATGTGGGTACTTTTAGGTCATTTGCTTTGATTAGGTCTTAAAATTTGATTTGATTTACGACTCGGTCTCGATTTTGATTGGTACATTAAATATTTTATCTATACAAATACATGTATAATTAATAACTTCAACTGTCATATTCGAAAATTATGGTTCTAATAAGTGTCGGTCACAAGGACGATAAGTTGAAAAAAATTCTATTAATATATTTTGATCTAATCATTGCAAGAAAAAATGTTATTTATAACTTGATTTTATTATGTATTTCTTAATAAGCGTACGTAAGCTAATATTTTGTTTCGACATAAATATTCTGTAAAATATAAGTTTCCGACTTGCCACGGTAATAGTCAGACTCCGAGGTGGGTTCTTATCCTTTGCAAATTCATACACTAAAATATACGAATAAAGATTTTTACGCGTTACAGATATGGTGTTATGCATAAACTAACAAATTTATTTTACCTTAGCAATAAATGACTCGATTTTGTTCACATGGCGTAATAAAATAAAACTAAAACCAAGTGTACTGCTATGTTTGAAACAGAAAACGAAAGGCAAGCATCCTTCCGATTACAATAAAATTATATGATCGTCTTGAATGCATTACTGTTTTTTGAGACCCACATTACGAGCATTTTGGGGTTTTGTTCGACGTGATGGTTACGAGAGGTAATCGCAGAGCCCTAAAGGCCTACGTTGCTTTTCGTTTTTAAAGCGACCACACAAATTAATCGACCATTCAACTTGGGAATACGAAATCATTCAATGAATTTTGTGAGAACTGAGCGTAATTGGCGATTGTTAGGAAAAAGCTGTCGGCCCTTAAAGGGTACGTGCACCAGACCGGGTCATACACTCGCGACAAAAAGTCGTACCTACACTTGTACCTCACAACATGTGTCCGATGTGACAAAAACACGCCCATCCTGTCAGCCACCAGACCACAAAGTCTCAAAACGGAACTCTGGCTTTACAAGTCGAATACAGACATTTTTAATTTTTTCAAGTTCTATTTAATTAGCTCATTCACATCCTACAATATCTTCGACTATTATTAAATGTTGAGAAGAGATGTCGCGTCGTGTCAATCATTATTTCCTATTTGTAACTTAGTATGCTCATTTTTGTCAGGCTGTAGGTACCTACAAAGTCTGCTAAATGCACCTTTTATAGCGTGTAGTCCTAGTCAGTTAGTCAGTTAAGTAGTTTATGCCGTCAATTTTGGGTTTAAGGAGACAATACCAATCCTTGCATGTGAGCGTAGAAAATATATTATTATATTAGTGTATAAAGTTATTATTGTTATACAAGCAAAAATTATCATCCACATAGCTCGTACGTCAATTTCTCAATCTTTCTATTCCCTTGTAGACTTACACGTTCAATCATAGTCTTTTGGAAGCATAATTCTTCAACCACAAAACACTCACACATCAAAAAAACTACACCTATTCAAAGGCATGTTTTTGATTTACCTTAATCAAACCCATAACAACAAGAATTAAATTCAGTAATTCCTAACCCTTTTGTAAACAAAATAGCTACAATGGCATTTTAATAGAGTGTTGCCTCAGAAAACATTATGACTACTGAGATACTTAATGCCGTGTCGAAATTAAATAAGTTAAGGAATGAATGCTAGGAATGTCATAAGTAATAAGCTATATCCGGTCTTAACCTAAATACCGACCGCTTTGGGATAATGTAGGTATATAAGTATAATAGTACCAGCTAAACTTAACTACAGAATTAACTACGGAGATACTAGGTTATTTGCATAAGCTTCTTATATTGCGTTAATTGATATTTGATTTTTTATGTCACGTGATTTTGATTATCACAATAAATGAAGTGAGAAATAACGAGCTTTATTTTTTGGTTATCAGAAACTTTTGTAATTAATATATTGTAGTAATAAGTACACATACATTTAACTTGTGTCTTATATTGTATTATAATAAATTAAAAATGCATTCTTTTATTCAATGAAATTGATTGTTTTAGCTCTGTTGCGACCCAAATATATTTCGAATGTAATTGGAAAATAAATATTGAACTGTGGGAGTTCAGTCTGTATCTTTCTTTGTATTTCTCTCACTTTCTTGGCCGGCAACGCATCAGTGATGTCTTTGGTGTCGTTGATGTCCATAGGCGACGATAGCCACTTACCATCAGTAGAATCATCAGCTATTTTGTCGGCTATTTCCATTAAAAAAGCTACTTAACTTGAACCCCAGCACAGATAGACCCTTGAACCCTAAAACTACAAGTTAGAATATCCATGAATTATAATCCTTTAACCACAATATGTTTGCTTGCGAAACACCGTGGACGCAGCAAGTTAGCACTTTATATCCTCGAGGTCTTAAGGTCTCTATATTTATGGGCGCGACTGGCTATCGGTCATAGGTTAATAAATTGTTTTGTGTATAATAGTAAATGGGATGCGGGAACTCGCGGTATCGCTTAAGGCTTACCGTTAAGGCAAGTATTTACTATTGTTTCCTATTACAATTTAAATCCAATTTGGTAATTAGGTTCTGAATGCCGTTTGACAAATTGGCGTGGGCTTTGATCTGAGGTTATTTAAGGTCAAAGATCAGTTATAAAATAATAGTTATAAAATCTTGTAATTAAACTTATCGAACGCACGTTCTGAGTGTTCCTTAGGTACACCACACTCAATGATATTATATATTAAAAAGAGGCAGATATGTCATAAGCGCGCGCGTTGTGTGACTCAAAAAGTTCCCAATTGGGAACTCTTATTCAGGTGAAGAAAGATATAGCCACGGTAAAGATATAAACAGTAGTCGCTCTTCATACAAACGGCCGAAAAGCGCGTTATACCTACCCACATCCGAATACGCGTGCGATACGTGGGCAACAGCGGCCGCTGCGTGGCGATTGCCGACAGGCGAACGAGCGGAGCTTGTACCACGGTCCGGTCGGTACAAATAACAATTTTTTTAGTTTTTCTACTCTAGCTTTAGCTATCTTTTATAGGGTTCGCTATAGTATAGACGAATATAATATGAATGACGTGATAAAGAATATAATGATGAATCTATGAATCTCGTCTGGAAATAATTGTACCTAATATTGTAATTTGTAATAATTGTAATTTGAATATTTGCGTCTAATTTGTCATTAAAACGTTATTGCTACTTGCTACTGTAACTTTGATTTCAATGTTATAAATTAATTTAGCAATAGGTATAACGTTTATAGAATCGGACAGTTGTACCTTTTTTATTTACCTTAACCTGCAAGAAGAACTTACCATACCCTAAGAGTCTCTGTCTCTAATACAATACTGAATGCTTACGAACCTTCACAGTACTAATAAAAACACAACATAGATTTTTATGGAACACTTCCTTTTTATTCACAATGAATTGCATTTATTAAAATAGAAAATATAACATTTATAAATACAAAACTACAAAGAAACTCAAGTCGTTTTATAAAATTAAAATACTGTCGGCGGACAGCCCTAGCGCGCGGTGACGTGTAGGCAAGTTTTTCGAGAATCGGGCCGAGTTACGTTACTGTATATATGTGTACTGTGATATAGCGATGTAGTTTTGACGCGAGAGCGATAAAGACGTGCGATAAAGCAATAAAGCGTGCCTTGCGGAAATCGAAACAGATTTTTCGGTTGATTTGTAAGGGCATACCGTATCTATATTTATTTAAACATCATTGACCACACTGGTGGTGTTCAATTCCGTGTTAGAATTAATTCCGTGTCACGAGCATTTTAGCTTTATTATTGCGGCTGTGTCACATAAACCTTTGTCTTCTCCGGGAATCGAACGTGAAACCATCCAGTTATTACCAACAAGCATCTTTGTTGATGAGGTGTGATGAAGCTATAGGTAGATATGTCACTTGTTAGCGCGCCCAAGATGAAGATCGTAAGAGCAGTCAATCGTAGTCGCTGTGTCAATACAAGACGATAGGCAGTTTTGTTGTTGTCAGAAGTGCTTGAGATTTCACATACAACGTTAAAATGCCTTCGTATATTATTGTGTGTGATTGGTGTAGTGAAACAAAAGATAAACGTGTGTGTGTTGTAGCTCTTTTCGGAACAGATTTTTTGGTTGATTTGTAAGGGCATGACGTATTTATAGTATATAAATATCATTGAGCTATACTGTGGATCCATCATTATCATTATCAATTCATTCCATATGAAACCCGCCATATTATCTCGTGTCTCCTCTCAAATAAGATTAGTCTAGCAGTAGTTTCGTAGGCCAAGTATAACTAGATTGACTTTTACTCACATTGGAGAACATTTTGTAGAACCCAGATATATGCAAGTTTAATCATGACATATTTTTAGTTCCCCTAAGTAATTCATATTTTCCAGTAAATACGTTAGGTATTACAAAAATATAGGTGTTAGGCTAAAATTCAAATCAAATGATATGTAATATTTTATTCATATAGGTATTACTGATTCACTTATGCACGTCACTTTTCTAATCTACCAGCTTTCGGAAGGGTGCTTTGTCATGGAGGAGAAGAAAAGCCGTGAAGAAACTCCTCGGCACATCTTTTAAAATAATGAAAAGTTACATAATAAGTTCTAACCTACGCGGAACTTAATGCGGCACTAATTTTCAGGCATCTTTGTCATTATTATATTCATTTATACTATAGTATCCTTTGCCTACTAGCTGAGATTTCACATATCTCTTAAACATTTGGATAGGCCGATCACGTATTGACTTAGGTAATTTATTGAAAAAAACGTACACCAAGCCCCATATAAGAACGTTGTACCCTACTTGGGCTTATTCGTATAGGATTTGAACCAAGTTGGGCTACAGATAACCAAAGCGACATTCCAACCGCTATCAGTTTACATAAGGTCACCGTGGTACTCTATAGGACTGTGGAAACCAATAGGTTACCGTGGCACAAGCCATAGCGTAACAAAAACAAATACCAAGTTTCAACACCTTCACCGAACGGTATTTGAATCTGGGACGTTTACCAAGCACCGATTTTAGGTGTCAAGGTGACCTTTGAACGGTGAGAAAATTCCGATCTTAGCTGATCTTGGGCGTAATAAGATAGATTAAACATAATCTCAGATAATGTAGTGGTATTGTATTAATATAGCTTTGAGTGTTTGAATTTTATGATGTGTTTCATTATTGTATATTATTGTGTCGTCTAATTTACAGTGTTGCCAAGTTAGCCACTTTTTGGCTGGATCTGGCTACATATTTAGCCACAATTTTAGCAACTCATGACTTGACAAGCTAATAACAAGTAATTATTAGCTAATAACAAGTAATTATTAGCTTTTCAAGTCATGAGTTGCTAAAATTGTGGCTAAATATGTAGCCAGATCTAGCCCAAAAGTGGCTAACTTGGCAACACTACTAATTTATGTTCAGTTTTGTGTCGAAAATTTCAAAAAAATTTTACGTTAATAGGCGTATGAAAAGGCAAGCCCTGTCAGGATCCTTAGTTCCTATCTTCTTCATTAATTTTACCGCTTAAGAAAAGAACCCTTTTGTTGGCTTTTTCCTTATAGTTGTCCTGTTCTTATCAGTAGCTTTTACGTGAAAGAACAACAAACATCTGTACAAACTTTCACATTTATAATATTAAAAGGATTATTTACCTACCAAGTAAAGATGTCCGTTAGACTCTAAATAAATATTTGTAATCAATTCCCAATTTCAAACCAAGATTTATTCGAACGTAAGGCGAAAATCTTGCGATACTTTATTATAATATTTTTAGCGGAACAATTATGCTGGAAGCTTAAAAGTAACAGATTAAGACACTCTTAATACACATTACCTTATAATAACACTAGGGATTTTATTCATAACAGATTATTATACTAATTATTTGTAATTAAATAGACAAAAATAAGATACTGTAGACAACAATTCGGTACAATTGTGTCGTCGTTAGTAAATAAAGACCTGTAATTTCTTCTTTTTCCTCGCAACAAAGCCTCGGTATTTACTTGCCAATACAAAACTCGCAGCATATTTGGCATCTTTGTCGTGTCAGGCCGCCAAATTGGGACTGTTTTAACTTGTGTGACCGACAAAAAGATAACTTACGAGTACGTTCGTCAAAATAACAAGCTGCTTTTGACGAGCACTGACGTGTAGGCGAATTAAAAATAATCGCAAAATGTACACTTTAAGACGATTAAAATTGTTAATGACTTGTATCGAAATGCTGGCGATCGCAGATAATGGTATGCACGACATTATTAATAAAAGAACAGGGTTTTTGGTTTGTCAAAATTATAATTGGCGGTAATGTTTGTGAGTTGTTCGTGTGGATACGTTATTTAAATTGACTTGTTTTTTACATGACACTGTTTTCGTTTGTTGTGGAAGATGTAAGACGGTTTGATAAGTGTTTTATATTTATATTTTACAATAACTAGACTTGGTTGGTTGGTGTGGTTAGTTAGTTAACTTCCCGCCAAATGAAAGGAGAAATGAGTAGAGAGACCAAATGACAGTAGATAAGTGGTCATAAATAAAACTGAATGTTGGGAACTAATTCTTTCTTTTTTCTTTCTTATTTCTTGATCGGCAATGCATCGGTGATATCTTTGGTGTTACTGATGTCCAAGGGTGATTGTACCCACCAAGTCGTTTAGCCCGCTTATCGGCTAATTAAACAAAAAAGTTTAACTTAAAAAAAAGAGATAAGAACAGCGCCATTTAGTGTTCGATGATCAAAATGTATAGAGGTGTCGAGGTTTTGGTAATGGTGTCGCGAGTTCAATGATTTTTCACATCTCAAAAATGCCCAACGCGCCTAAAGAAGTCTTCACTTCAAAAAATTTGGAGAGCTAGAAATTAAGGGTCCCTGATACTCCTTTGATCACATTGGTCCACATAGACAGACGAACGTCATATGAACACTTTCTTCAATTGTCGCTTGCTTGGATCTTACGAGTACGTAGTAAAAGTACGTTTGTCCACGGAAAGGCAACTTTGTATGCATGTATTCTTGTAGTTCAGTTTTATATTGCATCATTACATTCCGCCCACTATAGATAGCTATTTATTTATTTATTTATTTATTTATTTATTTATACAGACAATTATATTGTAAACATTACAGATCTTAAAAAATCCAAGGCGTTTACAAAGTCTCCACATATTGCTTGACAGTTCTGCGAAAAACAGCAGGCGTCGAAAAAAATATGTCTAGAGCAGGATCCCATGCTAGTACACCATTAAGCAGTGTCAATGCTCGAACAAGCGACGACTCTCTCATCAGCATTAGTCTACAATCCCGGACTGCGAACAGAGTATGCCGACGAACGTGGCTATACTTTGGTACGTTCAGAGATATCAAACTTAGCACTGAAGGGTTAGAAATTTTACCCGTGATTAAGTTATAAAAATATTCCATCAAGAATACCTCTCTTCTTACTTCAAGAGAATCATATCCCAGCATTCCCTGAATAAACAAAGATGGGTACACATAAGGGTAGCCCACAAAATACCCATACTTTTTAAAGTAAAGCCATCTCAAAAATGTTTTTTGAAGTTTCTCCAACATGAGTATGTATTTTGTCTCATGTGGACTCCAGATAACTGCGTTATTTTCCAGGGTGCTTCTTACAAAACTATTGTATAACATTTTTATGACAAATTCAAATCATAAAATTATGTATTTTTATGTCTTCTGTGATCATACCACAAATAAAAATCTTGAAAAAAATACCGACTGTCTTGCCTTTTAAATGTCATGAAAAATCTTATACCTTTAAACGAGCAATTCTTGTATATTTATAAATTCTCTGAATCTCGGAAACGGTTCCAAAGATTTTCATGAAATTTAGTATGCAGGGGTTTCGGGGGCGATAAATCGATCTAGCTAGGATTCATTTTTAGAAAATGTCGTTTTATCCATGTTTTCAGGCAATGAAAACTGCTACAGTAGACTCTTCCTGACATCTATTGGCGAGTAGCAACAGTAAAGCTACTTCAGTAGATGACGTTGTTAAGCAACACTAAACCGAGCAAAGCTCGATCATCCTAGTGCTATTTTGAATGAAGAATAATAAATTGGTCTTCTATATAATATGTAAGATGACGTCCGAGCAAAACTCGATCATCCGGGTACTAAATTAAAATATGACATTTTATTACATTTAATTACATTACACCTACGCTAACATGAAGCTGTAACGCGTGACGATAAAAAAAATACAAAGTCTCTACAATCTCAAACGCGAACTAAAATGATTTCATCCTCATTCATTACAAATTAGACAGGGCGTCATCAAGCCGAGATTGCAGTAAAATATTACGACCATTACTTTTGAAAGTTTAGCAATTACGAATTTATTATTAACACTCATTTAAAAATGCGATTTATCATACCAATGCTATCATAGTTTGTTGTCAGTGCTTCTCAACTTTTATTCTGAATTGCGTAACTTGCGTACCATCATCATCTTATAGACGGAATTTAGATAATAATACGATAATTTGTACTTTCTTTTTTCCTTTCGACCCTCTTCTTTTATTTTAAAGAACGGAAGTTTTAATTATCTTTTACCTATAGTGTTACTTTCATTATTATTTTGTAAATAAATATTTGACTTGACTTACTAAATTCATCAAATTCTTACTGCCCGGTTCTTTTGTTAAAAATAACTTTATATTATATTATTCATCACTCATAACAGCATTCAAATATATCATCTCTCTAACGATAATTAACAGTGAAAATGCATTGTTCATAACCTATGACCGGATGCATTTCGTGTTCCGGGCCGCGTGTTGAACACACATGACATAGACTAATGGGTCCACGCAAGAAATAGACGAGTCGTAAGAAAAATATGAATTTATTTTGATTCCCGCTCGATAGGCTTGCCTAATCGAGTTGTCAATACGAATTAATCGATAGAATCGGCCGAACAGTTTGGGACCGAAAAACGGTGTTATAACGGTCTTAAAAAAACACAAGGTGCCGAGTTAAAGACCTTACGCACCTGCCTTTTTTACGCTATTGTATGCTTATTCTCAAATTTATTTTAACAGGTGTATCGGGTAGGTATGCTTTAAAGATGACGTGTACGGCCTAATTGAAGGAGATAAAGTCAGTGGGTATGTCGCGACGTCGCTTCGTTCGATTGTAATGCACGTTCATAGTTTTGATAAAACATCGTAATTAATTATCCGATTGTCTTTCATGATTTATAAGCTTCGTGTATTTTACCAATTAACTGGGAACAAACGGTGAAGCAGCGTGAAGTATGCTTTATGATAAGTCGTGTGCACACCTGCGCTGCGATGGGAAGTTTGTGCAATGATTTAGTGTTATTGCTATATCGCTAGGCTTTGTTCGTGAGATTTGATTTTATTGATTTTCTCAAATATTGCAAACAAAAATAGGATATTTTAAAAGTCTAAGGTATATTTTGTGTCAATTAGGTACATATTTAGGATTTTTTTTTTAGTAAAAAATAAAAATAAAAAGTGCAAAACCAAAGTGCTAAGTGCAGTTGTCTGCACTGGAGCAGCGTGGTGGAGTATTTCTTTGCCTCCTAGAGGAGTGACTCGTATTCAGTGGTGGGCTTAATGCTGGCCATACACGATCAAGTATACTTGTCAAGTTTGCAGCAGACTTGACGCGGTATCCAGTAAACTTGACAGTGTATGGCCACGGTATGCCTATCTGGACACACAACTATCTCATGCAAACTGGATGCCGCATCAAGTCAAACTGCAAACTTAACAAGTACACTTGATCGTGTATGGCCAGCTTGATGGGTTGAAGCCAAGCGTGTCAGTCACTTGTTATTACTTGATCCAAAGATGGCGAAGACCACGTTGCTCGTTTGTCAGTGATATAATAACTGTAAATTATTAAATTTGACCACCCCACATTTTTATTACACTAAACATACAAACTAAGAAACATCTAGATTACGTCAACATTCAAACAAATAAAACTGCATCATAATCGCGGCGGTCCATTATTTTAGGAGTTATGATGCCACAGATAGTCACAGATACGTCAAACTCATAACACCCTTCTTTTTGCATCGGGGGTTAAAAATTACCAACCACCGTTGAAGGCTCTCTAATGTAAACACTAGAGTGAATCCAACGGATCAAGTCTTACCACTTACCAGTTAATTTCATTTGCATAGCATAATGTGTAACCGGTTGTCTAATCGCACTCGGAGATAAAGTGGACAAATTAGCAGCAACCAGCGTTAATCGGAATGAACCGTAAGGTTAAATTTTAACATTGCTTATCTATCTCTATTTTGTTTTCTATTTATCACTGTTATAAAATTATTTGTACATGCAATAAGCTTAATGTAAAGGGAATAAAATTATTTGATAATGTTTGTAAAATTACGAGTAGTATGCAAAAAATTAGTTGACTTTTCGCTAAGTATGAAAAAAATAATAAAATAACATAACATAAATAAATAATAACTGGATGCCGCGTCAAATCAATCTGCAAAGGCAAGTCAAACTGCAAAGAACAATGCCCAACTGCCATACATCGTTTTATTTCATTTTCAACTATTTTCAACTTTAGCGTCTTAAAATAAAAAAAATTCTAAAAATCGCCGCTTTAATTTCTGAGCCTAAGCTGAAGCTGAAGCTGAAGCTGAAGCTATATCTAAATATAGAAGAATTTTCAGCAGACACACCCCAGAACCAAAGTATTTTGAGATTGAATTCTTATAACCATTGAGTCATAGAGTAGGGGAGACTTACGGCTGCCTGTAATTTTTACAATTATTTTATTCTGACTTTTTTTTGATTGACAACCGGAAATGGAAATTTGACATCATTACATTTGTCATACCAACATTTATAACGAAATTCTGTCTGTAATATTGGCCAGAAGTCTCCCTATATCTTACTTGATACAAGCTATATATCGAAGTGAGTGCCCGCCCGAATGAAAATGGACATTGTTGACATCATTGTTACTATAGTCAATTCATCACTTATTAATAAAATTATTTTACACTGGGTTATACGGGTACAGGTATTAATTTTAAAATACGTAAAAAAATAATTGAATTGCTTCGGTACAACTGACGTTTTAAGACGCTAACAAAAATAAAAAATAATTTTTGGGCATTGTTCTTTGACAAGTAGACTTCATCGTGTATGGCCTCCATTTTAGATCTGTCACTTCATAATAAGCAACACTCCAAATGGATTGTCGTTCCAGCTAGATGGTTCAGATGCTTACAGAATTGACTTGAGTCCACAATGAATCGTGATAGACTTATAGATGTACTCTACAGTAGACAAATAAATGAGCAGCCATTCAAATGTCTCAGATTACGAGTAAGTACTTAAACAATTAATATATTCATTTGTATTGTAATGGGCCTAATGGCCAATAAGTTCTACAATTCATTGTCTCAAACCATCGCGTATGTTGAAATAACGAAAGGAATAAAATGTTTATTGTGATTCTCAAACTTTTTAAGGGTTATATTTTTTATGTGAATAGCTGACTAGCTTGTACACTACATTTTAGGCTGTACTTTGCATAAATAAATGAAGCATCATATTCCGAGAAATAATATTGGTTAACATGCTATTGGTACACAACACATAGTACATTAAATTTTAAGTTATAAGCTTGTGTGTGCTAAATAGATAGAAGATGTTAATTTTAATTATTAAGCACTAATCTTTCAGGAAATAGACATAGGATAAAATAGTTCATGGGAGAGGTCTGTTCTTCTTCTTTGAGATTATTTGTTCTAACTGAAAAAATGTGGTTCTATATTCAACTTAAAAACAATTAAGTTTGTTATAAAACTAGATCATTCTAACAAAAGTTTGAGCATCGCTGCCATATTCAGCGGTTCTTTATGAGTTGATTGTTTGCTTTGTAAGGAGTCACTATTAATGCAATGTTTAAATTTCTAAAGACTTGGCACTTAAAGCTCATTGAAAGGATTCATTACTTTTGTAAGTTGTTATTAAAATAGTCCATAAATTAAACAGTGTCGATTAAAAAGGGTACCCTTTGCTGCAATACTAAAACTACCACTGCATTTTGATGGTATTTTAGTTGTCTTCAATAATTTGTAGATTTGGTTTCAATTCCTTTACAATCTAAGTTATTAAAATCATCAGCTACTTATAATCAGTGTTGCCAAGTTAGCCACTTTTTGGCTAGATCTGGCTACATAATTAAGCCACAATTTTAGCAACTCATGACTTGACAAGTTAATAACAAGTAACTATTTAGCTTATAACAATTATTAGCTTGTCAAGTCATGAGTTGCTAAAATTGTGGCTAAATTATGTAGCCAGATCTAGCCAAAAAGTGGCTAACTTGGCAACGCTGCTTATAATATTTTAGGAAGGATTCTGTAGTGGAAACAGAACCCTTACAATTTCGTCATGTCCGTCCGTCCGTCCGTGCATCCAAAGCATAGGGTAGTTATATATAGGGAACCATTAGTGCTAGAGAGGTGTAATTTGTTATGGCTATAACTTTCTCTGAAATACGATTTCTTAGACATCAAAGTGCATTTACAAACTCTCAATATTTTAAATCGGAAGCACTAGTGTATAATGTACAGATAATGCAATCTTTGGTAAATTTCTAAGCTGACATGTAAAACTAATCAACATAGACTTATTATTGCACGTTGTAAGAATAGCGTCTTTCTCTCATAGTAACACCTAGTGTGATCACATGATCACGGAGTTATTTAATGAAACTCTTAAGTCATCCGGTTGAACAAGAAATAATGATCATTAAGATGACTCATTTACGCGTTTGCTTGATAAAACAGTCAAGGTGCGTGCTGACTCACGAACGGTTCATTATTGGTTCCGTAACATTATCTACTGAGGTTTTTAAAGAAATCGAAACGTTGCTTGTATGGCGAATATGGCGATTGATTTTCCTGCAATCTATATACTTGAGTCTTGAGTGTTTTTGAGTCATCATCTGATATGGCAGATTCTAGAAGACACAAACTCAAACTCAAGCTCAAATATGCTTTATTGAGGACAATAGGTACCTACATAATGGTTGATACAAAAATACAGGTCACAAATTTAATACAAACTGCCAGGTTTTGCTGAAGAACGAAGAAGAACGATATCATTGAAAATTCGTTTTTTTAAGTAGACTGACGATCCACCTGATGGTGTCATTTACTGTTGCCTATGGGCAGTGTTAACTTACCTTCACGTGGTCACAGATTTACCCAAACCCTTAATTAAAGACTTACAGTATCTAATTCTAACAAAACAGAACCTCTTTACCACAGACTTAAAAAAAGAAGAGACGGAATGTCAACAACAAATTCAGTGAGGCACCCATAGTAATACCAACTCCTCTATTCGTACAAGTATCACACGCACACATTGACACCATGCTGTCATTAATCCGCCGCTATTACCGCGTCTCGGACCGCACTAAAAATTACGTACACATGGTAAGCGGGCGGCGTCACTCTCGATAAGACAAGGTGATGTCTGGGTTATTTTCACGTCCGTGCTCATTATTATCCTGCGGGTACTAACGACATATACGTGTATATTTTGTATGCTGATATTTCCGTATTTAGATCCAGTTGAATGAATCGTGGCCACGGCTAAACCGTTTAGGTTGTATGATCGCGAGTATCCGTATGATAGTAAAATGTGTTTAGTCCAGTTAAGTTTAGAACCTCAAGAGTCACAATAAAACTACATGGGACTCTAAAACTCGCACCGTTGTATATTTGATCGAGCAATACACACGCACTGTTAACGGGCGTATACGAAATTTAACACCGACGGGAAATATGGACAATATGGACATTGCTTTGAGCGTGGGCGCCTGTTTGACCAACAATAATAGTTTTGGCTCCGTATCCCTTAATGACACGGAAAGAAGGGGGAACTGAACGTGCCTCTTGACTGATAGTTTCAATATTTTCGTGGTGTAAATGTGACCAAAATTGAGACAAGAACGCCAAGAACTATTCGAAACGCTTACACTGACACTCCCGTTAGGATTCCTTGTTTCGGGTGTTTGAACATACACATGTATGACGTCATTAACTCTGCATAGCTTATACTTGTTGTTACCATAGATGGCTAACGTTCGTCGAATCGATGAACACGCGATACAAGATACGTATTCGTAGGTTGGTATAATAAAATTCAATGTACAGATTACATGCCGTTATAGTTTTATTTATTTATGCCAATGATAAGTAAAAAAGAGGTAGATATGTCACTAGCGCGCCGAAAATGAAGATCGTAAGAGCAGTCAATTGACCTCGTCTGCTCGTAGTCGCTCTGTCAATACAAGACGATAGGCACGCTTTTATTGTTGTCAGAAGTGCTTGAGATTTGACATACAACGTTAAAATGCCAAGTCGTGTATTATTGTAGTGTGATTGGTGTAGTGAAACAAAAGATAAATGTGTGTGTATTGTAGCTCTTTACGGAACAGATTTTTTGGTTGATTTGTAAGGGCATGATCTATCTATATTTTTTAAATATCATTGATTTATGCTATATTTTCTGCATTATGTGTGTGTTCATACAATATTGTATTTGTGGCTATTGTGTGAGTGACAGCGTGTTTGTATGATCTTATACCTACGTCTTAATAAGTAGGTATAAGCTGTAGGTATACACTCAAATAAAATTGTCGCACAATCGCTTTAAACGGTTTAATTTATTTATTACACGCCATAGCTCCGAGATAGCCCCCGAAGCTGCGGTATAATTCAATCAGCACACTCCTATCAAAGGTCATCTCGATGTATTGTGTGTGCATGTCAATCATTGAAGCCTGTCACGGCTTGATTATGTAACGTTTTTTTAATGAACAATAAATAATACCTACTTTTTATCATATCAAACAAGCAAGCATACAAGCGAGCACTCCGAGCAAGAATAGACTAAAGTTGTCATCGGGCATCTGCCCGTAAGGGTTAGAAACAATGTAACACGACCAAGCTGAAATGCATCAGAAAATAACCGCTTGGCTTGATAATACTAGCCTTCTCAACTTGGTTTGTTAATGCTACAGAATTGAGGTTAATGAAAGGTTAAGTTTTCGCATTTACACTTCTGCTTCGACACCTTTGATTTTTGATAATGAATCTTAGGCAATCTAGTATATTCCATTTTTTTAAAGAAGTCCTATTTGGTATACATACACCATGTTTTTAAAGAAATTTGTACAATCTACAGTCTATTTTTTTAGGCAAGTCCTATTTGTTATACTAACACCATCTTTTTTTAACGAAATTTGTAATTTAAAAATAAGTCTGACACAAAATAAAAAGTATTTAAAGTCAAAATTAATCATTTAATACCAAGACGAATTTCTGTTTCCTATTAATTTTATTTTCTACCAATTTAAATTAATATTTTAATAAAGTGTAGTGCCTTCGTTTACCAAATAAGAGTCGTCTAAAAAATGGAGTATTTATAATCTACAGAAAGACTTCCGTGCGACTCTAGTGCATTGAATTTGATGTAAAATAAGTAAGTAGATATACCTACATTGAAGTATTATTACTAGCGTATAGAACCGACATCGCGAACACCATGTGGGTATGCCCCAATGCATTGGCGCCACGTGGCTTCAATCTTCAATGGATTCGTTCGATTTCGAAAGGAGAACGGGGTCTCAAATTTGAAAATCGAACCTCCCGGGCGGGACACTATACTTCAATGCTGATATATAAATTTGTTTTATTTGGAAAAGCGGACTTTTTTGTCCTCGCTGGGGACAGCGGGACAGACAGTCTGAAAGCGGGACAATACCGCCCAAAGCGGGACGTATGGTCACGTTATACATATCCCATTAACGATTGAATTGTAGTCATACACCTTTTATCTCTTGTCCATAAACGTTCCAAACCTGAAATTTAATCAACTTTTATAACATATAATATATATGTAGATACGTCTTAGCACGGCACAGAACGTAACCGTATGATGTTTCAATAAATCGATTTGCATACATCATGGGCGTATTTTTATTGAACTGACATATCGTCGACCCTTAAATGGCGGGTTCGAATATTCACCTCTCTGTAATTTTCGGTAAAAGTTCTTTTGGGCCTTAACCATCTAGTTAAGGTTTATCATAATTGTAATTTAACATAAACCCATACTATGTTACTAAACTATATAAGCCGCGCTATTAAAGAAACGAATCTAAAATGGCGGAAATTATCATTCCCCCTCATTCGCACGTTATTCCTGTCTTTAGCGTGCGAGTGAGGGGGAATGATAATTTCCGCCATTTTAGATTCGTTTCTTTAATTTCGCGGTTTATACCCGGTTATAGTTTTTCTCAAAGATCTTTCGGGTCTCTTATGACCCCTTATTCTTTTCCATCTAAATATCCTAAATTTTTAATAATATTATAATATTAGTGTTTGTTTGTTATTGTGTTTTTTCCTCTCTCTGTGTGTTCTTTCTCTTCTGTGAAGAAGACTTTATTAGAATTTTTGTCAAAAAGGAATTGCTTAGGGTATTCATTTATGGATTTTATTTAATTTTTCTATTTATTTAAGGCAACTAAGGTTCATTGACACTAATACACAGATAGATAATAATTAATAATAAAGATACCCGGATATAGGTACGCGAAGCAAAGCGCCTAGGATTACTAGTTTATAAATAGGTAATTCTAAAATAAGAACTTGGTTTTTACGAGCTTTAGTAATAAAATATTATGAATATCATTAAAGGCCATTGACTCCCGTGGATTTTAATTTCATTCATCGTTGGCATTAAACTAAATTTCGCGTACATAATATTAATACACTCATAAACTAAGTCTTGATATTTGAGACATTACATAGACCGACTAAGCTACAGATGGACCAAAAAATGAATCGCCAAATAAGTGCAAAACTCGAGAACGGCTGGATGGATTTCGCAAATTCTTTTTTTTGTTGTATTTGTTATTGTCAGGAGAAGGTTCTTATTAAGGAAATAAATAAGAAAATTGTGCGGAGAATTAGAAAATTTAAGAAAAGCAAACGACTATTATTAACATTTCTAATGTAACCTTAGTAACATTTTTATTTTATAACTGTCAATCGAGTGGAAGGGGTGGTAAGGCAGTACTAAGTTCGCTGGGTCAGCTAGTTTTGTATATTAATTAATATACTTTTAATATCCAATTGCCTTTAATATTCACCATTTTTACCTTGTTTAGAAATATACTAGAGTGCGTGGAATTGATTCATTTTTAAATCCAAACTTTGTTTTGCGCTTTGCACCCTGTTGATCTGGGATACACATTACACATGTCATGTTAACTATGTCTATGTATGTATACCATTCTGACTCTGTCTATTCGACGGCTAGTAAGGGAACATACCAAAACCACGTGACCTGTTTAAAGGGGGGGAGGGGGGTCTTCAAAACACCACGATTGGTCACAGAGGGGAGGGGGGGGGTTTAGGTTTTTGTCACGTAGTCAATATTTTAGCAACCATTGCGCTACACAACTCGTCAAATATAAGCAAAATTATTATTTTTTTAACTCTGTTTTTGCAAAAAAGTATTGAAAACCGTATTTATGAATTACCACGTGAAAACTAGGGGGGAAGGGGGGTTTTCTCATATACTACGGATGGTCACGAGGGGGGGGGGGAGGGGGGTAAATTGGAAAAAATGGGTCACGTGGTTTTGGTATGTTCCCTAACATCAAGAAATACCTAATGATGTTAATAATTTCTTGTCCTACATAGACAAACCATGTTGATAATCTCAACACGAGTTATACAGTAGGTATTAATACCTCCGAATGGTAATATCTATTCTGTCATTAATATAAAATGCTATAATAAAACTATTTTATAAGCGGCGTCAAGTTTATTAATATTTATTAGAGACTTTGTCTTTATTCATAACTCATGTCATAAGTAGGGGATAGTCAAATCTGAATACCTGTGCTACTTAGGTGTCTCATAAAGATATACTAGGGTTCCGAACGAAAAATCTAAAAACGGAACCCTTATAGGGTCGTGTGTCTGGGCGACCGCCTTTCACAGACAATTTTCTTCGAAAGCACTGGACCAAATGAGTTGTGGTACTTATTTTATAGTAATCCTGAGTCCTGAATTCTAATCGCATTGAAAATACACTGTCTGTAGCTGTAAATTTGTATGAATAAAAAAATTAAAATCACATCTATGTCACAAAGAAATATGTACGCAGTACTTAATAATATATTGTCATTGTATTATTAGTTGTTAGTAGCATTAATAAATAAATTATTATTGGACGATATTATGTATTCTTTGTACTTAATTATCATTTTGGTAAGATTTCCCATCTCGAAGATTCAAGCATCGGCGAGTTCTTTAAAGTATTCTCAATAATTCTGATTAACATTATCTACAAGGATAAATTATAAATGTGTCACAAATATACAACAGAATACTTTAGTAGAGTATTACAATTCAAGCTGACTCGCACTCAAAATATCATTAATACAAAGTACACAAAAATGAACAATACAAAACAATCTTTTGACATCGTCGTCCGACCTCTCGCGTGAGTCATGCGGAGTGACTCAGGAAAGTAATTGTTTTAAATACAGCAACAAGTTAAATTTAACCCTATTTATGTAAGCAGGTGAGATCTAGATTAGGTACAGTAAAATCTTGCATAAACTATCGCTTAAAACTAATATTGAAATGGTAGTATACAAAAAATTGGATCTGTGAACATTGAAATATAATGTCATAGAACAGACATCTCGAACAAAATGTGTGTCCCGTACGGGGGGTTCCATTTTCAAAATTGAGTCCCGGTTCTCCTTTCAAAATCGAACGAATCCATTGAAGATTGAAGCCACATGGCTCCAATGCATTGGGACATACACGGTGTTCGCGGTGTCGGTTCTATACGCTGCTAGTAATAATACTTCAATGTCTGTGAAGGCCATAAGTAAACGACCAAAAACAAACAAACGTGTTTCTTCAGAAATTGACACAAATCCTACTAATATTATAAATGCGGTAGCACAGGAAGTTTGTTTGCGAGGATATTTTGATGTTTGTTTTTCTTCCACGCAAAAACTACAGAATTTTCATGAAATTTTGCATTTTGCACACATGTCTGGATGCTCTGGAATAACATAACATCCATCTATCCATCCATCAGCCCTTGGAAGTGCACTGCTGGACATAGGCCTCCCCTAACTTGCGCCACTCTGACCGATCCTGAGTTATAAGTTATAACATAGGGTACTTATTATGTTATCCCGGGAAACACGGGCAAATATGTAAAATTTCAACTCTTTATTATAAGAGGAATTAGGTCTAATTAAACTTGCTATATTTGACTCACACAAATAGGGTAAGCGACATAAAAAGCGTTTAAGAACAGTAACATAATAATTTTATAACCATAATATTTCTATTGTGGTCAATAAAGGTTAAATAAATAAATAAGATCATCATTACTTTGACAACACGTAACATTGTTAAAACATCATAGTTACAACAAGATTACTTATATTCACGAGAAATAGTTTAGACGATCGACTTGTTTTTTATTCATTCCGGCGACATACTGAGAACCCATCGAGGTCTATACATTCGTAGAATCGTACGTGCCGTGTGAAGCTTACGCTATGGCATGCTGTAAGAGGATTTGATGAATCCTATTTTAGAACGGATTCAAGGACAATGTAACTTAAGCTTAGAAGCGCCAGAACAAAAGAAAATATACACGCTTACAAGTAAAAGACTTATTTGTAACAAACAGGTAAAACCAGATAAAAACAATTATCTTTCAAGTAAATGCTGTTGGGAACCGAACCGGAAATATGTACGCTTGTATTTAAAAACTGTTCAACATCATCATCGTTACCAAAGGCATCCAGTATCTAAAAGTAAACTCAAATTAGTAGACTTAATTTATTTGTGTTTTTATTTCAGCACAGTTGCCAGAGTAGCAGAGATAATATAGTTGAGTCAATGTTCGCCTCATTTACCTACTAATTTGTGCTTAATTCACCTTTATACTTTACTTAAATTAAATCGCTTCTTAGTAAATAATAATTTGTATGGTAATTCTTTATTAAGGAGCGATTTAAGACTAGTGACTCCGAGGTTGGGACCACTAAAGGTCATAATTATGCCAAAGCTTATTAGAATTAATTATAAAATAGACATTAATTATAAATATATAAAATTTATGAATTTACCCATTATTTCAAGCAACAGTAAAATAAATATTAAATGCATCGTACGTATAATACGGTTAATTAATTACGCGATTGAACAATCTCAATTTATTTAATCTTTTACAATAATATTGCAATACTTTTAAAATAGTAATTAATTTTGCATTATAAAAAACACACTTAAAAAGGACTCAATAAAGTGACATAGTAGTACAGGATTTGTACGGTTATGCTGGCCATAACGATCAAGTATACTTGTCAAGTTTGCAGTGGACTTGATGCCGCATCCAGTAAACGTGACGGTGTATGTCCACGGTATGGCTATCTGGCTCTATAGCTATCTCATGCATACTGGATGCTGTATCAAGTCAAACTGCAAACTTGACAAGTACACTTAATCGTGTATGGATGCCATACTATGGCCAGCTTTATTTATACCCAAACTAGTAATAATACTTCAATAAGTATTATTACTTGTAGTAATACTAGTAGTAATACTAGTTATTACTAGTAATATTAATACTTCAATAAGTATTATTACTAGTTTATACCCTTTCCCTTAAAACTTTTATGAAGAGTAAAGGTTCTTAAATTTCTTAAAGGACAACATCCAATCCAAATCATGTACATCTGTTGTAATTTTTTTTGTGTCTTCAAAACTTATCTCTTCTATCACATATATATCTTAAATAAGTTTGGTTGTACCACTTGGCCGTGTCGTGAAGCTTCATCAAGGGTATCAATGGTCAGTAATGGCCACTAAGACCCTGCAATTTATACTCAAAAATTCTAACATTCACAAGAAAACCCGTAACCCTCCACTCAATTTCTCCTAACAGACAATATTTACAAAAATCAGACAAACACAGCACAAAGGCAAACACGTGTTAAACGAAAAGCGTTTGGAATACAAGTTTTTATCATTAGGTACAAGTGTCAATGACCCCAGGGCCACTAAACTGGACAAATCTCTTGCAGTAAAACTAGTCTCGGAGTCAGGGTTGCCACACAATCGGGTTTTAACGGTTCGGTATTACAATTTCTACGGTGTGAAAAATCTCTAACTTAATAAAGTAACAAACTTAGTTTAAACAAGTCGGTAAAATTGCTTGAGACCAGCCCAGCCCGCAAACTTGTACATTTTTCTTTTGGAGAATATCAAAAGATTTTTTTATCGCTATAACAGTGATTATTTATTATTTTTAGAGTTCAATACCGATAATTAGAATAATAATGTCTGCACACATGCCAGTTTTGTATTAGCACACAAGCATGCACAATGCAGTCCTCTAACTGAGATGCAGGTGGAGGGACCAAGCCGTGTGTGTGCTTGTGTATTTATTGAAAATATTATTCTTGTGTAAAAAACTAGCATGCTATTTTCTAGCATATGTATCTGAGACCTAGCGGTTATAGGAATGCTAATGTGAAATCATTGTGAGATCTGTCTTCTCTAGATCGACTAAATTCATTAAAACTTTAACTGAAGATGTATAATATTTAGTAATCCAATGGCGCGTGGTGAAAGAGATAAAAGAAGAAAAAGAGAGAAGCTAAATTTTCTGCTATTTTAAAAAAAATTACGCTAAAATTGAGGAAAGTACTACGTACCTACATACAATTTGATTCCTCGACTGACCGAGTTCGTTTAAAATTTAACAGTCTTTTTTATTTTTACGATATTTTTGCCATGTCCACGTGACAACCCTATTTAAAACTCTCATCCGAGTGTTTACGATGCCTCTAACCTGTGACACGACCGAAATTGGAAAACCGATGGAATCACATCGACAAAATGCTCACAGCTCTACACAAACTTCTTGACTCTTTATTTTCATAGCCATAAGGTTGAATTCAAACATTTTAAAGTTTCCTGAAAAGCGTCGCTCTGATGCTCAAAGGCGTAGGCACCGACCATCAAATGTTGACCCGTTAGCGGGTACTGATTTTATAGCGATTTATGTTCCTAGCGGGATATTGTTAATACATCCTTATTAAGACCTTATCTTGATAGATAATGGAGTACTCAGATTGCGGTATGTTTCAGAACCATGGTTGTATTAACGGTGCTAACCATTTAAGTATATTCAGATGAGTTATCGTAAAGATTGAGATGGAATTCCTTGTTTATTTTCAAACTTAATAGCATGTTGCTTGGGGGTCGTTGGGAAACATTATTTTTACGATTAAAGGCTTCACTCGTCTTTATATTAGATCTAGGTGTCTCAACCAAAATGTTCTCAACTAATACAGAATTAGCACCCCCTTTAAGAATCAACTATTTTCTCAAGCCCTTGTGAGTTAAATTCAGACAATATACCTCCTAGTCTATAATGGTGGCCATACACGACCAAGTGGGTATACTTGTACGACAAGTAAGTATACTTGTCAAGTTTGCGGTTTGACTTGATGCGGCATGCAGTGTGCATGAGATAACTATATAGCCAGATAGCTATACCATGGCCATACATCGTCAAGTTTACTGAATGCCACGTCAAGTCTGCTGCAAACTTGACAAGTATACTTGATCGTGTGTGTCCACCATAAGGCAATTTCACAGCCTACTTTGAAAAAAACTTCATTACGTGTAGGCCAAAGGCGGATAGGACCATCTAGATTCCTATTTTCACGTAAGTCAGAGGGTGTCTAAACCGATTTCTTAACGCATCAAATCTATGTAGTTGTTTTAAAACTAAACCGTTTTATTTTGTTCCACAGGAGTAAAAACCAAAGGTACTCCTACATCAAATAAACCACATGCCTGTCTATTACATTTTTTTATAGCCTGAAGGGCAGACGAAAAAGCATACGGGCCACCTGATGGTAAGTGGTTACCGACGCCTATGGACATGAGCAATACCAGAGGAATCGCCAATGCAACGCCGGCCCTGAAGGAGAACTCTTTTCTCACCTTTTTTGAAGAACCCCATGTCATAGCGCTCCGGGAATAACTCAGAAGGAAGCCAATTCCACAGTTTGCACGTGCGTGGCAAAAAAGTTCGTGAAAATCGGACTGTAACTTCAACCCTCGGCGAGTGGTGCGATGATGTAAAAGAGACGTAGGCATCAAGTCGACATAAATCACATCCACATAAATCACATCTACATAAATCACTAAAAAAGCCAAGTCACAACATCCACCATTATGCTCTTACTCTTACAAGCATTCGCTAATTACCCAAATGTCTTCCACACACACGAACTTAATAAGACCGTTTAAAACAGTATTTTAGCGCGCTAAGGTGATAATTTCGAAATATTAGGCTTCGTTAGGAGAACATTTTTAGACATGATACATTTTAGGGTCATCGCTCTCAATTACTTTGACAAGACAAGCGGCAGTTTTCCAATAGATTACCTCTACAATCCTCTTAGCAAGCGTTATTAATAGCGCAACTGCAATATCACCTTAATGAATCCATAATCCTTGAAGACATGCTTTTTATGGTCTTATGGTAATAGAACGGCCAATGCACCGTTTTACGCTATATGCACCTGGTGTTGACAACCGCATAGATAAGGCTAGGCTAGGCTAGGTTGTCTCCTTTAGAGATATCATCCATGGTTTTTGGATAAGTAGTTAGGTTTATCCTTTAGGGATATCAGCCGTGGTTGGGTTAGGTTTGATCTGCAAATATTTGACGTCATTGGTTTCTGTATTATAGAGAAGTTGGTTTCAGCCTAATATCCACTATGCATGTGAGTTATTTCCCACATATATGACCAGACTGAAATCTCTTATGATTAAATAATTTTATTAATCATAATAATCATATTAATTTCCTGCTTAATGCCCTCGTCGACAGGGTCTTTAAGTTATTACATACTTAATTACAGCGTAGTCCTAATACTATAATATTGCATAATAGTATAAATGTACCTATTATAAATGTTTGTTTGTGAGGATCTATGGATGTGTGTTACTCTTTCACGCAAAAATTATTGAAAGGATTTTCATAAAATTTATTGTTCTAGATCCTAAGTTTCCAAGGTGGTCCAGGTGGTGGTGGGTCCACGGGAGACTCAACGGGGATCTACGTTGGCGTGACAAAAAATTAAATCAATTCTCACTTTTTTTTCCAAAACTAAGTATTAGTCTATATTATCTAAACTCAGCCGCAACGTAAATTTTTATAGTTAGATCTAATTTTCACATTTTTGTCGAGTTTTGGGAGTAAGGTAGAAATGTAGCTGTAGGGGGTCCACCGGAACTAGCTATTAAAGTGGTCTATGAGAAAAAAAATCAGGGAACCTCTGATCTAGATAAACGATTAAAAAATGTCATCGACACCTAATTTCTCAACCACTTATAAGGTTGTTCGACCTCAAAAAACCAGACGGACGTTTAGACAAACAATAGATCGATCGATTAGGATACCAATTAGGAATATATATTGCTTATCATTTTAAGTATATGGGTAGAAACTGCAATTAAATTTTATGGTCACAAAACTACGACCAAATTTATATAAAACATGCTTCGACAGTTTGGACCAAAAGTCGAATTAGAATTAAAGGTCTGATGATTCAGAGTCCGAATCTCGGCCTTTTTTAATAGAACTAGTCAATAAAATAATTAATAGTGAACAGAATGAATGAATACCATTATTAATATTATTATTTCTCTATGGGGTTCGCCTGGATAGCTTGACCTTGAGTTAGCCGCCAAACGACTCGTCGTGTTCCGGCTGGGGGCTTGAGAGCCAGTTCTTTTTTCCTTTTTATTCTTTCTTTCTTGGCCAACAGCGCATCAGTGATGCCTTTGGTGTTGCTGATGTTCATGGGTGACGTAGTAAATTACAAATAACGATAAAAAATACAGTCGAATTGAGAATCTCCTCCTTTTTCGAAGTTGGTTTAAAAAGGCACTGCAATTTACCAAATAGGACTCGTCTATAAAACTGGACTAGGTAAGTACCTAAAGTCAAAGTCAAAGCCAATATACTTTATTCATATAGATATCACTGATGCACTTATGCACGTCATCATTTTTTTATCTCCCAGCTTTTCGGAAAGGCGCTTTTTATGGAGGAGAAGAAACGCCGTAAAGAAACTCCTCAACACATTAAAAATAATAAAAACAAGAAAATATTACAAAAATATTTTGCTAATCCGAGCGGAACTGGTTACAGAGATGATTATTTCCATGCCTCTTTGTCATTTAAATATCACAAATGGTTCAGAATACTTATTCAGAATGGTCAGTTAGCAACAAAATAATACGAGTCACATTAAGCATTTCATATAAACATTCGCACGTCATCGCTCCTTACTTCTGTCTACATCAGCGAAAGCATACAAAGTGAGCGCGTATTTAGAATATCAAGCGCTTAATAGATTATCTCAATTTTTTTCCAATATTTATAGACCATTGTAGTCGGTCTGAGGGACGTGCTCATGGCCTATTATTTCGGCTGCAACCCACGCACTGAGAATTTCAAATCGTCTTCACCAAGGTTTGTTGACCTCTCCAAGTTCTCCAACGAATATGACCACTGTGCAGCCTTCAGACACAGTTAAAAAAAATTCTAAACTCTATTTTTAAACGCATAAGGTTTAGATTGAAAATGATATTACTTTCTTGGTTTCAAAGATAACTTTGCAACTATTGTGGGACCGAATCGATTCATAAATGGAATTACATATTTCATTAACCCATAAATTATTATATTTGACGCGTTATTTATTAGAGGTGTTGCTCAATACTTAAACTATGTTCTTACGAAGTGAAAAGTTTGACGGAACTTTTGGTCAACAACTTTCTAAACCAATAGATTTGCTGGATGGAGGCTTTTAAACTTTAACTCAAGTATAATAGATATTTTTATGACAATTTAGTGTTCGCCCAAGGGTTTAAAATTCGATCGTACCTAATCATTATTGACTAGCGCTCTTTCCACGGCTTACCTCGCGTTTTCCGGGATATTAAAGTGCCTTTTATCTTATTCCAGATCCTGGTCTACTTGTGGGCTAAATTTCATTAAAATTCGTTCAGTAAAATTTGCGTGAAAGAGTAGCAAATAACTTTCACATTGAGAATATTAGTAAGATTTATTATGTCGAACGAAGCTGTTAAGGCGATAGGGCCAACAACGTCTGTCTGAAAAAAATATAATTTAATCATATTTTCGTGCTACTATAAAAATAATTATCTGTAGTTAATTTTCAATAAGTACATAACTTACAAATGTCTTCAACATTGCCTACTGAGTTACGACGCAATGGACTAGATTTCGAACCACTACACCATTGCGTTGTTATTCAATGGAGCGCAGTGTTTAACAGTGAAATTAACTTGTACATGGCACGCCCACAGGTTCGACTCCCGGCCACGGCAGAACAACAAAACGCCGGATGTCTGGTGGGCGGTCCGGCTAGCATTGTCATTCAAAAAACTCGTGGTAAGTAGGGTGACCAGAATTCTTGATTTTTTATACTTTTCATTTCATTGGAACAAGGAATTACCTACTTGGAACTTACGAATAATAGCTAAGGTAAACGCGCCTATTACCGCCAGTTTAAGCCGACTTTGTATGAACTTCAGAAAATTAGATATATGCTGTTATGCTAGAAAAGGTGTTTTAATTTATTCTTTAACATGATTAAATATCCTATGATATTCAGTACGTAAATTCAGTATTAAATCACACAATATTTAATAAATAATAATTGAATCTAAAATAGTGATTGCTTCTATTACCGACGCATGGATGATGTTTGTTTCTAATACCGTTTTTTATGTTTCTATTACCGACCACTAAACTAGTATAAAATTAAAAAGCTGCCTGCCATCAAAAAAGATATCATGATATTATACCTTTTTGAAATCCTTATGCTGAGCTCTTTAGTTTGATACCCATACTGCAATAATCGATTTATTTTTATTTTTTGATACTTCAAACAGTGACATCTCACAGCCACCATTTTTTTAATGACACTTATTTAAGAATACTTGGGTTATCAAAACGAATCTAACGATATCTTAATTGTATTATTTGGTCCAGCCGTTTGGACGATACGAAGTAATAAAAAATATTACAGACATACATAATATACTTAGATGATCACTTCGGTGATCGGTGGATAAGGCGAGGAGGACTGTGCCATGGCCGGCGCGCTCCCCGGACCTCACACCGATGGATTTCTATTTGTGGGGGGAGGTTAAAAGTTTTGTGTATGCTACGGAGCATTCGAACAGAGACGAATTAAAATTAAGAATAGTGACTGCTTTTGATAAAGTTCGAAGTGAAGTGTTCTTGTGCTAAACCGCGTAAAGGACAATTTGTGCAAACGTGCTGAACTCTGCATCACTCGAGGAGGTGAGCATTTTGGACATCTGTTGTGTGTAAATAATAAAATCAATACGTAAAACTTCAATCATTGTAAATAAACCCAAATTTAATCATTGTAAATAGGTATGATTCCCCCGTGTGGTGCCGGGTCCACTTTGTAAAATAGCACCACTCCTACTTCTTCCTGGAATGTCGTAAAAGGCGACTAATAGGATATTTCAGGAGACAGGCAGCAGTGTCTCCCTGCGGACTAATGGCCGGTTTCTGAAGTCTCCAGTTAAACGATCAACAGCTATTGAATCAATAAAGTTAAACTTAAGTTATATATTCGATAACAGTCACTGGGTTTCTGAGCACGCGAGGAGCCTTTCAATAACTATGAATCCAATAACGAGTATCTAAAACTGCCACTAGATGGCTCTCTTCAAAAGATAATAAAAAGATAAGTTTTAAATAGATATTATCATTTTATTTTGTCGTTTTGACTAATTGTATTTATTTTGTGGTAGTAAATATGTAAAAAATATTGAAATTTGGTATTTATTTGCGTCTGTTCATCATAGTCAAATATCAACAATAAAATTTAAAAACGTCAATTTAACGTTTATTTTGGTTACCATTGGTTACCATTGGTTACTATGGTAACATAGTATTTGAGAATAACACCTCTGTCATTCATTGTCAATCTAGAAAAAATTGTTGATTTCTTGCAAATAATTGTATTTGTATTTTCAATAATCTGAGGTCCTTGAGGCTATCCATATACCAACGGCACACACAAATGACCTCAAAATAGTTGTAACTTGTAATTTGTCATATTCTGTCCACGAAATGTTAAAATGAAACGTCAAATAAAGTTATGGAACCGGTAAACGGCCATAAATGCTTAGTTAAGTTAATCTTAGATAAAACGGAATTTATCTATTATCGCCGTGCTCAGAAACGCTTTTTCGGAAGTTATCGACTCGTTAGCGTTTTTGAATAGATAAACTCTCGAAAAAAGGATCTCAGAAACCGGGCATAAGAACATCTACTGCAGTCACCAACACGCACTGGCCAAGCGTGGTGACTACCGGCTACAACCCCCTTATGATAGCCACAACCAAGCCTCGGCCCAAAGTCCCCGGCAGCCCCGCTATTCCTAGTTACGGTGTCGGCTATGGTAACGGCGGGGCAGGGGGTGTTAAGAATCACCGGCAGAGATCGGGCTACCAATCTCAAAAACGACTTCTGCACCTGGCAACATATAACACCAGGACACTGAGGACCGACGACAAGGTGAAAGAGCTGAAAGAAGAGATAGACAAGTTAAACTGGAGTATTGTGGGTTTATCTGATGTCCGAAGAGAGGGGGAGGACACGATAATACTCAAATCCGGAAACTTGTTCTATCACTGGGAGGGCGAACATCTGTCCCAAGGTGGTGTCGGGTTTCTCGTTCACAAGTCCCTCGTCAACAACATTGTGCAAGTTGGGAGCGTGTCGTCCAGGGTAGCGTACCTTACACTCAGAATATCCAAACGGTATTCGTTGAAGGTTGTACAGGTATATGCGCCGACTTCAACACATCCTGACAATGAGGTTGAGGTTATGTATGAGGACATAAGCAGAGCCATATATACCTCTAAAACTCATTTCAATGTTGTGATGGGGGACTTGAAATGCGAGACTGGGCATGCAAAGCGGCGCCGAGATGAAAGTGGGTCCCTACGGTCCTACACATTGGACGACGGAACCACCGAGGACACTTGGTGGCTAACTTTTTGGAGAAGGAAGGTCTCTTCATGATGAACTCCTTCTTCAGAAAGAAGCCGCAACGCAAGTGGACTTGGATTAGTCCTGATAGTTCCATGAAAAGCGATATAGACTTTATTCTGGCAGACAAACGGCACATATTTAATGATGTCTCTGTAATCAAGAAAGAAAGAAAGAAAGAAAAGATTTATTTCTGACACACACAACGTAATTCAGGTAACATATTTAACATAATTATGAACTATGTTACAATGTTCGCGTGTGTTGTGCCAGAGAATGGTACCCACTCAGCGTATTGCCGCAGCGTTTGCAACGGCGCTGATTTTCAGTGGGCCCTTCTGGTGACTCACAGGCGACAATGTTTTTTTTATTTTTATAATTACCTACTAATATGTACTATTATGTTACGACGTTTATTATTCTTGTGAAGATAAGAGAATTATGTAGATGGTGATAGAAGGTGATGTGGGAATTTGGCGGAACTATTGGGTAAGTTATTTTAAAAAATATTTGGTATATTACATTTTGTATTATATTTGGTAATCAGCAGGTTTAAAACCGGAAGCGATCACCGACTTGTAAAAGGCACATTAAATATCGACCTGAAGCTGGAACGGTCACGCCTAATGAAGTCTACGCTTCGCCCAACACCTATCCAAATCCAGGGATCCGAAAACTTTCAACTAGAGCTGCAAAACCGTTTTGCGTACCGAGAATCGTGCACGTCAGTGGACGAGTATAACACCAGGATGGTAACAACTGTCCACGAGGTAGGGTCGTAGTATTTCAAGACCCACCCTAGTGGTAGATCTCAGGTTCTCTCAAAACAAACTCTCGGTCTTATGAGGGATCGACGAGAACTATGTGTGCAGTCTCCAACCTCTATGAAGGAATGCCGACGGCTCAATGAACAGATCTCCAAGTGCAGGCGACGCGATTTGCGAAAACACAACGCCATGAATTGAAGACCGAGTCCAGCACCATGGTGTCATCGAAACCCGAAGTTCCGAGGGAGACTGAGAGATACTACGGACGGTTGTGTGCCTCCTCTCAAGCTTAACCTCCTCGCGAGGAGAGCCACAAGCGAGCTAAACTGACCCGACACTACACCGAAGATATCCTGGTCGTCAGCCTGTATGAGATTAGAAAGGCTCTCAAACAGCTTAAAAACAACAAGGCACCAGAGATGATGGAATCACAACCGAGCTTCTGAGAGCTGGAGGGAAACCCTTTCTAGTGGCGCTCCAAAAACTGTTCGATTCCGTCATCAACCGGAACTACCCCGGAAGCGTGGAGCAGAAGTGTGGTGACGCTGTTCTTCAAGAAGGGCGATAATGCCCTTTTGAAGAACTACAGGCCCATTGCACTTCTGAGCCACGTTTATAAGCTGTTTTCGAGGGTCCTCACAAATTGCATTGCACGCAAGCTTGACGACTTCCAGCCTCCCGAACAAGCAGGATTCCGAAAAGGCTACAGCACCAAAGACCATATACACACACTGCGGCAGATTATACAAAAGACCGAGGAGTATAATTTGCCGTTATGTGTTGCCTATGTGGACTATGAGAAAGCCTTTCATTCTATTGAGACCTGGGCGGTACTAAATTCTCTCCAGCGGTGCCGGATCGACTACCGGTATATCGAGGTGTTGAAATGTTTGTACTCATCTGCCACCATGTCCGTCAGAGTACACGACACAGCAACGAGCCCCATCCAATTGCAGAGAAGTGTCAGGCAAGGGGATTTCATATCCCCAAAACTGTTCACCGCTGCGTTGGACGACGTGTTCAAGCTGATGGAGTGGAAACGACGTGGCATTAACATCAACGGCGAATACATCACACACCTGCGATATGCCGACGATATAGTCATCCTGGCGGGTTCCCTGGAAGAACTTGGTACAATGCTTGGGGACTTGAACAGCGCCTTACAATGGGTGGGTCTTAGGATGAACATGGACAAGACGAAAATCATGTCGAATGTCCATGTCACACCCGTACCGGTTGTTGTTGATGGTGCTGCTCTCGAAGTTGTGGACAATACAATACCTAGGACAAGTGATCCAGATGGGTAAGTCCAACTTCGAGAAAGAAGTCACTCGTAGAATCCAACTCGGATGGGCTGCGTTTGGGAAACTGCGTCATATCTTGTAGTCCAAAACACTACCTCAGTGCCTGAAGTCGAAGGTATTCGAGCATTGTGTGTTGCCAGTGATGACATACGGATCCGAGACATGGTGCTTTACTATTGGCCTAATCCACAAGCTCAAAGTAGCGCAGCGGGCTATGGAGAGGGCTACGGTATTTCTCTACGTGATCGCATCAGAAATGAGGAGATTCGTAGACGAACAAGGGTAACCGACATAGCTCAAAGAATTAGCCAGCTGAAGTGGCAATGGGCTGGTCACATAGTGCGAAGGACCGATTACAATAAGAGATTTTTATAAATAAGACCGTATGGGTCGGTAATAGAATTAAGTATGAAGATTACTTTATTCTATTAGCGACAGCAAAAATAAACAATAACTGGCTAAAATTTCTGCTTTAATGCAAACGTGTTTTGATGGATGTCATTGCTATGATTATTTTTCGGTATCAAAAAGTTTCTTAGTTTTGATATGAGATATTATTTAAAATACATTGCCATACATTACTAAAAATTATTGCTTACGTCGAATCTTGTTTAAAAGAAAGTCTATGAGACAAAATGTATGGCGTTAATTGATCAAATTATGTAATATACTCTTAAGAATCAAACAAGTTAAAAGAAACATCGAAAATAACGTATTAAAAGAAATAAAATCTAAAATACTAACTGTTGTAAAACATCTAACAACGCCATGAGGCGGTATTAGAAGCAACTTATGAATATTATGTTTCTATTACCGCTTTAAGGTAAAGTTCGAATTGAACCACAAAAAATAGTCAGAACGGTAATATTAGATGGGAATCTAGAAAACCAATATATTATTTATTATATTTACACATTTGCCTGCAGGTATACACATTTTATTTAAGTTAATTTATCTTAAGTAATAATTATGTTTACTTACGTAGCCGGGAGCGCAAAACTATGAGACGGGCGTCCGTTGCGGGCGCGTCTCAGTTATTATCGAATTATTCTGTTTGCTGATTATTTACGCACACAAACTTTATTATTTTTGTTTCTCAATATACATACCTAAAATATTTTTAGGCTACAACTTTCATGAAATGTTTAGTATGCCTTAAAATTGTGATTAAAAAAACTGTCGGTGTTGGATACAGATTTTGGGGTGGCGTTATTGGGCGCGTTTACGTTATCTCGTTTGTTATTTTCACTACATAAAAATAACAAATGAATACGCATGTAGTAGCGTAAAATTCTTCATAAATCAATGACAAAATTAACACTCAGGAGATTTCTGTGTCAGAAAGCTCATTAAAACAAAATACCACCTTCCTTTTTGGTGTCGGCATCAATCCAAATCAAAGGATGGGCATTAAAAGCCCGTCTGCCGTTTTGTCTACTAACATAGAAAGTACAGCCACTAACAGCAGTTTCTTTAACATTTTTCCAGAAGACCACTGTGGCGTTTAGACAATCTCTCAATTCGGCTAAGGGTTCGGATTAATTGAGAACACCAGAATTCACAAGATAACATGCTGTCTAGTCGAGCTGCCGCTCGTTCCGCCTTGACAGACAGTGTCACCGAGAAACATCACTGTCAGTACAACCATTTTAGTTCTATGGACAATCCTAATTATTGAACAGTCTATCATGGCATTCATGGCTACCCTACAGTTGTCGAACAAAAACCCATTGTCTTCGCTAATGCCATTAACTAAATTATTGTTTACCTTCTCCTCTCTCCCACTTATTAGAGTCTCTTCCGTTCTGATTTGATTATGTATCTATTAATTAACTGTCATTAGGGGTATCCTGGTCCACACAATTTCAATGTTTCCTGTAAACGTGCTCACATCAATGACTCTGCCCACGGCTTTACTCTCGTTTTTAGAGATAATAAGTACCCCATTACACTACCTGACCATCATGTAATAATCTAAAAAAACCGACTTCAAATGAAGTACATCCTTTCCAATAACAATAAAAAAGAATCATCGAAATCGGTGGGCGTGATATTGAGTTATCTTCCATTTGTCGCGCACATACTTAACGCAAAGGACCCCGCAAAATCTCTATGGGAATTGGCTCTCGGCTAAATTAGCTGAAATTTTGCACAGAGGTAGCTTTCATCATGCTGATCAAAAGTCTCAATGGGCGCAACCCCCCAAAATCAAACCCAGACCCACCACTGCCCCCCAAAATCTCAAAATACTCCCCAAAGCACATTGGATGAAAATCAATGCATAAGGAATATATTCCTATGAAACTTCGCACAGAGGTAGCTTTCATCATGCTGATCAAAAGTCTCAACGGGTGCAACCCTCCAAAATCAAACCCAGACCCACCATTCCCCCCAAACACCACCTGGCGTAAACAGGTCGGGTATCACCCAACACCTTGCCTTCATATGCATATATTATTAGCCGTATATTTTATTATATTTTAGCCGTATTGGGTTGGCTTAGAATACTAACCCCAATCCCACGCCGGAAGGGTGTCGTAAGAGGCGACTAAATCCGGCCCGCTGGTAGTAGGGCCCTTGGAGGGATTATATTGGTAGTATTGTTTTTAATTGTTAATTAATACCATTATTACTATTATTATTTCTCCAGGGGTTCGCCTGGATAGCTACCACCCTCGAGCATGAGTCAGACGTCGTGTTCCGGCTGGGGGCTTGAGAGCCAGTTCTTTCTTTCTTTTTCTTCTTTCTTTCTTGGCCGGCAACGCATCAGTGACGCCTTTGGTGTTGCTGATGTTCATGGGCGGCGATAGCCACTTACCATCAGGTGGATCGTCAGCTCGTTTGCCGGCTATTTCCATAAAAAAATGTCCCTTATGCATTCCATCGTAATGTGCTTTGGGGAGTATTTTGAGATTTGGTGGGGGGAGTGGTGGTGGTCTGGGTTTGATTTTTGGGGGTTGCGCCCATTGAGACTTTTGATCAGCATGACGAAAGCTACCTCTGTGCGAAGTTTCATATGAATACATCCCTTGTGCATTGATTTTCATCCAGTGTGCTTTGGGGAGCATTTTGAGATTTGAGGCGGAGTGGCGGATCTGGGTTTGATTTTGGGGGGTTGCGCCCATTGAGACTTTTGATCTGCATGATGAAAACTACCTCTGTGTGAAGTTTCATATAAATATATCCCTTATGCATTGATTTTCATACAATGTGCTTTGGGAAGTATTTTGAGATTTGGAGGGGAGTGGTGGGTCTGGGTTTGATTTTGGGGGGTTGCACCCATTGAGACTTTTGATCAGCATGATGAAAGCTACCTCTGTGCAAAATTTCAGCTAATTTAGCCGAGAGCCAATTCCCATAGAGATTTTGCGGGGTCCTTTAAGACTTATATGGTGTTCTCATGGATGCCATTGTCAGATCTCGCTCAAATTTCAGTGGGACAACATGACAAGCACCAGCTTTCGATTAAAAAAAGAATCATCAAAATCGGTTCATCCAGTCGAAAGTTCTGAGGTAAACAAAAAATAGTCGATATAAGAACCTCCTCCTTTTTGTGACGTCGGTTAATTACCAAAAATACATACTGCCGCACTCTTCGTTTACAACCATTCAAGTATAATGCCATAGAACAGACATCTCGAACAAAATGTGTGTTCCGCCCGGGAGGTTCCATTTTCAAAATTGAGCCCCCGTTCTCCTTTCAAAATCGAACGAATCCCTTGAAGATTGAAGCCACGTGGCGCCAATGCATTGGGACATACATGGTGTTTGGAGTGTCTGTTCTATACGCTAGTAATAGTACTTCAATGTTTACAACATATTAAACGACAATCAAAGCTGGCTGGCTGGCTGGGTGGCTGGACCTGGCTTTTAGAGTGAAGTCTGAGGGTGAGATCTATAAACCGTAGGTACTTAGGCTTTGCTCACCCTAAAATTATTCGAACAAAAATAATGGTCATAAATCAACCTTAAAATAAACCGTTTCATATGACATTTTAATATTTTCGTATTCACAAAGTTGTCAGCACTTGAATGTTATGTGTTGTAGGACTCACGCCCCAACTCAGAGTTACTAACGGTTACTTTAATCGCTCCTTAGTAAAGAATCACCATACAAATTCTGTACTAAGGAACGATTTAAGTAACTGTTAGTGACTCTGAGTTGGGGCGTAAGCTTGCTTTATAGATTTCACTCTAAGTACGTGTTTGATTTCGCGCCTTCATTGGAAAAAAAGCATAAGTTGTGTTACTTTGAATTTTATATAATTTTAATTTGATTGGAAAGAGGGACAAAAGATTCATATGCTAATTTTTTTCAAATTTTTATCAGGTTTTGTGCAAGAAATCGTAATGCAAATCTTTGACTACTTACCTACTGATATTTTAAGTTTTTTTGCTCTCCTGTAAAATTCCAATTTTCATCTTATATGCCTTTTTCCCACTGAGGGCACGATTTAAATGCTCTTCTAGTGTGTTTTGTAGTGATGCTCTTCTAGGGTGCGAAGTTCCGATGCACCTTTAGCGATACATTACATCCATGAAAACTAGTTGATGATATTTTCAAAGAATACGCAGTTTCTCGTAGAAATAAGTTTTATTTCACTTGAAGCCGTAATAGACATTTAACAATCAGTACACAGAGTATGATATCCGTACCAGTCACGTGACATGCAATGCAACACAGATTAAATTTTAGGGTGGTCATCTCTAACAATGTTACCAGCCTGCGATAAATGTATGAACATTGCAAATAATATTCAACACCCCCTCTCAATGTTATACATTTAACAAAAAAATATTCTAATGCTTAAAGACAATAAATAAATGACATAACAATAATGGTTTTATTTTATAATTAAATCTCCAACACCACATTGTTTCAAAAACTTTAAAATTAATTCTTTACTCAGAGATTTTGTTAGCATATCTGCTGGTTGATTCGAGGTGCAAATGTACTTAATACAAATCTTATTATTTTTAATTAAATCCTTAACAAAGTGGTATCTGATATCTACATGTTTCAAGCGTTTTATAGAATCTGTACTTGCATTCAATATTGCTGACTGATTGTCACAATACAAATTTACTGGACATACATTTTGGAAATCAAAATCATTTAACAAATTAATAAGCCAGCATGCTTCACTAGCAGCCATACTCATTGAGATGTATTCAGCTTCTGTGGAAGACAGACTTACAGAAGATTGTTTCTTTGAACACCAAACTATTAAACAATTTGCAAAAGTAAATAAGTAACCTGAAGTAGACCTTCGGTCTCTTTGGTCGCCTCCCCAATCAGCATCACAAAAACCTTGCAATATTGTATCATTACATTTATAAACCAAATGAAAATTAACAGTATGTTTTACATAACGCAAAACTCTCTTTAGTGCACTCAATAATGTACTATTAGCACACTTCTGGTATCTACTCAACATAGAAATAGCAAAACTAAGGTCAGGCCTCGTGCCTGAAACAGCATACATAAGACAACCAATTATTTGCCTACAAATTCCTTCAATGTTTTTATCACATTTTACATCAGAATCAAATATCTTACTATTAAAATTTTGATCCATAGGGGACATCATTGGTTTACAATTTTCCATTTTAAATCTCTTAATTATGCTTTCTAAATAATTTTTCTGTGATAAAATAGTTGTACCATTTTGCAAATTTTGTTTTACATTTATACCTAAGAAATCTGAAATTAATCCTAGATCTTTCATCTTAAATTCTGTACTTAATATAATTTTTAGTTTTGTAATCTCATGTTCATTTGTACCAAATATTAACAAATCATCTACGTAAATTAATACAAAAATTTTATCTTTGCCATTATACTTTTTATATAGACATGAGTCACATTTTGACCTTATAAAGCCTTCTTTAATTATAACTGCATTAAATTTTAAATTCCAGCACTTAGGTGAACTTTTCAAGCCATATAAAGACTTATTTAATTTTACAATATTATTATTCCCTGAATAAGCCCCTTTAGGTAAACTAATATACACATCTTCTTTTATCTCCCCATATAAGAAAGCCCCCGTTACATCCATTTGGTAAATCGGAACATTTAATTTAGTTGCTACTGCTACAAATAATCTAAATGTGGACAACTTTGCAACTGGGGCATAAATATCAGTTAAATCGAGTGATTCCTGTTGTTCAAACCCTCTGGCAACTAATCTAGCCTTGTACTGTAAAACATTATTTATATTTTTAATTTTAAAAACCCATTTACTGCTAATTGTTTTCACATTCACCGGTACATCACAATCAACCCACGTATTATTGTCTTTTAAAGTCTGTAATTCCCTTGCAATAGCCTCACTCCACTTACTTGCATCACTTCTTTTCATAGCCTCAGTGTATGTAACAGGTTCACACTCATTCTCATCCAACTGCACATTATTGCATTTATAGAAAGATGTTTGTTTTCTTACCCGTTTGCTTCTTTCTTTTAAAGGTGAACTACTTCCTTCCGATAGATATACCTCATCAACGCATGGCAAGTACTCACTGTCACAATCATCTTCTGATCCATCCTCTCCAACACTACTTGTAAGAGTCGTGTCCATTGTCTCATCTAAGTTAGTAGTTAGCTCCTTCACATCCAACTCAGGGTTACTATTTTCTGCAAGTTCTTCCAGGTTTATTGATGTCAACAATTCCTTTTCCTCGCCTTCCTTCACTTGAAGTTTCTCCTCCTTACCCTCTCGGTTTAAGAATACAACATCTCTCTTTGTCTCCACTGTATCCCTTTTTGAAAAGTAAATTCTATATCCTTTCACATTTTCTTCATAGCCCACCATCAACCCTTTTTCACCTTTTTTGTCCCATTTCCTCCTTCTTTCTTTTGGAATGTGAACATATACTTCAGCGCCGAAGGCTTTCAACTCATGAATATCAAACTTTTTATTAGTCCATACTTCGAATGGAGACCTTCCACTTTCATGACTTTTTCCGGTTCTATTTAATACATACACCGCTGTATTAATTGCTTCCGCCCACAGTTTCTTTGGAAGGTTTTCTTCATGTAACATTGTCCGCGCTGCTTCCACCAAGGTCCTATTATCCCTTTCAGCCTTCCCGTTCTGTTCCGGAGTATATGGTACAGTTGTTTGATGTGTTATTCCACGCTTTGAAAACATTTCCTTCACCTCTTTGTTTACAAATTCAAGACCATTGTCACTTCTAAACAACTTCACTCTATTTCCACTTATGTTTTCAGCTTTATTAATAAAATTCTCAATGCAATGCTTGATCTCATATTTTGTTTTCACAAAGTAAACACTCCTGTAATTGGAATAATCATCCTTCAGTATGACAAAATACCTGGATCCACCAACAGATGCTTCTTCCATCGGGCCACAAGTATCAGCATGGATTAGTTCGCAAGTCCTTGTACTTATATGTTCACTTTTGCTAAATGGTAATCGATGTATCTTTCCAACTAAGCAGCTCTCACACTCAGGTTTAATAGTTTGTTTGATATCAACATTATATTTCTTCAGAATATCTTTCACATAAGTAAAGTTTTGATGTGCCAGTCTTTTGTGCCACTCATTTAAATCATTCTGCACTAATGTTGCAGTACTTGCAGTCTCATACTTGTATTTATACTGTAATTCCATATAATAGGAATCTCCAATTCTTTCTGCTACTGCACACACTTCATTACATTTGTAAAATTTACATAACCTCTCATCTGTCATCATGACATAGCCCTTATCTGTAGCACGATTGACTGAAAACAAATTGTTTTCCAATTCCGGAACATACAATACATTATCTATGACTGTATCAATCCAATCTGTCCCGTTCGATACTTGCGCTGTCACCTGTCCGCAACCAAGGGCACTGATTATTGCACCATTACCGACGATTACTTGCTGCTCTGAGGTACTTGTAAATGATGTAAACAATGCTCGATCTCGACACATGTGTTCACTTGCACCAGAGTCCACCAGCCACTTTGATTTATGCTGTTCATTCGACGATGTAGACACTACAAATGCATTACTCTTTGTTTTGTTCTCAGTTTTATTAGCTTTTTGTCTTCTGAACTTGCACTGTGCCTTGAAGTGTCCGAATTTTCCACAATAAAAACAATTTTTATTGTTTGTGTTTTCATCGCTATTGTTTTTATGATCTTTGCACTCACTTTGATAATGACCATTTTTGCCACACTTGTAACATTTTATTTGTCTTTTATTTTTCACGACGAAAGCGGAAGATTGAGTTTGTCTGGACTCCTCATTTTTTTCTTTCACCCTCTCTTCTTCGATCAACAGTCTGGCCACCAAATTGTCAATTGTCTGTTTGTCGTCAGGTGCCGACTCCCACGCTGACACAAAATGCTTATATTCGTCAGGCAATGACATTAAAACCTTCGTAATAACAAACTTGTCAGAAATTTCTTCACCCATCTGTTTTAACAGATTTTGCATCTCTTGAATCTTTGACAAGAAAACTGACATATCAGTCCCTTTTTCGAATTTGTACTGAAAGAAACGCTGTTGTACGATGTGAATACTTGTTTCAGTCTTCTGTTCATAGACGCTTTGAAGTTTTCTCCACATTTCAGCTGCACTCGTGCATGTGATGATGTGCAACATCACCTCTTCAGTCATCCGTGTGACCAATAACGTTTGCGCTTTGGCATCCTTCGCTTCCCATGTAGCTATTTCAGACGCAACTTCGGGCTTCACGCGTTTTCCCTCCACAATTTCTAACCACCCATGGCCTCTTAACAACACCATTGTTTGGAATTTCCAAATATTCCAATTTCTGGAACCCTCCAGCTTCATGACGTTGACATTATTGTTATTCTCCATCTTCCGACCTTGTTCACAGCCCTGAACAAGTATTTTCTCGAGAATAATCCACACCACTGACCACGCCGCGTGAAAAATTAACCTCACTTTCTTTGCCGCTTTGTCCGTTTGCCGGCCGGCTTCCCGTCGATCGATGATAATTATTGCGAGTAACTAATATCGCGCGCCGTACTTTTCTTCGATCTTCGACTTATGTGCCCTGGGCCCATAACCTGATGATATTTTCAAAGAATACGCAGTTTCTCGTAGAAATAAGTTTTATTTCACTTGAAGCCGTAATAGACATTTAACAATCAGTACACAGAGTATGATATCCGTACCAGTCACGTGACATGCAATGCAACACAGATTAAATTTTAGGGTGGTCATCTCTAACAATGTTACCAGCCTGCGATAAATGTATGAACATTGCAAATAATATTCAACACTAGTGATCTGTGCCCCGTCTAATAGTTCATTGGCTATTGAAATAAAAAAGGTACATCATAGAACTTCCCGTATCAGTTTTATTGCTCAATCTACGTTACCGGGTCGGTTGTTTCGACCACAACTTTAAAAAATATAACAATACCCAATTATAGATCTGATCACATCCGAAATAGGACGTTATATTGAGGATTCATGGCCCATGGCGGCTACTCTACGTCGTTTCGGTGATAGTAATAGCATTGTTAGATGGTATTTTATGGGTTATTTGAGTTCTTTGTTGACCGATAATCATCAGAACCACCATAGAGTTAATGAGTGTTAGAAAGAAATACCTTAAAAAGTATAGCTTGAGAGATGTTCTGAAAATCACATAACTTATCGTTTATATGAGAACAGAATTTCGTAAATTTTCGTTAATGAATTTTAATTTTGCAGACGAAAATTGGATCATCAGGAAAGCGGATCATGGCACACATTATTTTTAAAATCAAAAAACTAAATTCATCAAGGGAAGATATAAGCAGCAAAAAATGGGTAAACTTTGCAGTACTTTCCCATCATTGGTGATAAAAAAGTTTCATCTTAATTAATTACATTGCTAATTTGCTACAAAACGGTGGATCGAGCATTCGATACTAAAATAGCGACTATCTTACTATAATTTTTGTTTCACGGCTACACTTGGATTTACAATACAATACAATACAAATACTCTTTATTTGTACACCAGAAACAAATACATAGCAATAAAACAAGATACGGTATACAAAAGGCGACCTATTCGCTAAAGCAGCGATCTCTTCCAGGCAACCCAACAGAAGAGGATAAGAAAGAAAGAAAAAGGGTAGCGGTGTACATAAAGTATAAAAGAAAAAAGAAATGATAGCATGATGACAGTTGTGAGGAGTAGAATAAAAGTCCCGATTTAGTCCGTATTTAGAATTTTAAGTCTATGATTTCAATGGATTTGAATAAAATATATTTGTGGCGCTAGAGCGGTCAACGCACCGTGTCGTGTAATTGCCCACTAACAGGCCTAACAACCACGGTTATCACGGTCAACCATGAACCATGCATTTACTACACTGGTATAACCATTTGGTGCTTCGAACAACTTTACGCCATTCCGATTTCAAATCAAATTACTTATAAATAATAATCAAGGGAAGCGCCGGTATTCTTTTTTATATTTTATCATGATTTTATATTCTTTAATATAAATAAATAATTTGAGCTTTGACTTAAGTAAGTACGTCTTATCTGTCATATCTATCGTGCATTTGTGTGTGAATGTGAAGACACTTGACGACTCGACAAAAACGACTTTATAAATGGATCGAATGTGCCTAATACATTGTTTTGGTGGTCTCAAATCACCTTCGGATTAATTTCAAATGAAACCATTTTGAGTCATATCAGTTGGATGGTTTCAGAGTATCTAAGGGATATCTGTAAAAACAGTTTTTGTTTTATAAAGACAGAGTAAGGGACACGATATGGAATATATTATGTTATATATCATTTATAATTTGCATTCGTGTCATCTGTCATAATTTGCCCCCTCTTACCCTACTTGAGGCAAGAGTGTTTCCCTATCAAATTTTTAGAATTTATTTGAATTTGACATATTATTATCTTCACATTTATCCGACAAATTGTATACCTTATTAACCTATGTACTATAAACAGCCATTTTAAATACACTATCTTTTAAATTAATAGTTGCGTGATTCGATCCCAGCGCTCCCATGCCATGGACGGTCAAAGCATTAAACATTTCGGATATATTGATTAGCATATAATTATCATCGTACATTGAATCCCAATTAGTTGCGTGCGTGCTCTCCATCAATAGATGACATTGAATGAATACGGGTACATCGGATAGAATCAACCGAATTACTATCGGCTACTTCCTATACCAGTATATTGTTAAACAACACATAAAACATTAACAATGCCTAATCTTTAGATTCAATGCTTTATACTGTTATACTTTATGAGGCATTATGTCTTTTGTGTATTTCCTTTACGGAACTAAACAGTTTAAACTGATAAAGTACTTAGCATAATTATTTATGAATTGTCTATATATGGGTCAATATCTAGGCTATTTTTATTCTAGGAATTGGTTCTATTCCTAAGGAATAAAAGTCTGTGTGGAACTTCAGCAAAAACGTGAATAACCGTGGTGGTTAAGTTCGCCCTTGTAACCTCTACTTTAGGTGTTGCAAAAGAATAAATAAATAAATAAGTAAATATTGTTAATAAAATATTATAATAACTTTATTAATTTAATTAATAATAAACTTATTAAAATTATTAATAAAATATTTATAATAACTTCATTATTTATTTTAAATTTATATATGAATATGGTTGGTTTGGTATACTTTCCTCGTACTTCAGTTTTCACAAGCACAAGTTAAAGAATTATGGTTTATAGATGTATGTATGCTTGATATATCTGTATATATAAAAAGCAAAAGTCATTGACTGATGTATCAAGTATCAACGCACAGGCCAAAACCTTAGGGCTAGAAAGTCTAGAAACTTAAAATTTCGCACACGTATTCCTCTTATGACGTAGGCATCCACTAAGGAAGGATTTTTCAAAATTCAACCCCCAAGGGGATGAAATAGGGGATAATATAATATGAAATTATGCTTTAAAATCGCGTGCGAAGCTGCGGGCAACAGCAGTTAGCCAACAATATAGAGTTACATCTGTTAAGTTTGCATATACTCGAGATGTTGCAATGCGACATCAGAATCAGGAAATGACTCCATCGCGGCTGGCTGCCGCTACTCTGCTCTGCCGTCATGTTGAAACGATCTAATAAACACTAGAAGTGGCCTTCATTTTCACCAATAATTCTATTTCACCAATTCAATTTTCAATGAATTCTATTTCACCGCTTCTGGATAAAAAAGTTTGAGCAGTGTAGTTAGAGTTCTTGAATAATCTCAAAATTAACAAAATGTTTTTTAAATGTAGATTCAGTTCTGATAATGTAGATGTACGAAATTATTAAAAAGTGGTATAAAACGGTTTACGTTCAAGTTGATTTAGGACCAATTATTTATGTTTGGATAATTTCAAGTCTGTCTAAGCAAAGCCTACGGTTTATAGATCTCAACCTAAGTGGTAAATAAACTAATGCTGGCCATAACAATCAAGTATACTTGTCAAGTTTGCAGCGGACTTGATGCGGCATCCAGTAAACTTAACATCAGCCAAGATAGCCATACATCATAAATAAATAGCTACATAACTATTTCATGCAAACTGGATGCCGTATCAAGTCAAACTGCAAACTTGATAAGTACATTTGATCGTGTTTGGCCCCCTTAAGATACTGTAGTATGGTAGAGTTTAAGTTTAAAGCAGATAAAAGATACTTGTTACGGAACGCACGTCATTTCGTTTTCGTTTTTCGTTTCCTTTCTTACTTCCCCGCTCCCCGTCTCATCAGAATACCGTTACAGGTTAGATAACTATTGGGAACCGGTGAAACTGACCCTAAGAGAACCCAAACTAAATCACACAATCGGCCATTCCAGCCACAGCGACATCTGTCGACCGCCACGTCGCGTTGTTACGCTACAAATACCCATGTTTGAACATTAGCGAGTCCGCCATGTTAGGTTTTTTCATTTGATGTTAGATTAACGATGAAAATTGGTCAATAGGATGTGTACCTCACACACGAAATGTGGATGTCACACGTCATTCCAACGATATTTGATTATTTACTCACTTGTTTGAAAGTAGATTGATATATCTCGGTAGTTTATGAAAAAAAGATACCTAGTGTATGAGTGTATCTATTACTAGGATTCCTTTCATAATGTTTCCAACCCATTTGTTGATCATTTATGGACTCTTGGGATATTTACCTTGTTTATAGCGCCCCATTTTGTGAGTATTGCCAGGATATCAGGCGATTTTTGAGTATGCGTCTCAGTTTTTACATGAATACTTTCACTAATATAACATTATTTAACTAATTAGTAATTAATTACTATTAATGTATCACTGGGAAGGCGTTAGTCATTCACAACACAGGGTACCTATCTTAGTCTGGGATTAACATTCTAAGCTTATGATACTGTTGTAATTATGGAATTTAACAATGAATAAAAATATAATAATTATGAAGAAAAAGCTGATATATGAGCAGTCATTTGATGGTAAATGCTCATCGTCGCCCATTGACATCCACAATGTGTTCTCGGCCAAGGATCACACAATGGCATTGGATCCCCATTATTTGTAACTAATGCTCTACACGAGGCTTTGCCCTCATATTCTGGGAGAATATACCTTATATCTTATTCCAGATCATGATCTACTGGTATGCAAAAGTTCATAGAAATCCGTTCAGTAGTTTTTGCTATAAAGAGTTACAAACATCCATACTAACTTTCACATTTATAATATTAGTAGAAACATTAGAAAATATAATTTTTTTATCACAAATGTAATGGATAATGTACAGAACCCTCAGTATCAGATTATTTTATTCCTTACTTGGTATATTATATTATTACACAAATATAGCGTACTCGAGGAATTCGAATTGTAGATACAGCCTACACTACAGCCTCTTTCACTGTTTGCTTTGAATTGATTTAACAACAATGTTTAAAGATTTTCTTCGCGTGTAGGTGCAAATCGAAAAGATTCATAGCAATAGTTAATATTATCATTGTGTAGACCGGTACATTTAGTACTTATAGCATAAGTTCGTCGTTTACAATGTGGAAAAAAGTCGCCAAGTTTAGAGCTCGTATTGTTTTGCAGGAAATATGCTGAAGGATTGTGAGGCTTGAATAAAGTTTACATGGAGAAGCACATAAAGCTGAATAATATATTTTTTTAAATATTTAAAATAAACCATTCACAAGAAAACAAATAAATGAGAACAAGAAAATTATGAATAAGCCTCTCATTTCCACCAATGAATGACCATTACAACCTTTATAACAAAATAAAAAAACTACAAATATAAATAAATTAAGAATCTTTTCAATATCCGCAATCAAATAACCACACAACATGTATTAATATTATTTATAGTTTATTTATAGGATAGACCTATCCCATAAATTCTGTTTACTACAAAATAGTAACGTACGCAGTAAAATCCCGCGTAAAATGAATATCAATCAATGACGAGAGCATAGTAAAACAAGACGTAAAATAAACGTAAAAACGTTATAAGCTTGTAAACATAAAACCGTTTAAAATACATCCACCCATGCACACGTGTAAAACGCGTTCCAAATTTGAACACTGCCTATTTAATTAAGAAAAAAATTGTCATCGTCGAATGAGATGAAACTGGTTCCGTACGTCAAATAAAATTAATATGGACCATGATTGGATATTTCCCAATTCCTGGGGTTTATAAATTTATCTAATAAAATACGAGTTTGTTTTATTTTAAGCTGAGTAATTTAAGGTTTTTTGAAGAGGATAAGCATTTTTTTTGCTGTTTTTATACTTGAACAGAATGACAACATAGATCAGGGGGTCTAGACAAGACTCTTTTCTATAAACGCTACTCCGAACGCTGCCTTCAAAATGTATGAGAATGACATAAGGTGTGGAAAAATGAGCACGTGACTTCTGTCAGTGTTATGTCATTCCCATAAATAGGGATGTTGATACTAATTATAAATTAATATAAATTTATGTCTAAAATATTAGTGGTAACATTTAACGGCCTAAAATATGATTCTTTTATTGAAATCAATCACAATAAATTAAATGTAATTAATTTAAAATGTAAAAAAATTGTACTCACTGTCACGTGACCTCAAACGCCATTTTGAGAATATGACGTCATTGGAACAATTTTATTTGGAAATTCAATAAAGTTAGTAGACAGATAGTATTGAATATACTTTAGTGACGTCACGTGACGTTTTTGGTGGGGAATTTGTTTTTAAATTGAAGATTATTATTTTTATAATATTTTTTTCGTGAATATTGAGGTTCTATCTATAAATTAAAATTGAATCCTACAATTTGTCAACATTATTATTATTATTATCCCTATTTTGAAGCTAGCGTTTGACGTGAGCGTTTGCAGAATAGAGTCGTCTCTAGGCTCTGACACGCAAACCTCATGGCTCAATATTTCTTCAGACGGAACCTTAGTTAAGTCCACTTTTATTTATAACCCAAAAAGCGTCGTTTTGCGATGAGACATGTCGTAAACTATCAAAATTAGATACGCATGTCCAACTTGTATATCCCTCACGTCATTTTAATGAGAAACAGTAGGTGGGATCAAATCTCTCAAAGAATACTTTCCTAATTGGTAACAAATTGAAAAGCTACGTTTAAAATGGACACGTTTCGAAATAGTTGTACCGTTTTAGCTTATGGTTTTGGCTTATGGTTTTGGCTTAATGATTTTGAATGTTTCTTGATTACTGTTGAATTAAACATAATTAATTCGTACGTCTAAGAAAACATATTTCATCTTTATATTCATGATATCATCTTTATAATTTTATACTAAATAGAGATGCCAATGCAATCTATTACGACACAACACAAACTGTTTGATGACCAGAATAGGTAAATTTAAACTATGTCGTGACATTCCCGGGAGTGACAAAACATTTATATCAGAAACGAGTAACCGCCCTCGCTTTGCTTCGGTTTTCTTTATTTTTTACACCTTGGGTTACATTATTGGAGTTTTATTAAGGATCCCTAATTTTTTTGAAAATATAATATAGCCTATGTTACTCGGGGATAGTGTAGCTTTCCAACAGTGTAAGAATTTTTCAAATCGGTTCAGTAGTTTCGGAGCCTATTCAATGCAAACAATAAAATCTTTCCTCTTTATTATTAGTATACTCGTAGATTAACTTAAACACACATTGAAGTACATATATTAAATTACTAGCTGTTGCCCGCAGCTTTGCATACGGAAATTATGTTTTAACTTATTCAAACTTTTATCCTGTTTTCCCGGGAAACCTTTTAATTTTCTGGGATGAAAAGTTGTCTAAAATATGACCCAGGGTATCAGTAACAACTTTACCAATTTTCATTGAAATCCGTTCAAGGGTTTTTATGTGATATGCAGACAGACAAACAGACACTTTGAGTTTTATTATAGTATAGATTATATTAGCTAAAACATAATAACTAAATAGTTAGAATAAAAATATTGAGCAACAACCTATATTCAAAATTCGTTGCTGGCTTTGCTGCTGTAGGATGCTAAAGCAATTAAAATTCACAATAATAGTAACAATTACTTTTTCTTTCTTATCACAACATAATGTCAATTTAAATAAGTCCTTACGTGGCTAATAATAAGTCCTGTAAATTAATCTGTTCAGTACCGTATCAGAAGAGAGTAAAGGTCGTAGCTCATCTACACGACACCGCACCCACCCAACCAAAGTATGAGAATTCAAATATAGACTTAAAATCGTGCTCTGTAGGTGCACTTTACAGTAACAACAAAAATTAGCAGCCCGCGCGCGGGAAGCAAGCTTACCGCAACCTTGCCACTCAATAGTTGCATCTACAGAGCACGATTTAAAGTTTATATTTGAATTCTCATACTTTGGTTGGGTGGGAGCGGTGTCGTTTAGATGAGCTACGACCTTAAGTCGTTTGTGATGTTGCCAAAAGCTCTCATCCGTATTATGCAAACACTGCGTATAATGCATCGAATTGCGGTTGATAATTAATTATTGTAACTAATTGTCGAGGAATTCATTTCTCGTGCGTTTGATCTCACATGTTATATTACACGGTGAATGTATTAGCTCGAGTTTAGTAGTTGAAATCGTCCATTAAAAATGTTTTGTTTTTCAATCGCAGAGTTGTTAATTCGAGTCCGCTTCCCTTGTGGCCAGCAACGTTTCTTCGAAATAGCCTAAAACGAGCTGTTAATCCATCCGATGCTAAATGGCTATGGTGATTAGTATTGAACCCCCTAATCTTTCCCCTAGGAGCACTACAGTCTATCATCGCCCATGGATATCAACGACACCAAAAACTTTAGTGGTGCGTTGCCGATCAATAGTTTACTTACTATCAGCTCGTCAGCTCCTTTATCGGTTATTTACATACTAGTTTACGCCACAAAGTTGACCACGCTGAAGTACAAATTAGGAGACTTCATACACCATTGAGAAAAATAAGGAGAACTCTTGGGCATAAATAAGGTCTCCTCGCAATATTTTCCTTCAAAAGAGGATATACCTAATAATAATAAAAATAACATGAGAGGTGTCAAGGGACACCCGGATGGAACGAAGTTCCTTTCGATTTAAGTATTCGTTCCAAAAACAATAATATATTTAGATGTTATACGCTATGACGCTGTGATGATATCAGTAATAACATACAGATATTTCTCAGAGATTTCTCCGTACACAACTTAAAAATTACATTGGAAGCATAGGTTTAACAACATTTTGCAGTATGTACCTACCATCTATGGCCAAATTATTTACATATAGTGCTATAAGACTTTATGTAAAATGGTAATTATAAGGATAGCCATACTTTTGGGGGTGTCCATTAATTAATTACGTGAGGCATTTTTAACGATTTTCAGATACACACCCCCCCCCCCCCTCCACCCTGGTGAGATGTCGTGAGATCTGGCTCCACCTTCTTCCTCATCCTCTTTAATTCACGTAATTTTTTAAAATATGTGTTTCTAGTGTCCACACTCGACATACTTTGGATGAAATAATCAAAATATTTTTATATTTATTCTGATTAATGCGAAAAAAAATTACGTGAGATTTGCTGAGACACCCGCTCTCCCCAACGTAAGATTAGATGAGACTTGATTCCCCCCCACCCCTCCTGAATGCCTCACATAATTTATAGACGCCCCCTTTGTTTTTTTACTAGATAACTGTATAAAAATGTGCGAACACAGTTCGTCTAATAGTTTGGCCAGGAACTGTAGGTTGTAACTACTATCAATTCTGTGGCGGCTATCACTTATTGTCTATCGAAGTAAATTGAGCTGTAAAATGACAGCTCTAATGTAGTTCAGCTCACAACCGGTTGACATACTGGTGACCTGGCGGGCACACGTACAGACCTATCTGTTGTCTATTTACCAAACACAGAGCACAGAGTTATTCTGCAATCATTTACCAATCAATAAAATACACAAGATAATTTTTTTTAGCTGAAAAAGCTATGAAAAATTAAAAACTCGTTTTTATCGTCCAAACTTCATTCTAGCATCGTTTCGTTTCTGAGTTCCTGAGCCACCTTCTTTATCATCAGATCATTTTTCTGATATTATATTAGTTAGTTCACCTACCTATTCTTTACTTGACCACCACTTATCATCAGGTCGGACGATGATATATATATTTTCAAGTATTAACTTAACGTATTTACTGATACATAGGTACCTATAGGTATGTTTTTAAACGTTCCAGAAACGTCATATTTCGTCGTCCAAAAAGCTACTTTAGGGCCTGAAGTCGAAGGTATTCGAGCAGTGTGTGTTGCCAGTGATAACATACGGATCCGAGACGTGGTGCTTTACTATTGGCCTAATCCACAAGCTCAGAGTAGCGCAGCGGGCTATGGAGAGGGCTATGCTCGGTATTTCTTTACGTGATCGCATCAGAAATGAGAAGATCCGTCCACGAATAGGATATCATAGCTCACAGAATTAACTGCCTTTATTCTGCCATTGCTATCAAACTAATTCGGATAATACCGCTTAAAATATCAATAATACATTATTTCATCTACAAATAACGAATTTATGTTATAATGTTTCAATCTTCATAATTTCTTTCCTTATATAATTTTGTACCTACGTTTTATCACGCATTGTTGTATGTATGTACTATAATTGAAGTGACACTAACCTTTAAGATACATTTGTTTGCCTATATTTCTATTGTATTAACACAGTGTTCATTTTGTTGGTGCATCAAAATAAAAATAAAATTAAAATAAAATAAAACCAGATCAAGTATATTATATCAATAGAACTGAAAATGAAATTATCATTTCATTATGGAATATCCCAAGTCACAACGCCGTGACCGTTGCACGACCAGAGTCCGTGACGTGCCTGACGTGACATTACCACTATGTCACGCGTCACGCGTCACGCCGGCTCTATATCCGACTTAACGGTTCGATAAATAAATGAGTGTTAAGCTTCTAAGCTTATCTAAACTAGCTTTTACTGGCGACTTGACAAAATCACTTCTAATATTACAACAGGCCTTTTTCGTGTGAACTAGCTCGTAGTTAGTTTCGTAGCTCTGCAACCAGTTCCACTCAGAATAGTGAACTTTTGTATGATAATATCTTTTTTGTAATATTTTTTTAAAAGATGTGCTGAGGAGTTTCTTTAGGCTTTTCTTCTCCTCCATGACAAAGCACCTTCCGAAAACCCAAAAAAATGACGTGCATAAGTGTATCAATGATACCTATATGAATAAAATATTTTGACTTTGACTTTGACTTTGAACTACGAATACAAAGTTTAGATTCTTCTGCACTTCTTCTCCATATTAATATTATATTAACTAACTAGCTGTTGCCCGCAGCTTCGCATACGGAAATTATTTTTTACCTTATTTGTACCTCTTGCAGATTAAATTCACATTAATTTGTATTTTTTTTTCTTTTTCTTGCAAAATTTTGAAAAACTGAAAAATATGTATTCCATTAATTTAAGCAAGGAACATTTGTTGCAAATCGGTTGATGTTTTAAAAATATTCCTTACAAACTTTCATCCCATTTCCCAGGGAAACCTTTTAATTTTCCGGGTAAAAAGTATCCTAAAATATGACCCGGAGTATTAGTAACAACTTTACCAGTTTTCATCAAAATCCGTTTAAGGGTTTTCATGTCATGCCCGGACAGACAAACAGACAGTTGAGTTTTATTATAGTATAGATAGATTAGGTATACGTATACCAAATGTAACATTCTTACGTCCATTATTCTTAAAGTTTCTTGTTTAAAGAAAATAATTTAATGGCTTCAACCCATTAATAGCCCACTACTGGGCACGGGCATAATGTTTAATATTCTATTATAAATAATATAATTTTAACTTAATATTCGAAGTCACAAGAAAAAGTGTGACAAATAAAAAAATGTGTTACAAATACATTATTAAAGAAAAAAATACATTTAAAAATGTCAATGTGTACCACATTCTGTAGAAGTTGAATTATGGTCGAGTTTCGATTGTAGTGAGGGTTGTATTGTACATTCTACTAATCATAACTATTATGATTTTGACAGTAATTAAAAATTGTAAGCATACTGGTAATTTGATATTGAAAGATCATAATATAATTCAACTAGCTACTATAGTACTACTACGAAAAAAAATTAATAATTATCATCGTGGCTCGTACTCTCAGTGGAAAAACGGCATAAGATAAAAATTGTAATTTTACAGGAGAGCACAAAAACTGTTGAAGTATCAGAAAGTAGTCAAAGGATTACGAGTTCTTACACAAAACCGTCAAGATTAATGATAAAAATTTGAAAAAAATGAGCAAATCTTTCCCTCTTTTCAATCACAATATTAATAACTAATATTCAAAGTAACACGACGTAATATGCTTTTTTTCCACTGAGGGTGCGAAATATACTCCCCGAATACTGTAGTGAAGGGTATGGGACTGTATAGTTCACCGGTACGATACTAGATGGCACTGTTCTCGTATTAATAATGAAGGCAGGAAAAAAATATTACGAGTTCTCCATGGACAAAAGTCGACTAAAATCATTATTGAAAATTTGAGGAAAACATGAATTTTTACCTTTCAAACATGTTTTTCTACTCCCATACAATCTGTAATATTTTATTGTTATATCTGATAATTCTAATATTTCTGTCCTATTTACCATAACAATTCACTACTACTAAAATCATCAATACAAAATCGGTTGACATAAACATAATTACGGAGGAGAAAAATGAGTTTAATTCTTTTTACTTATACCTTTTTCAGAATAATTTAAATTTTCATGATGTAGGTTGTCTACTAGAGATCGATTTTTAGCGGATTATAATACTGATAGGTGATAAGTTTAATCATTAGTCACGTTTAATATAATGTATAAAAAAAAGTATAGCATTTTTGTAACTCAAAATAAATGGACGATAAATTTTATGTATTTTCAATGTTTTGTAAATTTTCTTTGCTTACATTTGAGTTCCTATAGTAAAAATAAATTTAAAATTAATTAAAAATTATACGTGAATATCATTGCCTATAATGTTTCCGCCCGGGATCGAACCGGGGACCTTGTGCGTGTGAAGCACACGTGATAACCACTACACTACGGAAACTTACTATAATTTGATGAAACATTGCATAGGTACTACTGTCATTTATTATATCAGTTTCAACGAAGTAGTTAGTACATAAGGCGACAGATAAGATTATGACTAACAAACCGTGGAGTCACGATCATCTAAAATTAGAATAAAATTAATGGGTCAATTGGTAATTGTGAACACAAACTGACAGACTGACAAGAGTAGCAATGACTAAACAATCCGATATTTATAACAACTCGAGCTAAAATTGTACTGAATCGATCAAAGTCAAAGTCAAAATATTTTATTCATATAGGTATCACTGATACACTTATGCACGTCATTTTTTGGCTTTTCGGAAGGTGCTTTGTCGTGGAAGAGAAGAAAAGCCTAAAGAAACTCCTCAGCACATCTTTTAAAAAAAATATTACAAAAAAAATAATAATACAAAAGTATTTACTATTCTGAGCGGAACTGGTTGCAGAGCTGGTTATTTCCATGCGTCTTTGTCATTTAAATAATCGTCTACACTATAATATCCCTTGCCTAACAATTGTGTCTTTACACGTTTTTTGAAAGTTTCTATTGGCAAGTCACGTATTAATTTTGGGATTTTATTATAGAAATGTATACCAAGCCCTATGAAAGATCGCTGCACTTTACTTAGGCGGAACGAAGGCGTACCTAATTGATGCATTCTTTTCGTATGGCGATTATTAATATCAAAATTTTGTTTATACGCGTTTATATTCTTCCGTATAAAAACTACATTGTTAAAGATATACTGGGAAGCTACTGTAAGTATACCAATTTCCTTGAACTTTTCACGCAAAGATTCCCGAGACCTAAGTTTATAAATAGCCCTAACTGCCCGTTTCTGGAGTATGAAAATTTGTTTTATATTGGATGCTTTGCCCCACAGCAAGATGGCATAAGACATAACACTGTGGAAATAAGCAAAATAGACTATCCTAGCAGTTTCGACGTCAATCAATTGCAAAATCTAATGTGATATCAACTTTCCGTTTTATCCAAGACTTCGAAACGCGCTATAGATTCTCGTTGACAAGGTTTTGTATCTATCGTAGATAGGTATAATATAAATGACCGTCATTCATTTGGTTATATTATTTCTGTACCTATAAATAATTATAATTCAGGGTATCTTAACATGGTTATTGTTTTTGTAAGGTTTTTCTCTTTCATTATTAGACTTTTTCGAAACTGTTAGAAGCGAGAAATGATATGCATTAGGTACTATTGTATAGTTAACTTACTAATAATGATTAAGAATTTATATTTTTTTAAAAATCTTTCATCATATTCAGGGATTAACCTAAAAATGCAGTGGTCTGCCAATTAGACGATTTAATGAAATCAATATTCAAATCAAAATAATATTGTTTTTTATATTCCGTTAATTCATGATGGTTTTGATCTGTTAATGCATCTGGTAATAAATCAGTAAAAGTAAATAACTAATCGCGTGAATAATTTTTGAAAAATAAGTCCTTTTTATATACTAAATATAGCTTAATCGTACGTGATTCTTCAATGCACCTACATTAACCATAAAGGAAAAGGTTCTCATGGGGTCAAACTTTACGCCGTCTATATAATTTCTTTCAACAAATGTGCAGTATTTTAAAATTTAATGCCGAGAACAGTTCCATCTCTCGTAAAATGGAAACACTTGCTTTTTAATAGCCTGTTGCCGGAAATCTGTTTATTGCAGGTATTCAATACAATGCCTAGACAATCTGTGTAACACCTGGTTCGTTGGGGCAAAGTATGAAATGATACATACTTTACGTAGGTAATGTATACGATCCCAACTATAATAATATTTCCTATAATAAATTTGAGTATGTATGGTCAACATTAATTTATTATCAATCTAGATCTACCAATAAAATCTATACTATAATAATAATAATATTATAAAGCTGAAGAGTTTGTTTGTTTGTTGGGTTGAACGCGCTAATCTCAGGAACTACTGGGTGGAATTGAAAAATTGTTTTATGTTTGATAGTCCATTTTAATTTATCACTAAAGTCCGTTTTGGAATTGTCGAATTCAACTTTACTTTGAATTCGAGACACGTAGTGAGTTTTACGACCGTTTCTCGATTGAAAGGTTAACGTGAGGTAAATTAACAGGAACTCCCTACTTTAGTTTAAGACTTAGGTACCTACTTTTCATGTAAAAATATAAAAGAGAGAGTGAGAAGAAATAATAAAAGTACCTACTTAATAATGTTTATGTTTTTTGGTTGCAGTGCCCAAGCCAATAAAGTTATTCTGCTTTCTTCTTCGGTCGGCAACGCGTTGGTGCCCTTTGGTGGTACTGATGTCCATGGGCGGCATCAGATGACCTGGATACTCATTTTTCTGCTTTTCAAACAAATCACTTTCTATGTTCCTCAAGGCTCCACATTGGGACCGTTAATTTTTAACGTCTTCATTAACGATATAACAACAGGTATTAAGTACTGCAAAATGTATCTTTTCGCTGATGACCTCAAAATTATAAAACCAGTCACAAATAACTCGGATGCAGAACATCTTCAGAATGATTTAAATAATATTTATGAGCGGTGCAAGCAAAACATGTAGGTATCTCAATATCGCAAAATGCCTTCATATTAAGTTTACAAGACAACGCAATAAGTTCTCATCAGTATATTTCATAGCCGGTGTGAAACTTCACGAGGTTACCACTCTAGGAGATCTGGGCATCATAATGGATAGTAAACTCCAATTCTCAGACCATATAGATCAAATAATCTTACAATTACACTCAAACAAAGTATTAGGTTTTATTCTGAGATCAACAAAAAGTTTCATAAGACTGCAGTCATTCAGCTCTTTAATAGCTGTAGCTGTAGTAATAAATGTAACACTGTGTGGTCTCCTACTTACAAAGTTCATATAAACAGAACTGAAAGAGTCCAAAAAATGTGTCCGCATTTTTTCATACAGATTCAAACCACCGAGACATATAATATAAAATGCTTTATAGACAATTTACAGCACTTCAAGATCCAACACTTCTGTGAACACCGATCCTACTTAGATTTTAATACATATAACAATAATCACAAGCTGATATATAAATTCATAGATTGTCCGCCATATTCAGCATTTTAATTCAGAGTTCCAATTAGAATATCAAGACATCCGTTTTTGAAACTATTCATTGCAGAACCAATCTTGATCATTCAGCTTCTGTAGCGCGCATTTTCCGTCTGTACAGCGAAATGGTAACAAATAAACCAAGTCTTGACATCCACTTGACTTCCCAGTTTCCTGACCAAACTCAGGAATCCTGACGTACCACTCGTGTCACTGGACGGTATTAATTAAGTCATACCATAATTATCACTCTGTTAAAGTTTTATAAGTTCCTGTTTTAGATTTAATTATTATTATTTTATTTTTATATTGTTTATTTTATCTTAGATTTTAATTAATTGCGTTAGTATTTGTTTTAGATTATTTTATTTCAAGAATATTAGTGTTTTTCCTTTTTTCTTCTCTTTTATTGAAATTTTACGAGTACTTAAGCAACAAGTCAATATCTGCTATGATTACCAATAATAATAATAAGAACATTTCGCACCCTCAGTGGAAAAAAGCATAAGTCGTCTTACGTTGAATTTTAGTTATTAATATGATTGGAAAGAGGGACAAAAGCTGCATATGCTCAATTTTTTCAAATTTTGAGCATTAATTTAAGATTAAGGTTTTGTGCAAGAAATCGTAATATAAATTCCTTGGAATACTTACTTATATTTTAACAGTTTTTTGCTCTCCTGTAAAATTGCAATTTTCATCTTATGCTTTTTTTCCACTGAGGGTGTGATTTAAATTATAGTATCCGAGACCACATACGTATTTTTAGAATTTTAAGTTACATTATGTATATCATTTTATCATATGTTGGTAATCCAATAAACAAAATATAAATATTGATGCACGTTAGTGAGATCTGTCAATGTCAATACTTCATTAATTTTTTTGTCTGTATTTTTTGTAACTTTTAATTCCAAACATGCTAAAAAGAATTTTTTTCAGATTTACGGTTAGAAAACCAAGTAAAAGTTCCACAATAAAGTCAAAATACGGACGCAATACGACTGATACGAATGTCTGCATAAACGAATATTCACATCCGTCAGTCCGTCAATTGCACAAAAAGAGTATATGAGATGACAATGACTCATCGTGTTTAGATTAAAGTTAATGCCACTTTTGGGCGCTATAGACTTAATGTCTTATTAAGTTATTACCTACTTGCTTGATGGATTTAAAACTTGCAGTAAAAATTACGAACGTATCGCATATGGAGAGTATTTTCGTTTTTAAAGGGGTAGGTGAAATTAGTTTGGGAATCAAAGAAAGAAAGAAAGAAACATTCCGTCATAAGCATAGCAACAACTTTAAGGTTCTATGGTAAGATATAAATTTTTATAAAATTAGTTTGATTAAGTTTGTACTTCGGAGTTGCAGACTGCAGTTGCCAACATGACGGAAGAAGGTCGCACTCAGAATCAGTGGTTAAGATTTATTTTTTATGTAATACGCAGAGACGAGCAGACGGGCCACCTGATGGTAAGTTACCGTCGCCCATGGACCACTCGCAACACCAGAGGCGCTACCAATACGTCGTCCAAGAAGGAAGCAATAAACCCGCTTCTGTCACAGATTCGGATTAATTTTCATAATACAATCACGCACATCATGAGAACAAGCTGTCACATTCATATCTGCTCCAGCTGAGAATCGAACCCGAGACTCCTTTGGCACTTAAAAACATCGCTTATCGTTATCGTTATCGTTATCGTTATCGTATATCGCTTAGCCCTCGACAGTGAAGCCACTACTCAACACGCAACGTATTTACATGTCGTTAAATTTTAAGTGTCATTTTAGTATTCAAAAGTCGTAAATATACGCCTCTTTGTCAATTAGGAATTCTTGAACCACCTCTGCGTTGGTTAGTCAAGATTTATCGACAGTAGGCACATTGTGTTTAATGAATGTGCTTGTAAATCTGGTATTTTTTGATATTTTCTAATTAATGGCTGGTTTGGGAACCAGGTTTCAACATCGGAGATATTGTCGCCGACTTTGAATGGTTTGATTTTTGAATGCTACGATTATATCTATCGTAGCCATATCACTATTTATAAGTAGCTGATGCCCGCAGATTTGCATACGGAAATTATGTTTTAACTTATTTAAACGTTTACCCTGTTTTCCCGGGGAACCTTTTAATTTTCCGGGATGAAAAGTTGTCTAAAATATGACCCATGGTATCGTATTAGTAACAACTTTACCAATTTTCATCGAAATCCGTTCAAGGGTTTTTATGTGATGCCCGGACAGACAAACAGACACTGAGTTTTATTATACTATAGATAGATGAAAACTTAGGTGAATAAATTAAATTGAAATAAATATGGCACCGAACTGTCGTTAAAATTATTTTAGTCTCAACATTTCTGTAAAAAATAGATAGATTTTAACTTTTTCAAAAGTTGTAGTGTTCAAATTTATTTATGCTATCAAATACTTTAACATTCAATGCTCTAAGTTCTGAAGCAATGGATGTTATAATCGACGTAATATCAAATCTTTAAGGAGTACCTACCTTCCTACTGTCAGTTATCTGGCTTTGCTAGTAGCAATGCAAACGCAGTTAACATTAGAACAAAGAGATCCAATTAAACTATATAACACATTGTCGAATAACATGAATAACGAATTTAATCAAATATTCAAGTTTAAGTATGTAGATCTAGCTAAAAATAGTAAATTTAGTGATTGGGCTACTGTAGGTATTTATAAAAGTAGGAACAGGATGTATGACCTTTACGCCGAGAAACAATACAATTTTTCTCCAACTTTCCAGGAGCACGTGAGAAATTATTCTAAAATCTTTAAAATTGTTTGTATTCAGGCGAAATCAATGTACATAAAGAACAAAATTATTAATTCGGATAACAAGATAAAAACCACTTGGAATATAATTAACAGTGAGAACGGTAACGCAAAGTCCTGTGATTTCAATTACGAATTATTGATTAATAATAATATAATCAGTGCTGATAAAGACGTGGCAAGTGAGTTTGAAAATCACTTCCGTAATATTCCTATAACATTAACCAGTTCACTAGCTTCTTCACCGACGGAAGCACTTTCTATATTAAAAAATCATATTAATGAATGTAATATTTTATTTGAATTTCAACATATAACCGCTAGAGACTTCATTAAGGCCTTTCAGTCTCTGAAGGTAAAGAATACGGGTGATTTGTGGGGCATCTCGGTAAAAATAATACAGCATATTATAGGTATTATTGCTCCATATTTGGTCGTAGTTTTTAATAAATGTATAGATCTAGGTATCTTTCCAGATCTTATGAAATGCAGCAAAATCATTCCACTTTTTAAAACAGGTGAAAAAACTGATCTTAATAACTATAGACCAGTTTCTGTTTTAGCAACCCTTAGTAAGATTTTCGAAAAGATAATATTGAATCAAATGCTAACCCATTTCAACAATAATAAATTATTACATCCTGAGCAATACGGTTTCACTAAAGGCCGTAGTACAACCGATGCCGGGGCTAGGCTATTAAAGCATATATTTGAAGCATGGGAGGCGTCACATAATGCCATAGGAGTATTTTGTGACTTATCTAAGGCATTTGATTGTGTTGAGCACGAAACATTGCTGTTTAAACTTGGCCACTATGGTATAAAAAACAAGGCCCTTAGCTTGATCGCGTCTTATTTGAGTAATAGAATACAAAAAGTTAGCATAAACAATATTAAGTCATCGGGGTCACCGGCTGTGATGGGTGTACCGCAGGGCTCGATCTTGGGTCCGTTTCTTTTTCTGGTATACATTAATGATTTACCACATTATGTAAAGAACCAAGCGGATATTGTACTATTTGCTGATGATACATCACTAATATTTAAGTGTGAAAGGAATAAAGTAAATTTCGACGACGTAAATAGTGCTCTTTTGAATGTGTCGCGTTGGTTCACTATCAATAACTTACTATTAAATGCAAAAAAAATGAAATGTATCGAGTTTGTGCTACCTAATGTTAAAAAAGTCAGCAAATCTCTTAAACTAAATAACGAAACATTGCATATGGAGGAATCGACGGTCTTTTTAGGGGTGACCTTAGATAGTAAACTTCAATGGGGCCCACATATAACAAATCTCGCGACAAAACTCGGTAGGGCTGCTTTTGCTGTTAGGAAAATAAGGCAGTATACAGACGTCGAAACTGCTAGGATAGTCTATTTTGCTTATTTCCACAGTGTTATGTCTTATGCCATCTTGCTGTGGGGCAAAGCAGCCAATATAAAACAAATTTTCATACTCCAGAAACGGGCAGTTAGGGCTATTTATAAACTTAGGTCTCGGGAATCTTTGCGTGAAAAGTTCAAGGAAATAGGTATACTTACAGTAGCTTCCCAGTACATCTTTAACAATGTAGTTTTTATACGGAAGAATATAAACGCGTATAAACAAAATTTTGATATGAATAATCGCCATACGAAAAGAATGCATCAATTAGTTACGCCTTCGTTCCGCCTAAGTAAAGTGCAGCGATCTTTCATAGGGCTTGGTATACATTTCTATAATAAAATCCCAAAATTAATACGTGACTTGCCAATAGAAACTTTCAAAAAACGTGTAAAGACACAATTGTTAGGTAAGGGATATTATAGTGTAGACGAGTATTTAAATGACAAAGACGCATGGAAATGACCAGCTCTGCAACCAGTTCCGCTCAGAATAGTAAATACTTTTGTATTATTATCTTTTTTTGTAATATTTTTTTAAAAGATGTGCTGAAGAGTTTCTTTAGGCTTTTCTTCTCCTCCACGACAAAGCACCTTCCGAAAAGCCAAAAAATGACGTGCATAAGTGTATCAGTGATACCTATATGAATAAAATATTTTGACTTGACTTTGACTTTGCCAGTGTCTCGAAATTAATCTAACATTTGAACAAAAAAATAACCGACTTCAAATGATGTACATTGTACTTTTGACATGGATGCCATTGTCAGATCTCGCTCAAATTTATGTGGGACTACACGACAAGCACCAGCTTTCGATTAAAAAAAATAATCATCGAAATCGGTTGGCGCGATATTGAGTTATTCGTCCATTTATCGCGCACATACTTACTGCAAATTTAAGACTTATATGATTTTGACATAGATGCCATTGTCAGATCTCGTTCAAATTTATGTGGGACCACACGACAAGCACCAGTTTTCGATTAATAAAAGAATCATCCAAATCGGTTCACCCAGTCCAAAGTTCTGAGGTAATAAACATAAAAAAAATACAGTCGAATTGAGAACCTCCTCCTTTTTTTGAAGTTGGTTAAAAAAATTGTCTATTATACTGTATAAATATTACTACAGACATGCTGTATGAAATAACATGATCAAAGTATTAGAGACTATCGCTTTGTCCTCGACTTTGCCCACGTTTTCGGGGATAAGAAGTACCCTATATCTTATTTCAGCTATGAACTAATAACTAATTTCAGATTATGGTCTATCCCTATATAAATCCTTTCAGTAATTTTTGTGTGAAAGAGCAAAAAACATCCACAAAAACATTCAAATGTATAATATTATTAAAATTTGTAGAATGTGATATTTTCATTTATTGGATTAAGTAGAGATAAACATTTCAACACCAGATAAAGTAAGAAGTAACACACAATAATTCAAGTTATTTTGCATTATAAAAACAATCGCAAAAAATACGTACTCCGACAGACTTGAAGAATAAATAATTTAAATATTATGATATGTGGTCCATATTAAAATACGTGACGAAAGTGCTTTGAACTCAAAAATCTCTTGGTATGAAAGGAGGTGGCCAACATGTACCCCGGAAATGGTTAAAATACTCTTATTTGTACAAGGTTTTAGTCCCTTGAAAAGACATGTTTTCCATTTATTAAAACATAACTAGAATTTTAATTTTCTTCTGAACTCCGCCATTAGTAGTCATAATAAATTAACAATAAAAATAAGTTGTATAATCTTCTACTTCCTCCATTGATATTACTGGAGGTTGACAATTGGCTGACATAAATGCAAATGTCTGCTATATTGACATTTGATTTTTGAGTTTGATTTCTGCAAAATAATAATTGTGTTTAATTTTTTGCCGTGAGATGCATTAATTGCGCGGTTGATATTGAGCGCATGGCGCAACACTCAATATCTTCGCTAGCAAGAAACCTTCAATACATATTGGTAGAATGGATCACTGCAGTACAGGTATGGCATTTTTCTTTACTATTAAGTAAGTAGTGCTTACAGCTAAGACTAGGTTCACGTGGCAATGTACAATATTACTATGTTTTTATTGCAATATTACTCATAGAATATCTCGCTATTTTTACAAAAAAAATCCCTCTTTCAAACACTTTTCGACAATTACTTATGTTTTGCAGAATGTCAAACTACAAAAGCTAAAACTCCCCGTAAAAGGAGAATCTCAAGTTCTGAAGATTTTTATTAACGAAATTATCAAAGTAGATATTGTAAGCTTTAATGTAAGGTAAAATTAAAATGTGTGGGTGAATTTCCCAGGTGCATTTTTGGGACGGCGAGGTTGAAAATTAATGTGTGGAGGTAAACTACAATTACGCATAATTTTATATAGGTAGTTTAAGTAGTGATCTACATGATAGTGAAGTATTCAGAGGTATTTAATACATAGATTCTTAATAAAAAAATATCTAAGACCTAAAATCTAATTCCGGTGTACTGTCCAAACTGCGTTTATTTACATATTTTATTAGTTTGATTTTTTTTGGTAAATAAATTTCATTCAAAGGGAATGTTTTTTAGAAATACATTAAATAACACAACTAATATATATTTATGGAGTAATTTAAGATTAAACAACAGCTCTTAAAACATCTTTTAAAAATGTCCTACAAAAAAAAGCAATACCGGTGGCGCATTTTGTATACTTCATAACTTGTTACTTCACGATTTGGAAGACACCTTACTGGCTCTCCCCGCACCGTTCAGTTGTGCTCTTGCAAACTGCGTGTTAGGATGACCGACTGGTTGCGTAATTTTCCTGCCAAACACGTAAGTACTAACTGCGGTGGCGCAGGAATACAAAATCATCCAATTCCGATGTCATGTATATTAGTAAAAGTACAAAACAGATTATCTAGAAATTTTATGGAGGGTTCCATTAACGGTTTTCAGCTACAATTGTGAAATAAAAGTTAACCTGTGACTAAGAGTTTTCTTTAAAATTCAAGTTTTGTCTCTGATTCTAAGTCCGGTGGCGCAATCTCGGTGGCTCCGGTGGCAAATCAAAGCGTATAGGGAAGAATAGGCCATAGAAATACAAGCGTGTCTCCATCTATCCATCAGCCCTTGGAGGTCCACTGTTGGACATAGGCCTCCCCTAATTTGCACCACTCTGACCGGTCCTGATCCTTCTGAATCCAGCGGATGCCCGCTTCTTCAGGTCGTCAGTCCACCTGGTCGGGGGGCGTCCTATCATCCTATGCTCCTTTTTCCGAGACGTGGGCGCCATTCGAGGACCTTTCCTACCCAACGGTTATCGGTCCTTCGCACTATGTGGCCCGCCCATTGCCACTTCAGCCGGCTAATTCTTCGAGCTATGTCGGTTACCCTTGTTCGTCTATTGGATCTCCTCATTTCTGATGCGATCATGTAGAGAAATACCAAGCATAGCCTTCTCCATAGCCCGCTGCGCTTCTCTGAGGTTGTGGATTAGGCCAATAGTAAAGCACCACGTCTCGGATTCGTATGTGATCACCGGCAACACACACTGCTCGAAAATCTTAAACTTCAGGCACTGAGGTAGTGTTTTGGACGACAATATATGACGGAGTTTCCCGAACGCAGCTCATCCGAGTTGGATTCTACAAGTGACTTCTTTTTCGAAGTTGGACTTACCCATCTGGATCACTTGTCCCAGGTAATTGTATTCGTCTAAAACTTCGAGAGCAACGCCATCAACAACAACCGATACGGGTGTGACATGGACATTCGACATGATTTAAGACCCACCCGTTGTGAGGCGCTGTTCAAGTCCCCCGAGCATTGTTCCAAGTTCTTCCAGGGAACCCGCCAGGATGACTATATCATCGGCATATCGTAGGTCACACACCTGTATTCGCCATTGATGTTAATGCCATGTTGTTTCCACTCCATCAGCTTGAACACGTCTACCAACACAGCGGTGAACAGTTTTGGGGATATGACATCCTTGTCTGACACTTCTCTGCAGTTGGATGGGGTTCGTTGCTGTATCGTGTACTCTGACGGACATGATGGCGGATGAGTACAAACACTTCAACACCTCGATATACCGGTAGTCGATCCGCCACCGCTGGAGAGAATCTAGTACCACCCAGATCTCGATAGAATCAAAGGCCTTCTCACAGTCCACATAGGCTATACATAACGGCAAGTTATAGTCCTCGGTCTTTTGTATAATCTGCCGCAATGTGTGTATATGGTCTATGGTGCTGTAGCCTTTTCGGAAGCCTGCTTGTTCGGGAGGCTGGAAGTCGTCAAGCCTACGTGCAATGCGATTTGTGAGGACCCTCGAAAACAGCTTATAAACGTGGCTCAGAAGTGCAATGGGCCTGTCTAATTACTATTCATCTAGACTCCTATTATTCAAAATGTACATAATATCTTTAAAGTATTAAATGATCCTGCCTTTATGATTTCTCATGGGCATAAATCAATTTCGGTGGATCAAATTCTAATTCCAGTGGTCCTAATTTCGGTGGCATTTGATAGTGTAATTTGATAATATCTCCGGAACAAATAAAGTTTTTTTCAATCTCTACTATATGACTAATTATCACTACTATTTACATATTATTTATGCCAAATAAAGTGTATTAGAAACATCAAGTTTAAATTTAATCAATTTCGGTGGCTTGGATTTTAATTCCGGTGGTCCTTTAATAATTTCGGTGGCATTTGATAATTTCAAATGGAAATATCTCATGAACTAATCATTTTTTTTCGATCTCTAGTATATGATTAATTAGTACTACTCTTTATCTATTATTTAGGCCAAAAAAATTTATCAGAAACAGCAAATTTAAATTCGCCACTGTAATTAGGCAAAATTCGAGTTTGTTGAAATTCACCCGTGTACATTATATTTCACAAGTGGGGCAAATGCCTATACAGATGTTGGCCATATCCTTTAAAGTTGTAACATGGATGGACAAATAAAATATAATACAATTGAAATTAATTCGTTCACTGCACTTAAAATACATAATTATGTATATCGATTAATAATAATGAAAAGAAACTTCAAAATTGAAAAAAAAATTTTTGGGGACAAAGTCGAGTTTCTTTTCACTTAAAGATGTACATTATAACATGATATTTTTCACGAGTTTTTTCAATAAAATCAATATTAAATTATTTTATATAAAAGGTTTTCGGAGCTTTTAAAATCTAAATAAATTAAAAAGTTTGCCAAGTATCTTTTAATTGCATTCCGACACAGGCTTTAACAGTAACGGTAATGATGTAGCATGAATATCATAATCTCGTTCCTCTTCCATAAAATAAAGAGTCTTAATCCAAGTACTATTATGATTGAACACACGCGCTGTCCTTGATCAAAGTATTTTTAAAGTCGGTCGCGTTAATGTCAAAGTTTTACGAGCAATGCGACACTGCGAATAGTTCACACGAGGAACACCATGAGTTTGAATCTGGATGGATTTTCCTGATTTTGTAACACCATAGTCGTTGTGGCAGTGTCTGCCTAGGACTACGGATTTGATTCCAAGGCAATATCTTTCGAATTCAGAAGTTTAGTCAGCACCAATTTTAGGCATAGTGTGGGCGTATAGTTTGGTAATCGAGCGAAAAGAAATAGCGAACACGCAATATTCGCGTTTTATTACTGTTCGGCACAATCGCAGTCACACTTTACACAATTATAGTCACACTGGGCAAACGAAACGAATAACATTTCCTTGAAAGGAACCGATCTCTATGACGGCCAAATGGTAAGTTTATAAAATAAACGAAACGGAGAGACAATTCCGTGTTGTCGCCTTAAGTTCCAAGAACGAAGTGAGTGCCACGCCACCGTCAGGTGTCTTCACGACTTTGCCAAGACGCGGCGAAGTGAAGTTAGCATAGCTCGACGCGCCTTCCGCTTTGATTTAAAATGACCGGATGCTACAATGAAGTTAGCACCGCTCAATGCCCGTTGCTTCGATTTATTCGCATTTCGATTGATCCAGATTTGACATACAAATAAATACAAAATAATGTTTTAGGTTCTGATACTTAATATAATAATATTTTTTATAAAAGTCTACAAATAATGTACAAAACTCATTATAAATCAGTCGATTTCAAAATTAAATACAAATTGATTCGGTAATTTAGCGAATTTTTTCTGGGCCTAGAGTATTATCTAATTAAGTATACGTTGTTCCATAATTCATAACTACACTTGTAAGTCACATTTAATCGTCTATTTATAATTTACATGAGTAACAACGACGAAATGTCGCACTCTAAAAAAAACTACATCGGCTGGCGTAAACATGAAAAATGTTTCATAATACTGACATCAACTATGAAGCAGGTTCTTCCGATACTAATAAATTGTACTTACTGTATGCCAAAGTGATCAAAAGTCCCGTTTCAAAACGGGTTCATTCTGATGTCATGGTGAACCTTCTCGCAAGACAAGTGTCATGCTATGAATGCTGATGGCATTATGTAACGCACACATGTTGCTTTGGAAAATATCCATTAGATTCTAACGTTAAACGAGGTTAACGTAGTCTTTGTTCACTTTGTTTGTTTTGTAAGCTGTTGATAGAAATATTGATTCAATAAAATAATTCTAAATGTCAATGTAAGTAGGTGTGTTAATATCCTTGCACTTTTAACTTTTTAACTAATATACCTATTTGTGATTGATTTTTAGTACCTATAGCAACAATATAAACTATCAATTGGTTGTTTTTTGTAACCGAAACAGGTTAAAATATGTCACGGTCGAAGTTGGGCGGTCGCTAGGAAAAACAAAGAACATAAAATAACTCAACAACTTCCAAATATCACCGGTCTCAGCTACTAGTCAATTTGACCATTACAATGTAACCTTACCAATCTGCACTCCTTCGCCAATCCATAATAAAATTCGCCAAAACATAATCCATAGATTTCCACCAGTCCACAATTCTCCAATAGATAATCCGCATCACTTCGCCAATTGGTAGTGAAGCGGTGAACAAAAGTACAATCAAGGTAGCCAACCATGATTGTACTTTTAACGATGGGAGATAACTTGATGTAAATAGCCAATAAACGTCAAGTCCTGTGGTAAGTTAAGTGGTAATCGTAGCCCATAGACATGAGAAACAATTTGGGCATCACCGATGGATTGAGAGAAGAAAGAACAACAAAGTATGTATGAATGTATGTTTGTATGTATGTTATGGGCCTTGTTGCCTGAAATAAAGAATTATTATCTCTTTAAGATTCTCGGGTCCTAGATGTAAGTGGACCCCGTACTTTGGTAGGCTTGCGTGGGGACACAGGTCCAACACGCAGAGACCCCTTTGAGAACATTATAATAAAGTGCGTGTGTGGACACGGTTATTAAAGTTCTGACTTGAGAGTCAGCCGGACTACAATAAGTCGCAAGAAGGTCGCGATTGTTGACGACCCGTGTGGCGCAATGGTTACCATGCCGGATCGCCACACCAAGGGTCCTGGGTTCGATTCCCAGCGAGGCGGAAATTTCAATGATGTTTGAATTGCTGTTCTCGGTCTGGGTGTGAATGTCCTTGTCTTGTGTGTTGTCCATGGTACCCACGACACAGGGAATCCTAGTGTGGTGCTATGAGTGTGAAGCGTTATTGGAACGAAGTTCCTTATCGCGCGTTGTGAAAGGGGGCTAGACGGAAAATTACGACACTTTTTGATTCTTACGAATGACGACACTTTTTTTGAAGTGATTCAGAGCGTTTTACAGAGATGGCGCTGTACAACAAAACAATACTTAAATCGAAAGGAAGTCCCTTGACACCTCTCATGTTTTTTTATTTATTTATTTGTCGACAAACTGGCTTGCAGTTTGGCAGATATGGAAATGTGGAACATGTATACTAATTTGTTGGAAATAAATAAATAAAAAAGGTGCAGACTATAGTCTAATTTTATACGAGACTTATTTAGTAAATAATCCTGGATCTACTTATTATTGAAATATTATTTAATTTAAATTAGTGTAAAAAATGTTCAAAAATGTTCAAATGTTCAATGTGACTGTTTTATTGGTCTGAGAGTAAACAGAAATTAATTTTGGCTTGAAATAATTAACTGTTCTTAAATTATGTTAATTTTGTCAGTCTTATTTTTAAATTAAAAATTACAATAAAATACTGTAACATTGTTTACTAAATAGGACTCGTCAAGCAAGCTTCACTCTCACATCTTTTACGATCGCGTAATCGAAAACACATGTTTGTTAGATCCAGGCCTTGCAATAAAATAAACTGTTTCAGTAACATATAGACGCTTCTCAGTGATGCAATTTTGTTCTGTGTAGGCATTGAAGTATTATTACTAGCGTATAGAACCGACACCGCGAACACCATGTATGTCCCACGTGGCTTCTTGGATTGAATCTTCAATGGATTCGTTCGATTTTGAAAGGAGAACGGGGGCTCAATTCTGAAAATCGAACCTCCCGGGCGGGACATACATTTTGTTCGAGATGTCTGTTCTATGACATTATACTTCAATGTGTGTAGGGCTTACTTTGCGAACTGTTGAATAACTTCAAGCTTAGTGGACCACAGGATAAAAAATAATCAAACATTACGAAGAACAGCACGCATCGTGTTCCTAAGTCAGTGTCGACGTCCTAGGTCAGTGACTTATTCTTGACTATAAATTAATAATGATGAATAATAAAAATGAGTGAGGTTAATGTAGTCAGAATACAACAAGATACTGTTGAGACTGTTTTTACAGAATTCTGATTATCCATACGAGGCCGTGTGGGTCGTCAGCGATGGCCGCGTGAGTGAACCAGAAACGAGTTTCTAACCCAGCAGTTAGAGCGGACCACATGCTTTGATCCAGTGACGACGTACCAAGATAATACGTGCACGAGGACGAGCGCACGTCAGGTTAGCCGTATCGGTGAGGCCATGAATCTCCAGTAAAGGTACAGGGACGGACCTCTTTATTCTTTAGCACTTGTCTGATGCAGAGGCTGGCATATAAGAAATGTCATGGTACATTTAGATTACGGAATTTTCAATAATGTAGAACAGATTATTATTAATCACGTAGTGTTGAAGTACTTTGGAGTACTGATGTGAACGTAAGAACTGGAAATATATCATGGTGCAAAGTAAAAGGAATATCATTTCAAAACCAACACCATAGAATACCCCTTTCTGCTATGTAAGTATATATTATACCTAAAAGCACGCCAAATATCATCTAAAGTCTACATCTATTCATTGGTCTCTATTAAAACGTAGTGATTAAGTATTCTGTGGTTTCTATGATAATAATCGCATAGATAGACAGACAAACAAATAACTACTATAGCTTAAAAAATCTAAATAAATTATACAATGATTTGGTCCCGTTATATTTTTATGAAAATATTCCTTCATAGAAAATTATAATTATAATTTACCAAATGGTATTATCAGTTAGCTGCTTCCATAGGAATAAAAATATCATCAGCCGTAAAAAAACATTTAAATCATTGCTGTTTAACTGTCAATAAAATTAGTTTAACCACAGACTACGAAATTGTAACATATAATACAAAGTGCGTGATTTAAAAAGATTTTATCGTTTCAATTGAAGAATGCAAGGGCAAAATAAGGAATCTAATTACTAAATTATATGGAAAACTTTAAGAAAAGTTATTAACTTTGAAACATTAAAACTTAATTACGCAAAATCCAGTTTTTGCGATATTCCTACAAATGTTTTTTTTTGTAGAAAAGCATTTGAATTTTTAATAAATCTAGTAGAATAATATATAATAATAAAGAAATAAAAGTTCTTCGAATGTTAGAAATAATTATATTATTCTATCAGGACAGTTACTGTATTATTAATTTTAAAAATGTGCTGAGGATTTTTTGCAGTTTGGATCCGATTATGCAAATGGACCAGAAAAAACATATTTCTGTGAAGCCATTTCTAAGTCGTATTAGGTCTGTGGGTAATCCAACAACGTTGGGGACCCGTGGACACCGGTAGTAAAAGTTTTGACTGAAATAGAACAGATCTAACAGTAGTTTTACGACCGCCCGTGAAGTGACTTTTTATTAAGATTTTATTGGGTCTTAAATAATGAGAATAACGCCACATCCGAATGTGACTGAAGATATAAACATTAGAGATACTATGTTTAAAATATTTACCTCTCAATGTTGTCAAACATTCTTGCGTTTATTATTTTATAATGTGGCTATTTTAGACTGTGGCAGCTGCTAAAGGACATCGAATGAAGAACCTATACAATAAGATATTACATAAAAATAGACTTTATCATCAAATATGAAATAATATAATAATATTATTTATTACAAAAAAATAATACAAGAGTAGTAGGGTTTTCACAATGTCTTGTAAGATTTTTTTCTCGAAAGACAAGACTTCATAGATACCCAGTAACTCTTCAAATCCATAACAATAATGTTATGTAGGTAACATTACCCCCAGACATAAGGTTGCGTGTTTATTTACAATTTATAATTCAATTACAAACCAATTATTTTAAATTCATACCTATTGTATTTATCTAGATAGGTATTTACTTACTTTGTAAGTGAAATATATTATGAATTCAAAGAACAATTTGATGCAATTAAAATCGTATTACTGCAACAATATCGTAATTTTCATTTTATTCCAGAATCGTTGGAAATTAATTAAAGTTTCAATTAGCTTTATTGTTTTAACCCAATTTACAAAAATTTGTGTAAATCAATAATAAAGTGACTGAACATTACAGTTTTCTATCTGAGCGACATATCAAGGTCGTAGTCGACGGTTGTTGCTCAGATATGAAACCTATAAATGCTGGCGTTCCCCAAGGGTCTATATTATCTCCTACGCTATTCATTCTGCATATCAATGACATGCTGCAGCATACGAGTGGCATCCACTGCTATGCAGATTACAGTACAGGGGATGCCTACTACACAGAAGCGCCAATATCTTTCAGTTGCAAGTGGCGGATAGCAGAATCAAACTTGTGTCTGAAGTCGAGAAATCTCTGGAGCAATTCTCGGAATGAGGTCGGTTTAGTTTGGTCGAGTTCAATCCCACGAAGACACAAGTTGGCGCTTTACCGCTAAGAAAACCCCATTTGTCTCCCCCCCATGCGTCTTAATTCCAGGGTACCGCGCTCACCGTGAGTGGAAGGGTTAGGATTCTGGGAGTTGACATCTCGAGTGATGTGCAGTTTCGGTGTCATTTAGGCCAAGGCTAAGCAAATCTCCAAGAAGAAGCTTGGTGTCGTTAACCGGGCTAAGCAGTATTTCATTGCGAGGCTAAGCAGTACTTTTGCTATTATATAGTATTTAAAGCTCAAGTCAGGCCTCATATGGAGTACTGCTCCCACTTACCCACCCCTCTAGGCAGAGGCGATCTATACAAAAAAAAACAACAGAATACTCACGGACAGATGTTTGAAGTAATTAATTTTGGGTGGGACTCCTTCCATTTTTATTTTAAGGAGTCTACTCAATATAGCGTACCACACAATAACAATACGGGCATAGAATTTCATTGATCCGTGTGTGATATAATTAGTGATAATGGGTAACAGTGTTTCAGAAATCATGGTAGGTACATTTTTTTTCTCGTCATCGTTTTTTCTCCAGACTAAATCTAGGGCTTCGTGCATTTGTAAGCCACTTAACCATGAGAACTGAAGTTTAAATAAACTTGACAAGTACGAGTTAAATTCGCTTGGAGAGGGTTCCGTACTTTGATTATGTTATATTTACTGTTATTTTTCTATTTTATTAATTTTTGCTCCTTTTAAGACCATAGACTTCTTATAAATTTCCTTGTAATATATAAGTAAACAACTATTTTCTCTGTTTTTCTCAAAATTCTAACCTCGGGAAATGGTCAATTTTCGTCATAAAATTTCATTCTTTCTTGAGTAGTTTTAAAACTATCCATTGTAGAACTATAACGAAATATATTTGAGATCCCCACAGCCCTTTTATTTGACGACCTGTGTGGTGAAATGGCTACCATGCCGGATCGCCGCGCCAAGGGTCCTGGGTTCGATTCCCAGCGAGGCGGAAATTTGAATGATGAGTTTGAATTTCTGTTCTCGGTCTGGGTGTGAATGTAAGGACATTCACACCTCTTCGTCTTGTGTGTTGTCCATGGCACCCACGACACAGGGAATCCTAGTGTGGGGCTATGAGTGTGAAGCGTTATTTATTTATTTATTTATTGACATGGCATTGCAGATACGGTTTGCAAATCAATTTTTTTTATTTTGATTTCGTTAAACTTTTTTTCAAAATTCATATGTTTTCTTTATACCTTCCTCTCTAGGTTACAAAAAAACATACGAGTACCAAATTTCAACTCATTTGGTCCTATAGTTTCGGAGAAAATTGGCTGTGAAGGGCGTTTGCCCAGACACAAGAGTGATCCCATATGGGTTCCATTTTTCATTTTTTTCGTTCGGAACCCTAAAAAAGAAAGTTCGAATCCATTCACTCTGTCGCTCAGTGAAAATATCAGATTCCTATTTCAAAATTCTTATATGAATTGTATAAGGCCAATGCACACGTGCGACGAAGCCCGCATGGCCGCGTCAATAGTACGGCTCGAAAAATAATTTACATAAAAGAACCGGGAAAGAACTCTTCGCGGGGCGCCGACAACAATTAAAACTATTGTTCTAATAACGCTTTAAAATTTAAAACAAAGGAGGCCAGTGTGTGCACTCTCGTTTCGAGTTCACTCATGCGGGTTCCTTTATAAAACCGATTTTCGAATAAATGTTCTCCACAAAATTTGAATACCCGTATTATTCAATCTAGAATGGCTTCTTCACACCTTTCAGCCAACTGGCTACGTAAGCCCTAAATTTAGGCACCCCCAATTATATTTCATGTGTAAAAATATAATTAATACTCACAGCTGTCACACATGGCTATGCGACGTTCTTTTTAAAGAAATAACGCATTATAAGTATTTGTACCGAGTCATGAAACTTATTAAAAGTGTTTTAAAATGTATTTAGGAATAAAATTAAAATACTACTGTGCTAAGAAATTAACTACATATCTATTAGTTATTTGGTAATTGCACGAAGCATAGTCAGCGTTATAGGTAAGTACAACTTGAAAAAAGACAATGACGGAATTTCCAACAGTCATTTACGAAGGTGAAAACTGTCAGGAAAAATAGCGTATTTACCCATCACGTAATGATGATTCAACAAACCGTCTTTAAACCATAGTCATTGTATATTTGTCGTTATACAATGACAAAGAAAGAATGACGAAAAAGGATCCTGTATATTATACTATAATATAGGATCCTTGAGCCCAATCCAAGATATCAGGTCTCCCTCACCCGGGAATCAAACCCTGGATTTTACAGGCAGAGTCGTCGTAACTAAACTACATTGTCATTCGATTATAATTATCAACAAAGAGAGACATAACACGTATTAAGACTGCATCGTCATTACGTGTAAGCGAGTCGTATTCTGGTTTGCAACTTCTAATAGGTACAAAAACGAGATAGAATTTATATGAAAAACCCGTATTACGAGGAAAATATCGCAAATATGTCAGTATGTGAGTCACGTATTTTTACTTCTGTTAGACTAATCGGCCGTTTTTTTCTTGTTGGTTCTATGACTTCTATGAGAATCCAAACAGATTCTCATTATAAAACTAAAAAAAAATTGTTTATAAATCTGTTTACGTAAGATATCGTCGACGATATGTTTGAGCAGAAAACGACAAACGAAAAAAGGTGTGGAAAACACAATATGCTATCAATAAGAAAACTATACAAAAATAAGAAACCTATTATCATCGAAGTATTATTACTAGCGTATAGAACCGACACCGCGAACACCATGTATGTCCCAATGCATTGGCGCCACGTGGCTTCAATCTTCAATGGATTCGTTCGATTTTGAAAGGAGAACCGGGGCTTAATTTTGAAAATAGAACCTTCCGGGTGGGACACTCATTTTGTTCGAGATGTCTGTTTTATGACATTATACTTCAATGCCTATTACCCCCAATTTTAATAGGACCCAAGAGGCATCCTTCACAGCTAGAACCCATAAGTAAAATTGCAATTCAATGATTCATCGTCGTGTTTTGTCTTGTGGCTAGTTATCATGTTGTCTTAACTTTACGAGGAATATAATGAAGTTTATAGTTTATACCGCATGTGTTTTCTAATGAAATGGTTACAACAGTATCATAATATTAATAACTAGGAAATCGCCCTAGCTTCGCTTCGGGAAAAATAGTAAATAAAAATTATATATAATATAGCCTATGTCACCCGGGGATAGTGTAGCTTCCCAACAGTGAAAGAATTTTTCAAATCGGTTCAGTAGTTTCGGAGCCGATTCAATGCAAACAATCAAATCTTTCCTCTTTATAATATTAGTATAGATAATAATATCTATACTAATATTAAAAAGCTGAAGATTTTTTTTGGTTGAACGTGCTAATCTCAGGACGTACTGGTTCGAATTTAAAAGATCTTTTTGTGTTTTATAGTCCATTTATCAAGGAAGGCTATAGGCTATATAACATCATTTAAGTAATTAGTCTTTTCCACAAATTAACGCGGGGGAAACCGTGCGGCACAGCTAGTATATAATATTATGACGTTTATAGTTTATACCGCATGTGTTTTCTAATGAAATGGTTACAAGAGTATCATAATATTATTAATTTTTATATAAATAGACGAAAACGAGTACACCAGTCATCTGTACAGTCACTTACCTTAAGTGGTTCGCGTCATCCATGAGCATCCGTAAAACTAGAAGCTTCCTCGATGCGTTTCACGGCAGTAGCATGTTATATCTATACAAATAAATAAAATTGGTATCTGTTTGTAATATTAAAATAACCGCTTTTTACTTAGCGTATTTGGATGTATACTCGGTACATATACCAAAACAACATTTTTTACAATTTTTGTCTGTCTGTTTGTTTCCGCTAATCTCTGAAATGGCCGAACCGATTTTGACGGGACTTTCACTGGCAGATAACTGATGTAACAAGAAGTAACTTAGGCTACTTTTATTTTAGAAAAAAAAAATAGTTTAAGAAAAAAACCGCGATACGAAGGTCGCCGGGTCAGCAGGTGTATTAACTATACATATGTGGTGTATTTAAATGGAAAACTACCACGGATAGGCTAATAAGTAGTTTAATATGCGTAATAGTCGATGAACTACAGAACCCTTCATTTTATTTTATTAATATTTATATTTTTTTAATATATTTTGTCAATCTAGATACACTTCACATAATAATATATTCACACAGAACAAAACTCAGTTTTACGATTGGATTTGATTTGCAAAACGTTCTAGGAAGCTGTTAAAATAAACGTATCAAGTATCAAATATCCAACAATAGTGACGCATCTCTTATTTACGACACATTTTCCTCGTCCAACCGGGTCCGAAATTCAAAAGCGTGTTTTCAATCGGCGGTCATTTTCTGTAATTATTGCTACATCCATTTATAGTCATTGGTGGTATCTTTATGTCCTGTTTAGTTCCAATTTCGTTAATTGTTTTTACTTGACACTGATAAATACCTCAAGAAATGATTACAATTCTTAGTTATACGCACTAAAGTTTTGGTAGAAACGTCAATGTTAAGAAAATTACCTACTTGGAAATATAACGAAAATGTTATTTTATTATATTACATTTAACATTTTTTCATATTTATATAACATGTTAATTCATTACACATTTAGGAATTATGAATTTGGTAATTCCAATATATAATAAAATTATGTATAATCCAAATAACCCAATGAAATAATATATATACCTATACATTGGTCCTCATACACACATTATGCATGTGTGGCGTGTGTCTAATATACATTGTATGTTTTTTAAGCAACTTATCGTTTGTAATAAAAAATCTCTGCAATCCAGTTTGAACCCCAGCTACCCTCGGCGTTGTTTTTAATACCATATTTCGTGCACGAATTCTTTCATCTTATTTGCATACGCCGGGTTAATTTCACCCCGAACATTTTTTTCTAGACATACCAACAAACTAAGAAAAAACGGCGTGGAGAGGGTTAAGTTTTTTCACCTCTAAAAAATAACTGTCATTACAACTATGGAGGGAAATTTGATGAAAAAAAGCACAATTCATTTTTAGGGTTCCGAAGTAAAATCGGAACTTAAACTAAAACTCCAAAATTGTAGAATAAAATACACATTAAAAAACATTTTTTTTTCAGGGTATCTCCGCTACAGGTAACGTGAGGATGAATTTTTTATTCGTCGCGTACCCTATAGTGAGGTTTATTTTTTATTATGGGTCTTCTACGACCGTTTTTGGATTTATGGGTCCGTTTACGAAATATTTAGCTTTAAATTGCTAATTTTGGTTAGAGTCAAGTGTCCCCCCTACCGGCGAAATGGTTGGAGATGGACAAGTGAAAAATTCTCAAAAGTTATACCTATCATGAATTTACAAGAAAAAACTATCACGGCTATGTTAACTAAAGTCTAGTGATTTAATGTTATAATGAGTAATAGTGATGTTAATGAGTAATACTTATCGCTAAACTTCCTACTTCGGAACCCTACATTGCGCGTGGCCTGACACGCACTTGCCTGGTTTTATAATACTCGTATTTGTTTCATAGTTCATACACATCAACATCTGCTATTTTTTTAGTTTTATTTTATTATTACATAGTAGAACAGTTTTGCATTATCAAGAGAGTCATTTGCATTTTATAAGTTACGTTATTGGGTTCCATTACACCTTTGAAACACATCTGCGGGTGAAACAAAGAATAGAACGACATAAAATACGTTTTTTACTCAACACCGACTTAAAACCGGCTTGGTTGCTTGGTTGTTATTGTTCGTTGTCCGAGGAAGTAAATGCAACTGTTACATTTATGTCTAAACTCTTAACCTAAGATTGATTTTTTTGTATTTTAAAAGATTTTCTCAAAGGAATGAAAGGAATGCACAGGTGCGTTACAATAGTATATTTTATTAATACAATTTGTGTTTTTAATTGGCAATAATGACGAGCACGTATTTTTAATTGCTTACTGTGCTAGAAATTCAAAAGTTAGATAAATAATAGAAGTAAGGAAGAAAGTTAATAAAATGACGGAATTGATCAAATAGTTAAATATACTTTTCCAATTAAGTCTATTTACACAATTCACATCACTAATACTAGTTTTGTAACTAGTTTTAGACTAAAGTATGATAATTTCCGAATCTTAGTATAGTATATACTTACATATACGTATAGGTAGGTCTATGATCTTAAACAATAAAATCACTTAATTCCCCGCTGATGTATATCGCTTTGTAATATAATGGCACATCTGCAAAAAATGCGAAATTGAGTTTATATGGTATACGTGTTTAAAAGTGCATAATCTACATAGTGGTAAATATGTATTAATGTCTATATTAGTAACCAAACCCATACAATCTGTAAAAAACGTAAAAAGAACCCATAAATTAATTTCAAACATTTTTATAAAATTTTTGATCCTCGTTTCTGTAAAATATGAGAAACGTATATGTGCCGTTGTATTACTGGGTGAGCGATATGTATACGTAAATGGTCAGTAATATTTAATAGTTAAACACAATTAAATGTGTATTAAATGTGTAATTGTAAAATATCAGCATAATACCAAAAAACACCATGATAGTTAATGAATTATGAAAAGCTTTGCTAATTATTTTATAACACACACTCGGTAAATGAATAGAATAGAAAAACCGTTATCAGGCCGCCATACAGCGATTACAACATCCAAGATTGTAACCGGTAACCGGTTTCTCGGTATCTTTTCTTTGTAGACATTTGACTGTTAGATATAAAATAACTTGTATAGTTATAACACATTTTATAAACGGTTTAGAAAGTAATATAGTATAAAATTGTGAGTTGTGGTGTTATTTATTGTTATTAGACATTTAGACATATTCGAATCTCCGGTCAATGACATAGGTAAGGTTTCGTTATACCATTCACGCCCCAACTCAGAGTCACTAAAGGTCATTTAAATAACTCCTTAGTGCAGAATTTGTATGATGAATCTGTACTAAGGAGCGATTAAAGTAACCGTTAGTGACTCTGAGTTGGGGCGTAAGTCACATTATCTTTAAAAAACAATTAGTTATGTGTTCATTAATAATTATCATATGAATATGTACATATCATATTATTCTAGTTTGGAGTAGCCATTCTTAATTTAGAACAATATTTCCAGATATAAGTAGGTATATATGAAGTGGGGGAACTTGTCACGTTTCCACAATAAGAAAACGAAGTCCCAACTCAAGTCAGTTTGCGTGACTTAGGTCAAACACTAAACATTTGAAGATTATAGTGGTAATAGAAAAATAAAATGAAATACAATTAACGCTGATAATACGCACTTAATAATTAACTACGTCTTTAAAGTCAATTTCAGAGTGACGCAATAATAATAAGTACCATCTAATCTTGGTAATCGTATATTTATTCCTAAATGTGAACTTGCATGAAACTCGTAAATTGATATGATGAAATAGAAATAAAAATAGAAGTATTATGTTGTGAGTAATCTGATCGTCTTCGTGATAATGTTAATTTTATAAGATAATCGTATTCAGGTTACGTGGATTGGAACGTAATTTAAAAACCATCCAAGTGCGGGTCAGGCAACGCGCCTTGTGGAGTTCCGTAATTCCATCGACTATAGCCCATTAATTACTTAAGCTGCCCTAGCCGTGATAGTTTATCTTTTAAATGCATCAAAAAATTATATACTACTGCTGTGATTTTTCTCACATGTCTATTACCTATCATTTACCTGATGGGGGGGGGGGGGAACAAGTGTACCCACACTTGTTCGGAGTCCCTTATCAAAATAAGCACTTTAAAACCGAATAATTCGCAAATAGACCCCTGAACGCAAATCCGTCATACTTTTAAAAGACAATGATGCCCCACATTATTGGGTAGGTAGACAAGAAAAATAAAAGAGTAGGTACCCCGAAATGTTTTTATAAGATTTTATTCTACCTTGTAGTTATAATGAATATGTATATCCATGCAAAACTACAGCTTTCTAGCACTAAGGGTCTCAGCGCTATGCTGCGGACAGACGGACAGACATGATGACCTCATGACGAAATTATAAAGGTTTTTTGTTTTTTTCTACGGAACCCTGTAGAGTTGTTTAGTTCCATTTAATATATTCCAGTTACCTATCTTCTAAACTGTTTTGAGACTTGGTCATGTTATTAAAAATAGAAATTAAGTTGTTTTTTCTGCTTCTGATTTTATATCTTGATCATATTATCTGCTCTGGAATTCCTCAAAATTTAATTCCCATCTAAAATTCAGTTAGAAACATTTAATTTAATCATTCATTAGCCCAATATTGCAAAAGAAGAGAAGAGAGGAGCTTCTCTTCTTTTTAGCTGAAGCAAATAATTTAATCATTCATTATTTCTCTTCTCTTTCAGTTTGGTGACCAGTTTCTTATCTACTGATAAAAAAAATATTATTATGTGTTCATACAGTTCATAACTATAAGTCACACAGGATTTGCAAACCATCTCAAGATACACACAGCCCATCAAATTCATGACGTTAATAAAATTCAAATTCAAATAAACTACATGCAAATTCTATATGACAATACGCTTACTTCCAAGCACTAAACGGAAGCAGTTGCCAAACCGGACGGCAAATCTTTATCCATTCAGATTAGGAAAAAGCGATAACTATGCGTACCTTTGAATCTCACGACGACGCGCAGTTTAACGAAAATCGATCTTAAGATCCTAAGCGTACGAGTTAGACCTTCTCTTTGTCATTCAAATGGTCTTAGAATATATTCGAAGTCTTGCTGATTGTCCCAGCTTCCGGGCGGGTCTCCACAAACGAGGTATTTGCATACTGTTCTCGAAACGTGGGAAAAATTTAGGGTATGTAGCATATTGGTCATTGGTTATTTGTCGTTGGTAAAGTACTGGCAGGTTTAGGGTCGTAACAAATTTGCGACTTTTTAAATTGTGATTTTTGGCAGTTAGAAAGAATCAATAAATAATGTTAAGTGGTCTGGACTTTGCTTATCATTTAACTACCTATTTAAATACTGAACGTTTAATAAGCTAATAATATTTATTTATAATAAAATCTTTAGAAGTCTTTGTTCAACCTAATACTTATCAATTTAGGTAGGTAGCTAAACAATATTTGCTTCAAAAACACCGAATGGCACTGAGTTAAATTGTAAGTGCATGAAATGACTTGTGTCGTAGTAACAACTGACAATTTCATCTACGCAGATAATAAAATAAATCTCATAATAATATGTAACATAGCAAACAATACTGACGGTTTTTATAATCATTAAGACAGAGGCCGTGGGAATTTGTTCTTAGCTTGAGCTATTATTAAAGAATTAAGTTATAATCGCTGATAACTATCTAAGGACAAGCTAAATGGAATTGTGAACGTTTTAAAGTGTAGTAGGTGAGTATAAAATGTACAATCATTGAAGTTTAATGTCATAGAACAGACATCTCGAACATAATGTGTGTCCCGCCCGGGAGGTTCAATTTTCAAAATTGAGCCCCCGTTCTCCTTTTAAATCGAACGAATCCATTGAAGATTGAAGTCACGTGGCGCCGATGCATTGGGACATACATGGTGTTCGCGATGTTGGTTTTATACACTAGTAATATTAATACTCCAATGTGTACAATAGGTATTTCGTAACTTGTATATAATACTTAGTATATAAATTTACAAGCTTTTCTTACTCACTAACTAAGAGGAGATGATTGAGTGGTTTTAAAGTCTTCGAATTCTTAATCAATTTTTTTTATAAGAAAGAAGAAGATTATACGTATTGAAGTAATGATCACTTACTTGTCTTGTTTCAAGGAATGAAAACGTAGTGAGAAAGTTAGAGTTTTCCATAAAGTTCGTTTTCAAATATGTGTAAAGTCTGCCACTTTATTGTACACTTGAGAAGGTATTAAAAATCTCGAAAAATATGCTTTTAATTTAAACCCTGGTCAAACGAATTGGAGATCATAAATAGTAATTTTCTTTGTATTACCAATTTAAATCGCAAAATCGCAGCCAAATATCGTTTCTCTGTTAGTAGACGAATTGTACGTTACCTGAATAAAAATATTTAAATATATTCACGTATTGCAACCCTGTACGTTGTCGTCACTAGTTCTCAAGGCGTTTGATTCGCATTGTATTGTACTTATAAACGATAGGTATGCAAATTACCTTGCATAATGAGATTAGACGCATGTAGGCAGTTTTGTTACAAGTGTCGAAATAATTCCCATGGCTTCAAGCTGTCTTTAAAGTTTTTAAACCCTGTCGAATGGTTTGTAGAACCCTGCTGGAGGGATTCTGGGTTCGATTCCCGAAAAATATAACAGGTATTGTCCAATGTTAACAAACAGATACAATTATGTGAGCCATGCCACTTCGCTACACAGCTTCTTATCGTCTTAATGCGGTAGTAGTGTGTGTTTAATTATGAAAGTTCTTTGAAAGAATAACATAATAAACCAGAATAAATGCTAGTTAACATACTTATTTTATACTAGGAAATCACCCTCGCTTCGCTTCGGGAAAAATAGTAAAAAAAATATAGCCTATGTCACCCGGGGATAGTGTAGCTTCCCAACAGTGAAAGAATTTTTCAAATCGGTTCGGTAGTTTCGGAACCTATTCAATGCATGCAAACAATCAAATATTTCCTCTTTATATTATTAGTACAGATTATACCTGTTTTATATTTTAATGTATTTTTAAACATAGTACACAAAACATATAGCATATACACAAATTGTGCCTTGAATCCAAATATTTTGGAGTAACTATATTCATTATAATAAAACTGAAAATTTTATATGGTAAAACCTGAGGAGGTATTACCATATTAAAATGGGAATAAAAACCGCATACAAGTAAGACCCACCCACATTACGCAAAAACTGCCCGACGCACCCTCACACGCCTTGCCAAATCGCCCTTCTCTATCAGAAACGACTGTGGCCCATGATTGGTTAGCCCACATATCCCCTATAACGTCAACCACTATAACACGACCTCCCTCATCACTAACCTTCACACAAAAGGGCCAAACATTTGAATGACGTTCGCGGGATGGGATGGCTCAACTTAAAATGGTGTAATAAACATGTGTGATGCAATTTTTATTTTCCTGATTTCCCCTAATTCGGGAAGCCGTGGCACATCCCGCGGGGATTCTCCAATCAAATTAAATCCCTGATTGACGTTGCGATGTTTGAATTTTGTATTGTATTTTTTGCCGTAATTACGCGATTGCCGCAAAATTGCACAACGGCAAATTTATAAGTCGACGTAAGTATTAAAGTCGGATTGTTCGCGAGAAGTTTCATTCGTCGTTTTTTTTGTGGATTGAAAAATAGAAACAATTTTTTCTGGAGTAGCATTCTTGGAAATGCTCAACCAAGAAGAAGACAATTTTTATGAAAAGGGACGACTAGTTCCCTCTTCCAAAAGTAGGGGACGCGAAAGACCTAAGCACACCCTATTCGGGGTTAATAGAAAAGATGTCATAGATGCAACCTACACTTTCCATAATTTATGGACAAAAGTGTTTAGGAATTTTATTTGAAACTGGTTCTTAGAAACAATTATTATCAATTTACATTTTATTAGAGAAAATAAAAGAAATAATTAGTGTCGAATTTCGAACACAGGACTATCTTTTACATTTATTTAAATAAAATAATTAATAATGACTAGTTAATTACAGTATAAGAAATAATTTTCGAATAAATGGTACTACCAGATTTGTTAAAGTTATTACAATTAGTTCGGTAGTTCTATGATACTCAATTTACTTTATTATGAAGCATGACTTTGCACATAAATAATAATAGGTTAAACCTCGTCTACCAGAGGTATTTTTTATGTAAAGACGACAGAGATAGACAGACGAGGAGAAAAGCCACCAGCCACCTGACTGACGTCAGGTTACTGACGTAACTAGAGGATGAAGAGGAAGTGACAAGAAAGAGAACTTTAATGGAACTGTATCAGTCGGAACCATTAAAGTATTATTACTAGCGTATAGATTGCGTATAATGGATTCGTTCAATTTTGAAAATCGAACATCCCAGGCGGGATACACATTTTGTTCGAGATGTCTGTTCTATGCATTGAAGTATAATGACATAGAACAGTCATCTCGAACAAAATAATATGTGTCCCGCCCGGGAGGTTCCATTTTCAAAATTGAGCCCCCGTTCTCCTTTCAAAATAGAACGAATCCATTGAAGATTGAAGCCAAGTGGCGCCAATGCATTGGGACATACATGGTGTGCGCGGTGTCGGTTCTATACGCTAGTAATAATACTTCAATGGTTCTATGACATACTTCAATGGTCGGAACACGATGTGAGGTTTGGCGGCTTATACAAGCAAGAAGTTGGTGCTAATCGGACAGGCTTCAAAAGTAGATAATAAGAATTCCAGTAATAATAACGATCTTATAGTCTGTTAGTCCTATCCTATTAAATATTTTTTTCAGTTTGTATGTATGTTTGTTACTCTTTTACGCAAAAACTACTGAATGATTTTTTATGAAATTTAGCCTACATGTAGAGCATGAGCTGGAATAAGACGAGGTATTTATCATCCCCGAAAGCGAGGTAAACCATGATCTGGAATAAGACATGGGGCACTTATCATCCCGGAAAGTGCGGGGAAAGCAGGCAGAGCACTGATTGATAATAAGTGACGTTAAGTGTCAGATTACGATTATTAAAATAAAGTATGATTGGTACTAAAAAATAACTTATTACCTTTTTAATTTTTGTTATAATACCTACTTAGCAGGTATAGCTAGAATAACGACTATTGTTAGCTACAGTTAATTCTTAATGTTTATCAAACTTCTAAAATTAATTTGGGTAAAAAAATTAAGTTATAATAATTGATGATCAAACAAACTTGCAAAGTGAAGTTCGATCAAAAACTTATCGTAATATGAGCTGCTGCATGCGACGCAATTTAAAGGCTCCTAAAGAAACAAAGTAGTTGTATCAGTATTTCAAGTGGTAGGTACTGTTACCATCTTCGAGTTGGACGAGTTGTAAGATCGTGCGATAATAATTCCTGTCAGTTTATTATCAAATGATGGCGGCACTGCAAACTTGTTGAAATTTTGTTGACGAAAAAACTGGGTCGTTGTTTCGAAAGCAGGAAAGTTCGGAATTGTTTGAAAACCGGCTGCGCGGCTTTGGTGCATTCAGTTAAAGTTTTATCTTAATAAATTTTTATTTAAAATTCATAGAATATTGTTATACTTAACTTTTTTTTGTAATATTTAGGTGTTTTATTTTCACTAATTTAATCTATTGAAAACTGCTAAAGTTAACACTCTTATCTGTATTAGGGTAAGATGGGGTAAAGTGTGACAAATAAGACAAATTTTAATACTAAAAATATTTATTCTAGCTCAATAATATACAGACTGTTGATGTATCCGATTACGGAAGGTTTATTGAATAATGAAGAACAGAGGTACATTTCAATTAAATTTAAATTTACCGATAACAATTAGAGGAGACCCCTAACCTGAATGCGTCGTCTATAGAGACATAAGTAACACCAAGTAAATCCCTGATGCGTTACCGGACAAAAAGAAGTGGAGACTCGCTTTATTGTTTCTCTGACAACTAAACTGAAACAGCTTACCTGCGAGGGTGATTCCATCCACCTACAAAATAGGTATTTTCAAGAGAACATTGGATAGGCTTTTACTAATTTAGTGCGTTTGCCATCTTGAACTTCATTGCCACTTACCATCAATGTTGTCAAGAACTAACTTACTCAGTGTAAAAAATCAGTAACTGACATAAATTGTTTCAACGTAACGTCACGAACCCATACAGTTGTTTACGCTTTGTATTCGACCGTTGCGGGGTGGTACAAAAAGTTCAATTGTAAAATCTGGCGTTCAAAACATGTAGCGATGCACATGTGGCGACTATCTGACTCATATGGCGTCGCTAGTATGTACTGCGGTGTAGCTTGAGGGTTCGTTTCAGTGTGAAGGCCGGCCTATCACAATGCCATTTGGAAATTATTTAAATCGTTATATTCCATCTTCTCATTTTGTGCAGATATTGTTTAATGACAGCTAAAATATTATTTAAACAACGAAAGGTCCCTAATTGAATTCGGACAACTCCGATGACCGTTAGCAAAAGATTTTCTTATATGTTCGCGTCGGACGACATGTGTTAAGTGTCGAAGTTATCTTTATTAAGCATCGAATGCTATTAGGCAAGCACCAAAAGGATTTTTGATGCTTATTTGTCATTAAGAATGTCTAAGTATTAAACTTGTAGAGCGTGTTCAGATCAAAAATTTCGTTTTTTATTTTTTATTTTTTACAAAAATTACGACTTCTAGTGACATTTTTTCGATATCTTTCACGAGAAAAAAGAAAATAGCAAAAAACTAATTTCACTACCTATATTGGTTTTTTCGATCGATATCTCAATAACGATGAATGATAGGTGAAAAATGTAAATGCCCTTAATTGTACATCGTAAAAAACAACAAAAAATATTACATCAAAATTTTCGTATCTCAACGGAGAACTCGTTATTGTGAAAAAACGGAATTTAACCCTTTTTTCAAGATTTCGTAAAAAGCTCTTGAAATCTTGGTCAAAAATTTGAAGTTAAGCTTTTCTAGACTCCCCCCACATAATATCCAAAATTTATTCTTCTCGGTTCACATGCATTTCTGACGTAATAATGGACTATTTATCACGTTGATCAAGTACAAATTTCACACAGTGAGAACTGTTAAATAATAATATGATGATATTCTATTAAAGCTCCTGAACCAAAAGTTAAGTTAACTAACGATATACTTAACCGAAACAATTAACTTCTATTATGCACATAATTCGAAATTAATACGTGCACGTATTAATTTCGAATTTGGACACTAATCCCCTTGGGCTAATCATCATCAAATCACCAGGCTATTACTCTCGCCAGATCTAATGTAATTTAACATTCATTTAACAATATAATTTAACATCAATTAGGGCGGATTCGATCTAACTTGTAACGACGGTTGACATAATTATAACCTGGCAAAATTGAGTGCACATAAATTCCTTACTTAAGTTTTATGTTTGTTACCTTAAATTCATTTCATCATATTTAATACTTATCTTAGTTTTATAATACTGTAAAAGTTAATGATATTATATGAATTAAAACTGAACTAAGCTGAAATGACCTTCAAAATAAAAACCAGTTGTTAAAATATGCAACAAAAATGGACGAAGCCCAGTTCCAAAACAATTCATTCGAATATAAACTAAAACCCACCCAATTAATTTTACATTGGGTTCTGTACAAGAAAATATTATCAAAATACTGCAAGAATCTATCATCCACGAATTGTTATATAAATAGTCAATAAACGAACAGAAGAGACACCCAATGGTAGGTAGTCATCATCGCCCATGATGGCACATGGACATCAATAACACCAAATGCATCACCAACGTGATAACGGCTGAAAGGAAAGCATGGAACCCAGATTACCCACATTCATATGTAAAAATATTTGGAGAAATAATTTGCTTTGGAACCCACCACCCTCTTACAGCAGGTGCTATAGCTTTATCGGGATCTATCATTAGCAGAGAAGATCGATATGGCCTCAAGGATAGATGAAAAATAATTACACTCCAATAATTTATTCAGCAATGATTTATTTTGATCAGGTATCTAATACGAGCCACCTGATGATAACTGGTAATTGTTATTGACATCAATGGTCCATGGTTGTACTAGAATTATTTAATTTCGGGTTTCTTAATTCGACTACAGATCTCCAAATGCCAGAGCCGGCGAGCGTCAGATCACCTATGATTACAAGGGCTGCACCCCTATTGCATTATGCCGAACCCTTTCCCGATTCATTATTACCTACCTACGTCTACCTACCTACCTTCGCTCAAACCGAAGGTTATACAGCGATTTACGAATGTCCGTTCAATTTTAAGTATTTAGATTTTTTAATTGTTCACACAAAAGTATCGTATTAAAGACGGTTTGAACAAACTATGTTTTTTGCAAAATAGGTATCAGTGGTTTTATTAAAAATTGAAGCAGAATTGCCATCAAAAGTAAAACCAATTAGAATACTTTGCTACTTTCTATCGTTTTCTTAGATTTAACAAAGTTAGGCGTTGTGTTTAGAACAAATTAACTTGTATCGTCATAATTACTCATATATTGTATGTAGTTGTAAAATCATCACTAATGACCACACAAGTACATAGTCATACACACATACGCACTAGGGCATCATAATTCATAATTATTTTTTTCATAATCATCATCCTGAAGTAGATCGTTAAACTTAAAAAGATTATTAAACTTAAAAAGGAAAGTGAATATTGAAACAACGCCATTCAAAACGTACCTACCTCGCAAATTAATATTCTGCTCCCAAACCAACTAAAAATTTTGTTAATAACATTTGGATTCACATTTTCCCCCACAGCCGCGCCGACATAATTTATTCTAAATTTATTTTTATTTAACAAAACAAATAAATATTATTAAATCTATCATCGCAATATAACCCTTTAGTCTTATAAGTAAGACCCATGCATTACTATGCAGTCTGTATATTAATTTCAATAATAAAACAAACCCATAGGCTCCTACTATTGTTTTAACCCCACGCTCCCCGTGACGCCAGAACCGTTCGCGCCAAACGACAATGGCGCCGAAATGCTTTTGTTCCATTTTTAAATTTTATAATTAGAACTATTTAAACAATGCCTCAAGCACTCGATGGTTCGATACAAAGGTACAGAGTAAGTTAACGGTATAGAGTAGGAAAACCTACGTAAGTTTTGTAACCAACCAGCTTACAGTGCTACAAGGATCTTTTGGCGCGTGGCGAAAATTGGAACTACTGCCGCCATCTTGCTAAGTGTCACTTTTTGACATCTCATTCAGTGCACCCGTCACTGTGGCCGCGTTCCACTTGACGACCACGGTCGTCATGGTCGCGGCGAATACGTCATAGATGACGTCATTTAACTTCCGGGTGGGTCGAAATGCAGTGCTACCAGATATTATTTATTTATTATTGATATAATTATGTTCAATTATGTAAATAATTTTAATGTATACATTTTTGCTACTATAATTAAATTGATAAATAATTATAAAAACCGCGGTCGTGAGCGTGATCATTGTGAACGTCAAGTGGAACGCAAGGTGTACTTCTACGAGGGCGCCCCCCTGTCAATGTCATCCACGCGCCAAAAGATCCTTGTAGCACTATAGATTAATCTCTTTGGTAGAAATAAGATTATGGCAGGTAATTATGGTTTAAAGTTATGGTTATTCGTGTTGAACATCAGCTGCAAATGTTTGGGTGTATACTTGTGTAGGCCGATGAAATTCTTAATATGATGACTTATGATAATGTAATATTTAATCACTTTTGAAGGTTCTAATGCTATAGGTAACATAATTATAAGTTTTTAAGAAAAAGTGTAGGTTATTTTAAACTCAAGATGGATGTTTTGAAACATATCGCACCCTCAGTGGAAAAATTGCATAAGTTGAAAATTGCAATTTTACAGGAGAGCAAAAAACTATTAAAATATCAGTAAGTAGTCAAAGGAATTCACATTACGATTTCTTGCACAAAACCGTCAAGATTAACCTCTTTCCAATCATATTAATCACTGAAATTCAACGTAAGACGATTTATGTTTTTTTTCCACGGAGGGAGAGATATTTAGATGCATATACCTACTCGTATGTTTGAACTGTTTCGAAAAAATTGTTTCAAAATTCAGACTTTGTTAATAATGTCATTAGTGGCGCCATCTATCAATTCTTATAACAGATAAAAATTTGACTTTTGGTTTAGCGAATTAAATCCACATAGTGTGTTAATATGAAATCGGATAGGTAATATTCTTTCATAATTTTCATAGTATTCATAATCTACAGTAAAAGAGATAATTATAAAAATTTAAATTTTAGTTTGCTAATTCTATAATAATTTATGGTAAAGGTTAGTGAAAAAAAAAGTTTTATGCTGTCACTGGAAGTAAAGATGAAAAAGATTATTCTAATAGAGTTGTAATGTCTTAAGTGTCATAAAATTATACGTCAATAAAATCAATACAAAATCAATAAAATGTAAATTTATTAAATAACAACAACAAAGCCATGGTTATTTTTAAAAACACGAAGAGCCCATTTTGGCGCAGAACCACACTAATGTAAAAAGGATGGATAACTGTATTGACAAATTTCTAGTTCATTACAAACAAGGAAGTATTGAGAAACATTCTGATAGTTCCGACTTTGATGAAACCCAAATAGCTCCACGTCTATCAGCCAAGGGCGGTAAGCATAGCCTTCTTAATAGACAGGAATCAGATAGTAAAGCTAAGAGAAAAGCCAGTCAAATTACATGTAGACTATCCGAGAAACAACAACACATGCCTAATTCAACTATATATGATAATATACCCGAACGCGACTATAACGTTACAATACCTAAAAGAAAAAAAGTTAATAAGAAAGCATCTACTACATCCCATGCCAGAGGTGATGATGTATCACATCCAGAAACACGTCATCCTAAAAACCCTGAACCTAAGCCAATTCCATGTTTTTCAAACATTTTAAAACGCTCTAATAATTGCACAAAGCACATTTCGAGTCTCAAGGATGTTACAGAGGACAATTTAGACAACGGTAAAACGTTTTGTCCGGATTGTGAGCGTAGACGAATAAAAAAGCTAAATAAATGCCGACAGAGCTATGTAGTACAACCAGTTTATGCCGTTGAAAACATACAAGGGGGACCAGTTTCATATGGACATGCAAACGATCGAGCGCCGTTATCACAACACATTCATAAGGCTATGAGAAAACAGGACTCCAACACTAGCTATGAACTCACTTCATCTGAATCCGAAATGGAAAACAAAAATCAACGTAAGCATGCCAATCGCCGGCGAAACTTCATAGACAGATTTCAAAAGGAGATGAGGAAAGAGTATATTAAGTATGAAAAGGAGTTGATAAGGAATCGGGTACAACAATATCCTTCGAAGCGAGATTATAACTCGCCTTATCATGTATTTTCGAGTCCATATTGCCAAGTAATGAACGTCGCCGGTGTAGCTCAAGATAGTGACCAAAGTAATATTCCATCGACATCCTCTGGTTTTTGGGAATATCTTTTTGAAAAAATACGTGGGAAACGACAATCAGACAAGGAAGACGCATCAAAACCTTGTTACTGCACAGAAGAAGGAAGAAATCCCCCTCCTTCCTCACCACCACAACATAAGTCTCCCTGTTCTCCTCAGAACTGTGCTCACTACGAAGGGACACCAGGAGAAAATACTAACAATAAACCAAAAGATTACATTCCCGACTGCAAAAGTTGCATGCTACAAACAGATCACATAAGTAAGGAAAATGTGACTAAAGCTCCTCCCAAAAAAAGTGGTTCGCAAAGTGGAAAAAACGCTCCACAGGGTGTCAAATGTAAATGTTATTCAAACAAAAAGAGTAAACAAACAGATGCTTCAAAGAACTCTCAAAAGTCGTTGACACAACCCGAGGACGTGAGCAAGCCATGCCAGGAACCGCACGATGATATCACCAAGACGGTGGAAGAGAAATACAATGGAGAGATATTATGCATTCACAATCCACCTTGCATTTTAATCAACGGTTGTCTTAATTTACCCGCGACAGGCCAGCCTCTAGTTCAAGGAAACCTTTGGCCTGTGATGCAAGATAAGAAGTCGAGCTTTTACCACATCTGTCGGAAAATGAAAAAACCCAAAAACTGTGAACAGGCAAGCCAGTACCACCCGCCTAGCATAGAGGTGCAGCGAGCGATGCAGATAAAAACGGAGAAACTCGTTCAGAGCATTTGTAATCACGACCCACCATGCGAAGTCGTGTACGGTTGCTACAAAGCGAAGTATGATCCGAAGTTGGACAACTCGTGCGTACACGTGCCGATGTGTCAGCGACTGCCTCAGTGTTTGATAGAAGAGCGAGTAGAGGGAGAGACACAAGCACAGGGAAAACTCTGCGAGCACAAGCCTAAATGTACAGAAGTGCCGTTATGTTCGAGGAAGTTCGTAGTTCTGACCGCTAAAGGTACGGTCGGGACACAGGTGCGGCCGAAAACGAAATTGGTGTGTCGTCACGAGCCTCCATGTATCATGATCCCGAAGTGCCTCGCGCGGATCATAGCGGACAGTTACATCCCTTACGAGGCAATCCCGGACTGCGTGCACCAGCCCTGCTGCGACATGATCCCGGCCTGCTGCAGGAAGGCTGCCAAGGAAATGGTCTCTGTTTCGTCACAATATCCTAATGCCCCGTGTCGAATAGTCTAGGTGATGTATTGAGTTTCACGTCCAATAAGCAGGGGACTTTTGATGATAGTAATTTTTTTCCAAATTCTAAACACGTAACATTAGTTGATGTAGGTTGCCGGTTACAATTATACAAGAGGAGACCATCTGTCCTCAGGGGTAGCAACGCATCTGTGACCACCTTCGAGTTTGACGATTATTAATAGGACAAATCTACACTAGCAGTCCTCTTTCAGACGAATAATAATAACTGATAATCTTAACAGGACCCATTGACTGACTACAGTTTCTCATACTTTCTCATTCAAGGTTTGTCACAGATATAATACGTCGGCCGGCAGCGGATGGTAACTCTGCAAACTCGCTTTCTATCCCTATCACTTTTAGCATTCTATAGTTTATTTAAATATTCCGTGGGTAACAATTTTAATAACTTCAGAATTGATCACGGTCCGTTCCATTCTACATTTAGCATTATCTGAGAAGTTATTAGATTGATCTCAACCCTATCGTTCCTCACATAACGATTTGATTAAATTTACCATCCACTAGGCATTAAATCTAGTGTCAATAGACTGATAATGTCATTAATTTCGTTATAAAACAAATAATACCACCAAACCATCTTAGCAATTCATATTAGCAACAAAAATAGCTTTGACTCACATAATGTTAAATTGGCCATTACAATCCAATCTCCTTTATTTTAACTTAATTCTGTCTCCATATATCTCGATATAATATACTATCGCATCTAATTTAGAATGTCTCGTATATTACTGAAAGAAAACGATTTTAATGAAAAGATTTATTCCGTACAATGTTCTGAAACTTAATTTTTTAGAACAAAGACGATTCAACCTTATTTAGCTCCTTTAACGAAATATATTAGTTTTAGTAAGTACTCAATTTTTTATTTTATTTTATTCGCTTTTTCTTTGTACGTTGGAATCAATTCTTTTTATTTTTATTTAATTGTCTGGAATGTATTCCATCCATATTTTCAAAACATTTCTTTTAGAACCTTGATTCAAGCCTACGTAACTACGAATATAATAAACAATGATATTAGTAAAAGTAGAAATTTTGCTTTATTGTATATCGCCCTCGCTTTGCTTCGGGAAAAATAGTGAAAAAAATTACAATATAGCCTATGTCACCCGTGGATAGTGTAGCTTCCCAACAGTGAAATAATTTTTCAAATCGGTTCGGTAGTTTCGGAGCCTATTCAATGCAAACAAACAATCAAATCTTTCCTCTTTATAATATTAGTATAGATAAATAACTTAAAAAAATATTCTCGTTAGTAAGCTATTTTCATACACATTTCTAATTGCTACGATTGACTCATGTGACGTCCATTATAATTATTTTTTCTATTCAAACTAGAATGCAAAGCGGGAATACTTGAACACAATCACGTAGAAAAAAACTAGAGATGGTTACAATGCTTTGTTCTAGCTTTCAATAAAATAGTATAATGAATTATGTGAAAAAAATACAAAACATTACATTGTATGCTTGTTTGCGTGCTGGCTATTCTATTTACAGCTGAAATGGGTATGCATAATTTTCTACTCTGTTTCTGATTCTCATTACGCATTCCTACTTATGTATCAATGAGCGAATAACACAGTTGCATGCACTTTTTATTCTGGGAAAGCCGTTATACCAATTTTTTGCTTACCAATTTTTTGTGTTAAAAATCTTCGTATACTAGCCAGCGTGGCAAACATATGGAGGAAAGAGATGGAGCGTAAATTAAATTGAGTTATAGATTTCCGTCTCCATCTTTTACGTGGAATCACAATATGGAGGCAAGAACCTCCATATTGTGATTCCACTTGCTATGTGTCAAAGACTACTTTTCACAGATGTAAAGGTCAAATTAAAATTCCGAATTCACATACACACACTAGAAAACCTCCATAACAAAAAGATTTTACCTCGCTAACTCGCAGGTAAAAGCTAATTTTTTACCCGTTTTAAACTTAAAAGAGTTAGAGAAGAGTAATATCAACAAATTAGTCACATGTCTCCAAACGTTGCAGGGTTTTATCAACGGAGACATAAATAGCTTTCTATCAATATTTCACATCTTTGCGTCGGAAACTTAATGACTGCCCATCCATCCACTATAGTGGCAGACGTATTTATTTAAAAAAAATTTGAGGTGAACGAGACATAATTCGTACTCGATAATGCAGTTCTCTGAATACGTCGCTGTAAAGAGAAAAGTGTAAAAGATAATAAATAATTAATAATCTAATAGATAGTAGTCATTGGTAGACTGGATTAATTATAAATTAATGCTGTAGGTATGCTGTGGATCTTATTTTTATATAGGGGGTCTCCGTAAACTTTGTTCTGCCAAATTTTTTTTGGATAGAGACACTCGAATAACCTAGCGGTATGAAATATAACAGCTACTTCACGAACTATTCTTATACACAAAAAATGTCATAAAGACCGGTCGAGCCGTTTTGGAGGAGTGCGTCCACAAACACCATGAAACGAGATTTTTATATACATTGGTACTAGCTGACCTGGCGAACTTCGTATCGCGTTTTTTTTCTAAAACTATTTTTTTTCTAAAATAAAAGTAGCCTAAGTTACTTCTTGTTACATCAGCTATCTGCCAGTGAAAGTCTCGTCAAAATCGGTCCAGCCATTTCATTGATTAGCCGAAACAAACAGTTATTTTACAATCGATACAAACTAACAATATCCATATCCTAATAGCCTTACTTTACTTAACTGTATATTTTATCTGCCCACAGGAAAAGCTGTCCTCCGTAGAGGACGGAATCTCCCTGAAGTTGCCCAGAGCTCCTGTGTCCCATAGGAACCGGATAATGCGAGCCATCCGGCGGTCGCAGAAACCCACATGATGACCATAATTTAAAACTTGCTTAACGACCTGTTTTAGATTCATTCGTAATGTTAACACAGCTTTGAATATTAATTAACCAGGATTTACTTTATTATTAACAATAAATTAATGAAGTTTTAAATTAAGAGAAATTAAGTTATCCTATAAAATCCGCCTAGAAATTTTTATAACCAAAACTAGATCTATTTTATAGTCTGAATATAAATCTATGTAATTGATACACGTAACTTTCGAGTTTATTTATTTATATTTAATTCACTTTATTCACATGTGTATAAAATGATTGTCATAGAAGACTATATGAGTCTTGTACAAGTTTGCCATTGCGTTCTCATAGCTATGTCTTGGTATTTATTTATTAAATAACAGATTTGTATTGTAGGTTGTACCATAGTTTGGATTAAGTTGTCTTAAATTCTAATGTGAGTATACTATAAAATATAACTGTAATAAACACTAAACAATACGATATGTTGTTTTGAAAAATATAACAGTTATCTCCAAGAAAATTGTTATCATTTATTTAAAATGTAATCTTAAAATAGTAGGTACTTAAAAAAAGTAACTGTAAATAAATGAACAACAAACTACCTACATTTGTTCCAAAATTAAGAAATAGCCCTGATTCAAAAAACTATGATTTTTCTAAGATCACCAGAAAGAAGTAGATATCACCTATCCTGTTGCATATTGTGACATAATGTTAACTTTAATTATTAATTTAAAACCACTAATTTGATCAAAAGTGTCCAAACTTACCTCAAAACTAGCATGAGAAAAATCGAACGTACGTCTTAGAGTAGGGTAATTGCACCATTATTAGGCCCAGCTTTAATTTCCCATAAAAGGTCGAAACACGACCACGAAATACTAAGTAGGTAGCCATAACATAAAGAATGTAGCTTATAAACTTCCTACTCAGTTAAATGTGTATTAAATCAGTAATTTAGTAAGAACATAAACGTCTCAGTAAACAAATACTTTTAACGTTCATCAAGATACGCGAAATTAACAGGTTTCCGTGATGAAAGGCAGTTTAGGGTCGGCTCACAATATTTATCGTGAATCGTACTTCGTGACAGCATGAGAGCTGAGCTTGACAAATTAATAATGTCATAGTGTAACAAGAACCTTATTTTTGTAACAGCTTCAAATACAAACACAAAATTGGAAGAAATCGTTTAAATGGTTTACACTTTATTTGTACACTGTAAAATTAATTACTATAACATTAAATATTTAAAAAATAATAATTATATTCGCTTCACGGATGCGGAATACAGATATAAAAGACAAAACAATTTTTGGGGGATTTTCACCCATTCTTATAAATAATAAACCACTTAACCTGTTCTTACGAGAACATCGATGCCAAGGAATTATTGTCTAATTTCATAAAAAATATAAGTTCATCTTACTAAAGAGCCCAGGATACGAACCCTTGTCGCCCGAATCTACGCTAACTCCCACTCCGCTACTAGTGTTAAATACCAGCATTAAATGACTATTGCCTCATAAATAAATCACTAGGAAACCAATCCTCAGCAATTCTCAACACAATGATTAGATTAGCAAACAAAGAAATAGTACGTGTATGTACAATACTTATTTTCTATTCAATTCAATGCAAATACGGATTTTTGGACTACGCGACATTTTCTCACGACGAAATTCGTAACGTCCATACCAAATTGGACATTTGTCTACATACCATCCGACGAAATTATCGAAACTACAAGCCGCTGCCACATGCGACGGCGAGAAACGATAAACTATAGTTACTATATTTTTTAATTCTTAATTAGTAGTTCCAACCAACCTCGATATCAATATGACTTAAGAGAAAGACTTCCAAAAGAATGAACTAAGATACCTGTAGAAAAAAGTTCAGACACGTAAAAGACATTACAAAAAAGCATAAAAGTTTAGAGCAATCCAGATTATCTTGATGAAAATTTAAATTTTGTACTTAAATATTTCTTAATAATAATGTAGTTACATAATATATGCATTAAGTGTTACATCTAGTTATTTTATTAGGTATAGTTATTGTGTTTGCGGAATTGGAAATCGAAAATCGAAAATAGAAAAAAAAATTAAAAACTACACTGCAACGTTGACTTTTGCCACTGCTACCTCATTGCCGCAGATCTGCAAAAAAAACTTATCTCTCTTCGTCTTCCGTCAAGCAAGACCCTCGTACGAGCTCGAAGCGTTCCCTATAAACATTTCTAACTTATAGCCCGCTTAGGAAAATTTCCTAATCTGGAACCCAACTGAGGAATTTTATCATTTCGACCGTCTATAAGAACCAGTTGTACCTGGAAAATAAAAAAATCTTTTCGGTTTCCATGCAACCAAAAATCATATCTAAATCCTTGTGGTAAAGTCCAAATTCGAGTGTGGGTGGTTCGAAAGTTACAGCGTTTGGTAGTTGGAGAGGCGATGATCAAAAGCTAATGAGCAAAGTACGTTGACCCCAACCAGTTTTGGGTCCAATGTGGTTTTGGTATTCCGTTGGTTTGTCAATAAAACTATATTTGAATTAACATAAGAGACATAGGTTCAATTATGTTGCTATGCAAAATATATGACTAGGTAACTATAGTAATTTGGTAGATTTTTTATAAGACAGATTTTAACTTTATTAATGCCTCAAAACAATCAAAAAGGTTTTTTTTTTGGTATCTCATAACCTTGAATAATTATAAAATATCCCATCTTCGAAACCTAAAACCACGGTATAAACAACAAACTAATGTGTTAAAAAGTTCGGGAATGAAAAGATCAGATAATAAAAACTGTGTTTATTGCAATATTAAGGTCTTTGCACCTTCACCCAACTGACGTCAATTCAACCCCTACTAGAAAAGATTTGCAACATTTAAATAATATCAGCCCTATACTGTAAAATCCCTGTGAATCTATAAAAAATTAAGTTATTTATAGGGGTTTAATTACTCAATTTAATCATAGAGTTTATATTTATGGTTGAACTGTGTTACTTATTAGGTTGCCTTGTAATGTCAGGGGTCAAGAAAAGAGTGACACCAATAGGTTTTAGTAATGCTTAGGCCATACACGATCAAGTATACTTGTCAAGTTTGCAGCGGACTTGACGCGGCATCCAGTAATCTATACATATAATAACATAGATATCTCATAGAAACTGGATGCCGCATATAAGTCAAGCGTGTTAAGTCAGTGCGTTCCCCATTCTGGTATATTTCATTTAAAACGACGTAAAATAAGGGAAAGGCACAAACGGCTATTGGTGAGAATCATCATTGTCGTTTTATTTCGAAAACCCCCCATATCCTTCATTTTACTCCCCCCACTTACTTGAAAGAAAGATATATTGTTTCTATCTAGTACCTCTTGAAGGAAAGAGAAACAAAGTCACAAGTCACAACCTAGCATGCGTTCCGTTGTAAACAATTTCAATAAATCTAGCCACGCGGACGCCTTCATAAATATCGTTAGAGCTTTCTAAAAACCGCCGGAATCGAACCTGCTCACATCTGTATGCTAATAGCACTTGTATACAGTATACACCAACGAACACACACTAATACACATATCTACGACCGTATCCAATAAAAATGTATGCAAACGGCGCGGCGGACGGGGCATATAAATCTCTTGTTGAGTGAGATGCTGAGATGTCACATAAAAATACACGAATCGGTTATTTTTCACCTGGCATGTCTATGATCGTGCCATATTAAAATATTACATAGCTGCGCCAGAAAAAATTCAACAGATATGCATATCGGTGTTGTAAATTTATGTGCAGAATTTTAGATTTTTATTTATTATAGCTAAAATCACCCGTTTAAAATTACACAAAATGTGAAAATTAGTGACATGTCTGTCTGGTTGTTAATGAATAAATAGAATTATCATTAATTGGCATCCTGTGAAGTCTTTAAAACAACTGAGCAGAGGACGAGGTTCAGGAGGCAAGTGTTCCTGTGATCCTGTCGAAGGTTGCTCTGTATACTTTAATCCTGAGAGTACTTTCAAACTGAAATGTTTTATTATATTTTTCGGATGTAGTATAAAACGTCGAAAAGACGAAAATCATGTCGAATCATGTCACACCCGTACCGGTTGTTGTTGACGGCGCTGCTCTCGAAGTTGTAGACGCAGTACCGGATTTATATTTTTTATGAGTTATTTCCGCCGCCCCATGTACCTTTCCAAAATAATAATTTTCCATTAATAGTAAAGAAGACACTGAATTAGTCACTAAGAAAGTGCGTAAGAAAAACAAGAATTACAATTTTTTGCGACATTTTTTAATAGCAAAATCATCTATATCATCTGAAATCTGCCGCCCCTAGGCCGCAGCCTATACGGCCTATTGACAAATCCAAGACTGAGTAGACGAGTACATTTACTTACCTGGGACAAGTGATCCCGATGGGTAAGTCCAATTTCCAGAAAGAAGTCACTCGTAGAATCTAACTCAGATGTGAAGTGTTCGGGAAATTCGACATAGGCATCTTTTCATCCAAAAAGTTACCTCAGTGCCTGAAGTCGAAAGTGTTCAAGCAGTATGTGTCGAGCTTGTAAAGGCTGATGGATGGATGGATGGATAGATATTGGAACCCAGTAATCGGGTCTCCTGCTCTCCTGCTTTCTCATTGGCTGACAAAACATTGTTGGAGCCTTTTGTGTTAAAACTCTGATGACCATGAGCAATGATAACGCTCACGCACGGTGTACCAACTTCTATCAACATCGCCTGGAAACCTGGCGTTCGTCCACAGTTCGGTTCTCGCATAGTTTTCTTCTCAGCATCTCAGCATATTATATAAACTGTGGTGTGAATTCCTGCATCGGTGTTCCCTCCAAACTATGGCATGGGGTCCTTCAAGAAGCGGGTCTATCATTCCCTTCTAGGCCGGCAATGCAGTTGTAACGCCCCCGGTGTTACTAAAGTCCATGGGCGGCGGTGATCATTTATCATCTGGTAGGTCATCTGTTCCTTTGTCGAATAGTGACATAAGAAAAAATTACCTACTTTTCTTCATTAGTGTCTTTACTGCCGGCACGGACGTTAAAATAATCCGGACGTCATCTTGTCTTATCGAGAGTGACGCCGCCCGCTTACCATGTGTGCGTAATTTTAGTGCTGTCCGATGCGGTAATGGCGGCCGATTATAACAGCATGGTGTCAATGTGTGCGTGTGATACTTGTACGATTAGAGGAGTTGGTATTACTATGGGTGCCTCAATGAATTTGTTGTTGAGAATCCGTCTGTTCTTTTTTTACGGATAGAAATGACTTAAATTAGATATACGAATACACGTGCCAACTACATACCGTTTTAAGTAAATAAATGTAAAATCCCGGTAAACAATATTATCGTGCTCGTATACATATTGACAGATAGCTCTGCTCTATGTAAATAAATACCTACTTAGCCTGCTATGTGTACCGATCGCATTAACGCCATTGGTCAACGCAGAGTTTAACTACATGCAAATGGAATTCTTGTCAGTGATTTTATATTTACAGACGTTAGTATACTATAAGAAGTCTTCGCTTTGTATTTCTAAAAAGCTGCGGGCAACAGCTAGTGCATTAATAAACGCGGATTATTCCTTTCTATTTCTATTCATCTTTTCCTTACGTTTTTACAATAATATGTCCTCAGAATATGTCAAAGAGTGGTTGCAGTCAAATGTCACTTAGGCTTGCCCTTGTTACAGATGTGCCTACTGCCTATTATATGCCTAATATATTATTATTATTAACACCTGTATATTATAATTATCTATTCGGTTATAATCTGTTGCGGTATATTTTATCTATTCGTCGTTGGTAGTCTTAGGAGTGAATAGGCGTTTACTAATTAGTGCGTACAACGTCTTGAATTTCATGGCCACTTACAATCAGGTGGGATTATGACAACCATTATCTCACCTTAAGTAAACGAGTAGGTATCCAAGAAAAAAACAGATTTGAATTGTTCAAGAGTTCAAGCCCAATCATCAGGATCATGCTGAACCGTTGCCGTTCAAAGAGCCATGGGTTTTATTCCTAACGAAGTAGAAATTTTAATGATTAGTTTAAATTCTCGGTCTGGATGTGTGTACTACACACAAAGTTCTTGTTTTTGTGCATATTCCATAGCATCCAAAACACAGGGCCTAGGCTAGGCCTAGGATTCTTAACCCGTATTAATAAACCGATCTTTAGTCTCTGCCACCTCAAGATTCGGTTTGAGATGCCGTATCCTAACTTCAAAATCTCTGATCGCCAACACCCATGGAATTCTCATGATCGACATTGCCGCATACAGACGCTCTTGAATTTACCCCATCACTTGATAGGCAATAAAAAGCAGATATCGAGATGTATCGAGATAATATGCCGATAGCAGGATACCAAATTATGATGCCTGACGATACTCGCTTTGTCTTCGTGGCTACAAAAACTGTTCTTGGAACTTGACTCTGCACGTGGCAGTGGATGGGCGGGTTCCGGACAAAGTACCAGATTCAGTACACATAATGTTCTCTGCCTTTTACAGGGTTCTGTAGTGGCAAAAACGTAATTTCGTACTGGGTGTATTTTATTTGTCGGCGCTCTTTTCTATTGTAAGTGATCGAAGTCGGCGCTACATAAAATCACTAGGATGGATGGTGAAGTGAAAGGAGAATGCCCATAGCCAGTACTCTTAAAAAAATAATTGTGTCACAATGATTTTTGGACAAAAAATTTAATTAAAATATTTCAAGTATTTTACCCTATTTCCTAAAAAATCCTTATTGGGAATAATTTTCTGAAATTAATAAGTAACTTTACTTCCGTTTTACAAAATAATACCATTGGGCCATTTACATATGTTTGGATAAGGGCCAATCAGGAATCTTTTAAGATCCTTCAGGCCAATAGTTTGCATTGATTCGATTATAATTATGATACAACAAATCAACAAACTAGATAACGTAAGGGGACTGTCAAATGAATTAGAAAATTATTATAATCAGCCAGGAGTAATAGTGTTCTGTGTGATTATAATACATTATTACAAACTACATGGTGTTTGGGGACTGTCAAATGAATTTGAAACTTAAAAGATCGACATTACATACGCAATCGACTTTAATACGCCTGCATAGAGTCCATATTACTGTGAGTTTACTATAACTTAAATACAAACTAATTTTGTTGAAAATCTCGTATTTCCTACTATTAACATTGACTAAAGTTAGTATGTGTAATTTATTAAGATAACATAATCAAAAAAAACATGAGAGGTGTCAAGGGACACCCGGATGGAACGAAGTTCCTTTCGATTTAAGTATTGTTTTGTTGTACAGCGCCATCTCTGTAAGATTCTCTGAATCACTTCAAAAAAAGTGTCGTCATTCGTAAGAATCAAAAAGTGTCGTAATTTTCCGTCTAGCCCCCTTTCACAACGCGCGATAAGGAACTTCGTTCCAATAAAGGTATTTTTATCAAGACACAAAACTGTTAAAGTCAGTACATTTCTCCATACTAAATGGGCATTCTCCTTTAAACATTAAAAAATACTAAAATAAACTTCCGCTTCCAGTTATCCTAAGATTTCCAAAATTTTGCAGCAAATAAAATTTATTATTATTCACCAGGATACAGAGGTACCCTTCTCTGTGAGTGGTCAACAGTCAACACTAACTTGTCTGTTTTTATAACAATTATCGTACCCGGCTTTTTGTAAGGAATTGTTACACGACTCTATTTCTTGTTAATTTCCAGCACGCTTTTATTAGCCTTTTATTCCTTCATAATTATATGTAGGAAACTAACAAAGTAAGTAATATTAATAAGTGAATAAATTTCAACTATTCTTTTGACTCTTTTGTACTGTGGTAATAGGAACTATCGTATCGGATACTAAATAAATTCCAATAGGTACTTATTCAAAAAGCGAAGCAAAGCAATACTTGAGTGATGACTGTGAAATGGAAGGCTTGACATAACAAACGCACAGAATAATAGCGATCTTCGTAACTTAAAGTTGTACTTTACGTGGTTTGTGAATAGGGGGACTACGGAGTCCTTCCTCGTGTAGCGTCAGCGGCATGTTGTACCGGGTTCAGTCGAACCAACCGGTCTACTCCCGCTGACATTGCACATCGGCTGCACCCCACATCAGCTGGGTTCTCCAGGACCCGCCCTACAGTCCGCGTGAAGCTGTAAAGGCCAGTAGGGCCAACAGCAACTAATCATTCGAAAACTAAAAAAGAAAATGTGTGCAATTCACACGTGGTAGAAGTGAAACTTTCCAAAATTTTGGTTTCAAGATAATGAGATGAAAAAGCAATAAATCGAATCTTAAAGCAATAAATCGAAGCGCCATCTATGAATACAACTTAGCACTTTTTAAAAATCTATGTAGCAATAAAACGAATGTTCGCGCCATCTATGAATACAACTTAGCATTTTTACTGTCTGTATAATCGGTCGGTCGATTGACAGAATGAAAGAATGAAATTCTTATTTTTTGTTGATAAATTCTTTGAAAATATTTAAAAGAGCATTTGAAAGTATTTAAAAACAGTATAAAAATAAAACTAAAAAAAAATAAAACTAAAAAAAAAACTGAGAGTCGCGAACCTGCGCATCAGGTATTGTGTATCTACGTCCTGACCATTGAGCTACGGAGGAGTTAAATTGAAAGTCGAAATTAGCGGTTATATTATCTTACCTGTCATTGCATCCGGTTTTAAATCACTAACGATTCTAAAGAAGTTTCACTTCAAAAATGGGGATAAATCTAGGACATCGATTTTAATTTGCTATAGATTCGACTCAATGTGTTTGTTGATCATTCATAAATATAATTTAGCATCGTGCAGCGAATCTGATAAGAGTTAACATCTGGCAATTGGATTTTTTGACTGACAGTCCACAGTCTGTACAGACGTCCAAAAACCGACCGCATTGCATCGGTATCGACAAAGAAGCCGAGTAACTCGATTTTAACCGGCTCTTCGTTACAAAATTATTGTATAAACTGCAATTAAGTATTTGTATTTTATTTATTCTGAAAAAAACTCGGACCAAAATTAAATTCAGAAACGAATCCACTATGTATAAACCACGCCACGCGTCAGTCGGCAACAAGCTGAACTGGTTCATAATAATTCGGGAAAGTTTTTCGCATTACTCATTATTTCATTATACCCAGTACTTATTAACTTCGATACAAAATGAACAAGATTCCGATCAAGTTACCATCACCATGTTTGACGCACTAACTTGTAAATCAGAATTTTAACTAAGTATTTTGTTAACATGATGAACTTGTCACAGCTTGTAAGGCAATGGCCATGTTTGAAGTTATTTTAACTTCAGTTTTAATTTCTACAATAGAGTACATATTGGTAAAGTGATCGGGTAACCATTTATACAATGAGGTCTTCACTTGCATTTAATTATATTTGTATTCCAATACAGCTTCCAATATAATAAAATTCCAATATACAAATACATTTTAATTATATTATACAATTACAATTTATGTTGTGCTATACAAGTGTTTAGGTGACACAGTTGTCGTAATTACAAAATCTGTATTTAAATTAAAAACCGGGCAAGTGCGTGTCAGGCTACGCGCAATGTAGGGTTCCGAAGTAGTAAGTTTATCGACTATTACTCCTTAGGGAACATACCAAAACCACGTGCCTCATTTAGGGGGGGGGGGAGGGAGGTCTTCAAAACACCACGATTAGTCACAGAGGGGAGGGGGGGGGGTTAGTTGTCACGTAGTCAATATTTTAGCAACCATTGCGCCACAAAGTCGTCACATATAGGTAAGCAAAATTATTATTTTTTAACTCTGTTTTTGCAAAAAAGTATTGAAAACCGTATTTATGATGGTCACGAAGGGGGGGAAAGGGGGGTAAAAAGTTGGAAAAAATGGGTTACGTTGTCCTACTCCAACCATTTAGCCGGCATTTATTACTTCAGTACTGCCGCACCCTTGCAAGGACCCCGAGTTTTCTTGCAACTTTAGCTTTGGATTCGATGAACCACCCATAGTTGAGGTTCGAGGATTACTGAGTGGATATAACCACTTGTTTTGAAATATTTTCAAATTCAATATTTTTAGATTTTTTTATTTACTTAGGTATCTTGTACCTACCTAAGACATTTCTTCTAGCTAAAATTCATTAATTTCACAGACACAGATAGATTAATTTAGGTCTACGGAAAACACCTACCATTGTACTCTATGTATAGATTATTATACTGTGTCTGTGTTGTGAATATTTTTGTTTTCTGTATTTATGTGTTCTGTGTATTTTATGTTACTAACAGTGGTTTATAAGAATTCTGTAATTACTATAATAACATCTTGAATTGGATTTTGTCCGAAATAAAGTTTTATTATAATATTATTATAATTAAAATAAAGGTAATTTTTTCCGAAGCGAAGCGAGGGCCTTTGCTAGTTAGAAAAAAAATTATTACAGAAGAACGTCTGTCAAGTGAAATAGTATTAAAAAAAATGAGAGGTGTCAAGGGACACCCGGATGGAACGAAGTTCCTTTCGATTTAAGTATTGTTTTTTGAAGTGATTCAGAAAGTTAGCGTGATTCAGAAAGTTCTACAGCGCCATCTCTGTAAAACTCTCTGAATCACTTCAAAAAGTATCGTACCAACATTTCGTAAGAAAATTTTTCTTTTTTTTTCGTAAGAAAAAAAAAGTAAAAAACGCGCGATAAGGAACTTCGTTCCAATACTACGATGATTATTATTTCCCACCTTACAGTGTTGTATGTACCACTATTTTTTGGAATAAAATTGATTGTAATAAGTAATAACACAAATATATCTAAGTTAATTATAACCACAAATGTAATGGTGGCTGCGGTAATTGCGATCTAATATCAAACGATTGATTAATGATTTATTCAAATGCTCAGTAATTGGTTAGTAAATAGGTATTACCATGTACATGATTCCTGGTTAATTGGCTATTATAACCGAAATATGTACACCGATATACAGCGGAAATTTTTCAAGTGGTCTTGGATGACTAAATCTGAAACTATGAAAAATAGCGAAAAGCACTCAAAAGATTCTCAGGACCGGTTTAGATGAAAACTAAAACGGTATTTGGATTTTTGAAACTAAATTGAAAAAATAGCAGTCTCTACCATTGGGTGTAATAGAAATCGAATGGTGTTCGATAGTGTAAACAGATTAGGGAGTCCTTTGAGTACTTTTCGCTATTCCTCATAGTTTAGAATGCTTTTTTTATGGAAATAGCCGGCAAACGAGCTGTCGATCCCCCTGATGGTAAGTGGCTATTGACGCCCATAAACATCAGCAACACCAAAGGCATCACTGATGCGTTGCCGGTCAAGAAAGAAAGTAGTTTGCTAGTAAAATTTTTAATTTTACATTTATTATTAAATTGTAGTACAATTCCGTCAGGTATTGCAGCGTATTCGCCATAATGTTTCAGTAAATTGTAACATAAACAATTGTTAATACAAAATTGTCATCTCAAACAGTCGTCTTAATATACATAAGTGGATAAATTCTGAAAGCATTTATTGAACCTAGTACTAGAGGTTGATACATATCTTGAGCGGTGGTGAATGATGATGAACCAAACAAACCTTAATAACATAATTTCAAGCTTAAAACATCGTGAACCTTTTACTATAATACTCACGATATTTAGTGCACGAGTTCAGCTCTCAACTGAGTTCAGCCGTGACCACTGTCCATTCAACTGGGTCCGAAATATCGGCCAACAAAATAAATATAGTGAGTATTCGCACCTTCAGTGGAAAAAAGGCATAAGATGAAAACTGCAATTTTACAGGAGAGCAAAATACTGTTAAAATCAGTAAATAGTCAAAGGAATTTACATTACAATTTCTTGTACAAAACCGTCAAAATTAATGATAAAAATTTGAAAAAAATGAGCATTGTATGCAGCTTTTGTCCCTCTTTCTAATCATATTAATAACTAAAATTCAACGTAACACGACTTATGCTTTTTTCCACAGAGGGTGCGGTATTATAGCAAAACTTTAGTTAGGTGACAATTTTCATTATTAAATGTCACTTGAACATTCACGCCCCTCCCCCCTCGAAATAACTCTCAAACATGCACTTAGCCAGTACTTCATAATATGTAGTGCGGTTATATGTTCATCGTATCATAATGATTTGTATCGCGCTTTACACGTGTCACAACGGCACGTTTTCATACACTGTAAATACTTTGTTACTTTGTATAATAACATATGACTCATAGCTAAGTACTTTGTTGTACAAAGTGTAATAAACCTTTGAATTGTTGTTTCTCTACAATTAAATAATAAAAAATAAACGTGTACTTGTGTACGCGCGTGAGAAGTTAAACTACTTTGGTATGAAAAAAACAATTAAATAAAAAAAAATCAAAAAAAGTAAAAAAAAATAATTTCAAAATAATTTTTCAAATAAAAAATAACAATACCGATATAAAAAAACAATAATTTTATAACGCGCCTAAAGAAGTATAAATAGTTTAGAGATCTCAAAGTTAGGCCTTTTGTCCATGTAGACGCATGGCATACGCACGCTATCATCAATTGTCTCAATAAGCAGCTTGCATATCGTCAAATGAAGTGCCATGAATAGTTACTATGCCTTAGGTCGCTAAATGCTGCAATTTTTATAAAAGACAAGAAACTGATATTTGCAATTTAGTTTTTGTTTACCTCTTAAACTGCCTTAATTATAATTTGAGACAAAAATACAGGAAACGAAAAATATTTTTGGATACCTACATTACATTATTTTTACCTTTTCACAATTTCCACCATTCTTCATAATTATATTGATTTCGGTTTCTCTTAATGGTTAACTCATGGAGCATACACATTAACCATTGAGCTAGCCATTTAAACCTGTGGTTAAGTAACTGAATTACAATATAGTTTATTTATTTATTTAAAATTTGTCACCTTATAAAAAAGGATGAACAAAGGGCAAACTTAATGCCTAATGGCTTTTTTTTTATTTATTTGTTTTTTTTTTAGTTTATTTATTTATTTAAAATTTATGGCAAACTTAATGCCTATGGCATTGTCCACCAGTCAACCCTGTCAAGTACTGTCAACCCGGTTTTTATATGTATAAAACAAATGTACGTATGGATAGATATGGAATTAGTGAATATTCATACAGTGCATGACTTATGAGCTATCTTATTCAAAACGAAAAGTGTAAAAGAATTATTTTGAAAATTAAATTAAATATATTTTTAACTGACTTCAAAAAAGGAGGAGGTTCTCAATTCGACTGTATTTTTTTATGTTTGTTACCTCAGAACTTTGGACTGGGTGAACCGATTTGGATGATTCTTTTTTTAATCGAAAGCTGGTGCTTGTCGTGTGGTCCCACATAAATTCGAACGAGATCTGACAATGGCATCCATGTCAAAATCACATAAGTCTTAAATTTGCATTAAGTATGTGCGCGATAAATGGACCAATAACTCAATATCGCGCCAACCGATTTGGATGATTCTTTTTTTAATCGAAAGCTGGTGCTTGGCGTGTAGTCCCACATAAATTTGAGCGAGATCTTACAATGGCATCCATGTCAAAAGTACAATGTACTTCATTTGAAGTCGGTTATTTTTTTGTTAAAATGTTAGATTATTGTCTTCGAATTTAGAAGTTGGTTTTACAAACACTTCCTTAGTTCCAAAAATTCCCTACGTGACTACTACTTCGTCATTTTTGACTCAGAAATGTGAAAATGAATATGCAAGCTTATTGTTAGAAACAAAAATTTACTGTAAAAGGTTTTCTTAATATTCATCCTTTAAGGGGTAAACCTAAGGGGTTTGTAATGTCTTCGTTATTTTCGAACTTAGAATTGTGAAAATTAATATGTAAGCTTATAGTTAGGAACAAAATATAACTGTAACCCATGTATAGGAACAAAATATAAGTGGACCCCTCCCCGAGGGAGAGATAAAAGTTAAGTTCAAAGTATCACTACATTCATTGATTATTAGGCGATAAGAAATTCGCCGGGTCAGCTAGATCAATTAATAAACTATTTAAATTCATATATCCTGTATTTCTTATTGACCTTTATTTGATCGATGTAATTTACATGATTTTGTAGCAAAAATTTGATTCTTTTATTAAATAAGAAATAATAAGTTGACATTCTAAAAATGTTAAATGTCTTATCTCTACATTGTCCAGAACCGTCTAGAACACAACAGACGAAAAAAAGTTAATTGCCGAAAAAGGTTAATACGAGTAATTTTTTTAATGTAAATACGCGAAAGACAAGCAAAAGAGTACATAAACCTTCAGATCACCAGATCACCTTCACCATGGACATCAACCACATGACATGCGATGCGTTGGCGACCAAGAAAAAAGACAGTGGAACGAAAGAAAGTAATCAGCTGTTTGTGTTAAATAGTTCTGGGTGTTTAAAAAAATATTTCATCACTGACATTTAATTTATTTATATCAGTACTATTATTATTAGACCAGTGAAATTGTCAAAATATCATTGCCTTACAATATTACTACAGTGTCCCCGTGACATTATAATGTCACTAAAATCAGGCCGTTAAATTGTAAGAAATGAAGTCGATTGATAATCTACCGTTAAATTATAATATCACTAGTGAAATTATAATATCACGGCTTTGACAATTTACCTACGACATATACACATTTATTAACTAACTTGGGTCTCAAAGCGATTTATGGAGTCCTTCTTAGCCACAGCTAAAGGAAAGAATTACATTAACGCATTATTGCATTAACGCATTAACGCTCAGCGTTAACGCATCAAGCAACTAGAGGGTTAATATATAGTTCATTTAATAAACGTCATAACAAGACTATTTAATCTTTGTGGTTAAAATAAATACCTAGTAGTTAAGGAAAATTACTAATTTAAGCATAATATACCATTTATACGCCAACACAGCCATCATAACGTGGCCATGTGTTACGAACTTACTGCATATTTATGTAAATATTTCGATCTAATGATATAATAACTTAGTTTGAATAAAACCTACTAGTACACCATCAATAAAAATAATTTAATTTACTTGAATAACTCGTTGAAGCAATGTATTGCTGGAAATCATTAAAAAATATTTATTACCATTCATTTATAACCATTCATTGCCTCTGCCTCACAGCCCACTATAATCAAATCACTAATTCTCCGGACTAATTTGACAGAAAATAATGTCACTTTGTGAACTAATTTGGCCGTAATAATAGTAATAGCAAATTCTTGGTCTATATAAAATACATGTTTCAAATCTTATCGTATCAATGATTCACATTAGAATCGGTTAGTCACAACACTATTTCTTTTTCGTCAATAACTTTGACACTTTAACCACAGAGTACATATTATACAGAATGAAAGCTTCCTAACAGACACAAAAATTCTCAAAGGACCTACTCTTATAGGGTTGTCACTCAGTTACTGAAAATAAAACGGGCAAGTGCGTATCGAGTGAGAGTCAGCAATGAGTACAGACGGACAGACGGGTGGACAGTTGTGTGGACATTTATTGTGTTCCGTTTTAAAATTTTGGTTTATTAAAAACGGTGCAGCATTGTATCTGTATAATTATTCTGTGCTTTAACTGTCAATTTGGTCCGATGGATTAGTGATTCGACTGTACAAGCCTGTCTAGACGCGCACTTGCTCGAGTCGAGACAGCCGCCAAATGGCTGAGGGTTTGTGGGCCAGTTCGTTCTTTCTCTCTTCTTCTTGGACGTATCAATGATGCCTGGCCACTTACCATCAGCTGGATCGTCAGCTCGTTTGTTGGCTAATATATAAAAAAAGATTAACTAGATTCAGAATTTTAGATGCATCAACGTGTCAATATGATGTGAAACAAGTTACTTGGAACACTTTGTTCTGCAAGAAATTAAGGTATTGAAGTTTGTTAATGCTTAAGCCACAATAAAAGAACCAAAAAAATAAGACATCTTAATCATATAATAATTACAACTGAAAAACACAAATAATACAATATATAGGGTAAGCAGTACTATGATTGGGGTCAACATTACTACTGTTCATAAAATACATTAATCAATAATAAAATTAATAAATAATAATCAATAATAATAAAATTAGTTAAAATCTACTATTTTAAAACTGTTATAGTTATTAGGTGCAATCTTCTTCATTTCACTCTTCTCTTCATCTTCTTCCTCATGATGATGACCGTAGAACATTGGCAAACCCAAGAGCACGGTATGAAGTTCCTACAGTCCATCATACGTAGGAACTCTATACCTCGCTAGTGGCAATCACCAGGTTATCTTCTTTAATATTCTCATTTCACATTTCTTCTTTCTTCATTCTTCTTTTTCTTAGCCTTCAAAACCTAAGAAAGGAAAACAGTCAACCCAAATATTTATAATACAGAACAGCATCCAGCCTTGAGGGTGAAACAAAATTTTGAAATAACAGTTAAATTTAAATAATTAATAATTTCAAGTTAACCGCACATGTTTATATGTAATTCATAAAATTTTGAATTCACAACAAAATTTACATAAACAACTGTATTTATCGTACGCTTATAATAATTTACGAGAAAGGTGGTCTTTTAAAGGTTCAAAAACGGAATTACAAAATTTTGAGCAAACGTTCTTTATAAAACGCGAGTCATCCGAGCCGTCGTACCTTGTTATTATATTAAAACAAAATTATCATTTGAATGTAACATCTGCTTCGGAACCCCAATAATTAATTTCCGCAGTTATCTACAATTAGCATATTTTATCCTAGAGACGGGATTCGTCGAGATAACCAGTAAGTTTTCAACCCCTTATAGGTATGGTAATTTTTGTAAACGGCCGTGGGAAAGCTCGGCCGTGTTTTGCATAAGAAATCCTTCATAATAAGTCCGAGAAACACGGTAGCGAAATTCGTCCACTATTCAAATGCTTGGGAAGAGATTTAGGCGCCTTTACCCTGATTCCTTATTCAAATTTCTTGAGTTATTTACATTTTGACACAATGAAATTTATGAACCGTATTCGGTGGTATTCGTTTAACCACATTATGTAGCATGTTCAATCTTGACTCATTTTAATTATAATGGCGGTAGCGAAATTCTCTGTTATTTTGGTTCATGTTTAAGTAGTCCCACTTGTAAAGGCTTTTAACATTTCGAACATTGAAATATTAAAGTGAAAATTCGTGTTAATCTTAGCCTTGAATCGGATTAAGACAAGTTCACACGTCATGTTACATTCAAATAATGTTTACGTTCATATCATAACTCCTGTAATTTAGAACAGTAGTTGTTATACGATTTTATCTGTGCTATATCTAACGTTATAATGTTTATTATTAGATATACTTTTGAGTTTCAGTTACATTCATTAACATTTGCGGATGTTCGTTTGACGTATAACGGGGATCCACTCTACTCGTTTCCCCTAATACCTACATAATAATAATATCTAGGTACTAACTAATAAAACATTATAATAAAACAAGAAAACCCTCAAAGAAAGCGTCTAATTATCTAACGGCGCTAATTTTATAACGTGTTAAAAACATTGTATAAGGAAACTAATTTACGAAATGTAAAAACGAAATCAGGTGTTAACTTTAAAATTAATTATAACCTGTGATAGAATATGAATGATATGATACGATAAAACACAATTTCGCAGGTAATTAAAATGCAACATTTGAAATTTTATAATTAACGTATAGCAGGGTGTGAATTATGCAATTATAATTTATATAAATCGTTTAACAGATACGTGTAATATAAATCACCTGTGTTGTTCGCACAACTATAATTATAACGTAATAATTAGGAGGTGACGATTCTGTAGCCTAGTGGTAGCAAAATGTTACGTACAGAGCGAAGAAGTCTCGGAATCAATTCCCGACCGCAGCAAACATTTATTTCAAATATGAATGTTTGTTTATGTATGGATCAAGTTTCGTGTTCTGATAGATTAGAAATTGGAGTAAAAGAACCAATAATAAGAAGTTCTATGCCATCAACGTGTTGCGGATGGCTTTGACATCAGACTCAACTGCTTGTTTCACGGTATATAAAAATAGAGTTAATAGCAAATAAACACATAGGTACGTCTGATAACTCAAAGAGTCTAATGTATTTACACACATACCCTACTATTTTAATGAGCCATGACAACAACTGACATATCCCGGTATAAAATTAGTTGGACGCCGGCTGCCAGAGATCCTACCTGATCGTATTTCATTAAACTACGTAAACAACTTGGACTCCCCTAATTCAGTTTTTATCAGTGACAGCCCTATTAAAACTTAATATTATCTATTCTGTCGTATTTATTACTTTAATTACAATGTTATAAAACCCATCGATGAATAATTGTTTGAGTTATTTTTTTTTAAAGGGAAAACAAATGTTCATTCATGAAGGGTTGCATTGCATATGTCACTTTTTTAGAAAAAATATTTTTAAATGGAGGATCCAAATGCGTCATCTTTGCGTAATAAAATAAATATCTAAATACTCTTATGTGGTAGCTTAAATAGGTAAATATTTTATTTTACTTCATCCCTCTTACCATAATTAATTACTTAATTACAGATATGCATCATGAACGCATAATAATAGGACGTTTTAAATGATACGAGTACAGTAATTGCTACTTGCAAGTTTAAGTGGGTTTTAAAAAATCACTGCACTGAAAAATGACTTATCTCGAGATAGCGTTAATCTGATAAAATGCGAGTTCGAAGCAACGGACGGAAATAAAAGTATCGTGTACACCGCGCTTTACTGTGAAGAGTAATCATAAAGGTGCGCCCAGATAGGAGTGCCGTCGGCGCCCCGTCTCGCCAAATCCCGCTCATTTTAGGGATTTGCAGTTGAAATTAGTTCGCAAATCTGGGGCTTACTCGACCCCCGTTACAGATGTAGATGGGAAAGGGATGTGGATAAATAACCCGAAGAAACCTTCCGAGATTACGTTGTTTATTGTTTTTTTTACGCCGATTTACAAGTTCGTTGGCTCTAACAGGAAATTACACGACACACGAACGCCGCGTCTAATTCCTAAAGATGATGAAAGTGCAACTAATCAAAAGTTATTTGCCGTTTGAAACGAATAAAACAATGCAATTACATTTGTCACGCGAGCGGACACCGAGATGTCTTTGCAGTAGGAAAGTATCAATCGTGACAATCACTAAACAGCCGACTCAAAGTACATATGACGTTTTTTCACGTCGAATCAAATAATCCTATGTGAGTATAATACTCGTATGTGTTGACGTTACGTGAGTCAGTTATGATGCGAAGGAGGAATGTTTGTGTGAAAGTTACGTGCGGCGATAAATTTAATTTCCCGAGCCTAATGCCAGCTAAATATGTATGAACGGCTCAATTGAAACGCCACGCGAGCGATCGGTAAGTGCGAGTACGCACGACATAAAACACAATAGCTCCGTACGAAAACGGAATTTGAGGAAAATTGATACTCGAACGCGATCCGGTATGTTAGTCTTGTCACGGACGGTTTGTATTGTGATTAATTGTTTGTGTGTATTTTTGAACGCGCTTGCTATTTTAAGCGGAACCGGCTAACTTAGATACGTAGTCACAGAGTGTACACCAATAAGATCCGTGGTGTATACTGTAGATGATATTATTTATAAATATTGTCATTGAATTGTCTTGAAGCCAAAAATCCCGGAAGATTACGCAACAATTCCAAATTGATTCATAATTTGAAAATGATTTTATCGTTGCCTGACATATTTATTGTTGAATATACCCATGTGTACTAGTTATTTTCTAAACTTTCCGTGTAGAAATTATGTCACTGTAACTTAGAAAAATATATACAGTTAATAAAATTTAAAGACAAAAAATATAAAATAACATTTTAATAACATTTCATTTAGATGTTAAGAATACACATATGACGTTATATCACGTAGAAATTGCAATACTGTAATGTGGACGCCCCCTCGGTCGCGTGTATTCCGGCAGTTTACGCATCTAGCAGCGCACGCCCAATAAATACGCGTTTGACGGGACGCGTATATCACCGCTCTAGTAATCTAGTTGGGAAAATTTTATTGATATGTAATTAGTTTACACTCTGGCTATTTGGTGTTGAACCTCAGTGTATCAGTAACAAGTATTGAATCAGAGGCCTTATTATGTTGGTTATAAAGCTACGACGTTCTACGTAGCTGTTCGCCCTAACAAAGTTGGTTATAGTGGAAACTTCATGACAAAGTTACCCAGTAAGGAATTGTCCTCTAGATATAACTATTTGAAATGCGCGCATACAGTAATACTTATGTATCATTGTGTCATGCAGTAATAAGTTAAGTGCTCTTAGACACGATTATGATAATGTAAAATTCTATTTATTACTATAAGTTTTTTATGCGTTATTTAACTTTTTTTATTCGTACAGAGTTGATATCTATTGATATGTCTAGGAAAGATTTGAAGGACATAAAAAATAAGTCATTTATATATTAGCATACATCCGACAGTCGGACCACTTCGAAATAAATAAGGAAAGAAACAAGAAACGCGAAGCAGGATAGGTCTAGCTAAACTGGCCACGTTCAACTAACCTGTCAGTGCTGCCATCTATGCCAAATGGAATCGTCGAATGAAACACGTTCTCGTATTGTCACAGAGTAACTGATAGAAGTCGAAGTTTAAATAAATAATTCCCGGTGCGTAGCTGATGTGAGACTTCATTACAATTGGCAATATGGCGGTAGTTAGCAAATTAGCAATTACTTGCACGACGCAAGTGGAAAGGGAACAGTCGAGAGATCGCGTGATCCTTATATAGGTGAAAACGGTAGTAAACAACATCCAATGCAATTAACATAACAATAAATTTCATTGTCTCTTTGTTTATCGACTGAACTAATACAATAGTTGGCGTTTTATAACTTAATTGGTCCTCATTACAATACAATTTATTACGTATGGATTTTAAATAAAAAATGTAAAGCACCTTGCGATGGATAGATGTACAGGAATTGCGTGAGAGAATTGTTATGTCAATAAGGCTCATAAATAATCCATCTGTATCAATATAGAATATGAACTAGCTAACAAGTTATTTCCTTAAGTATCATTCGCACATATTTCTTGTTCACGACACGGGCCATTTGCGCGATGAAAAAGCCGCTTTTGCCAAAAGCTCATGCATGCCATTTATGGCGACGACATTGCCCATAACATATTCAAATTTTTATGGGAGATATTAAAAAATGATACCAACAACGCGTGAACTGCTTACTAAATGTGCTTGCTGTACTAAGTACGTTTAACTTTTGCAAAGTGAAACGTTTATAAAGACTACGGTTTTAGTATAAAATCTTTATACCACCGACGTTAAACATTTTGAAGTGACAGTTATTATATTGCTGACCTTTTGGTTTTGTTTGTTTTATGGTTAACAATAAGGCTGTAGTCCTTTGATAATTTCTACCAATAATTTTCTCTTACAACCATTAAACTCTGAACATGAATTACTCTAGCGATTATTACAAAACACCATAATTTACGAGTAGGTACCATATTTCTTGTTCACGTTAAATGACGTGCATAAGTGTATCAGTGATATCTACATATATGAATAAAATATTTTGACTTTGACATAATAAATAAAAAAAAACACGGAATAGACCTTGACATTAGTGCGCATAAATACTGTGATATTATAACTATTGTTACCAATAAAGTGACTAGGTATATGACTATATTGTAAAATAAAACAAACTTATTTTAGTATTTACTACAATTTCATAGAGATTAATAAAGTACCTACTTACTTAATAACTTTCAACGGTTATTTAAAATCCTATTTAATGAACATGAGAGCTATAATAATTAATTGTGTTGGTAGAATCAACCAGTACAAATTGGTCTCCGTAGACTGCGTGCCTGTTTGGTGCTAAATGAAAGCTGTTAAGGCCCTCGAAACTGCGGAACAAAAGGCGTGTGTAATTATGTGTGAAGTTGCAGTTTAGTCCGATCGTTTTACTTCTCCACCGTTTTATTTTGAATTATGACCATTTCGCAAAATGCACCGCCATTTGTTGAGTGTGAACACCCGTTTTCGGTTATTTCAGGAGCCGTTTAATGGCTGCGTTTTAGTGATCGTTACGCTATATGTTATGTTTATGGCCGCTAATAAAAATGTAAGAGTACTTATATCCCGCGATGATCTACAGTGCACTAAGTTAAAAGTGCATTTTTACGCCGCTTGTATTTTATGGCGCGAATGATGCGCAAAGTGCATTTATTGCGACATCGTGGGTGATATTTGACATGGTTATCTAGTTATTTGACTTTTATATTATTTTTGTTTTCATTGCACGATACGTATTTTATTTTATCTATCACTTTTATTTATGATGCGACACAAAACAATACTTCAATATCTGACTATACTTATGTGTACTGAAGTAAAACATCCAGTATTTTAATAGTCATTAAAAATTGGCTTTGTTGTGTCATCAGAATAATGTCTTTTACACGACGTAGGTATTATTACAAAAAATGACATTTTGCTAACACGAATCAAAATAGCAAAACGAAGTTTAAAACTGCAAGCAATTTAATTATAGAATAAGTAAATATCGGCCAGTTTGTACTGTTATCTGACAATTCCGTTAGGAGTCGCCGGGTGTGGGCTCAGGGAGGGATCCACTCATCGGAAATACACCATTATCATACCCTCCGGCACTAGCACATACACTTCGAACACACTACACTCACAACGTCCTGTACCGAACAATTTTCGATCCTATTCCCACACACTACCAACCAATAGCCCGGCCACATGTGAGTACATGATACATAGGGTAGAACCCCTTGGATTACCCCCGGGGGTCATTTTTACCCCGAGCGTGTTGCCACCCACTCTACTCATCATTTGATATTTGAATTACTTATAAGCAATTCCGTAATTTAATTTTTTTTTGTTCGATTTGGAGGAACGGGATTATTTTTAGTTACATCTTATTGTTGAGTTGGGTTTTATATGTCTTTCGATGAATAGTTTTAACAGTAGGTACTGAGATGTTACAAATAAAGAACGATTATTAATTAACCTTAACGTACAGTTATTACTTTAAACTTTAAAAATACTACAGCAAATCTTTCATCCAAGATTTTTTTCATTCTTAAGCAAAGCTAGCCTGAAAACAATTTCTAGGTATGTCATAAAAAAAGATAGTCTATTGTCATCCGTGTCTATCCGTGCCCGTGCTTACATTTTTCATTCCTTAATTTTACAAATAAATTATAAAAAATTGAAGATTTACGTAACCACTATATTTTTTACTCACGATATGTGTATTCAGTTATTTTATCATTGGGGTGCGATTGGTGATAGTACCCGCAGTTTAAAAGATTATGCTCGATTTATTTTACTGTCCTTTGGGGACACGGGACCAATGCGGCGTGATAATTCGTTTTGTCGTATGCGAGTACTTATGAGGTTATTTTGCTATACTAGGTAATAAACACTTCTTGAGTTTTTGTAATGAATGGTAAGTTAGTGGTTATAGAAATTGTAAATAAATAGCACATTAACTAAAATGATAAATAATTGCCTATAAAAGTATTGAAAAAATGTGATTGAACCGCTATCATAGCAAACTACCGAACTTTCAATTACTTATACTCGTAACATGTAAAAACTTAAGATTTAAGACCAGTCCCAAATTGGAACCTGCGCTATCACCACTGCAATAATGAAGGTATTGGAACTTTGGACTTTTGGACGTAATAGAATTCAAAATTCCAACCATAAAACGAACGCCTCGGACGTTCCTAATTCGAACCTCGCCCACGCATCGATCAAACGGCCGTGAAGGGTCCACAGACGCGTTAAACGTAATTCCATATTCATATCCTATCCGCACGTTATAGCCTCAACTTACTGATGACGCGAGATACGCAAACTAGGACACGTTACAGTGATGGGTGCGTACGATAGGCTAGTTTTACGCCAATATTTTTGCTGCAATACCAATTGATGCAATGCTGTAGCGACAACATAATTATAATATATTGGAAGTTGTAATAATTGTTATGAAAAAAATATTTCAGGACGGTAAGAGATATGTATTTCAAATGGCGGCCATGTTATGATGGAAAGAGAAGATCTCTACCTGGTGAAGTAATAACGTGTTCAAGGCAGAATTTCCGATCGAGGATCGACCATAATGACAGAAATAAATAGGAGATATAAATTATACACGAGGTTTTTGCCTGTCTGACTAGTTAAAAATGATTAATAATTATTATAAAGCGAAAATATTTCTACACAACCAAAAAAATATTATATTTTTAATGAATGAACACAACACAATGCATAAAAAATATTTTTCTGAACTACCTACGAACGAAGAATCGTACTTTTTACACAGCGAACAATTTTTTACTAACAATTTTTTTTCTTTAACTTTTATCTGGCTGGAAAATAAAGTCAATACGCCATGCTACTTTCGCTCGTACCAGTCGATAATTTGTTTTGACATTTCTAAACGTACGACCACTTTTCCCGCCTACAACTCGAGTTCGAATTTCGAAGGGGATCCTTTAATCGCACAGATAAAAAATAATTCGTACTAACAACACACAGGAGTCAAATTCGATCGGCAGAATTAGGGTTCGCAGTTTCGTAGTTAGCGAACGCAATCGAGTTTTCGCATACTTATTATATTCGACACCCCTTTTTGCCCTTTGGTATAAATGTAGAATGGCCGAGGGCGATCCCCTAACACGCGCGCCAAACAATATTGCGTTTCGTTTCACAAAAACACATTCGTGGTAAATCGATAACTGGCACAAAAAATGGTTTACGGATTTGGACGCGTGACACTGCGAGAATGAAGTCGTCATGTCATTCGTGTTACAGTTACTCTTTTGTGGTTGGTTTACGTTATCTTGACAGGTAACTGAGATAACCTACACAGGTATAGTAACTCACCAAATAGAATGTTAAAGTTTAACTTACTCTTTTCAAATCTAGTCATTTTTGATTATTTAGGAAGGAACTCTGTGTTGCTCTAAACTCCTCATAGTAATAGTTATCTATTTTCCTGTTTCTTAAGAATGCTAACGAAATATATTCTAGAGTTATAAAAATTCTGACTACCCTCATTAAGTCATCATTCAATAGTTCAATTCAATACTTATAGTTCAATTTATCTCGTTTAATTCTAGTATCGGCTTAAAACTTAATTAAGATTCCCTCAAAACTGGTTCTTGTTATTTAACACCGTTAACAGAACAGGTATTAATTAAAATCATTAGATGTTTCTTTCATGACGTTTATAATAACTTACGACGTTTCGACATCTAATGGAGAACCTGACAAACGTAACTAAATTGATACTTTGACTTTTAAACGAATAAAAACTTGTTTATTAGAAGCATCGACCCATCACAAAAGGTGCTTAATGAATAACGCTCGTATTTATTTAAACAAGTCCACAAAGCCCCGTATTAAAGATCATTGGAAAGCCACATGTCATTAGGGTATCCACGGCGCGGACTAATTATCTATTAGAAAATACGTAACACTCCCGGGGCACAATGCACAAAGGCCATTGTGTGGAACAATGGCATGAGTCACTCGTGACGTACAGAAAGACAATGAGACGAGCGCCCGTAAAGGCGAGTAACGGAGGCCGATGATTCCCTAGACAACGGAAAAACTGAATCATTCCCAGTTGCAAGGCATGGAATGATATGTCAGCAAGTAGGTACTTACTTATGTATTATGAAATGAAATATAATTTACCTATCCCCTAGCGGTTTCATTAGTTTCACAAGTTGTATAGTTACGTTCGAATCGTCTCAAACATCATTAAACTCACCTGGAAAGTTCTTGTCTCAAAGATGTGATTGACTTGAAATGGTTGGTTACAGATGTCCATTCGCTTTTTCGATACCCATTATTTCAACATGACTAAAAATAATAATTTGTAACATAAACATTGAAGTATAATGACATAGAACAGACATCTCGAACAAAATGTGTGTCCCGAAACCGCGATGACGCGTTCTTTTTTCAAACTCTAGAAGCCGATTTACACACTTGCCATAGAGTAACTTTTGTATACGACACTTGCCGAACCACGACAAACAGTCAACGACTCCAAACTTTTACAAGCTCTTCCAAATGTTTGATTTAATGTTTAATTGAATTTACTGATTAAAGTAATACACTTTATTTATTATTTACCACAGAGTAGGTACATTAGTCATTCTTATCGGGCTTATTATTTGAGTAAGGCCGGTATTTTAATAGTTTGTATTTTAAATTCTTTAAATATCAATTTAATTAATACCGGTATTTCTATAATATTTTGATTACTTTTACATGGTAAAAATTTAAGGAAAATTTATTAAAAGCAATTTATCACAAAACATTCAACACAAAAGAGACAATAAGAAGTATTGGAACCTTTTAAAAACCCGATGTTATATAAATATCAATTTAATTAATACCGGTATTTCTATAATATTTTGATTACTTTTACATGGCAAAAATTTAAGGAAAATTTATTGAAAGCAATTTATCCCAAAACATTCAACACAAAAGAGACAATAAGAAGTATTGGAACCTTTTACAAACCAGATTTTCTTTAAATATCAATTTAATTAATACCGGTATTTCTATAATATTTGGATTACATTTACATGGTAAAAATTTAAGGGTATTTCTTTAGTATCTTGCGGCATCGGGAGGGGGGTGGAGTTAGGGGGGGAGGGTAGGGGGTAGGGTAAGGAACCCCCCCATAAAGGGGCTAAGTGAGGAAACACATAGTTTTCGAGTTTTTTTTTTATTTTTATTTTGAGGTTAAATCTGTGAAAACTGCTCAGTATTTGTCTTAAACTAGTCTAAATTAATATCAGGTGGTGGATGAAGAAATAAAATTTCGACCTCCATATGGGGAGACACACAAAACGCACCACTTTTATGACAAATCATTATAATTACAATGTTCCATTATCTGCACTTTTAGGGAAAATTTAGGGGTTTTTGATACATAAACAGGCTTCCAAACGTCTCCGGCGCTGCGGGAAATGCAGCCCCTCCGCCCTTGCGTACAAAACTGCAGGCACTCCATGCTCGCCTACGCAGCTTCGGCTCACATGGTGCCTGCAGTTTGTTACAGCGGGCGGGGGCTGCTCTCCCTCCGCGCCTCCGGGGTCTACATTCACTCTAGGGGTAGGGCAGACTAGTACCACGTGGGGTCGGGGTTGACTAAGTCGGTTCTGTCACCAATTTTGAAAAATTTTATTAGAATGTAATAAATAAATTTCATAGAGTATGACATAAACAGTAAAATTTATATATTATATATTGCCCTTTTATTATATACTAGGAAATCGCCCTTGCTTCGCTTCGGGAAAAATAGTAAAAAAAAATTATAATGTCACCCGGGGATAGTGTAGCTTCCCAAAAGTGAAAGAATTTTTCAAATCAGTTCGGTAGTTTCGGAGCCTATTCAATGCAAACAATCAAATCTTTCCTCTTTATAATATTAGTATTGATAAAAAAACCTTCCTTGTATTTCATATTTTCTAAATTTTATCTAGCTCGACCAAATTCCTCGGGCCACCAATCTTTCCAATGAACTCTTGTTTATCTAATTATTATAATTATAATATACATATAATACAATAAAATATACCTAATAACATAAATTTTATAAATAAGTAACATAATTCGTGTTGTATTTTTTGGAAATAACCTCAAAAATTAAAATTAAGATTTTTCAAAAATGATGCACTACCTCACAAAAAGCAACTAGATTATGATTTGGGACATCATTGCCTATCGATTAAACATGATATCACCCAGATACTGATGCCGCAGGATACTAAAGCCAACCCAATTTAAGGAAAATTTATTAAAAGCAATCTAATTTATCACAAAACATTTAACACAAATCGACACATACGTCTTATTGCCATAATTACTACGCATATTTAACGTGCAAAACAAAATTAAAAATAAAAGCGTGCAAAAGCGTTTGAATGATTTTCAATCGTTTACCATTGATTCGTGTCCAAAAACCAACATCACAATATATTGGTCACATCACAAGCGTCGGCAAGCCTAAGCAAGTCTATTTAGTCCATTAACACGCTTACGGCTTGTCAAGTGTGTAAATCCGCTTCATAATTTTTTCATTCCACAGAGTACTTAATTTCATTCAAAATGGCGGGAACATTGCACAATAATTTAATGTTATTCGTTTATTTGATTTAAGTTAATATTTTGTTTTCTTACCGATGATAAGTAATACCGTTATCTTTTTTGTTTCTTGTCGTGCGATTGTGACACGTTGTTATTACGCACGACGGCATTGTTTCAGTGTTTTGCTTAAAAAATTTGACATGCGGCCGCCATGAGCGCAGGTGAGTGACAAGCGAGTGAGTGAATGAAGTGAGCCACCCTGGCCACAATGAATGCACCCGACTCAATGTTCGGGGTGTCTGTTCTATACGAAGTAATAGTACTTCAATGAACATAAAACATATTTCCCAATATCATGTTTTTGTTTTTATCTAATTACAGAAAACAAATAACTATTAGTTTTTTTTTCAACCTGTGACTTATGTGTCTGAATAGTTGTACACAAAGCCGCGAAGATTTGAGATAAACCTCGGCTAATTCATCGATAAACTATACAATAAAACAGAGAAAACTTTTATAAGTATCTATTGTCTGTTGGCTTTAGTCTCTATTCTGAAAACAACGATATTACAAAAGAACCCACCGCCATTGAAAGCCTTAAAATATTTTTATAATCGATAGATTAAAACAAAATAAAACTACTCACCACAACCACAGGCCGCACCGCGAGTTGAAAGGCCTGAAACAAAAGAATCGTCGTTTAATACAAAGGCTTACGAAAACAAGCGAAATTATTTTAGAACGCATCTGTAGCGGCCACGGACTGAACGCGGCATGAATGGAATAGCCGAAGAAAAAAACAAAAGAGTAAATCAATCGTACGTCATGAGAAGAAAACCCATCAATCAACCGTGCAACGTTCAAAAATGGAATCGAGTGAAGCGTTTTTTGTTCCAAGTTCAAAATACCGACGACCTTGCCACGGTCAACTCGAACGCTTTATCCTAGTCCAGATATTCTGTACCTATTGTCTTTTTTTCTTTGCACTTTTTGCATGTGGCGTACACTTAGTACGAGCCAGTATCCAAATATCATTTGGATGTTGCTAACTCGCGAAGTAGGTAGGTACATACACGATTATTAATATTAAATGTATAAATCAATCACACCATAATAGTTTTTGCGCGCAGTTGCACGTGAACGGAAATGTTACATTATGATTAAAGAAAAAGTAATCAGGAGTGATTGATTAATTTGAAAGTCGCAATTTATTTAGACGTGACTTTTTATACTAAAAATACTTTATCCCTGCTAACTGTCTTATACTTATATTTTTTAAACCTCTCAGAGATGTGACAGCTAAGTATGTACCTGCTTAAATTGCTTTGGAAATATAATATTTTTATTAACTTTTAAATCAATTGTAAGAAGCAAATTGAATCAAACAAACTTAGGGAAGCCTTACACCGCGAACAATAGCAGTGTCGTCCGGCGAGGATTTTACAATCCACATTTAAGCTGAAGTGTCCGCTTTATAAGAACTTTTGAAGGTTGTAAGGAGCAAGGATCTTCGTGGATTCGTTGTCCTCGTAACAATTAGCATGAAGGTGCAAATTACATTTATTTCGCTTTTTGTCGGCACCGTCGGCAGCGCAGTGCCGTGTCTCATTCAACGTGACAAATAGCCGCCAATCATTGTGTTTCGAACTTGGAACGAGTTTCCAATGACCGAGTGCACTGAATGTCACGGTCCTAGTGCGTCCAAACATTTTTTTGTTAGAGTTGTAAGATCGTGAGTCGTGATGTCAATGACTTTCAACTTTTCGGCTGATGCAATGTCACGGACGTTTTGCAGGAAGTGTTTGGATACACGAAAGTTCGTTGCTTTTTTCACACTCGCGTGAACAGGTGTATGCTGTGAGTGATATTGAAGGTTTAGAGGATCGAACGGAACGTCTTATAAGGTGCTACACAAAGAACATGACTCACAACTCGCAAGACACTTGTTTTTCTGTCGATGATTTTGCGTTATTTTTTACGGCCGTGCAACGCCCGGCGTGACCTGGTCGACCTAGTCTTTGTTAGGGCTGTCCTCTATTATTTTTTTGTACCTAATCCCCCCTTCCTAGTCCTGCCCGCAAGTAAATGAACGCTACAGATTGTCTCGATAAACTGCTCGAATAGGACGAATAGTAGCGTAGTCGGAGTTCGTTAACAAAAACCTGTATCAAACTGATTATGAATTCCAATACGTATCTCGATCGCCTTCATCGATTCAATATAAGTTACTTATATTTTAACGTCCAAAATCGAATGTGTCGAACACAGAACGGCGATCATCATCAAGTTATATGTATACTATGTATATTTAATTAATGTCTACTAGGCTATTATTATGTTCTAAAAAAATAAACTTGTGGAACTTTCCAAATAGTCGTGTTATCGTAAATATGCAGTTAATAGCGCGGAATGAGCTCCAGAGATAAACTAATAGGGGAGGCACTTTGGAAATAATTAAGACCGTAATTATGATCCTCTATCAAAATACCTGAGCGCCATATCGGACTGAGAATCTTCTAGAACAGGATTTCATAAATTTTAAAAGTCATGTTTTACATTCTATCTTCACAATTAGTTGTGGCCATTATTTCGTCTGTGTAATATTTGAATGTTTTCAATGTACCGACGGTTATGAATGTTATATTATAATAAAACAGGTTTATATGATGGTACACAAGGCCTGGTTCAGATCTACTACTATTATATGAAAACTTAATGTTGATTATATTATATGAATGAGAAATGCGAGTGAAATGAAACGCGGCATTCTTTTTTTTAAATAAAACCAGGTTTCACATAACTGACAGTATGCCAACTTACAATAAAATTAGTCAACGTACCTAGACTACCTAGTCAAGCTTTCAATGGTACAAATAATTAATTTTCTTTCGTATGAACCAGTTTTATTATAAAAGTAAATAGACCTTAAATATCCATTAATTACATACAAAATGATTTAGATGGAACTGAATACTGGTTTGTAATGTAAGGACATCCGTAATAAGGTACAATTCTTCAAAGTATTATTTGATAAAAAGTGGAATTACTTGTGGAAGCAAGCGAATACAGAACTTCACGGGAGGTCTAAGAATACAAGTAAGTATACCTGGAATTATAATACTAGAATTAACAAGATTTTTATATATAAAAATAAAAGTAATAAGGTAAGTATGCAGTATAGCTTCAACCCATTTATGACCCACTACTGGGCACGAGTCTCTCCTCTTAAGGAGGCCTAGAGCATACTCCACCACGCTGCTCCAGTGCGGATTGGTGGAGAAGTATGTAGTGCATCAACTGAGTTATATTTTGGTAGCATTAAAAATCTGTTAGTTTTAACTTACTTTGAATATAGATACTTGTCTTATAAATGGAAAATTTAATATGTGAATGTTATAGAAAGACTCAATATCGAAAAGAGCACATGATATAAGACTAAAATACGAGTATAATATTATTCATTACTATAATATTATTTGCATCACTGCACCGATCCTTACATCGCACAAACATTACAATCTTTTGACGTAAATTATCCAACAAAGTACCAAGTTTGTTTTCAGAGGCGATATTTATTTACGAACGTGAAAACACGTTGTCTTCAGGCCGACTCCAAACAATCTGTTAGCGCCGTGAAACTTATAAACGGATCCAATCCCACGGTCGGTTTTTTAGAATTGTTTTAAAATAAAAAGTTGTTTTTTCCTAGACCGGTCCACAGCAGGTGCAGGGATCATCCCACGCAACATTGTAAGATTTTATCTTTAATCCTGTGAGCGCGACTTAAGTTAAAGGAATAGTGATAGTGTAAGAATGTTAGGTACACCTACTCCGTTTTTTTCACAACTTCTATTTAGTAAACAATACTACAGAGTTTTTTTATCGTAATTGTGGTAATTAGTAATTTGAAATAAGGATGACACATAATCAAAAATTTTAACAAAAAAGAACCGACTTCAAATATAGTACGTCCAATAAAAAAAAGAATCATCGAAATCGGTTGGCGTGATATTGAGTTATTCGTCCATTTATCGCGCACATACTTTATGCAAATTTAAGACTTATATGCTTTTGACATGGATGCCATTGTCAGATCTAGCTCTTTATGTGGGACCATACGACAAGTACCAGCTTTCGATTAAAAAAAGAATCATCAAAATCCCAGTCCAAACTTCAGAAGTAACAAACATAAAAAAATACAGTCACATTGAGAACCTCCTCCTTTTTTTGAAGTGGGTTAAAAAGCCTTGAAAATACATAATTGAAAAACAGATAATCATTTAATGTCAAAATGAATTTCTGGTTACTAATGATAATTTTTAAGGTAACAATAGGATTTTTTACAAACAAGACTCGTGTTAAAAACGTTGTGAGTAAAAGTGTTTAGTACAACATTGAAGTTGAGATAATTAAAAGCAAAATAAACTTTTGCTTTTGTATTTTACCATCCCGCAAGATGGCGCTACATGTGGTACTGTATTGCATAGACACATGTGATGATACTTATTACATTCATATTTAATTATACAGGGTGTCCCAGCGCGAAGTGACCGCCCGGCGTCTATTGATTATGTGGACAAAACTATCGACAAAAACCATTAAAGTAAAGGTCTTATCGGTTCGGTTTATTTTTTATTAGCTTTTTATTTTTTTTTTAGAAAAACCTGACTTGTTGCACTATTTTCAAAATATATTTTTTTGTTTTTATATTTATTTTCATTCTGTTTTTTGTATTTAGTAGCTGTTTTCATAGTTTATCTATTCGAGGTATAAAATCTACCTTAAATTGAATACGTCATTTTTTATAAACAAATGAAGTAAATTTTTTTCAAAAAAATTACCCTTTTTCTTTGAATTTCGCTAAAAAGTTAGAAAAATGTCCTATGAATATTATTTTATTATTATTTATTATTAAATAACATGATATTACCTACAAAATCTCATTACAATGTTTGTAGTTATCTCAGTCATTTACCGAACTACAAACTCTTGAAGTATGCACCCTATTTTCGATAATAAGAAGAGTAGACTTTTAAAACCAGGCTAGTGGATCATTTAAGTGTCTTACTATCAAAAATACCTTTTGCCCTTTGATATAATAATTTTAAAGGTAAGGAAACAATAAAAACAAATGGAAATTTAAATCATTTATTTTAAAAAAATCAGTAATTCATTCATAACATTTTCGAAACGACCGCCATTGGCATTAATACAAGCTAAGGCTCAAAATGACATCCTTTGAGTGGTTCTTTGCACTTCCAAGAGGTTCGCTCCTATTTTTGTAGCATCAGCATCAAAACTTTGTTTCAATTGAGACCTTGGAGGACCATGCTACTGGACCACCTGTCTCTCTTGGTCTCCTGATTTAACGCCTCTTAATTATTATTTTTGGGGCCACATTAAACAAAAAGTGTATGCTGTGCCAATAACTACGAGAGAACAATTGAAACAGAGGATTGATGCGGCTTCCATAAAAATAGGAGCGAACATTTTGAAAGTGCAAAGAACCACGCAAAGGATGTCATTTTGAGCCTTAGCATGTATTAATACCAATAGCGGTCGTTTAGAAAACCTTATGAATGAATTACTGTTTTTTTTTTAAATAAATGATTTAAATTTCCATTTGTTTTTATTGTTTCCTTACCTTTAAAATTATTATATCAAAGGGCAAAAGGTATTTTTGATAGTAAGACACTTAAATGATCCACTAGCCTGGTTTTAAAAGTCTACTCTTCTTATTATCGAAAATAGGGTGCATACTTCAAGAGTTTGTAGTTCGGTAAATGACTGAGATAACTACAAACATTTTAATGAGATTTTGTAGATAATATCATGTTATTTAATAATAAATAATAAAAAAATAATATTCATAGGGCATTTTTCTAACTTTTTAGCGAAATTCAATGAAAAAGGGTAATTTTTTTCAAAAAAATTTTACTTAATTTGTTTTTAAAAAATGTCGTATTCAATTTAAGGTAGATTTTATACCTCGAATAGATAAACTATGAAAACAGCTACTAAATACAAAAAACAGAATGAAAATATATGTAAAAACAAAAAAATATATTTTGAAAATAGTGCAACAAGTCAGGTTTTTCTACAAAAAAATTAAAAAGCTAATAAAAAATAAACCGAACCGATAAGACCTTTACTTTAATGGTTTTTGTCGATAGTTTTGTCCACATAATCAATAGACGCCGGGCGGTCACTTCGCGCTGGGACACCCTGTATAACTAGTACCCAAATACCCCTGAAGAAATTCTTTTGCCAGGAATTATAATAACATAGCCTATGGCCTTCCTCGTGAATATGATTGTCGAACAAAAAATAAATTACTCAAAGTCGACTGAATAATTATTTTGTAACAAATAAAATAACTAAGATTTATTATATTATTATGGATACGACTATAATTAAATAATTATTGTAATGTGACGCGATGTTAGATTTATTGTGATGACCACATCAAAGCCCTTTAACTCAATACAAATAATCTGTATAAGAATGACTTAAAGTAATTTATAACCATATTAATGCAATAATTATTTGATTAAATCAATAAAAATACAATAGCTGACCAGCTGTTACATGAAGTCATCCATATGGAGTCATAGCAGGTAGACTGATTCACATGTATTTCTTTGAATCATATGAACACTGTGATTTCCTAATAACGACCGTATATAACTTCACAATAAGAAGTAGAATTCTATGAGTCGTTTAAAGAATCAGCGAGCAAGGTGTATAATTTAAAATATATCATCGTGTGTGATTGTATAAACGAAGTGACAAAAACTAATCGAATTAACTGTGGTTCACTGTTAGCGGAGTCTTTGATCCATCGTAGCAATTTCCAGTTACCAGCTGTTTATAAATGACATTTAATTCATACATTAGTACATGTGGCAACATTGACATTCGAGCTTAATAGTCTGTGGAATTGAATGCTTTTGATACTGTTCTAATGGCCTAGTAATTGAATATGGGCTTGGGTCGAGGTAGCTATAAATACTATGTGGAATTACAATTACATGATAGCGTATACATATAAACACAAAATGTGTTTTGAAACGTATTCTTGCGAGAAGCAAGTATTCTTGAATCTCGTTTTAATTTTTTTAAATACTATTATTATTATCATTTATAGTAAGCGATGTCTCCTTACTAGGTAATGTCCTCCTGACTTTTAATGCGCTGTACCTAAATATAAATAACGTTTCACACTCATAGCCTCACAAACTTTCCCTCTGTCGTGGGTGCCACACTAACATTCCCTCTTTCGTGGGATGGACCTCACATCCAGACCGAGAACAGAAATTCAAACTCATCATTCAAATATCCGCCTCGCTGGAAATCGAACCCAGGACCCTTGGCGCGGCGATCCGGCATGTTAACCATTGTGCCACACAGGTACTCGTAATAAAAATTAAGTGTTATTTCACAGGAATCCATTCGAAGATATGTTTAACAGATCAGGGTATCTTTTTCCCAAATTCGAATATCACATTCTCAATGGCATTAAAAAGGGTTTATTATCCTTGGAGTCGCATGCGATCAAATTAACGTTTATCCTCTCCTAAATTTCAAAAGTAAAATAAATAGGTTATAACCTATTTCTGAGTGCAAGTAAAAAATAAAAAGCCGGTCGATACCTGCACTTAACCTCCAGTGGATCGACCCCCTTCAAAAGTACGTCGTAGAGTTTGGAGT